>QEWY01000309.1:1204245-1806368 GCA_006503575.1 Baylisascaris schroederi | reverse complement strand
TTATAAGTATTACAATTAATCATTATAATTTTTATAATTTCCATCATAATTATTCGTAATTATCATAATTATTATAATTATTATAGTTATTCTAATTATTACAATTGTAATAATTAATTATAATTATCATGATCATTACAATTATTACAATCAACTAATATAGTTATTATTGTTGCTATATATGTTATCGTTATTACAATAATTGTGATTGGTTTTTATAATCATTCTAATTATTAAAATTATTATTATTATTTTAGTCATTATAACTGTTATAATTATTGCATTTTTTATAATTGTTATAATTATCGTAATTATTATAATTATTTTATTCATTATATTTAGTATAATTATTTTAATTAATTATAATAATTATTATAATTGCCATAATTACTATAATTATTGCAATTATTACAATCAAATATTATAATAATTGTGACAAATGTGATTAATTATTATAATTATTACAATTATCATAATTATTATATATAAATATTATTGTAATTATAACAATTATAATTCTTACAATTGTTTGTTATAATTATTATAATTATTATAGCTATTACAATTATCATAAGTATTATAGTTATTATAATTAATTGTTATAGTTATTATGATTATTATAATTATTATAAATATTATGATTATCATAAGTAGCTATTACATTTATTATAATTACTAACGTTATTATGATTATTATAATTACATATTATAATAATTATAATTGTTATAATTATTGTAAAAGAATAAATATTATAATTAATTATTATGACTGTTATAATTTTTATAATTATTGTAGTTGAATATTATAATAATTATAACAATTATAATTATTTAAATTAATAATTATAGTTATTTTAATTATAATAACTATTATAATTAATATAATTGTTACAATTATTGTAATTGTTATAATAATTACGAGCATTATGATTATTATAATTAATGTAGTTATTATAATTATTGTAATTATTGTAATAATTATAGTTATTATAATTATTATGATTATTGTAATTATCGAATTTATTATAATTATTACAATAATCAAAATTATTAAAACTGTTATTATTATCATAGTTTCCATAATTATTTTAAGTGTTATAATCAATTATTATAATTATCATGATAATTATAATTATCGCGATCACTTAATATAATTATTATAATTATTATATTTATTACGGTTATTATAATCACTATAATTGATTATTGCAATTGCTCTAATTCCTAAAATTATTATGAATATTACGTTCGTTTTAATTATTATAATTATTATAGTTATTATAATTATTATAATTAATATAATTAGTTATTATCATTATTATTATAATTATTATACTTACCATCGTTATTATGATTAATTGTTATAATAATTATAATTGTTATAATTGTTATAATCAGTATAATTATGGTAACTAATTGTTACAATTATTATGATTATTATACTTATTATAATTGTTAGAATTATTATAATTATTATAATTATTATAGTCATTATAGTTATTATTATTATATATTATAATTATTATAACAATTTGATTTCTATGTCTCGTGTTTTTTTTAAACTGCTCTTCACAGTCAATTCCACCAATTCGGATATTCCTTGCACTCATCGCACCACAATATCTATCTGTTTTAGGCTGTGAAGACTGCAGCCGCTTAGCAGTCTGTACTGTAGTCACGAAAAGTTAGCGAAACTTGAGCTTTTTCGGAATAAATTTAAATTTCTGACCTCTTAGTGATAATATCTTGTTCTTACTCATCCCTCCCTTCCTCCCGTCACACAATTGAAAGTGATTATTGAAGGGCTTTAGGAGCTGAAAAAAGCGATCGGCTTCATGGTTCCTGCTGGTGTCCTACATTTTAAGGGATTTTTTTCTGTCGTTCGTGGCATTGTAACCCGTGAACTGTAAATGTTTAAGACTGACTTAAATGTTTTTGTGCAGCATTATTAAAGATGGCACATTGAAGGGTTTACTTATCATCATATCGTCATGGTATTGAGGTGGGTGGGCACCGTACGATGTAATATGCCGACCAATTATGCGCCTGCCTACCTTTCGCTCCGAGCTCAAGGAATTAGGTCAAGTGCCTCCTTTCTTGAGCCTGTTCTTCGGAATGATGGATAATAGGGCTCGATCGGCGGTTAAGACATGCGGACATCTTCAAGTATCTTTCAGTGCTTATAACTCCGCTAGAATTTAATCGACCGACTCAAAAGTCGACGTAATGTGCACAAGGTTGTCAGATTATGCGTACTTGATTTCACAATACTCTGCCTTTGAAATCGGCAGTACTCGAATGGTAGATGCGGATATGGGCACAGAAACCACTTTTTGTCACTGTGCACCCTCCATTCCTAGCAACACTCGAAAAAAAAACGTCGACTGAAAGTGTTATTTTCTAGCGGAGAATTTATTATGCCGCACTGAGCTAACATTTCATTTGCCTACCTCAGCACCTTTGGGGTGTCTAAAGAAACAAGCGAATGTCTAAAGAAACAAGCGCAGCCTATTTGAATTTCTAAAGACCAGTCGAATAGGAGTATGTAAGCAGTGATTACGGTTAATATTAACCTAGGTTTTTGTGAGGAAGAGGGGATGCGTTAATGGGAGAGAGTTTTTGTATTAATCGGCTTATAAGGGGAATTCTGTGGTATGATAAACAAAGTACGAAGCAAGCAGAATCTCCAAGTTTTGACGAGTGAGAGCTTGTTCTTTTCATCATCAAAAAAAACTGATTTTTTCAGGCGTTCACTCTCGCTGTTTGTAGGTAATATTTCAGAGCTGCGAATGACTTTTCATCTGGAAATAAGAGCTCACTAAATTAATGGGAGATGTGGCTATTGCGAGTAGTGATCCTCGAGATGTCTTTTATGTGTCCAATGAATCGTTTAATAACGAGTAGGGGTATTATTAATAACGAGTAGTGTTGTCACGCTCACTTTGAATTCGTTTTGTTTGAAAATAGCTTTATTGTTCCCTTTCATCTACTTCATGCTAAGTATCAGCGTGCGCCTTCGAAAAGATCTGTAAGCGAGCAAAAGTCTGAGAGGATTCTAAGAAAGAAGGCGACGATCTCAAATTTGCCAAAAGAGATTGAATAGGAGCGCGATAATTTTTTTCCTGAAATATCGAAAAGGGATTCCTACGTTTGAACAGTGTTTAATCGTGGGAAGGTTTTGCATTTTTTCATGTTTTGTCGATGTCAAGTGTTGGTACGCGCGTTATGCTGATTTCCAAAGTCTGTTTGATGCTTAGAAATTCTTCAAAGTTGCTGGCTATGGCAGGTAACAATGAAGTGGTTATTCGCCGCTTTACCTTTTTTTTCTTGACTTGACTGAGCAAAAGAAATCTATTTTAGTTTAAGGGTGAAAATCGCAAAACGCAAAGTAGAAGTGACATCCAATGTGGAAGTGACTGTTCTCTAACTATGGGGCTGTGCTTGCGCACAGTGGCGCTGAAACCGTTTATGTTACGTTCCAAACAAGTATTGTTGCCGTTATTGGCCAAGAGTCGGTACGGGCTTCAAAAGAGGCTGTCAGTGATAGAATATCACTGGGGTCGTGCAAAAGCAATGTATGTTTGAGTAATTATGTGCGCGATAAATAAGCTCTTTTCACAGTTTTGCGTCCAATATGTCGTTCTGTCTTCCCAGACCTTCAGAAGTCCTGAAACTTTCCTTGACTGAGAGGTGATGAGGTCTATTCAAAGAACCACGAATAATGCAAGTTACTGAAGAACAAATTTTGTTTTATTAGTTAGCCACTTCCAAAAATTAAGTCTGTAATATAAAAGCAATAGGATACAATTCGCAGAAATGAGCGCTACGAACGAGCTACATCCATGTATTCGGGCACTTGCTAGCCACTCCGACGACTTAGAAGGAATGATGAAATCACCGTGATGCTCTTGATTATTTGTTCTACCAACACATCGCCATGCAATGGAGCTGAATTGAGTAAGTTATGATGTTAGATTGCTGCTACACGAGATTTCGTCACACCATTCAAGAATCAGTCTTTCAATACCAATACCGTTGACGCGGTTTATCGTTGAGATGTATATTCTCGATAAAATGCTTAACTGAAGAGATGAAAAGCTTTAGAAAGGCGCGTTGCATTGGCATTTTAGGGCATGTTGCGCCCTGTACTCTTTCCACTTATTATTCTGCTGAGGGTTTTCACCAGATTGCGGAGGTGTTTTAGGATGGCGCAATGACTTTGCGTAGGGCACTTTCAAAGCTACAAACAAGCAAGCGGCGAGTGAAAGGTCGTATGGCACTTGACTCGGTTATGCACGCATTTGCGGCTCATTACAAAGACGCATCACTACGCATAAGAACAACGGTGAGCTGGCTTCTAACAATTATCATCTTGTGGGAAAGCTATATGCAACACGATACGCATATCGAGCGGATGTGTTCGGCTACCTGATGGCCATCTTCTTTGCGATGCCCGCCATTCTGTTTATATTAGCTGGTGCTTTGTATCGTGTCAGATGCGTTGCTACACAAACAATCGCTGTGGTTGTGTTGAATATATCTTTGCAACATATAGGCATCCCTCGCCTTCTCGCACAACTTGTTCCGGTTATCTTTTCGCAGTTGTCTGAAGCTTTCATGTTGATAAAGTGGAGAGTCATGCAAAGAATTTCATATTTGATGGAGCAGTATCACTTAGCTCACGTCGCTGAAGAGGTGAAGTGGAAAAGAGAGTGAACAGAACAAGCAACAAGACAACTCAGTGGAGGAGAACTGGTAAGTCTACTCCATTCAGATAAGAGTTGACAGAGGTGAAAAAGTAAGGATTTGTTTGCTTGAAGATGGCAGGAAATTGCTGTCAACAAAGCATGCTTGCGTACTGCGTTGCATTCTCATCTTTGTCGGTGTATGTAAATAACCGCTGTTCATTTTTCAGATGAATAAATTTGCTCTTCGCATATGTCATTGGGAAGCGAGCAGCATCCAAGTTGTTTCAAAGAAAAATCAAATAGCAAGCTGCGATGTTGGTGAAAAAAATTTGAAGGCGATTACATGGTCTGTGCCCACGATAGCTGATTTCGAAACACATATGCCCTTGATTTAGATATTGAGAAAAACTTCTGCCACGTTGACGGCTCAATGAAATGTTTGATGGTATTCAGGGTGGCTGAGGTGTTACACCTGTGCAGTATTGCTAAAATCTGTGAGAATCATTCGGAGCGGTTGGCGAACCAATTGCACGGTGAGTGTCGAATGGCTGCGGATTGAGCACAAGTATTGTTTCTCTTCGTTGAGAGCGGCACTCGGATTACTGTGTGCACTAGCTTCGTGAACAATCCGCACTAATGCGTTGTCGTTCCTTCAATAGCCCCCACTTGAAAATGTGCGAAGATGGCTGCTCTTCGCTTACCGAGCACGGCTTTTCACCTCGCAACATCCTACCACATTGCCAACCAAACTATCGCTTTTCTGTTGATGGCTGCTATCCCATTGCGCTATGGGATATCGTCAATACGAACAATACAACACCTTTACTAGTGCCCTAAACAACACGCATTATTCCGACATCCACTTTCTCGCCCCTTGCCTCCTCTCCTCCTCCTCCCTTCCTTCTCCATCCCCCTCCCCTTCGAAATCCCTGTGGGGAAAAATACTGCGCTGAGCACTTTCGTAATAGTGTACAAAGTGATGCGCGAACTCGTTGATCGGCCTCTTGAATCACTGCGCTTTCGCATCACCGGTATTGGATGGAGTGGCATTAGTCTGTCCAATACATATCCATTCCTCAATCCGTGAAATGGAATTTCTTCTCTTTCGGAGTGTATGATCGGTGTGAAACGCCTTGTCTTTTACATTTTACTCAGTCACCAACGCTCTCATTCTTCCGCTTCGCAACATCCCATTCTCATTAAATCCTTATTCAGAAATAAATGGTTCTTCCTATCTTTGAATCTGTAACTCTTCTGTAGAGAACAACACTTGATCAGTGATATTCTTGTGGCGAACGGCGTTTGATCAACCAAATAGCCAACAGTTTCAAGCCACTTTTGTTCCATTATTCACACGGCGTGGGCGATGCTGACTGCCATACGCAACAATAATTGAAATGAAATCACACCCGCTCAAATGAAAACGCTGTAGTACAATCGTGGCACACCTAACAATACCAACGCCGAATTCACTCACTGTGCTCTTCTACCACTCGCCGATCTTTGATCACGTTGAATACTTGTCAATATGAGAAGCCAATGAAGGAAAGGTGCAGTACCGCTATAATTCAAAAAATCAAGAAAAGAGTTTTAGCGTGTGCACGCGACAGAGCGACAAAGGGAAAAGAAATAATCAAAAGCCGCACAGACGGTAACGAAAAGCGAGCATCGTTTGTATTAGAAAAGTACTCTTGCAATTCTTGTCCTGTCTCCGCTACTACTCGCGAATTCAGGTGCGACCTGCTGCCAAGCATGTGCGTTAGTTAAAGAATATCTTCGAAATGTTTGTATTAAAAGGATTCCCGGAGAGATTGCATGGTGGCAAACTCCATTGCAGTAATGCATACACAGGTTAACAAGAAGTCACGTGAATGCTAGTCAAAGCCGAGCTTACAATTCCAATGATAATGCATCGATGCTTTTGAGCAGTTTTTGCTTTCATCATTCGATACCAATAGCGAATCCAAAAACGAGCAAATATAGAACAGCATGGATGAAACATGAAAACGTGCTTTCTACGAGTTATTAATGTCGTCCTCATGTAATTTTCGCCCAGTTAACGAAAGAATGTGGGTGGTGAACAAGATGTTAAACCAAAATTATCATACATGAAAGTTGAAGCAGTCACCCATCAAAAAAAAAAAACATAATAAGGTGAAAACAGATGTGCAGCGGCGAATTCATCAAACCTCGGTAGAGGAAGTGAGGGAGAGAGATGGAGGGGCTTGTTTGTAGCAACTTTGAACTTATCTTGGCGTATTATATCGAAGTGCCTTATGTATCAAGTAGAATGGAGTCATGGTCTATTCGTAAGGCCTAAAGGGAATGTTCTTCTTTGGTGGAGATGAGCTGTCTTCTTCGAGCGTTGGCAGATTTCTCTTATCTATTCTGCGCCCGGATACAATCTCGGTGGTTTCTCTGGACGTACTTTCTTGTTGAGCACGCCGCCATTTGGCGCGCCGATTGGAAAACCACACCTGCAGATCAGAAATTTATGCCGGGGTTCGTTTATAACAAGAATGAAAAAGGCAGCAAGAAGAACAAAGATCTTTCAACACTCTTAGGCAATAGAAAGTGTGAGGATAGTTTTCACGGTGCTTGAGCTAAGAAAAAGTCAACTCTACAACTCTGCATGGCTAGCATACCTGAATTCTTGCTTCCGGCAATTGCGTTTTCTTTGTGAGTGCGATTCTTTCAGCAGGCGTCGGATATGGAGAGGTGGTGAAAACGCTTTCCAGACAGGCGAGCTGCTCTAAATGATACTCTTTTTACTTATGCACGATAGGAAACAGCAGACGATTAAATGATACTGCGATGAAGTATGAAATTTGAAAGATTACAAAACTAAGGTGCAACGTGATTCAGATGGTTATCCATGTATTGAATTTGTTCAGATCTGTGTCCTTCAATGCGATGTGAATGCGCGAACATTTTGTGAAAGAAACGCACAAAGTTTACAGGTAAGCCTCGTGTGAACCCTTCATCTTTTGGTCATCGATTAAACGACATGAACTATAGTGGCTAGTGCAAGCATCGCATCCAGCAAGGTGAATAAAAAACATGGAATGTAGGCCATGAGTTCGAGGGTTCGCACTCACATCACAAATCTTATTCCGCGGTAGCATACACGATCCATGATGCGATCCACGGCCAACCCCGAACGAGAGACTTGATGATGCAGCAAACTAACTCTTCCATTGATTTGCATTGCAAGAAGCGAGTTGTTCATTTCTTGTATGCGAACTTTGATAATGCGATAAAAAATTGCATATTGCAACATCGGAGTGGCTTCGAAAGCTTTTCTGCGAAATTCCATTAATGTTTGCAAATGCTGTAATTTATTTTGCGATTTCTCGACCACTGGTCTTGAACTTTCGATCATTGCGGAGTAGGTGAACTGTTCCTCTTTGAATCATCAGCCATAGTTCCGATTCCAATTCGAATTCTACAGCCTTCTTAAGATGGTGCGCTTGCCAGTCTGAATCATGAATCGTAACGCCGAGCAAGGAAGAATTTATAGATCCTTGGACTGCTTGGGGAATTTTTGAAGGAGCTACAGGTGACGACTGCCGTTAAAATATGATTCCTGATCGCGTTGAGGGCGATCAGCGTGGTGATCGTCATTTAAAAATGAGATGTGCTGAGTTAAATCCTTTACCTGAACCTCATTGTGGTGCAACCGCCCCAAAATGAACGAGTGCTAGAGATCGCTGATAGTTTGGCTTGCCTGGAAAACCGCGCATACTTGCATGATCTTTCAACTCAATAAGAATTAGGCTGCTACGCTAAATTAGGGATGTAAGGAGTATCTCATACTTCAACAGCACCTCAAACTGGACGGCTCAGTGCATGGACATTCGGCGTATTCCCGCGATAAATTCGCTGAGCTCAGCCAGTTGAAGCCACTTTCATCGTAGGGAAGAACCACACCGCTTTTGCAATTGAACGTAGCTGACAGTTTATTCCAACGGTTATTGTTACTATAGTGGCATTTTGAACTTCTTTATGTTCAGACAAGTTCATAAGGAAGCGGTACCTGGTGCAAAACTACTTCTGGAGCACCTTTTAGAGGTCGAAGAGGAAGTAATGCTTTCATCTTCAGCAGTTAATAGCAGTAATGCAGAGGTATCGCCTGATGAATTCGCAGGTGCAGATATACGATTCACTGCTTCGGTTTCGGTCACACTTAACAACGACGACGCCTGTGCCGCTGTCAGTATTGAATTTTGATCGAAAAATACCCCTGCAATTAATTTCATAAATGAGATTCCTCCTCAATGGCCTTCTGTGTTTCGGCCCATCGGAACTCACAAATAGAATTTATAGGAGAAACTTTCAGCAGAAATTCCTTTTATCTCGGTACAACTTGCAAGATTCTAAGGCTTGTTTGTCTTTTTAAGTTTTGGTTGAGAAGAGAACGTGCAGACATTCATCACGAGCGAATATGGAGCGAAAATATGCGTGATTACAACTGAAACGTTAAAAACCCCCGACACAAGTGCAGGTATGCAGCCAAACAATGAGTGGGATAGCTTCTTGGAGGATCTGGATTAGGCAGAATCAACGAGTAGCATTCAGCAATGTCATTTTTTACGCGTTAAAAAACGTTGTTAAAAAATCAATATATTTAGGGTCGTTGTTGATTCATTTTCGATGTATTTGTCTATTATTTTTCTGTTAGCGAAAGTGTGCGTAACATCTATACAAAGTTTGGTGCATGTTCTATCACAAACGTTGTTTCCTTTAATTTCGCAATGAATCTGCCGCTGCCTCTAATAGGACTGCAGGAATATTTTCATGGCTTTAAATGACGAGCCTCTGCCTTCCTGTGAGCAGTGACCATACTCACGGATTCGTCACAGTCTCCGTTATACGCAAATGGCGTATAGTATCTCGCTGCCTATTCGATGAATGGACAAAATAAAGAGTATCCAAATGTGCTCCATTATTAGATACATAATTCGTATGTGTGAACTGATGTTCTGGATTAATTAGAAATGTTACCTGACCAAGGTGATGCCAAAACTGGAAACGCTGGATGAAGCATGTGATGCGGTTGCGAGAGTATTGGTTGCGATGCGGCATACTGATACCGTAGTGGACGCGCAGCAGCCGCTGCTGCAAAATGCTGCTGCGTGCTGAGTATAAGTGAAAGCTCTTCGGCAGCCCGCTCAGCTGCTCGCGTTCTGAGAATCCGATTAATCGAACTCACGCTCGGGGGTTGCTCACAAATTGCTGCAATCATTTTTGTTCATCATTGAGGGCTAAAGAAGATTGTTGATTTTGATTCTTTTAGATTTCACTTCGTTTATTTTTCTGCGGAACGCTTGCACAACAAATTCACTTCACGTTTTTTTCATAACAGAAAATCTATGAGGATAATGGTGCTGCGAGCATCATTTGCGGCAACGCTGTTCATTTAGATGTCCTGTAAATTTTGCACAGGTACACTCATTCTACCTGCCTATATAAATAGTTTTTTTTTGCGAAAACTTTTTAATGCGAGGGTTGTGCGTCTCAGAACAGTTGCAGAAATGAAATTCGGTAGCTGTAATCGATGACTGACTAGATTTTTTGGCAACGTTTTCAGCCGAGATTAGACAGGATTTCATTTCCTTTCAAACGATGGACGAATGATGAACTTTGCGAAATTTTGCTTTGCAATCGGCGTATTTAAATCTACTTGCTGCTTAGGTTGCCAATTGGAAACGCTAGTTAAGCTCATAACTAAAGTGTATGAATAAAATTATTATTGCATGCTATGTAAATGAAAACCCTAGCTCTTACTTTCAAATCTCGAAAATTTACATCTAATTATATACACACTGATGGACTGCAAATTCTAAGCCCGAAAAATTAGAGGGTTCCAAATTAAGCGGAACTTGCAATATGATCAAAAAGCAAGCACTGCTTAATGCCCTTTGTTATAAGTTTTAAGCAGATATTGTAATAAAAGAAAGCTGAAATGAATAAAGCTATCAGAAAATGCCACTTTAAAATAATTCGGCCAAGTGGAGTTCAGCCGCTCATCTTACAATGAAGGAATGTGATCGATCGCCAATGCACGAATGCAGAAAGACCAAACATGCAAATAATGACTTCCCTCGTATATGTTCCTGTTGCTATACACTAGAAGAGAGAGGAATAAGAAGAGGTGAGCTTGAAAGAAGTAACTGTTTCCTCTAATATCCGCTTCCAACCACCTGGCAGCTTTTCGTGTATTCCGCTCATTTATTCAAGTACACGGAATTTATAATGAATGGTTTGCATTTTTTATCGGCACTAAACGATAACTGGAAGATGATTATAATTAGCTTGGAAAATGCTGTGTTCTGTTAAACGTTCATTTTGCTATCGCTATCGCTAGCTTATCTAATACGATTCTCTGTTTTTTGAAGACTCTTGCGCAGTTTAATTAGACGTAAGATCGCGCAACTCTCTGATGAAAGAGAAAGTGTATGCCATGGAATTAGAAGTACTGTCCCACATGGTCGCCTTTTTATTTTTGCGGTTTCTTGAATATGAACGCTTAACATTATCCTCATATACCTTCATTGATCAAGCGTTCTCTTATTTCCCAAGCAAAAATCGTCGGGTTATCTCGTTTGTATTGCTCGATTTTGGCGACAACTTGAGGAGTGGCCACCTGAAAGACCGTCGCTAAAGCATTCGAAATTACGGTCAGAATAGAATCGAAGAGCTTGCCATACCTGAGAGAGGCATCAATGGTAACGAAGGAAAGAGAATTCATCGATCAGATATTAATTTCACTGATTGTTGAGAAAATTCTTCGGTCAGCTTTTAGCACATTTTTGAACACTTTCATTTATCGAAGATCGTAACTTATAAAACATTCACTCGTCCCCTGACATGAAATTCGTAAAAGCAATTTATCGTTATAATGGTATTGGTTTTTTCTTCGGTATTCCCCTTTGAACTCATAAATAAGATACAAGCGGATATTAATACTGGCTTTTCTCAGCGCACTTTTTTCAGAACATGAATTATTGATGTCAAATTTGGAAATATCCGCTTGGAATTTAGCTCATTTATTCGAACAAAACTAACAATGCGGTGTTCCTTAAAATAGCAGCTCAAATAACAATCAGCCGTTGATTTTAAAAGATTTCTGGATAGCCCGTATATGGATAAAAGTGTGAATTGCTACTTCAAGCAAAAGGTGTCCTCTTACTTTTGGTTTTGTTGCAGTGCTTGTATGTGCGAAGCTTTTGTTCATGCCTCCTCCAGAAGACTCGCCATTTAGGTTCCCACGACGTTGATTGAGCTTGTTCATATTGCGTCCACCTAGAATGAAGCAGATTTATAACGCAGTACAGACTGCGATATACTTTTTAGGAATCATCAGCTGCCATCTCTAAGCGTCACAGAAATTTTCCCTCGCCGTAGACATTTTCTTCCTGATCAAATTCGTATCAGTGGGATTGAAGTGTCAGAGGTTTCATGTGCCTGTTAGGAGGCCCCTTAACCGATGATTTCTGGTGAATAACTTTGCAATGGTTTTCGTAGAAGCATTGAAGAAAACTGCCAAGAAAAGAAAGACAACGAAAGCTTCTGCACCTAATTTCACCCATTTAACATGTGCTACTGAGGCAGTGTGCACCAAAGATTTCACTGCAAATGAGTGTCGAAGCTTAAGCACCCAACAATTATTTATTCGGCACAGCAGAAATCTGAGAGAAAGCCAATTAAAGGAAGCCGCACCAAATAAAACCATATTCCAATAGTAGTATAAAGTAGCGACTGGAAGCGACTTCAGCTTCATTTATTATCAAAAAAAAGTTTTAGATTTTTCAAAACCTAGTTGGGCATAAAAAGCGCTGCCATAATACGCAAAGACGATAACGATGACGAAATCCTTGCCCATATTGTGAACCACGAAATTTTCAAGTGAAACTTGGGCCGAGCTGGATCGACAGGACATGTTAGGATGAGAAAAGCTTGCATACCGAGTGGAAGGAACTCACCCCAAATGTGAAGAAGCTGCTCTTGGGAGAGATGTGAAGGCGAGAACGATGCGGACATGCTCAATGTGCGGCTTTTGTGCATCGAAATTGTGAAACGACACTTGACAGGATTGACCCTGCACACTTAGGTAATCTCCGACCACCAACCTTTTGCTAACGACATCTACTAGAAGAGGATCAACGTTCCGAGCGCGCATTTCGTGTCCGCCGCCGTACTGTCGAGATACTGCTCGAGTCTCTCTGCTATACGCCTTCTCTCTCCATCACTATCACCTTGGCACCCATTGTTCCTTCTCCTCCTAAGTGTACAATACCGTCTCTATGCGGCCCTCCACTCGACTCCGCCCATCCATACGGTAATCAATCTGTTTGCTAATCCACGGCCAACAGCCAACACGCCGCCTTGATGACAACAAAAGATGCATCCTGAAGCTGAGCTTCGCATTTTTAAGCGCACAGTGCACTCGGTTGCCATTTGCACGGAATCTTTATGTAAGCCAAACAAATGATCTATCACTCCACATGGATCCTGTCTGTTAACATTAGTGAAAAAATGCGTAATTCCGACAGTGTTCTTTGTTAGTGGTAATTACTGCAGATAAGAAATAAGTATCTATCAAAAGATTTTATAGTGACTCTGATATTTACTATGGGAGTTTAAAAAGGATCTTTGCTATGCCCAACAATTATAGCAATTGAAACTTCATTACTAAAGACGAGATTGAATTTAGCCATCATTCACTACCCTACATATAACTCAAGCTCTGATAGCATTTGGTGAACGTTTCGAATGGATCATGGGACTTACTGCTACGCTACTCTATAACCGACCATCGATTTACAGATGCTGGCGGTATAAGGAAGCAAAGGTTAGGGGCACTTTATCTGTCGTCATCCCAGTGCAATGAAATATTGATTGCTGAAGCAGCAATAGCAGCCTCTGCTCTTTGTTGCAATGAAGAGGTTTTGGAATGTTGATCCACATTTGCAGCTTTTCAGCTTTTTGCGACTTCTATCTCAGCAGTTTGTTTAACACATTTTCCGGCGAACTTGAATAAATAGTGGTGAATATCTCTTGTCTTTTACTATATAGCTTCTCTTGATCTCGACCACTTCACAAGGTAGGAAGCGATAGCTGGTTCGTCAGATATTTTTGCCTTCACTAAACAGAGATATATGCCATATACAGTGTGCATTTAAAAGGCACCCCAAGCACAAAACACCATTATATCATCGCTTAAGCGAAAGGTAGTGAACGATGCGGACATGCTCAATGTGCGGCTTTTGTGCATCGAAATTGTGAAACGACACTTGACAGGATTGACCCTGCACACTTAGGTAATCTCCGACCACCAACCTTTTGCTAACGACATCTACTAGAAGAGGATCAACGTTCCGAGCGCGCATTTCGTGTCCGCCGCCGTACTGTCGAGATACTGCTCGAGTCTCTCTGCTATACGCCTTCTCTCTCCATCACTATCACCTTGGCACCCATTGTTCCTTCTCCTCCTAAGTGTACAATACCGTCTCTATGCGGCCCTCCACTCGACTCCGCCCATCCATACGGTAATCAATCTGTTTGCTAATCCACGGCCAACAGCCAACACGCCGCCTTGATGACAACAAAAGATGCATCCTGAAGCTGAGCTTCGCATTTTTAAGCGCACAGTGCACTCGGTTGCCATTTGCACGGAATCTTTATGTAAGCCAAACAAATGATCTATCACTCCACATGGATCCTGTCTGTTAACATTAGTGAAAAAATGCGTAATTCCGACAGTGTTCTTTGTTAGTGGTAATTACTGCAGATAAGAAATAAGTATCTATCAAAAGATTTTATAGTGACTCTGATATTTACTATGGGAGTTTAAAAAGGATCTTTGCTATGCCCAACAATTATAGCAATTGAAACTTCATTACTAAAGACGAGATTGAATTTAGCCATCATTCACTACCCTACATATAACTCAAGCTCTGATAGCATTTGGTGAACGTTTCGAATGGATCATGGGACTTACTGCTACGCTACTCTATAACCGACCATCGATTTACAGATGCTGGCGGTATAAGGAAGCAAAGGTTAGGGGCACTTTATCTGTCGTCATCCCAGTGCAATGAAATATTGATTGCTGAAGCAGCAATAGCAGCCTCTGCTCTTTGTTGCAATGAAGAGGTTTTGGAATGTTGATCCACATTTGCAGCTTTTCAGCTTTTTGCGACTTCTATCTCAGCAGTTTGTTTAACACATTTTCCGGCGAACTTGAATAAATAGTGGTGAATATCTCTTGTCTTTTACTATATAGCTTCTCTTGATCTCGACCACTTCACAAGGTAGGAAGCGATAGCTGGTTCGTCAGATATTTTTGCCTTCACTAAACAGAGATATATGCCATATACAGTGTGCATTTAAAAGGCACCCCAAGCACAAAACACCATTATATCATCGCTTAAGCGAAAGGTAGTGGTGGCACAGTTTCGCCGGATGCAGTGCATTATGGTCCGTATGAATATGGAAAAGCCAGGGAAGGTGGAGCACTTTTGCGGCCACAAGATTCACAGATTGGCCAGTGACTGGAAATATACGAGTGAAAGCATCGTTATGGCGACACTGGCGAACACTCAAGCTATGCAAAATAAGCTGCTTTAGCTCCTCGAGCATCAAATAATATTTTTATTGAAGGAGGGTTAAAACTTCACTGTGTCGTCGTGAAATGGCACTTAAAGAGGAAACACGCATATTGTTGCCTTCATCACAGTCAACGACCTCCCACTCAAATATTTCTATGCGTATTGCAGCTG
Organism: Baylisascaris schroederi; assembly: GCA_006503575.1. Lineage (NCBI taxonomy): Eukaryota > Metazoa > Nematoda > Chromadorea > Rhabditida > Ascarididae > Baylisascaris > Baylisascaris schroederi. Next base: position 1,790,896 of record QEWY01000309.1, on the reverse strand, counting down.
TTTTCCTATTTACCTCATCTACATTAACAAGGCCATGTAAATTGTTTTATATTCACATAAAATATTATTCGTGAATTTGCATAATGCTCACAGTTAAAGGGTTGTGTAAATGATTCTTGAGTTCCCCATTCGCGAGTCCACTATGGTCGGCGAATGGCTGGGCATCTCAACAGTTCAATAACTCAAGAACCAAACCGTACCTCAATAGCCACGCCACCCAGCATCTCGCCAGCGCCCGACCAATGGTGCAGTGACTCTGCTAACTGAGGCTTTATAGAATCGCACCCAATCGCACAGCATGGAGATATCTTTCTTGCCACATACCTGCGCTGGCTGCCGCGCTGTCGCTTAAGGAGAATGGTGCTACCGAGAGCAGCCGGATAGGGATCATGCCGATGCAAGCTCCGTTGTGCAGCGGCGAGTGTTGCCCACCCCAAAGACCCTTCAGCGTTCTTTCCCCTGTTTCTTGGAGTTCGAAGATTTTAACAGTAGTCGAGATCGTCTTAGGCATGCAATCAATGATACAGAGACAAAATTAAAACATGCCAGTTTCTTATATAAAACACCTCAACTGCTTTGTGCTAAACCGGGAGGCTTTAATACAGAAATGACAGGCACTCTTCTTCCACCCCTCCCTTTCTTATCAGCAAGGCTGCCTGCTCGTACTTCCCTCCCCTTTGATCGCATATTCAGATTCTTGACTTTCTTCTTGGAAGACATCATTCCGCTGATCGCATATTTTGCCACACTAGTTTTTGACTCCTGAAAGGTTTAATTCTGCGCAATTGCATTTTGCTTGAGTTCCCTTTGAATATGTAGTTGCGATAAAATACCTAAACTTTAAGTGATGTTTTTTGCCGTTTCGCTTGGCTAACGTCCCCAATCGCTTTGTGAATTTGCCATTTTCTCTATGCAAATTGCGATTAATGACTTGTTGCTGGGGTTCGATCACATTTCAACCTCGAATCTTTTCTGATTTGAAAAATGTTTGCTTCCAATAAAACAGTTTGAGTACAAAGCCGCTTATTTGAGCTGCTCGATTCATGTCGTACTGTGAACGCAGACTTCTCATTCAGGTACCCTGATCGTGCCACGGAATGAATCTTTTGATGAGGTTTGCAAATTTTTGCGTTTTAACTGATCAACTGCATTAGGATTAGTGTGTTAATTAGTGTGTGTGCATATATATATTTTGCCATAATTAATTTTCACTCGTTAATGATAATTCTCATAAACAGTGGGATGCTGCATACGTCATGTGAAGCACCGATTTCAGTTGTTTTCGCGAGTGCACCGTTGCAGACAGTCTTTTCTCTTAATTTCAGCATTCTAGGCTCATTCCTTTTCTACAGATTACCTAGGTGCCCGTTCTCATTTGTTCGGGTTTCATATATTACATTCAGCCGGTTGCTTTCTTTACAGTTGATGATGCGTTCTGAAGCAGACGGCCTATTCAGAGATCTCGATCGATTCATTTGAAAACGGCGCTGATTTCGTTGGGTAGTAGGCAAACAAAAGCTCGTTGGATAATATCGCACTACTTTCATTTATTTCATCATATATTGACGTTTTTTGTGGATGGTGTTACCTGTCGAGCTGGATTATGCAAATTGTTTGATTGCTCAGACAACTCAGTCCGTCAAACTTCACTGCTGTCAAACATCATATCAGTTTATTTTTCGTCTTAAAAAGGCAGCGTAATCAATTGTGCATGATTTTTTGCGAAGAATTATCAAGGACGTATTTAAGAAGAGAAATGTCTTTATTATGAAAAGTAAAGGTGCGTTCTTTTATCATCCGTAATATCGATGCTGCTCTCACTGATGCTTACCTGTGATATGCGCTCGTCGATGTGATACGTCGGTTGTTCACTAGTGCAAGCGGCGAATACATTTTGCTTTCGCTTTTTTTTTGCTGTTGTCCACGTGACTGAGCGAAAGGTTGTTGTGCAATTAATTTTCTGATGTATGAAACGATCAGCTTCAATAGTATTCAAACAAATTTGTTGATATCAGTGTGTTGAGTGGAACAATAAGGCGACAAAATGCACGGCAACTGTTTATTGTTTAAACAAAAAAGTAGTGCAGAAATGACACAAAAGAAAACTCCTCTAGAACTCAAATAAATTTAGATTTTTGGCAAAGGTGAATGGACGACAGAGCGGGTAGAGAGGAGGGGGATTTCAGCAGATTAGCATTGTTTGCAGTTCCATGAAAATTATAATGTGAAACCGCAGACGAAATTGCCACTGTTTGCGCATCGTTGAAGTTCCACATCACCTGCCCGCAAGAGGCAATAAACTGCGATGTCTTTATCGAAACATCACGCAGTTTCCCCTTCTAAACCAGCGCAACGAAGAGTTATCGTCACCTATCAATTTATCCTAGCAACCCGTACAAAGCGAGGGCTAACTGCTGATTTCCAACTGTTGATTCGTTCATAACGATGCTGTCTTACTAAATTAAAATGTCCTTTGAAGGAAAATGGAGTCGTCAGGGTAAATTTCGTGAGCAATTAGAACTTTTCAGTGAGCGCAGCTTTGGAAAGTATTGTGAAGTGGTAGCTTTTCAAGGAAAAGGTCGTAGTTCCCCAGCAGTTTTGCTCGGTTTTCCATAGCACTCCCATCGTCTGTGTGGCATTACTCCCGCTGGAACAACGTTCTAAAATAGAAAAGTGCCAGAATTTATTCGTTGGTCACTGGTTTACATATGCGTCTTTTCTATTCGACAATTCTATGAGGCCAGAACATGCTTCTGCTGTAGACAGAAATTACTATCATTGCTTTCTAAACGTTAACGATGATCTAGGAATGGGTAGAAAAATCCGTAATTATTTGAGTGGATAAATCATTTAGTTAAGTATTCTTAGCCCGCTTTGATGCTTTCAACGCATAGTAGTAGGTGCAGCAGTGAAATGAAGTTGTTTCGCCGGAGATGGAATTTTCACGATCGCTGCCCAACGACTAGTGCTCATTGAACATCGTTCCGTGTCAGCTAAGAACGACATTCGTCCTACGTCTTTTTAATTGATTATAAACAGCAAATGGAGTGTATCAATTTTGCAGATGTTGTTTGCGCTATGCAAGTGCCAAATGACTTCCATAAACTCCTAATGATGTGGTGCCTAGTTGCGTTTTTGGTATGTTGCAACAGACATAGGAAAGCACTGTAAAGATATAATATTCGGCTTTCTTTAGAAAAAAGGTGAGTTTGATTACTGGTACCATTGTAGCAGTTTTGGTGATCAGGTACCACCCTCAGCGTTTAATTCTATTTGCATTGATCTAACTGCCGAATATAGGCAGATATTGCCAGGAATCCTTGCCTATTAGTAGTAGGAGAAGTAAATTATTGGTGAGAGTACCTTCCACAGTGTCACTGCAAAGATGTAACTACCATTACGAATTTTGCTAAGGGAAGTTTAGGAAAATTTTTGACGCTTACCGACGTCCATGTACATGTGCATCTGCGTGCGTGTGCATAAATATGTTCCACAGCGCTAAAACCATTAAAGCCAGTATGGGGCAATATTATAGCAAATGGACCAGGGCAACGTTTTCCAAGCCGTTCGCAAGTTTTCTCGGTGAAATCGGAACTTTACATTAATGCAAACAAATACTGTTTTCTCGTTTATTACATTATGTTTATATTCTTTCGCAAAATATGGCTGTTGAGTGACGAAAATCATTAGGTGTAACCACACCTTACTCGTCAATGGGTCGTAGACTTTCATGCTCATATACTCTTGCTTGTGAAGATTGGCAGCGATCTCGACAAATTTGAAAGGGTGGAGTAGTGGCTTATCTAAGTTTAAGCTTTTTAGAGGCACCACTGTTGGGAGGAGAGCGTTCAAAACAAAAGTATATGCCGCTAGCTGAGTCTAATACGTTGTCCACAAAAACGAGAAGTAACGCCGAGCAAACATCGATCAAGATCGATAGAAAAGCGAGCAATTGCTTAGACGGAAGTGTCTATCCGAACAATCTTCAATACAATTGTCACTGAAAACACCTTGTGGCCTGCAACCACGATATACGTCATTGACGCATCCAGTTCACCTCCTCTCATATTTATTCCGTTGCATTTTTTTATTCCAACATTGTGCTGGGCACAGTTTTTATCAGCATGATCTCTTCTAATGGGCCGCCGAATATCTTTTCTTGTGAAAACGATACAGTTGTCGTGTTCTTAATTCCCACTTTTCGCTTTCATTCTTCCTCTAGAATTTCCCCAATTCTGCAATGTCGCAATAAATGACCTGATCGTTGAAATGAACACATGAAGGGCTGTCTATTCATCAAGCTTCGCTTCACAATGACAGTAAGTCTTGAATTTGGATCAGAAGTTGATGAAATCGAATCTCTGTGTGAAAGTCATATAAAAGCTGAATCCATGTATTTTTTATCAGATGCGATTGTGTAAATGCATCGAGAGAATCAGATTGGGCGTTTCTTTTTTTTTAATATTGTAAACATATCGACTTCATGGCATGTTGCTTTCTCAAACTTAAATAACACTAAACCGTTCAATTTGAATGTCTTGATGAATCACACGTTCCCATTTCATTAAACATATACTACATTAGTTTACACACCTTTAGAATTCCAACCCCTTAATTTACACACCTTTAGAATTCCAACCCCTTAACATTTATTTAACAAGAAAATTGTTGCAGAGAAAAGTAATCGCAGATCGTTACAACAGATTGATTGAGTGTCTGTGAGCAATGAACAATTTTTTGGGCTCATTCTATAGACATTGGCAATCTGCCCATAAATCCATTGGCAAATGAAGAGGGCGGCGATTTGCGTGAAATTGCAAATTCTATTCTCACAGGATCGCCATAAAGGGGATAAAATGGCAACTGTTTTACAAATTATGCAGAACAACACCTTACCATTCAACAACTCGATATGCATTGGCGTTGTGATAAGTATAGGCTTTTATAGCAATAATCAGCCAAATTTGTTGTACATATCGTATAAATCGCACGAGAAATGTGTTATGTTCAGCACCTTTTCGCTTCGGAGATATTCTAAGAAATCCAATTTTGTTTTGAATTTCTTGAACTATGGTATTTTAGATTTTTGAAAGATCTTCACCATTTTTTCTCCAACTTTCTGTGCCTTTTCCCAATGAAATCATTTGTAGAACAAACCGTTGTTTTGTGTATGTAACATTGGCTCTACATCTCTTTCTGAACAGCACTTTTTTCCAATGGCTTTAGTTACTTCTTTGTTCATAAGTACGACCACTTGTATATTATGTTGAACTTCAAATCTCTATAACAAAACAGTCTACGACGCATACTAAGCGGCGACAGGTTTCTGATTTTAGTACCATGAAGAGCTCCATTTTTTTTTCGTCTGCAGCACTGCCCAATCCCGGTCGAACCTGCCACAATGTCGAACTTGTAATCTTAAGAGAAGTTTGAGTAGCGTTTTTATAGGATCGGTCGCGCAAGCATTTAGATGATGTTTTTAGATTTGTTCTCGCGCTGTTTGCGCATGACTTCAGTTACTTCTTTGTTAATAAGTACAACTTCTTGTATATAATGAGTGAAAAGCTTCTAAAAGACATCGTGTTTCCGCCATCTGTGTATTTGTTCATTTCTTCTGTTGCATGCAGTAGTCACATAATAGTGCTTTACAAAAGCTATAGATTAGTGAATAGTAGTATGAGGTATCGATGAATCCCATTGGTAGAATTTCTGTTGGCATTGGAAGAATGCCACGCACACTTATGCCTGCACAGCACAAGTAGTTGTTCTGTGTACCCTGTGCTTGTTACGTTCACCAGATTCAACATGTGTGAAAATTTTCTTATCAGTGATTTGTATTTCAGCAATGCCATAGAGATGGCCTGTAACTGCACCACAAGAACCCCAATAAACTTCCGTAACAATTGTGTGCTAGTACTGACAACGTGCGCTTCGCAGCGACATTCCAATGTCGGATAGGTCTCGACCATTTTCATTGCCAAATACTCGAGGCCATTTTTCTTTGTCAGCGTTTCTTATATATATATATATAAAACGAGGTGGAGAAGTTGAATTTAAAAATCCCTGTTCAGAATTGCATTGCCGAATTTTTCTTTTTTTTTTGTCAGCAATAATCCAGCAACGTTCAGCAGCTACAGTCGACTTCAGCATTCACATAGATATGCATCATCAACTTACACGTAATATAGCACTACAAACCTTACATCCATTATGAAATTCCCGTCTGAATGCTCTATTAATTTTTTTTTTTTTGCTTTCGACAATGAATTAAAAAATTACGCTCTGACTTCCAATTTGCGTTGAAAATGCTGTACATTTTCCTCACCGGCAAAAATCGCTATGACCACTGTAATAATAAAGTGCATGAATGGGTCCTCATTGCAACTGGTGTGAACATAGCACTGAAAGTGTTCAGAAAGTGGACCTTATTGAAAAAGAAAGTGCTCAAAGACTTGTTCACTAAAGTTTGAGGAGGCTTGTCCAGTACATTCATTTTCACCACTTATGTGGGTCTGGGTTTATGCCAATTGCTGTTTTTCTGATCATAAAAAATTAAATAAGTATATTCTAGCGAGGGCCTACAACAGTTGGAAAATTCCAAATGGTAGCATGTTTTCTTCGCTTTTCGCATTATTTTTGTTGGTTTTAGTGTGTTACCTTGAACCTCTGCGCATCATATCGTTTATTCAATTGTAAATGAACTGCTCACTGCGCCATTCGAGAGAGCGGTAGGAAGCGAATCTGTATTACAGTCAACATGGAGAAGCTTCTACCTGGGATGTGGAAAAACGGTTTAAGGTTTCCTTTCCGGGGCCAGTGTGTAAGTGGGAGGTGCCCTCTCTTGCCAATAACTCTTGACCGAATGCGTATATTGGAGACGTCGCTGTAGTCAGCAAATTGCTTTGTCAACTGGGAAATGCAGCGCATGTGGTAAACTTCTATGAACATCACTGAGTAGGCTTCTACGATTGTCAGGATATAGCCTATATGTCAGAAAATAGTGCTCACTTCCTTGCTTATCGATTTCCTCGAGGCTTATCTGTGAACTAATTATACCGTATCGCAGCTGAAAGCTAATTTCGAATATACTGCTCGTAACCACCTCTATAACTTATAGCCTTAGCCTAAGAAAACTGTCCTCCGCCTTGACGAATTCTTCTAATTGTCTCCACGAATTAGCGCATTCACTTAGCAAAGTCTTGCAGACATTTTTAACACGTACATATTGCGCAAATTTCAAAAGTTCCTCTTCGTAGAGCCATAAATAAACAGAATTCCATATTGGAGCAAATCGCAAGAGCACAATCTTAGAGAAGATCAAAAAGAGTCACAACTCCGCCGCTGAAATCATTTGGTTTCAAATCTCGAATTCTGCAACAAGTTTGTGCTCAGTTGTTGTTTTTTGCACTTTTCCATTATTTGCTCACATTCTCTTATTTCGCTATAAAATTGCTACATTGTGGTTTTTGAAAATCCGGTCCATGATCACTGTGGTTCTTATAAATTACGAAGAACTGCTTTCTATTAGCGTTCTTGCAAATATGCATTATTTCATTGCAAAGTTTTGAATGCTTCCGCATTATGATATACTGTTATCCGCGACTTCTCTTATTCATCCCTAGCGCTGCATCCCGCTGGGTGGGGAGTATTCGTCCTTGCGCCTTGCGCCATTTGTATTACATGTTTGCTCGCTATGTACGCAAATAAACTTGTTTATTCAAATGCGTATAATAATGCCCTTAATGTAACATAAACTTACGTGAGATTTTTTGTGCCGTTTGTGATTACATTCGCTTCATATTTCTTTAGAATGTCGAAATTCCCCGGACTAAGGTTGTTTATGGTTTCCATTATCGTCAGCTTTGGCGGATCCTTTCATTTCGGTTACCAATTGGTGATAACGAACCCATCGCAGAGTGCGTTTCTCGCATTTTTGAATAGCTCATTTGCCGAAAACTATGGCTTCACTTCGGACATCAGCAACGCAGAGGTTGGTTTTGCTTTTTTTTTTTTTCAAACGAATCAATTGACTTGTTCGCTTGCATGTTAGGAGTGATTGATGTGAGTTTTACTGCCGCTTCCAATGATAACTCACAATTTAATCAGTGAACATAAACCTATTACTTGTCAGCAGATGTCTGAGTATCCACTAAGATTAATTTGCCACTGTTCATGAAATTTTTTCTCAAAGACGTATTAGAGTAATACATTTCTGTGTGCTTTTTCATGAATAATTTTTTGCTGGGAAATCTCAACTCATTGCATTGACAAACAACACTTAGGCAATCCTTTCACACTCGATCATTGAAAAGGGTCTAAATGTCTCGTGCTTACTGATACATAGTCAACTCTCGACCTGTGCAAAATGTGCTAACGACCAAACCGTTCACACATTGATGCCGATATAAAGCAGTGCCAGTAACTCCAGAAACAAACTACAAGGTACATTAATGGAGTGCAAGCGACACGTTGCTAACATAGTCGTGAAAGGCCCGATCATATACTGAAGCAGAAAGAAATTGCACTTCGCAATCTCATTTCACTGTTAGCTATGTAACGGTTCAGTCACAACGCACCACAGCAACTTTAAAACAGTTGGAGCCAAAACGAGATTGCTCAGGAAGCATAATTATTCATTGGCTGAGAGAGTAAACGCTTGCCGTAGCGATGTCAAGTTTTCAAGGATGTCTATAAGCCTTCTTACTGAATCCTTATCTCTGTGAGGACGTGACTGAGGAATCCATTCCACTAGAAAATCGACGATTTTTACATTTTTTGGCCTTGAAGAAAACTCATTATTTTAAATTCCACCTGCACCCATGATAAGCATCAATGGATACAAAAGTGTTGTTGCCTTTATTGCGTTTGCTGTTGAGAGTGCTGTTGCATAGTGCCTCTTCAACAATGGTTTCAATATACTCTTCCATTTTCCGACACTTCATCAGCATTCCATGCAGTACATTGTTGAGGGTTGAATAAAAATTGCTCAACATCGTTGTTCTCAGTAAAACCTAACCAGGTGAACAAAGCGGCTAAATGCTGTATCAGTGAGCTAGTCAATCGAGAAATGAAATACATGTTCTGCAAGTTTTTTGAAAGGTCATAATGTTTGCTGTAGCTCAGCAACTGAAACGGCCAAACTCTGCAACGCTGTTGTCTTTAAGCATTGGGCATATTCAGTTCAAACGATTTGCAATGGACTATGAATATTTTTATATGCTTAGACGATATGGTCAGTGATTGTGGCAATTTTATTCGTCGGTGCGATTCTTGGCTCGCTTTCGCTTGAGTTTGTAGGCGAAAAACTCGGCCGCAAGCGTGGAATGTACTTATCGTTTACAATCACCACTATCGCAGTCGCAGCTTCAATGGTCTCCTTTTTCGTAAGTGACAGCTTTTACTAAAATGAACAGCGTTCAGTTAGTGAAATATTCAACTATGCTGAACTTTGCATGCCGCTATGGCGTATATATTACCAAAGTTTATTAGTTGTTGAACGCACATGTTCTTCATATGAATTGGACGTCTCTGACCTTGACCACTAATTTCCTTCGAAAGGAATACTATACTCTATTTCCTCCTCCTTCCTCTCAAAAAAGTTGCCAAGATACTTCTAGATTTCACCTGGACTAGCTCAACACACGAAACTTCGTAAATTTAACACGCAATACACAAAACTTTTTAAATTTAGCAATGTTGCTTAAATAAGAATGGATTATTCTTGACCAGAACGATTGGAACAGAATGCAGGTATATCGCAAAATCACTCTGTTAAACGATAATCAACAGATGCATCATTCCTGCGATTGCATTGCTGTTCGTCCGAACTGTGTTGTTCAAACATCTCAAAATAGGAAAAACTTTAAGATACTTTATTCAGCTTATTGTATACGCAGTCAATAAGTTTAGCCTAATAACAGCTTCACAGTTTCAGTTTTGAGAATTGCTCCTAAAGAATATAAAATGAAATCAAAATGACAAAAATATTAAGGCGGTGACGAATATTTTAATATCTCTGACGCAACATGCGATTCCAAAAGTCTAAGAGAAGCGAAGACAAGATTTTGTGTGCTGAACGCAGCAACGTGAGAGGGAGCAAATGGAAAGGCGCGACAAAATTCCTAATATGCTTGCACCTTATAAATTCGTCTTTTGCCTGATGCTAGTGATGTGCAACGAAAATCCGACATGCTACAAACCGTATGCAAATTTTAGACTAAAGTATCTATAATTTCTTTGTAAGTTGAGGGATCAATTTGACTTGGGGTTAATCTGTAGTTTGTATTATAAGCACCAAGTTTCCCAGCTGAAGTTCCACCGATTCTGAAGTTGAAACTGCCGTTGTATACACAATAGCACACACATATAAGCACATCGATATGGCGCCATTGTATACTTTGCAAATCCTGGCACAAATATGCGAGGATGCGTTGCAGACGAAGATTAGCGTGATATGCCTTCTTCCATTTCCGCTCGTTTATCTGAACTTAATCGACGTTAAAAATGTATCTGTTAATGTATTTCTATGAAAGCCAAAGATTGCACGAATCCTGAATGAAAATATTCGATACCGTCTGCTTTTTGCAAATTCGCACTCGCAACAAGCATCACTGCAAGACTGTCTATATGCGAATTTAATATATGTACACTGACTTTCCCATCCGATAGTGTTTGCATAAATGGCTGAATTTAACGGGGTGGAATTTGATGGGTGCAATATGCGACACACGATGATGCCTTATACCAACACTAGCGTTCATCCGCTAAGAAATTACAGTCTGTTAAATGTGCCCAAGGATGTTCATGAACTTTCAACCTACCGAGTTTTCATTTTATACCTGTCGAGTTTCAGTTTCACGACCGTTGGGATCAAATAAGCGAATTTTGGAAAAAAAACATGAACAGTCGGTTCGGCTAAAATATCACTGCATCACAACGCGCCTCTACAAACTTGCAATTGCTTGAAAGCATCACGTCTGCAAATGTGTAGCTGTGTCTGTGTGTCCGTCCATCTCGGCGGTAATCTCAGTTCGAAAACTGCTGAAGTTGAAGTTAGGCAAGTCGATATCTACAATGCCATCTTTCTCATTGATTCTTCGACTCGAGGAGAACGAAAAGGTGTATTGGTATTTAAACATCTCGCAGAACATTGCTCGGATTTTCATTTTGCATCGTTCGCGTCACAAAACATGAATCTTTTGTGGAAGATTAATCCAAACGAATTGATCAGTTAAAATGTTCAAAAATGAATCCTAACAATTTATCATCTGCAAGTAATTTAGAAACTGATTGGAAAGGCGAACTGAATGTGAGAGCCGATGTCGTATGAGGTCCTCTACTACGATCCTACTTTAACTTATTATTTCTTAGCAACTTTGTAAACTTCTCAGCTTGCTGACTGCAGTTGCTAAAACATATATTCGTTGAGTTGTCCTAAAACCTTTTTTTACTTGCTTCATATTTTCAGCTAATCTTCTGTCTCGCTGTTTCTCTTCTATTCAGTTGTGGAAATAAGTTTTGGTACTCTTGTGCAAGCGTTGTTTTCATTTGGCCTCAATCTTACCGTTGTACTCTCCCATTGCAGATAAATTCTTTTGAGCTGTATTCTGTGTCCCGAGTACTAACTGGATACTCATTGGGCCTCAGCCTTGGTCTTATCGCGCTCTATCTTAACGAGAGCAGGTTAGCCAACCTTCTTATAGCAAAGCACTATCCAGTTGCTTTCATTATCTAATCAAAGCGAAGGAAGACCAGCACGCGAAATACCAAAGACGTGGCGAAAAAGAAAAATTTTACTCCCATTCTGTAGCTCACGAAAGTAGTTGCTTTCGGGAGCTCAGAGAGACATCCTTCCCCTTTTTAGCAGGGGTGGCTGTTCGGGGTGAAAGATGGAGTCTGTAGCTGTAGCACCACTTTGACTCAAGCTACGCATACGTACCTAGCTCCTTGGGTACCAAGTCCGAATCTAATCTAACCCCTCTTTCATTATTTACAGTCTTCCCGAAAATCTTATAATTTTTCACGCTTCAGTTGCTGAGTACAAAGTGTTTCTCTCTCTCTCCCTCTCCCCATGCTGATTTGAGAATATCATAGTGATACCTACCGTGGACCTTCCGGAGCTCTGAGCGAACTTCATGCGTATCGCAGCAAGCTCGCGGCTTTGGTCGTGGCACCTTTTATTTCATAGCGGTCCTGCTCTTTAAATAGCGATCGAGTGACTTAATCGTTAGTGGCCGAAGGTCGTATGCCATTCTGGCGTGAATTCGGCTCATTCAAAACTCGCATACTCCGTTTTTGCTCTACTTCCTTCGCTGAAGTGTACTTTCGCTGCTGCTCAGTCTATGTTCTTCTCTTATTTAAATGGCATGTAGTATGTACGCTCAACTTGGGGCATCATAACATGAATGCTTTATTAAAACCTTTCGTAAAACTCTAACCAAATATGCCATGGTATGAGGAACAGATATTAAAACTGCTTAAGATAAGTAACTCAAGGTTCTGCGCCATCTAAGGCCAGAATTTTAATGAAAGATCTCACTTGATAACGTTTGATTTCAATTTCAATGATTTTTTTGGCCGATAATTTTTGATAATTTTATCAAATTTTTTTGATAATTTATCGAAATTTCTTGGATGATAAAATACCAAATAGTTTGAATAATTTTTAATGAAATATCTCAGTTGATAACTCAATTGATAATTTTTTAAGAAAAGTTTCTGTGCCAATTTTTTTTCCTTCTTTTTTGTATCACAAATATTTAAGCCCGAAGGGATGCCGCGGATTTGTCAGCATGATGGTGGGTGTCATGGTGCAATTCGGTACGGTCATAGGCTCCATAGTGGCAATGCCATCGATCTTTGGTACCACTAATGGGTGGTGGTATATCTACCTTGTGGAATGCATTATTATTTTGCTCGTACTTCTGGCACTTCCATTTCTGCCTGAAAGTCCCGGGTAGGTCTGTTTTTTTTCGTACCAGAAATAATGTTTTTCACTTCGTGCAGTTGCTGCCTAAAATATCGTTAATGATAATGAAAGCTTGCAATAAAAGTGAGTGCTGCCTACTTCGTGACATGTTTGAGGTGTGCGGAGATCGTAAGATCAGTTCCTGCAATGACTTTTTAAATTCTGGTCGTTTCCGCAGCTTCAACAGGTCTAAACAAGGAGGCTCTTCTAGGACGTTGTCCTTACCTCATCGGTCACCCATTTTCATCGACGTATATGTCATGCTATATCGAATGAGGCGATACGCCTGCAGGAAATGTGTTGTCACAGGATTGCCATAATGAGTTTCTTCAGTGTTTTTAATGGAACGTTCTTTTTGAACCATATGGAGAAATATCTGCAGGGTTAAAGTATTTTTGACGAAGTCTTCTTTTTGAGCTTTTTCACTGTATCTCCTATTTTCTTGGCCCAGCTTGCAACGTACGGAATCGCTGATACCATCTTATCTTTTACTCAATCGATAAACAATAATTGCTTTCACCACTGCTGAAGAGAGATGCTGGCAGCACTACAAACACACCTGACTCTGGTCAGGTCTGATGGCTTTCCAGTGAGTGTCGTCGGTGTGCAACTACAGTGGTAATCTTAGGTATCTGACGTTATGCGGCGATGAGGCAGCCGCACGCAAGTCGATTTTGTTCTTTCGATGTTATAAGCTAGGTGAAGTTGATGCAGTTCTTCACGATATAAAGGAGAACCTCAAGCAAAATGCGAAAGCGTTGTCGGTTTTTCAAGTGTGGACTCAAAGACAAACTCGCAAAGGAACAATCGTTGGAATGGCGATTTCCTTAACGATGGCATTTAGTGGAATTGCTGGTTAGCGATTGTTCTATAAAGAAGTTATCCTCTCAAAATGACGCCGGAATGAAAAGTTTGAAATTCTATCTTCGCAGTACCAAATATCAATACTGAGACATATATGGGGCAAGCAGAAAGAGAAGAAATCACCAGCAAACAATATGGCACTCGATTTCGATAGATTTGGGCAGTGGAATAATTTCAGAGGATTTACCTGCAAATACATGCAAATATTCCTACTTCCAGCGCACCTTAGCAAATTTGCATTTAGAGGTGACATTATTGCAACACCGTATCTACTGATGCGTCTGCGTATGCATGTGTGTCTGCCCAGCATTTCCAACTCAGAAATCTTCAAAAGTGGGAAAAAATTCTAGTGGTGTAGCACGTGTCATAGTTTGAACTTCTAAGCCCAGCTATGGACCCTTTAAAGTGTTTGGACATTTGCGTATATAAGAAAAGAAAAAACGCGGATTGCACAGCATGGATTTTTACGAGAGATTTTACGATCTCATAATTGTGTATTATTTATTATCTATTATCGGTCAGCAAGGCAGGGTGGTCTGAGCGAGACCGCATATGTTGGCAGTGTCTGTCCTGCACTTTTCACTGGTTACTTGTTCCTTGCGAAATGATGTGATCCTTGCACATATAAAATCATATCCAGACATCGTCAGTTAAGCGAACAGACTCACTGAAAAAGATTGTTTGTCCAAAGTATTTCTGTATTATCCTTACAAATGGCGCAATTGGCGGTTGTGGAGACCTCCATTCGTTTTTACTGATATAAAGAACTTATCTCAGTTCTTCTGAGGCATTGACTGCCAACTTTTGAAGAATCAGTAACTTTCCAGTGATCAACGCCTATGCGGTTGAGATATTAAAAGAATGCGGTCTGTCGTTGTCGGCTGCCTCAATCGGAAATATCGTTTTATCCGCCGTCAGCTTGTTAAGTTTTCTTTTCTATTCTGTTTTCCCACAGTTATTTTTCGTTTTCTTCATATAGCAAAGTGTTTAACTGCCTTCTCCACCGTCCTTGGTTCTATCATTATCTTCTACAGTTCGAAGGGTTTCGGCGGTGCTGTAACATGAGCATACTCTCACTTAAATTGGAATGCACATAGATATTCGTGAGGACTTACCTCTTTCATTGGCACTGCAGATGTCGTAACCCGAAAACTTGTCGTTAATGTAAAAGTAAACTACCAGTTGAGCGTTAGTAGGAACTCGAATCGTCATTAAAGTCTGGGATAAATTTTGTTTTGGAGAATGCTTGGCGGTAGCAAGAACCAGTGATTTGGGCTTGATGTCTTCTCGAGCGTTGTTTATTATTTTCATGTTTCCTTTCGGCTCTGGAAGGATGTGACCAGCGTGAACCACGCACCGTCTTTTTTTTGTTTAATAGTCGCATATTTTTCAAATAGCGATTTTTTCCAGGCGAATCTATTTGAATTGAGTAGCTTTAACGGTGGAAAATTGTTGTTAACACTTTGGGTATTGGTCTTATTTCAGCTGGCGATCGTGATGTCATCGTTCATCGTCGATCGTTATGGCAGACGACCGCTCATTCTAATCTCCAACTCCGCAATCCTTCTGCTGAATGTGGCCATCGTTTTGCTCATGTATTGTTTCAACAAGTTTCATGTAAGTTGTTCATACTTGTTTTGGTTTAGATGCTCTTCAAGACATTAGCACAGCGAATCCTTCAATGTGTTCGTGAAACTCTGTTGAGGTAACTGTCTGTTACGTTTCTTCACATTTCACTGGCAGCGCCACAAAAATTTGATTGTTATTACATTGGAAAGGAATTATGTGGGAGCTGGTAACCGGCTTGAAATTTGCTGTTTTGATTGGTTACGAGGTAGAAATTTATCAAATGCAACGTTATGAGCGGAGAGTCATATTAGGGCCGGCAGCATGTACTGCAATAAAAGGAGTTTCACCTGCTCATAATTTCCACCCTAAGTAATTAGCTTTAATAGATTGCTTCTTTCATATCATGTACAGCATTTAGCATTCACTAGGGGCTTTTAGCTTCACTTGACAACTTTTTTATTTTTTCGAAGATCACTACCTCACTTTTTGGTCACATAAATCAATACTTGTAACGAGCTGTTTGCCGACTACTTGAATTACACCGCAGCCGTCATCCTGATTCTTGAGGTTGTGTATCGACGAACATACTATTTTGCACTTCTTTGGAAGTGGAAGTACCATTTGCTGCCACTTGGAGTACCGATGAAGACACAAATTCAATGAACGCCTGAAAGTTTGTTGCTGGATTTTAAAAAACAGCACTATGGGAGATAGCAAAATATTTCGCATTTCTGTTGCAGTATTCATGGATTGGATATACTCTCGTTGCTATCATCTCGATGTTTATCATTTTCTTTGCAATAGGACCAGGACCATTATGCTATTTTATTACTGCCGAAATGGTTGGTCAAAGTGCGAGAGCGGCCGCACAGAGTTGGGCCTCATTTACACAGATGTCGAGGTGAGGATATTTCCTTTAGGCTAGTTTTCTTTACGCAATTCGATTTATATTAATTCATTTAACAATGTCCCCAGTTTAAAAACAATTCTTACCTTCTTCAGCCAGCTCGCGAGTATTACCAGCAGAATCCACTGTCATGCGCTGAAATTACTTTTTTTTGCTCATGGGCTATGTTCGGATATGCATAGTTCTTTTAGTGCGGACTTGTCAAGGCTGTATAAATCTGTTCGAGAATGGGAAAATTCCGGCAGAGTTACTGTGAGGTGAATGGTTATTTTTGCCAAATTAGCAGTCAGTTTTTGCACTCTAACTCTCTGAAATGGCGGAACACTTTCACGATTGTGTACAGAGAGATAGGAAAAACTGTGCATAGGAGAGAAATTTTATCAACTAACCGATAAACGCGTACTTGCACCTCATTAATCCACAAAATGCGCATCCTCCATCACGAAAAATACTGTGATGAAGTTGCGGTCAGCCTAAATTGCTGATTGAGACAACTATAGATGCATAGAATGAAAGAGAAAATAGTGCAATTGGCGAAGTATTTAAAAACTGATATTAAAGATTTCAAAAGTTGATAGTAGTGTGCAGTCATAAAGAAACAGTAGTATTTTTTGTGTTTACGATAATTCCCATATAATTCGTTTAGCGTTGTTGTTCGTATCAAATTAGGAATTCGTTATGTTGCAGTCGTGCGTTAGTGTTGGCGATTTATCTGCCCATTGCGAATCAAATCGGACAGGCATTTGCATATTTATCACTTTTTATAGCGCCTATTGCAGTCGGTCTAATATTTCTATACTTTAATATGCCAGAAACAAAGAACAAAAACCACAGCGAGGTGGGCTCATTTTGAATAATGATGCTAAGTTTTCGTTGATTTTTAGCTCCTGTTGTAGTTACATCATCCCTTATTATTCGATTCACCTAGAATATTGTTGTCGAGATAGTATCAAATTTTATACGGCATTTGCCACAGAATATTTGCCTAACCATTGAATAGTTCTCTATACGGTCAGAAGTGGTTTCCCTTGAAGGACATGGCCAATGATCCTCCACATCACAAAACCATTTTCTTGAAGTTTTACTTGATGTGTCAACGTTCGGAACAGTAACACGAACTAGCGGGCCTCACCCTGAAGAGTGAGTCGTTCTCATGCTTGTCAAATGGTGCTTTGACATATGAGGAATCACCGCATATAACTTCCCGTCATACGGCCTTCAGCGAGCCCATAAAATCCATTTGATAAGTACTTCTTATTGTCAATTAATTTTCCCTCAAAATTTTTGCCAGTGAAGCACTATCGAATTTCAAAATGCTCTCATCTAGCCTTTTGTGCGAAGAAGGAAATGAAAATAATTTAGTGAGAAGTTGTTTTCAGGTGTTGGAGGCAATTGCAAATCTTCCATCCGTGTCAAAAATTTTGCGGCCGAAGTCAGCATCAATCGAACCACACGATGGCGTTGCAAACAGTGACTTTTCTTGTGCTGTTGAAAAGTTCTAGCGCACTCAGTGTATTCTTTCCTATTGAGGGAATTACTTGAATCCCAACAAATCTGTCATGTGATTCGGATATTTCAACCACTGATTGCCTGGCCTATACCCTGACGATGGATGGAATAAATGAGTATTACGCTTCCCCAAGCGAGCTGAAAATGCACAGAGAGGAAAATTATTTTTCAAATTTTAAGTGACATTTGAGTGCCTTCTCCTATGCTGCGGTAAATCTTTAAACACGCATTTGTTTATCATATAACCTGCAGTTGGCGAGCTAGCATCGCATGAAAATTTCACTTATCCCCCCTTTTTCCCCACCCTGCCCTTCAACCCCCCCTCCCCCCACATCCTTCGCCCACTCCCTCCTCTCCGACGCCTGGAATGAAGATGCTGAATGCGAATATTCGGGTGACTGTTGGTGCTGAATATATAGAACGATCACAGCGTTGAATAAATAGGAAAGCAATCTCTGGTATCAACAACCGATGCTATCACCGCCGAATATCATCGTACATCATCGGCATCGATATGTTGCATCGTCTTTCTCTTTCGGCACAAGTGGTCGATGAACAATGTCGCCCTTTCAAGAGATCATAACCCAAGTGTCGTGATGTGTCAAATAGATAAACCTATAGCACGCTTAACTGCGCCCGGTCTTCTCTACTTCGTCTCTTCACTTTCGCCACTGACGTTGGCAGCGTTGTTTTTGAACGAGTAACTTAGTGCATGATTTGATTTTAAAAAAAGGCTCTCAATTACACCTCATATAATTTCAAGAGGCGAAGCGACGTCCAGACAGTATGGAAGAGAATACTAGAGGAGAAATTTGATTCTGGCCAAGGCCGATCACTGAGCATCTTATTCATAAAAACGTCCTTAGAGAAATACGACAGATTTTAGCTAGAGGCTGACGAACAGCTCTCACAATAAACATTGAAACTGGAAAAGTTCAAATCAACTCAACATCATCTTAAGAATTTTTTTTAATGCTCCAAGTGACTGCAGGGATTCATCAATGCTGAATGTTTTAAGTTATGAGAGCTAGATGCCTTTCAGACCATAGGTGGCCTGCACAACTTTTCCATAATTGGAAGACTCTAGGCGTAACGCTATGCTGAGGCTTCACATTTGCGCTTTTTAATTTGCAATTCCCTATGGAAAACTCTAAGAAATTAACGTGTTCGATCGGATCGCTCGCTGCTGGCGACCCTGCAACTCTCATCACCTTAGACGTATATTTAAGGGTCTTTGTGTAAGATGAATGACAGCGAGCACTAAATCATGAGATTTTTCGCCAATCAAGCGTTCATGAAAATCTGCAGTAGGTATCATGCATAAAACTTCAATTTATTAACTAAATGATATGCTGCATTTGCACTTTGAAGCAAGACAAGGTTCGAAAATGTAAGTTTCAACAGCCATGTGAACAGTTTCGCCTTCTCGAGATAAGATTGTTTGAGTTTTCAGTTGTTTCCTTAACATGTGCACAACTTATGCCTTGTTGCAAAGTTTTATTGCACCTTTCCAACGCAGAAATACCTCCGGAACTTGTTAGCAACAACCTTCAATATAAACAGATGCACGCAATGAACAAGTTCAACAACCGTATAAAACGGCCGGCACGGTAATTAAATGAAATGAAGTGGGCAATTGCCTCATGTCTGGCAGCCGATTGATCCATACCGCCAAACAGAAAAGAGTTGAATGCTAATCGGAAAGCGTCGTTGCATCTTCGAGCAGAGTTCACATTTGAGTCATATGAAACATATGGCGCCAACATATTTATGCCGTTTGCTATCTCTCATCCAAATATTTGACTAAGGAGTGAAGAGTTTCTTAATAATTTCAAGGGAAAGCTCTCTTTTTTCATGCAATATTTTCGGCTGAAGATTATTTAGCAGTACTAAGAAAAAGCCTTCAGATTCACTCGCTAGTTTTCAACATGAAGGCATTCTCTCTTCTCGTGAGGCAATTGGCAAATAGCCGCCAATTCACTCAACGACAGGAGGGCCACTGAAGGAGATGCTGATGAGTTTTTACATGCCGCTTAATAATTTGAAAGCGCCGCTCAAAAGATACAAACGTAAAATGAAGATGAACTGATAAGTTCTCAGTCACACTGGTAGCGCCACACGTTTCAGCGCTGCTTTTATCTGTGGAGTGGAGAATGAGCAGTGGCCCATACCTGCCGCAAGTGTATATCAGATCAAGTGCAGATATGTACAGAATGCTATAATATCAAATGTACAAGTCTTCCTATAAGATATTAATGCTTATAAGATGACAATAAAGCTCAGCGACAGTGTTGTCTTTTATATAGAGGAAACAGTTTACGAAATGAGACCATATGAACTGAGGCACTAAAAAGAAGTACACTAATAATGCTGTGTGGAGCGAGCACACCCAACGATAAACAGCTTATGAATGAAAACATATGACAGCCTAAGAGAAAGGGAATTCCTTCTGAAAAATCAAACAGCTTCTGCCACAGCAACTGCAAATTACGAAAATACGGGAAGTGAAAGAATGTAACGTCACCTAAAACTTACATTCACAAGTGAAATATGTGTGGCCAATTGAGGTTGCAACAGACGGGCAGAAGTCAATCATGACGATAAACATTTACCAACAAAGCTTTCTGATCTATGCAGACATGCCTGAACGAATTGCATGAAGTAGTGGTCGCGATTGTCTCTAACAACACGGTCACAGAAGCAAGGTAAGACATCCAGTATTATTTGAATAGATAGTGCGATATGCAGCAGTAGCAAGAAATTTCTGATAGACATCGGCATAAATATGTACTCTTCGTTGCACTTTATGCAACTATTTTTTGTGCTTTTGAAACGGTCGCTTGGTCGCTTTAAGGAGTCTTCCGAAGAAATTACTCTTCTTCGTGTGCTCAGCTTGCATATGCTGGTGCTTAGTTCGAGCTTCTTCCTGCAAATACAAGTGCAAAAGTGACATAACTTTGAGATGCTATACACAATCGGCAAATATCTTCCAGCGTCAATGATTGCTGTTAAACAAGAAGACTCAAAAATAGCACACAGAAATGAATCTAACACATATTCAACAAACAAGCATTTAATTCCATTTTTGAATCTCTTTATGGTACGTTTTATCAAGTCACGATTCAGTTTCAAACTGCAATGTGGGAAAACATGATTCTTTCAAAACCTTTTCCTGACGAGAGATATCGCAAATAAACGGTTCACCAGATGCCGGTAAGGGACACCTCACGAACAAGAGAACAACACTTTGCTCCTCTGCAAAAACCTGCAGCCCCTTTTTCTTCCTTCATCTGCTGATGCGTATGGCAAGCCAATGTGAACAGTGAGCGTAAGTTCTTAAGTAATACCTGAGCGATATCGCAGGAGTCGCCATGAATTAATGTGTCTCTTCTTTCGTTTCTGAAGCTCGCATTCATCATTCGTCGGTGATAGTCTCCAAACGTCGACATTCTATGAGTTCTTTACGACCTTTGTACGTCCTGATCGAAGTTTCAAATTCTTAAAGAACGTCTTCCTGCAAGAATAAGCGTGAGCGCTTTTTGGATATCTGGATACTTTCGTTTGGTGAAAAAAGTCCATTGGCAAATCCTCTCAAACCGCCTGTCTACTGTGATATCGAATTTCAGTAAGCTAAAGCGATTCATTTTCATTTCATCTGTTCATAAAATTTTCAGCAGTTTCAACTCATTACTACCAATCGGTATATTAGTAACTAAAGAATGTAATCACTGGAGGCCCATTGAAACGATCCGGAAGTTTGCCGGATATCAACAGCAGTGCTCATAAGCTCAAACAACTAACACAAAGGAAAATAGCATCTGATGAAATTTGCTGCCTAAAGGACGCGAGCACATTTTTCCTCTAAGGAAAGCCACGTGCGAGGCTGTTTGTGGGAAATAACGCTAAGTTCAGTCCAAAGGCGCTCGCCAGACGACAAAGTCAATGGTCGATCTTGGAACGCTACAGCATTCACGAAACTTTTGTGCATAACGTAAAGTAAATATGGCCTCATGTCCGAACCATGAACTCTGGGGCCGCGTTTATTTTCTCGCTTCCGATCATAATAACCGAGACAAGCATTCGCCTAGCACTGTATATGTAAATACGGCATCTAAGTAGCTAACAAAAATGCAGCATGTTTGAAAACACTGTGCTATAACGACGTTGACATAATGACGAAGTATGAACGGATTCTGCTTACACTCCTCTCATTGCTTGCATAAAGCGCAAGCCACAACTTATTTTGCTATAACAACGAGCTCATCATAAGCAACGGTGACAACAAATACAACGCCCATCGTCAAATGATGCGCAAAATGCTACCAACCATCGAAAAGAACATAAGAAATGTCTGAGGCGACGGAGCATTATGCATTCACCTCCATGATATGCGCATGTGACGGTACTGGCGGGCAAGCTGACTAAAACTACTGTGGCGATAATTATACGTTCATCCGCCACACCATATAACGCGAGAAAAAAAAATAGGTGCTACGAATCGGAAATGATGAAAAGGGATGGCACGAGTACGACTGCTCCGATACAGTGAAAACTAGTCATGTGCCCTAATCGGTTTGCCTCACGCATTGATCCGCTCACACAGCAAGTCATGTGACGGATTTATGGTGGCCGACAGCACGAACACATTGGGGAGCGCTACAACCGCGACCTGGACTTGAGCCGGCCGTGCGTTGCATCGACATTCGATCGTTCTTCGCTTTTTGCACCATTTATTCCGTTGCTTATGCGGCGCATTGCTGTGAGCTCTAACTGTCAGAGAGAACGACAACTTTTGAATATTATATGGGTTGTGTTATTATGGAAGTTTTCAAACCTATGATATGATGGATTAATTTTGTCTTTGTTTACAATTTCATCACATGCTGCCAAAATTTTTTTGCAAATTGTGGGCGTGACTTAAACCACAGAGTAAATCGCATAAAATCAAAAATCTTGTGAACTATCACCAATAACAGTGTTCTTCTTTGCTTGAACTGTTCATGGTATTATTGCTTCGAGTATAGGCTTTTGACCTCCCGGAATAGATAAGAATTGACGAAAAAACTCGATGCAGTCCTACGTCATTAGATTTCAGAGATTGGCGAAAATTAACTCATGCATAATTCATCCCCTTGAAGTTAGCGGAAAATCATGAAGCCACCAGTAGAAAACTGAGTCACCAAAATTTGGGAAAGTGTCGAGAAAACGAGGCTACGAGACGGGACCATGTCACTTTATATTAGCGCTACTGCTATTGCAGTTCAACAAACTTCCAATTGGTAAGTGAAATGCCTCATTTCGAATAGTGTATATCAGAATTGCATATCAGGATTGTTCAGTTGAAAGTTTCAAGATTGCTCAGTCGAAATTTTCGGAATTGCTCAGTCGAAAGTTTCAGGATTGCCCAGTCGAAGGTTTTCGCAAGCAAACTTCAACAACTATTACCGTTGTTGAAGAAAGAACGCAGCGAATCCATGGATGTGTAAAAATGAGCGCTTTCTATGCCTCTGTTCCAACTGTAATCATACGCTGAGACAAACGAATCAATCTTGGTGAAAAATGAAATTTTAAAAGAAGAGAGGTGAAGAGTGGACCATTTTAAATCGTTGTTTAGTGCACTCACCATGTGTTTGGCTGCTCAGGTCTCTAATTTGATTGCTTTGCTGATTCCGTGAGCGATGCATCCGTGAAGAAAGCTGGGGAGTTTGCATTCAAAATGAAGTGGCAATAAGTACACATTTCGGAAGAAAATTACAAACTTTAAGAGTTAACAGCAAACTTTTTCAGCTATCTCCATGACCAGCAGACCTGCGTGCCCTTATGCAATTATACCTTGAGTAATCTATGCCTCAATAAAGTCTAAATCATTCATTCATATGACTACTTTTTTTGAACGCTTTAATGCAATCTGCTCTTTGCAGTACTCTAACTTTTTCACATTGGATGCAGGAGTGTTTCCTTGCACACGCCCAAGTTTTTCACGCGAAGTCGCTTCCGAAAGCATTTCTTCTGTTTTCTGCGAGTGACCAGTTTCAGCTTGCTCTGAGACGGAGATTTGTTGCGAGAATGGGGTAGGCCATAAAAAAGTCTCGGAGACGAGTTGAGGTTATCATTTTTGGAGATACAATAAGTTGCTCTCAGGTTGAACTATATACTCAACCAATCTTTCAGACATTCCTGTGAATCATGCGTGTGAATTTTCACTTTTGAGTTGGAACTTAAGTGGTAACTGAATTGCTTTTTTGTGATATTTGAGCACATGTGAAGAGCATTTATTCTGCACAGATTTCAATGTGCAAAAAAGCATAGTAGGAAAGGTTACACAGCAAATGTAAATACACTCAGCACTGGTAATGAAAAATAGTTCTAGGTGCTTAGCCAGGCTCACAACAAGCAGTAAATTCAAAAACAAATAATTCCGAAATATACATAGTGCACAAACACAGCAACGATATGAAGTACTGACACGACTTCCGGTGATTTTAGGAGCACTGAGCTTTTTGAACACAACCTTTCGTTTCGTGGCGGTAATAGCCTTCATTGCACTGACAAACGCCCACAAGGCACTGCATTGTGCATGTGGTTTGTTCAGGCCTTCTACAGGAGGGCTCACAAGCGGTGCCACACTTTGTGAAGTGTTCGTTTGGCCCACAGTGACGTCCTTTTGAGCGATGGCGTAAGTGTCTTTCTAAACAACCGGGTATTAGAGCCGTGTCTGATCTCCAGCCTTAATGTTGAATAGATCCTGAAAGCGTAATACTTCTTGGAATTGACATTATTCCTCGTGTACTCGATTGGATCACTGATTCTCACAAATTTTCAACCCAAGCATATGAATTTGTCTACCTCAAAAAGGTCATCGTTTCCTTTCCAGTACTCATCTGATGGCAAGACCTGCTCGCTTTACTCAACTACCCTCTTCGCAATTTCGACTCGAGGCTTGGTGTAGGCAGCCGATTTGAATCATTAATGTACCGCTTGGTATGCTGGAAAGGACCGGTTCAATAAGCTGAATCGCGGCTCGATCGCCTCATCTGTTGCCGAGATACTTCTGACATATTAAGTAAGGGTCTCATATTTATAATACACCTGATTCCTTTCATGCACGAGAAGAGATTAAGCAAGACTCGAGAGAACGAAATGATGTTGCAAAAGGAAAAAAAACTTTTTAGTTCCTCTCTCTAGAGAAGGGGGAACTAAAAAAAGAGAACAAGAGAAGAATGTCCCTTCTTTTGCCCTTCTTTACATAAAAACCCCGTTTTTTTTTCACATCGGATTTGTCATCCTTTATATGCTTCTAGAAATCTGCACTAGCGAAGTACGTTGTGGATCTTTGCCCACGTCTTGGAATTTCAACTCAAGAACTACTGATGATGCAATCATGCTAATCTACAATGTCAGATTAGCCTCGCTTCAGCTTTCAAGATGATCCATCTATTTTAAAAGGGTCTTTGTGTTATTTTACAACCGGTTAAGTCCGACTTTGCGCCGACAAGTGGTTGCAAAACACGCAGAAAAAGAATTTGTCAAAAGAGGTGTATCAACGATTGTTCCAGTCAGAAAAATGAATGCATTATTGCGCATGTTTCATAGTTTGCTGACGAATAACGAAACTGGTTTGTCAAATGGATTGGCAGTGGGGAAATGCTATTCATGCCAGCATTTTTTGCATGTTTTCCTGCTTCTCGTCTGTAAGTCACAGCAGTTTTTATACTGTTGAGTATCACGCTACTATGGCCAGTTTTTTATGGTTATGTACCTGTTTCTGCTTAAAAGCCGCTCGGTTGCTCCTGACTGTCCCGTGGTAGTGTTCTTGTGGGATATTGTGATGGGGTGGCTAGATTTCTAGAAGGACTCAGATCACAGGTGCACCTCACCGTCTGGGGTTCTCGAGCACGAATACGCTGACAAAGTGGTTTGTCTCCACGCGTTTTACAACTGCGCATGAGGTTCACATAGTATTAGCACAATTCGTTTTTGAAACCTATGTATGTTGACTATAGGAAGCATGAGAATTCTTCTGCGGAATCTAAGAAAATCGGGAATCCCAGTTTTGGAACTCCACCTGGGTTAGTATGATGAATTTTTTGGTGGCATCTCTTTATAGGCTTCACGAAATTAAGTTTCTTAGGAAGCATTTTGTGGAATCACTCGTGTACTTGGAGCAGTGGCTGTTCAACTCTATGATTAGAAAAACGTAATGTGAGCCTAATCTCTGCGTCCAAGATTCGCATGATCCCTGTAATGAATCAACTGTCGCATTTCTGATAAAGTCTGAAGGCAAAAAATGCATGCGCAGAGTGCGCAATTTGTGCTGAGTTTATCGACAGCTGGTTAGTGAGTAAATGCGTTGCCAGACATCTGGTTGTGAAGGTTCTCAGCCTTCAAGGAAGATTTAAAGTCGAGGTTGTTAGAACCAAAGCTTTGCGTGCCCATCCTTCCCTCTCCTTCCCTGCCAACGTCTCGGCTTGGAAGTTCTTAACCCTCAATGAAGGCGGAACGGAATAGGCAAAATTGTGGAGCGCGAAAAAATGGTTGTAAATCACACTAGAACTTTCTGTACCATTATTGTCGCATCAAAAATTTTGTTAAGATTTTCATGTAGCGATGCTAATTGAGTTCTCCTGTAGCTGGGACGCGCAAAAAGATAATCGCTTGCCATATATGAATTCTCATTTTCTGATTACTAAATAACCATTTCAACTGTTTACATTGCCCCTTCCCTACCAAGTCATGACTGTGCATATCGATTCGATATCACAACGGTTCATTTGCTTACCAGTGTTTCTTTTGTGGATGATTTTTGAGCATTCATCCTCGTGGACGCAGCCCAGTGAGTGGTCAGCACCAATGAAAACGTGACCCTCTTTGCAAACGCACGCGGGGGGACCACAACGCAACGAATGGCAGTGTTTGACCTGTAAAATTATATATGAAGCACATATTAGCAAGCTTCTTCGAGGGTTGCTTTTGGATGGTAGCTGTTTTTGAGGTGTTTGCTCCATTGTGGCATGATAGGTTGGACCAAGAAACATGAGACATTGCTCAGACGTCTTCTCGGGGGACGGAGACATCTACTGGAAGCATACGATTATGTCTTTTCCTTCAAAAATGTTTTTGAATTGGAAAGCACCATACACGGTTCATTGTAGCGCAGTGCGGATATCCACAAATATTGGTGCAGTTTGAGTAGACGCTGTTCCTCGGGCACTCCGGAATTTGTCGTTTTTGGACCTTCTTTTGATCACATTTAAGCGTCGGCGTCACACATCCATTATCATCTGTTCTTGACTTATAATAGCAGCCTTCAGGAGGAGGAGGAGTTTGCAGATTAGGGCATGGTTTACGCAGAACGCATTGACTGCCAACGCATTTGAGGCCTGCAGACAAAGCATTGAGTGTATGTCGAAAAATGAATATCTCTAAAGTGTCTTAGAAATTATGGAAAGTTTTAAACCGCTCTGGGATTGCTAGAAATGCCCTCTGAGTTCATTAGTACTCCATGGGTTGGGTGTACTCATTACGAGTTCACATAACAGCAAACCTTGAGAGTGAATTATCGCCAAAAATGGCAGAATTTGCAACCATCAGGCACATTTCCCATGAAGTTTGAATCCATCAACCAGCTGTAGGGGATTTCTTCTTCAGATGTTCAATCTTTTACGCATACCTTATGTGCAAACCTCTCTCAAACTCTCTCAAAACGAAAAGATAAAAAGACACCATTTTCAATCGGCCATTCACATCCATTTGCTCGACAGGAATGCTTCTTTTTTTGCTTTTTCCCTAGTCAGCAATTTGTCGATGTAAGTCAATCTATTTTCAGCTATAATGTCTTGAAACTATAAACTGTGTTAGGTGAAAAACAGTACATTTCACTGAGTAGTGTTCATTTTCAGGCTGGATCCACAGAAGTCTCTCTTTCGTTGCGGAACCAGTTCTTCGCGAAAGATGAATTTCAAAAGATTGCACTGCTGCCGCATTTCGAGTTTTTCTTATCAAAATGAATTGAGTGATAGAGTAATGCTGATGACGTCATTGCCAACGAAGTGCAACTTTATTTGAAAAGATTTAAGCATTTTTTATATGTTGCCTCATCTGCCAATATTTCACACACAACAAATAAAGTGTAGAATGCGCTTGTGGAAAAAAGTCGAACGAGCAAGCGCCAATCGAAAACCTCACAATCGCTTAATAACATTCAATCAACTTGTTCTGCGATGAAGCGCTCCCTTTGTGAGCACTAGTAAATGGAACACTGTTACAAACTCATTAAAGTGAGAGTTGGCGGGAGAAGCCATCACTCATTCTATGTTTACATTTCTTGCGTCCATAAGTTGGGACGGCAACCCTATTAAAAGAAGTTGAGTTCATTCCCTCCCCTTCGCAGACAGATATATTGTGCTGTTATCGTATTTCGTTGGTTCGGTAACCACTGCCAACTCATCATGAAAAATTGCTCAAAATGGCTATTAAATGGGCAGTTAACCGCATGGCTGCTGTAGTACAGGTGTGAGTGGTCGGTCTGTCGACGCGCTCCGCGCATATATAATTGACGAAATGATCAACGATGGGAAGCAGCTGACGTAAAGTTCGGTTTATTTGAAATAATTGAAATAATCTCCGAAATGAGACTTACCATTACAGTCCGCATTAGTGACACAGGATTCGGCGAGGGAGTCAGAAACTAGCAATGCAGCAATCTGCAAAGGGTTATTAACACAGATTCCTTGTAGCACAGCATTCACGCGCAAGATTGTAGAGAAATGAAAGCATCTTAGGTTTTATAGCGATGGACAAAAGTGCTAAGTTGTGATGACAGTAGGGAATTTCGTAGTTGATGGTTGGAATCTTTTCGCAGATTTCCGCTCCCTATGCACGACCCTTAGGGTCCAAAAACTGGGAGCAAATCAATCCGCTATGCCTTGAACGGATAGCCTTCACGAAGTTCCGACCTCCTAGCGATTTCCCATGAGTATCGTCATATGCAGCCTAATCCAGCAAAATCCAGCAAAAGTAAAAGCGCTTTTGAATGCTGGACCTACATATGCGAAGAAACATGAGCATAATTTTGGAGCATATCAGCTTCACCTCAATTAATGATCAGTCTGACTCTAAAGTAACACTGCATCAATTATCTATAGCCAAACGCTCTCTTCCGAATGTATTTAGCGCTTAAAGCAGATAATTGATGAAGCGCGCTCCTATAATATCAATATTATAGATACTACCTAAAAAGGTACTATATGAGGCAACTATGTTATTTGGCTCGTTGAGATGAAATAGATTTAGAAACAGGAATGGCAGTTAATTTTCTTAATAGTAAGCTTTCTTTATTACGCAGATGGAAATATTCCGATCCCGATACGCTATCAACCGTGGAGGTATGCAATTGCTAGTGTCGGTGTGTAAAGGAAAAGATCATTGCAGATTGGGTTGCTTAGGTATTTAGATGCAGCGAAATTTAAGCAAAACAAAATGCTCACCAAAGTTGCCAAGGTTGCTGGTGTTCCCATACTTGCAGCAACAACTGTTTTCCACAACGCTAAGCAAGAAAGTGAGCAATGCTTTTCGAGGGTTAGCAAAAATGTTTAAATAGTTGCCAATTATACGCCCAAGTAACAGCCGTTTGCTACGACGACAATAATAGAATACGATAACAAATGAGGCGCTCGAACGGACCGATGAAGCAGTCAACAAGTGCAACGCAGCGCAACTCAATCGTATTTTCTCATCGACCATGGACAGATTTCAGCCATTATTTCGAAAACGGCATTTAACATATGGGATTAACTCTTTGAAAAAATGAAAGCAGCCAACTTAAGTGGGAAGAGTCATTGATAAGTTCCACAAATTGGCACGAGTCACAGTCATTAAGAAAACTTCCGGTTAAGAGCACTCCAAACAGCATCTTATTTGAAGCATTGCTTAGCATATGTTGTTGTACACGTGCGAAATTTATTACCGAATGAAATTATATTTCAACTGAAGAATGTTCCCGATAATAGCCATAATTCTGATTTTATCTGTGAGTTCAACTCATACAGTGCAAAGCACTTATTTTATCCGTCTTATTGTGCCCAATATTTTTCTCCATTCATTATCACACTCTTTCGCTTTTCACTGAAGCAACGCTGCTACCATTTAAAAACACTATTTTTTTCGTATTAAAAATTCATTTTCCCTCGTATACGTTGAGTTTCGATTAATTTGAACGACGGACAGCGTACCTGCCACTGCATGAATGCACTACCTGCTGGTTTGAGGTCGTGTGAAATGGGCTTAGTTGATGGGATAATTAAATAGAGTTAATACAATATCTGAATTAAATACTTGAGCGACACTGCATTTCTTGGGTGTTTCAATATGTTTATCTGTAACAATCAAATTCCGCCCAATGAGTCAGCAGATACGTCTAATGTGGCTGCTGGATAGGCGGTTCCACTCATCATTCATTATTATCAGAACATCAGTGATCACAGTATTGACTCAGGTGATCTTCTATCGCTAAGTATGCACATATGCATCACCTGTCAAGTACAACCGTTTCGCACGGAGTGATTCACCACTAACAGATTACTTCCGAGAATCGTGCAGCACAAATTTAGTTTGCGAATGGAACTGAAAATGTTCATATTATATTACATTTTCGAGAGGGGGAGGGTGGTGAGGAGGGTGGAGAAGGGAGGATATTGCGTTTAGCTAGTTCATGCATCGCATTTGCATCTTTCTCGCAATGTTAATCATTACATACTAATGAGTGCTATTGCTGCTATTTTTTGCCCTGTTTCACCGATTTTTCGTTGTGTCATTTGGTTCACTGGACTCTTCAATGAAGACAGTAATTTTCAGGGAAAAAGAGGAAGTGGGAAAAGAGAGGGTTTATTTGTTAAATACTTGAGTGGAAGTGATGGACGGAAGTCCCTTTATAGCCGTGCCATCTTCATTCCTACCCCTGAGCGGCATCTTCTGCGTTTATGACTCCATATGTAATGCGGTCGCCGGTCTCCTATTGCAACCAAGCACTTTGTTTCGCATGGACATCATGTGGTTATCACGTCTGATAAAGGAATGGCAAGCAGTGCATTTTATCGATCGGAATGTACTTACGAAGTGAAAGCATGCTGGAAGCGATCCATTGTGATGCATTCTGTTGCTGAGAATGGCATCTAGAGGGAAGGCAAAAATGACGAGTGAGCATGTTAGTGCTGCCTAGCTATTCAGTGGGTTGCTCGTAAAGCAAGTCAGAATCAGAGTATTGCTATAATGTCTTCCCGCCCTCAAATTGTTCGCTTGCGTCGCGATTTGACGCGGTCGTCCGAGAGCCCTTTCCTTTTTCCGCCTTTTTTTTCCAATTCAAAAAGCAAACCTTCGTGGTTGCTTCCGGCGATTCGTCTCATTCATTCTAAAACATCTCGCTGGGTAGCTTCAGTTTTTTAGAGAAAAACTTTATTACAAGAGCTATTCTTACTATAAATACCATTTCTGTTATTCTCGAGACATGACAGTAAAAAGAGTCTTTATATACCGGTCAACTGTTTTGATTACTTAGTCTTCTTTGTCTAATAGCTCTTCTTTCTCTTCAAGGGTTTTGCTTGGCTTTCAGACTCTGTCTCATTCCGTGATGGTGTGCTAAACTATACACTCGGAGGAATTGTCGAAATGTAGGCGTATTCGAGCCGATCGAATAAAATTGCAAACTAATAAGCCGACATTTCTGCCACCAACACTGATCACTTTTCTGGCAACAGCGCGATCACGTCAAACGCTTCGAACAAGGAGCATATAATCTTCTTAAATGTGAAACTAGACGACCCTTGAGAACTAGCCACTTACATGAACTTAGAGGTATATGCATATAAACTTCAGCTGGTTGTACGCTCGGCCACCTTAATAAATTTACGTTTTGCTTAAGCTTAACTCCAAACTTATCTCCAAGCCTAAATCCAAGGTTACAGCCGAGTCTACGCGTAAGCTTGGTCAGCTGAGTTCATCCGGTTGAAGTTGGAAGCGTACTCCGCATAAAGAATACGCTCAGCAGCTTATCACCAGCGCTTTAGCTGTCTTGTAGCTTAGTGGGGTTAATTGTTGACAGTGCGGATGCTATTTAAAACACACAGCTGGTCACATTCAGCAATCTGCAGCTGTTCAAAGTCGCCATATACACCGTCGTGTCTCGCCTGTCTAATGCATTGATTTCCACTTGTGATTGCTTGCAAATACATCCAAATTAAAAGTAGCGATTTTTCCTCAGCGCAGACCGATGTTACACATGGAGCGCTTTCTGCTATGGCACTTTGAACCGAAGCATTTACTGTCGCTTTGTAGCACGCGACTGTCCCACACTTCATCGATCGATTCTGATCAAAAGTGCTGACTTGTTCCATTTCTGCATTAAATTATTTGCTAATCACTAAATCAGTCGAGAATTGATTGTCTTCTGGTCAAGATTGGAACCTTTTCTTTCTCTTTTCCAGTCGGTCAGTACAGGAGTTTGTTTGCAGAAGAAGGGTGTTTATTGCGTCGGGTGGACAGTTCAGGAAAATTTCATTCTAAAACTTTTCAAGGATATTTCTGCAATCCATTTCTACAAAATTTCATCGTTTCGAGGTATACTGCCATTTTTTCGTCCATTCTTAGTACATCAAGGGATATTGGAAAATCTAGTATTGGAAAAAGGCGTCAGGGCAAAACGCTCATACTTTTTATAGTGCAATTTCTGCTAATTCTTACGAATCACACATACAACCCGTGAGACTGCACAGTAGTTCCTATGCATATATATATTTGCGTGTGTATATCTGTTATCGAGAATCACAAAAGCTATAGCCATGAAATTAATGGTCGAGCCCCAATCAAAGAGGATCTCCTAAATCAAGCACGTTTCCGCTCATTATCCCATCTAATATTTATGGGCGCTTACAACTGCACTGAATTTTCAAGCCAATTTTACTTTTTGGCCAGTAGGGTGTGCATCAACAATTATTGTTTTTGGAAGTTCGTCTCATCGATCGATTGCATTGGGAATACGTCCTACGCATACTTTCGCCACCTTTTGAATATCGATGCTGCACATTGATCTGGTGACTGCATTTCGGCAAGTCGAATAAACAAGCGGCGATTAATCAGAATTTTAATTTCAAAATATTTGCGATAGTGATCAGAAAGACAGTCATCCATCTTATCCAGCAGCCTTTATGGTCGGTGTCTACAGCCGAAATGAATGCACTATGAGGAGCGGAATAATTTTTTTCAATTATTTCGTCCTAATGTATGAAACAAAATTTCATAGCGTGGGATGAAAAACCGTAGAATTTGAGCCACTTTCCTCTTCACTTCTAGTTCAAACTTATAGGCCACTTATGTTCGATCAAGCGAAAATGAGTATCTCTTGATTCCCCTCAATTAGTGATCGCTTTACAACATTCAGTTTATCCTTCCGATTACTATGGCTTGGACGGAAAGAGAGTATTTGAAACAGTGATGCAGAAAAAAGTGGCATCGATATATAAGGCAATTATTGGTGTGGCCATGTTGCTGCATTACAGAAACGATTCTACAAGCAAATTCTCAAGAGGTTTTTCAGCTTTCAACATGAGGTATTCAATGAAATACCCAGTCCTGTCAGTTCTACTCGGCGCATTTTCGCTTCTTGCGTTGATGCATAGGTCGCAATGCTTCGTAGAGTTGCCGTTATGAGTACCAGTCTGTAAGGTGAAAGAAACGGTTGATTTGAAAGATTCTCAGGAGAACAGGAGAGCTCTGGAAAACTAGGTTTACCTCAAAGCAGGGAATATGCCATCTTTAACTGCGTGGAAAAAAATGTCTGCCATAATGGGAACAATTACACGAAACTTGTTACGCAGTTTTCCTTTTGTTTCCTTTCTTCTTCTTTTGTTTCTTATTTCTGCTTTCCTCTATTTTTAGGAGAGGTTCTTGTCCAGTGATTTGCTACTTTATTCTAACTCAGAATTCAACGAAACGTTTTTTATAAGAAAACTTTTTTTCATGTTGACGATATGCGTGGTTCGCGGCAAGAAATCACCTTCATCCAAAATAGTCGACCACACAAATATGCATTTCACTGAACGTTACGTTCGTTGGAGAAAATTTCAAACATGATGCTTATTTCCTTGTCACAAAGCAGCTGAAAATAAATGCAGAGAATGCTAACACAGTATGTGTTTTTTGTAATCGTTTCCATTTAACCAAGCGATCAGAGAAATGTCTTCAAAATCGCCCTTTCTGCGTGATCGAGTTCCTTCAATTCAATGAATTCCTTCAATGAAAATTTGTCCTATGCTTCAACTCGATTTGTCCAAATTTGATTCCACACTTGACTTCTGCATAGCTTGTATGCTTATAAGCAAGTGCAGAAGATGTACAGTTGCAACGAAATTGCGATAAAAAACGGGATTGTGCCGTGTAAAGGAAATAAGCAATTCCGCAATAATTTCAACTGCTTAGGAGACCGTCAACTGAACATGCAGATTGCTTTCAAATTTCATGAAGTTATTCTTTGCGTAATTCCTGAAGATAATGCTCCGACGACCAGATACGACGTCGACATAATGCACTTTTGTGAAAAACTACATAAGGATCATAAATGACTGTTAAGCACAAAATTTGCATAAGCTATTATCAGTCGATGATCGCTGCATGATAAGAGATACTTATCACTTCCTCTATGAAGTTGATCAATCGAATCAACACATTTGATGTTGGTAAGTGGTGCTTTCCCTGAATTGCGTCGCTAAATCTCCGCGCCATGAATAAGTAGTGCTGCGATGCTAGATAAAATGGGTTTGGAGCAATGCGTTTCATTGTCCGCGGTGGTCAAACGTAGGAGATGGCAAACGATGGGTAACGATTTCATTGAAATTTCCTGCAGAGCTTGAATTTGTAAACTCACTACAATTGTTACAAAGGGTTTTTTTTATCGAAGATGATTTATTTACTGTTTTCGGCTGCGGTCACCTGAATTCTCTTGCATGTTCACTCATGCCGAAGAAAAACAACTAATGTTAGAGCTTATTGTGCAATAGCAGTTGGAGAGGAGCTTAAAAAATACCTCTACAAGAGGCGCTTTGCAAATATAAACTTATACAATCGCAAAGGCGCATATCGTGCCAGTTAGTTGTTGTCTCGCGTCATTCACCACTCGTTTCCGCAGCATTTCAAGAATTCTTTTTTCTTTGCATAATAATATCGTGAATTGATTAGCTTAATTACCGTTACTAGTTGCCATTGTTAAAGGTGAAATTGTCTGCCAATACAAATCATGAAATGAGTTGCATATTGGACGCTTTATGTCGACGAAATGCAAGCTATTAGAGACATTGAAACGTTGGCAAATGTATTCACATCTAACATTAACGGCTTGCAAAGCCAATGGAAATTTATACAAAAAGTTTATTCGAAAAGGGATCGCGAATGGGCAAAGATGATAGCAATATATTCGCAATAAAATATAGATTGTTGTTTGCTCCACCACTTCACTGTAATACCACCTGTAGTTGAGCATTCACGACATTCACTGGAACTCACCACATAAGGGTGGAATTGTGGCGATTGGGTGTATGCGCATCGACCTGTGCTTCGCTCCTTCCGCTTTATCTCAACGCGAACGACCCGTTTGTGCGGTTGACCGTTTTTGTTTTTACTTCTAGAAAAGGTTGCATGTGTGTTGCCTCTGTTTAAGTTCCACGCAGCACCACATTTTCTACACCATCTAACGTTCAAAAAGTTTAAATTTGGATATATAATGTAGCAAATATTTCTTAGTGGGAGTTTTCTCGACTTAAGCTGCTTGCATGTA
Organism: Baylisascaris schroederi; assembly: GCA_006503575.1. Classification (NCBI taxonomy): domain Eukaryota; kingdom Metazoa; phylum Nematoda; class Chromadorea; order Rhabditida; family Ascarididae; genus Baylisascaris; species Baylisascaris schroederi. Next base: position 1,755,262 of record QEWY01000309.1, on the reverse strand, counting down.
TAGTCAACACTTTTAGACTCTCTACTACAAATTTAATTTCGATCCGTCTAGGAGTGTAAATTCTGGCGAAAAAATCAAAAACCATCACAGCGCAACTTTCCGCAAGGGAAGATTAACGGTAGAAGTTTGCGCAAAACTAAGCTTTCGTTGACTTTTGAGGTTTCTTTTATCGGAAGATATGGGTGGTCATACTGAGCGGATATTTTTGCACAAATTTTATCTCATACGAATTTAATTCGGCAAAATTGAAACATTTTGCACCAGTACAACATGGCAGTTTTCCTGTAAATAGTAGAAACAGCGTGCTCTAATATATCGCGCCCACAATCAGACATATTTTGCTTTGCTTTTCCATATTTATTCAATTCAATTTTCTTAAGGCAATGGAGGAAGGAAGGAAGGAAAGGATATTGGGAGATTCTATTACTTTTACTAAGAATTCTAACTGGGCTTTAATGAGTGAGTTGCTGTATTCCGGGAGTATTTTATTCACGGTTACAGTGTACATGAAGATGTACTAAATTCTCATAGGTTCTGAACGTTTGCATTCAATTAAAACTACTTATTTCAAAAAGATGTTTTGAACTGTTTCATTGCCGCTTAGTTATTCGCCGGGCGCTAATAGTTTTTTCAAAAGTTGTCGCTCTCTGCATGGTGACAGGAAATAGCGGTTTGTTTGAGGAGCTTGTTTGCGGCGAGCGTCAGACACATGCTGTCTCCACTATTCATCGTCGCGAGAATGCCTAAGCGCGGAAGGGATCGATTTTCGATTTGCTGTTACTCGTCGCCTAATCCCTGTGGTGCGTGACGAGATCCCTCGCAATGAGCCTACCTCAAACCAAAAGCAGAATAACATTCGCCTAACTTTTGTTGCTTTCAATAATATTTCGCAGCAGTCGGTCTAACTGGCAGGAAACATTGATGCGCTTTACCGCTCATCGTTTATTTCCCCATTTCTATTGTAGGCAGCTAGTGACAATGCGTTCAACTGAGCGCTATAATCGAATGCACCGACCTGTCATGAGTTATTCTATTCCACTGCAAAAGAACTCACCTATTTTCATGCACTCACCCATTCTGTTCCCGGGTAAGAAATAGAACCAAGTACGGGGAACAGGAACGTCACTTTCACATGCGCTAACCGCATCGATACCGCCTTTTTATTTACGCTTTAAAATCCTGAGACATTAAATTTCAGCAGTTGGGTCGCTTTTTCAACTGGCACTTGCGGCTTACTCAATTGCTTTGTATCTTTTCGAAGGCCCCACATTTTCATACACAAGGGTTGCAACTCTGAGACATTATGGGTGCAATCTGTGGACTTAAAATGTGCTCCCTCATTTACGACTAACTTTAATCTATCATTGTTTGGGTTATTTAGCATATGCTCAGGCTTCATGTTTCCTGCCTCGGTTAAAGTAAGGTAATTAGGTCCCACTTCACCTGTTTTGACTCGTTTGTGCAGTCAGTAGTTTGTGAATCTTGTTTTATATCATTTGCATGGCGCGCCCCTCAGCCATTTTTTCAAGATGGCATTTTCACGCGATGGAACGATATAAGAAAATGTTCTTTTCAAAGAAGTCTGAAATTTCAGCGAAAGTAATACAAAATTTCTCGCATTTTAAGAAGTGAAGAGATTAAGGACATACAGTATTGCAGAAACAACGCATATAATGCAGTTCAGTTTCACCTGTTAACTGTGGAGAAAATGAATCCCACATGTTTTTTCTTCTTTTTCGCTTAAATAAACACACCACTCGCTATGATCATTTCCACTGTGTTTCACTGAAGGCATTATCTAGTTTCATCTAAGTACAATGATGTGGAAGTTTTCCAGAAGCGACCATTTACTTATTAGTGGCTTATTCACTAAGGTTCTTTTAAGTTTCTCTGGTCGTTTATTGTGCCGATTCATTTCAGATCTTTTAATATGCATTTGCAAACTGCTCTATGAATATTGCTTTATGAAAGTAGTGTGCAATAATAATTGCTTTATCTCTTGAATTTACCGCATTCAGAGAATCTTTTATCACCAGATCTTTTATAGATACTGGCAAATGGCTGAATATATTTGATTCATTGCTATCATATGCTTGATAGTTATTCTCTGGCAATAGAATAACTCAATAAGCGTTTGCGACATACTTCAGGGTGGAGTCTTCCGAAGGGGAGAATGGAAAGAGGCGGATAAAAGCAAAATTTCACGAGCGCAACGAGCGATGCTTCCATGCGCGTCGTCGCTCACTTGGCTACTTAGCCGGAATCGATCTCTGTCTTGCCGCTGCATTGTTTACGCTTTCATATACGAACGCTAACAAACGATTGTATGGAAGTTGAGTATCCTCTAAAGCCCAACGTTTATTTCATCTGGTTTAGAACTGTGTGCCTTCCTTATTCGTTCTGCTGCCACAGATATTTGAGACAGTCCACGTTACCTGACCAGCCAAACATCTTCGACACGTACACTTCACTTTGAAATGGCCTAAAGGTGTCAACTTTTGCGTTGCAACTTATAAGTTTGCGATGGAAACATCGAAAGTTTGCTCGTTGATGAGGAGAAGTGTTAAACTACCTATTTTCTTCAAAGCAACCAGTTTAAAGAAGCCGAAGCCTTTAGACGGAACTAAAATAGTTGCAGTATTTGCTGGAAATTGCTAATACCGCTTGTTTTTTAAAGAATGACTTTAAAATGTCGCCCTCCGTAGGTTATAGCGAGTCAGTTATAAAATACCACCGCTTACTTCACCTTCAACAAAAATTTCTCTAAAATTGAAGCATATGCAATGAATACAAGTGAATAATCAGAGAAAGGTGTGTGGAAATTAAGTTCTGGTCGTTGCACTGTTCTGTGCTCAGTTAAAGATTTCTGTGTTCACTTATGATATTAAGGGAAATCGTTTTTGACTGCCGTTCCTGTGGCATATCTGCTGATAAAAAAATCAAACATTCAAAGATAATTTGCAATGAAAAATTTTCACATGTGACGTATATCATCACATCGCATTATACGCTCAATCGTATGCACTTAGAAATATTCGAAATGAAGAAACCTAAAACGAATGTATTGCAACAATCCCTTGAAAATTATTGAAATTTGCCTTTCCCCATGAAAATAAGTGTAGAAGATTACCAAGATGAGTGGAAAGTGATATGGGTTTCTTCAAGTTCATCCTCCGAGAACTATCGATTTATGCAAATAGTCGTTAAACTGCAAAGCAATCTTCAATAGTTTTCTCGCTTCGCGGTTGTGCCAATGGGCAACTAAAAATTAGTTGCAGTTTTTTTCCCATTTTATGACAAAATTTGGTATGTAAATTCATCTCATTTTTTCTTTCGGAATCCATCATTCATAAAAGAAGGGATGATAAAAAATTGAAGTAATTTTAGAAAGCCATCTCACGAATAGATCCCCGCTAATTCGATCGCTGCAATCACCGTTCGGTGTAAAAAGTGCTTAAGAAAGCTTATTCGAGGAAAGTTTAGAAAAAAGGATAACAGGTTTTGAGATATACTTATTTTGATGTTCTCATTTATCTAGGACATTTCTCATATTGCCACATATAAAATTTCGATTTTTGGTTGCTATTTCTGCTGTTGGTAGAGCGTTGTGAAAAAAAAATTAGATGTTTTCTTATCGAAAGCTTTTTCTCGTTGTTCTATCAAAAGCAAGAATAATAGCCAGTGGGCGTAAAAATTTGTTGTCATTTGTGATCTGATCAGAGAACTATTTTCAAAACCTGTTAACATCAACATCGCAGCATAGCTTTCCTGAATTGGTTTTCTTTAAGGATTTTTTGAAAATTGAGACCATTGCACAAATGGACAAAGAGAATCGATGTTTGTTCAACTGAGGTCATATTGTCCTATAGATTTGCAGTCGTTTGAATTCTATCTATTTATTTTCAGTTCATTTATTTATTGCGAGTATATTGAGACAATAAAGCGCAAAGAACTCAACGGAATCGATGGAATCACATCATTCTGAAGTAATCTAGCAACAGAGAACATTTTAGTATTTCAGTGCGAAATCTACTGTTGCCATACTGAAAGGTGACTTTCGCAATGTGACGCTGGACTTAAACTTGGAGTGAGCAAATATCATCAACCACATTCATTCCCTTTACTTTGTAGTAGTGCGCCAATGGTGTTAGTCGTATAGCGGCCAATGAAACGGTGCCAAACATTCGATTATGGGACATTCATATACGTACGCGTTTATTTATGCATACGTGTCCGTCTTCTTGCCGAATAATTTCAGCTGATAACACAGAAGAGATGGCATGATCAAATTTGGCTGAAGGAGGGCGCAAACTAATTTTTACGCCGTTTCGTCACTTAGGGATTCAGGTCTGGACCTTCTCCTTCAAAACATTCCAGTGAGGCTTCTTCTTTTTGTCCACTGGCAGAGCCAGATTAGGATTCAATGCTTTATGAAAAATTCTAAATTTTGAAATTTTCAAAAAGGAAATTCCATCTTCAAAGTTGAATGAGACATGGATGAAGCATTAGGATTTTTAAAAGATTGCATGCCAGTTCACAACAACCGAAATTTTATTATTTGCTTCTTGACTGAACAAAAATTAGTGTCTGGTTATGAACCCTCACATGGTTGTTCGAGAGTTCATGCGAGTGAATGGTTAGTTTTGCGCTAAATTGCAGATAAGCATATCATGCCGATATTCCTTAATTACTTTCCTATCTGCTTTAAATTTTAGCAGAGAATGAGCCCACTGCTTCGTCTTATTACCTACCCACCTCTTGGCAATCAGTGAGACCAGCATGCGGGACTCGTCGTCACTATCCGGTCTTACTAGAAGTGGGACAGAGATAGTCCCATATTTCTGGTAAATGCTATGGAAGCTCATCAACGCCAGCAATAACAGATTCGCGGAATGCCTAAGAGTGTTGCGCATCAAACTGTCAGATAATTTGCTTAATGTGAACTGGTGATTGTTGATGAAGTGACAATCCCCCATACAGAAATTTATCGTCTTTAAACGATCATTTATAATGACATTGGTTATTGGACAGAACGGTATAGAAGAGCAATTTCACACACACACACACACACACACACAAAAAAACTCCAGCGGAGTTGACGCAAGAAATTTTTCGTTCACAATTTATGGAAAAGAGATGCATTAGTGATTGTGACTCACGTCAGAGTCTAACAGCTGCTCAGCAATGATAGCCGGAAGCAATCAACGTGATTTGTGTTCATTTGTTCATTTGCGATTTGTGTCGTCGACAACTATTTCAGTGGATCTCCATACGATTTAAGGGTCACAACCCTTTTCTATCATTTCCAGTGGACATACTGCATTATAGTTCTTATTCTCATTCAGTGGAAATATAAAAATTCTCTCTGTAAGTACTTAATTACTCCTGTATTTTCTGCACAAACAATGCTTACACTCCACAGTCACTTCATTTACTATGGGCTATTGTTTTCCCCGTCCAGTTAATGCTGTTTCCATGAATTTCATCATGTATTCATAATGTATAAATTTCATTCCTCTCATCAACCGTGAAGCGTGATATTCACGAATAAGTGTCGTTTCGATTTCTAAAATCGTTCACTTGAGTGTTGGCTTTTATTGCAGGAAAAAAACAAAAAATGGCAGGCTTTGTTATGAAGCAGATGGTCGGAGGGAAGCTGAACGAAATGAAAGGTGAGCGTCTATTGTCTTCAGGTTTATCTCCCGGAATTTTTGAAATCATGCAGTACAGCTGATAAATTCTGGCAGCGCTGTGTGGCAAGTGGCAAAATTCATTGCCATGGATTTATTAAATTTGAAATATAGCATATTTCTTTAATTGTATATATTGTCAACTATATCAATGCAGTGACGGTGATTAGTGCTGAATGCTATACGACCATTGCAGAATGCAAATTGCATGACGCATTATTCGGCAATCTGCCGAGGAATTGCATAATCCGAGTGAGGCCGCATCATCGGACTTGAACGATGATTTTTTTTTTTTTTAATAATTGCCATTAATTCTACTAAGAATAAATTTTTCTAATTGCCACCGCTATGGCGTTTACCACCACTTATCGCTGGACTTATCATCAGATTTCACTTGCTTTGCATCAATCACTCAGTAGCGATTCGAATGCATCATGCGTTTACTCGTTTCCAAAAACACCACATTTCTGCAACAGCTATTTTGCTTGTTGCTTAGTTAATACAACAGAAATTTATGTGCTGGATTTCGGTTGTTTCACACTACGTTCAGTGCGTTACATGTGTGTGCGATTTTGCGTGGTACATGTGTAGGTCTATATGTGCGTAATTGCGCGTGTGTGTGTTTGGTCGAGCATGTGTTTGTATACATGTGTACGTGTATGGGCGCATTTGCGTGGACAAGTTTGCGTATTTCAACGTCTGTAAACGTGTATGTGTGCTCGCATATGCGTATATATGTGTTAATGTATGTTGTGCGTACGTATGTGTATGTATGCATATACCTACGATTGGCTTAACATATGGCAAATCAACGTAAGAAAACTCGACTCGTTTAGGGCAACGTTTTAGTTATTCATAAGCTGCACATTGCTAAGTGGTGCAAGCACTATCGTCTAGTGACAAATAAACACCTTCGGTATGGCCTTTATTGAAGACAGCTGTGCTTCTCTTGTTAGTGATCACCTGTGATTCTTGCTGAGCAAATTGGGCAGGCAACTCAGCCTTACTGTTGTTTCAGCATTGCCTTATGGAGTTAAAAAAACTCATTTTTCAGAAGGTGTTTAACCAAACTTTTGCGTGTATTTCCTGGTTCGGGAGGTAATCTCGCATAAAAACAAGCATATGCAATAAGAAAGGCAATACCTCCTTGAAATAACCGAGAAGCTGGTTTTGGTTAACTTAGATCTTTATGACTACCCAAACCCTGATTATTCAGATCTTTTACTAGCCAAGCGTTCCGGTGCCGAAACGTCTTTGTGGAGGGCGGTTTGCACCAAAACCGCATCCGGCGAAATCCCATGCACGAAAGCCGTCCTCCAGGGGTGACCTATTCTCATCGTTTATACTTTGGGGGTTATTAAAAGCCTTCTAATGGCGAACGTAGTGCTGCTTTGAACAGTAAAAGAATGAAGTGGAAAATTTAAAAACTGAAGTCCTGTTAGTGTTAGAGCAAGCTCTCTACCGGTTGATAATTTAATCGACTTGCTAGCTGACCTGATATTTATTGAGCATTACTAAGTCATCGTGTTGTGTAATGTTGTCATTGTCCAATAATTGCAGTGTATCTTCATTCAAATAGAAATGAAGAAATGAGAAAAATGAGAATATCGAAATTTCTTTCTATAGAAAGAGAAACCTGTATGAAAAAAAGCCCATTTAAATCTGAAAGCGTAGAATGAGACTATTTACTGGACGGCAGCATTTAAGTGATTAGGGGTTGAATATCCTCAAGGAAGCCTACTAATAATGCAGATATAGTTGTTAGAAAACTTTGTGAAGGACCGAGCTGTGGTTTGTGCTGGCTATACGGTGAAGTAACCACACAGGTGAACAATACTTGAACAGTAGTCGCAATCAAAAACGATGAACGCCTGACGAGAATGTACTAGACATTTATGTGGCAAAGGTTTTGAAATTTTAAATGCCTTCTTAGTGATTTTAGACTGAAGTAGTACTGCGAAGTTCCATCACTATGACAGGTAATTTCCCTTATGTTGATACCGCATTTTGCTTATGTCTGCTTGAAAATCCCGTAAACAGCAATATATTTATACGCGGAAAAGCTTAGATAATTCAGTCCACGGAAATCCTGAATTATCAATTCCGAGCAGTGATGTTGCATCAGTATGCGGTCGATTCCTGTCAAAGACGGCAAGATGAGTGATATTTCGTTGTTAATAACTGCAATGGATGCACATGAAGCTTGCCGACCTTCGCCTATTTATTCTGAAATTTGTTCACTTGAGCGATAAAAATTATTGCGCCTCAACAAGCAAACTGCTATATTATGAGCGCAAAACCGTTGAAAGAAGGCCATCGCCACAATAAAAAAAAGTGTAAATTTATTATTCGCAAGAACTGTTCTTGAGAGGATTTAATGCGAACCAGCCTCACGCAGCGAGCTATCGAAAGGACGTAGCTAGTGCTGACCAGTTGACGACGCGTCGCCAATGTGGTCCCACCCCGAAAGGCGTTACACACGAAAAGCGTGAGGCCTTGTTGACTGCCCATAGGCATTCAAAGAGAACTTCTTCTAGAGTGATCGCGAGACGCTTCTACATTCCTACTGTTGAGCATTTTTCCATCGCTTGCACGCTTTGTTGTAGCCGCCAGCAATGAATATGGTGGTCGGTTCTATGCTGGGCAATCCTCTTGGAGGTTAGCTATTGATGGTTTCCTTATAACACCAATTCGCTTCTCACTTCTACTCTCCTTTCATTTCCTTCAACAGTTGGAACTGTGCCAGTATCATAAATAATATCGCAGAAATTTTTTCATAGTCGCCTAAATTTTTATAACTACCTGTTCTAGCATTGTCGTCGGCAGTTGATCCACAAAAAAATCTTGGATTTTTGGCTCGTTTTCTTCTTCGCTTTGTCCTCATGAAAAAAAGCGGTTGAGGAGCGGTTTCTGTGGCACAGGTAGAAGGGTGCTGCAAACACGCAGATTGTAACTCTTAGAAGTGGGGACGAGAAAGTGAGTGGAGCTCTAAGTTGTTTGTGGAACGTTTGTGCTGATTGATCCGAACATGAGATGTTAGAGCTGTCACGATTATATTGTTTCATTGTCCGATCATATGTGAATCGTTCCATTAATCGTTTGGAAGCCAGAATATCCTTCAATTCATGAGGCCTAGTTTAAGCGGTGAGAAGCGCTAGCGATGAACCTCAACAGCGCTTTTCGACTAGTACCTCATCAATACGGCGGATGCGGCAAGCGAAAATTTGGTTAATTCCATGAAGAAGATTTTGGTTGAGCGACACATTCAACTTAAAGAGCTAATGTAAGAGGGTGATGTCTTGAGATTATGTTATTTTGCTAGCAAGCAGCTTCGAGAAAGACTGCTGTAAGGTGTTCTTTAAGCTATTGCCCACTTTGGGTACTAGGCAAAATCACTTCCACCTAGGAATTGGCTAACAGGCAAGGGCTCGCTTTTCACGTTTCCCGAGCGATTATGTAGGTGCCGGAGCGAGGTTCCTTGCTTTCACACAATACTTTCAGCCTCAATAGAGGTGATGCGCACCGAGGCATCGCCAAACTGTTAGCCATGCTTGTATACAATCCAACCACCAGTGGAAAATGTACCAACCAATTCCTGGAACAAATTTTGTCATGTGTGGAAGTTGCCCATTGGCAATGCTTTTTATAGGGAGTAAAAATTGCTATCGTGACGTGTGATCTCGCGTTTCTTAATCTTTGATCTGCTGTGCTAGAGGATCTTTAAAAAACTTTTCTTCTAAATATTAATTTTTACATTCAACAATGCTGTTCTTATGAAGAGTTTTTAAAGAATTTTAAGTAATTTTCGCTTTCTATTGCTGATGAACCCTCGATACTGATGATTTTCTAATATCCTTCTATGCAGTTTGATACACTGGTAACAGAATTTGAAGTAACGTTGAATCTGAAATCTCCTCCATTCGCTTCCATAGAAGAGAGCAAACGAACAGATCATTCGTCATCCGCACACATCTCTTCACAAAAATTATTGGCTGCATCTGTTTGTCACCGAAATGACTCCTCCTTTCATTCTCCTTTATTTTATCCTCTCCGGAGTATCCCACCAAAATCCAGCTAAAATATGAACGAACTGCGTGGATCTCAATTAGCAGTTTCATTGTTTCTTAAGCTTACAATAAACGATGCATAGTTTGATTGTTCTCAAGCTCGCAGTATGTGGAGAATGCCGCATACGATACGGGAACTTTCATTCCACGAAGGGTTCAAGGAATGGCCTATCATTCTTTCATCAGAGGCAAATGCGAAAGGAAAGATAAACTTTCTCCAAACAGCACTAATAGCTGTAATTTCTCACTCCATTGTGAAATTATTGTCATACTTTGGCAATTTTTTCTTCACTATAAAATTCTTTCATTCTATTCTTCAGTTTTTTATTTGCATTTAGGAGTTGCATTTTTATCTACATTATAATTTGGAACGCTTTCTTTCATTACTAACTCCGGAATTTCAATAATGTTTTTCACCTCTAAATGAGAAACACTGGTAGCGAATAATCGAATTTCGCCACTCGTTTAAATTTTAATAGTTGAATTTTATCAGTTTCTCGATGCAATTCGGAGAGCTGGCAATATTTTTTATGTGTATAGCTGCTTACCAGAATGGTCGCAGAACACTGCTGATTAATAAGCTTCGTTCACTCTTATGAGCAAGTTTTATATTTTACCGTTTTTCGGCTATCCTTTGAACGGAATAAAATCATCCTCAGATATTATTGTCACAAAAATAGAGAAACGCGTATTTCTTAAAAACTGCAACATTTAATTCATAGACGACATCTACATCAAAAATTTGGAACTTTATCACGGATCGGTCGCGCTAAGGGGTTTTTCTTCTGATTATCGAAATGATGTTGTGTGCTTCAGCGATAAAAAGGCAAGTTTGGCGGATGTCTTTGCGCGTCAAGAAGGCGCATGGCAGCGGCATAAGTAAATACTGAAAACTAATCTATATGCAAAATGCATGAGCCTCGTCTCTAGGCAAACAGCGCGCATGTGAACGCTAACGAAAATGTGGCAGTAAACGCAATCAGAAAACCACGCATTTTCAGCGTTGACATGCCTTTTAACTGGATCTGTTAGCATTGGAATTAGTAACTTAAGCTTAAGGTATATTTACATATTTCTTAATGTCGAGTTCACATGAGTTGAATGGCATATGAAAAATTATTACCTGAGAACAAAGAACTTCTACAGCTACAGCCTAAAACGTCAATGGTATTTGAGAGATTTCTGCAGCAGTGATGGTCAGTAAGTATAGTTGAATTGGTGAACTGATGTGCTCGCTTTCGGCGGTTCATCATTAACGTTATTGAGTTAAACTTATTTCATTTTCTCTCATACATTCTTTTGCATATTTGTCACCGTTTGATTTCCTTGAAGATTTTGAATCATAAAAAATTTTTTAACATAGATTTCATGTTCGCTCAATGAGAATGATTTATATTGCACTTGTAATGTTGGTTGCATTCACTCGAGCTTAGTGAAGAATGTTCATTAAGCATATGTGAACAGAAATGAGCTTGAAGTCGGGAATATGCACTTACGTATATTAATCTTAAATATATTCTGTTCTGAAGGATTTTCTGCCACCTGTTTTTACTTTTTAAAGTGGACATTCACAAGGAAGTTCAAATTCTATAGTGGTGAACTGTTGAGAAAAGACGGATGAAATAGAGCGGAATGAATGAAACCGTTTCACCAGAGACACATCTGTAGTTTCAATTATACATTCGTGCCGAATGCCTCAAGTATAGCTATAGCGAAATGTTCGGCTGCAGTGGAAAAAGAATTATTTGAAGCTACACAATTGAGCGTGGATTGGTGAATAATAGTGTGTTGAAACGCAAACGCTTTTTTTCTTTTTTTTTGTATTTTTGCTTTTTTTTTCAGGCAGAACATTAAAAACGATGATTTAAATCAAATCTCTGAATCCGCCTTTGAACGAATCTTTGGAGAATGCATTCGGCGGTAATATCTTTTGTAAAATAATTAGACTCTATATGAGATTTTCTATAAGATGCTTTACGTATGTAATCCAGTGGCTGTGCAATGTTTAATAATCCCTCAATATTTGGGACTGTAGACGAAAGAAATAATTTTGCATATTGCAAGCCTCATTGGAAGTATTTTTAATACATCGAAATCGGGTATATGCTGAACTGTTATAATTGCAGTGAGTTATTGCTGTCGTAACTGCGCCATGTCGAAGTAAATCCGATACCAATACGCGGCCATTAAATATGCGGAGGGTGAGAAGGAATTTAAATAAGAAGTATTCCGTTGAATTCAAACGCATCGGTTGGCATATCTGTACGTGATTTTTTTTTTCGGAAGCGTTAGGCTAGCAGCCAAATATTATACTATAACACGTTTTTGGTTATCTCTAGGGTTATTGAGGTAGACTTTGTTAAGTATGCAGGCATTTGTGCAGAAAGTGCGAAATTTTTGCACTTTTCAATAAACCCCTTGAAGCGTACTTCAAAATCTTTGACACTATTGTCACCAAAGTTTATATTGCTTCCATGCTTGTTAAGTCACAATTTGTGATCTGTTTCTGGTAAATCGTTGTGGCCATGGGTAAATCGTTCAGCTCGCAGTGAAAATACTGAAATTGCTTAAGCATATTACAGTTCATGAATGCTTGAAGAAAGTGACTAATGCGACAAGCAAAATGAATCATCGCTTTGATATGAATGACCGCTATTTGTATTTCCAAATTGTCAGATATTAAGAGATATACTACAAATTAAATTTTCGATTTTTTTTAAAATACTGTCTAAGAGCTAGCGAATTTCATAATATATAAAATTTTGGTGGGGGGAGGGGGGATTGGAAGGATAGGGCATCGTGATATGCAATAGAGTCAAAGTGCATCAATGAGCTGACAGTATGCGAGCAGATTTAACGTCTCGAATGCAAGAAGTTTGCGCCGCATTTTCGTTTCGGAAATATTCCCACGAGAGCACTAAGGGCGCTGTCGCTTGAGCAAATCCTTTGTGCGTTTTACGTCATGTGGAAAATACCTTCTCTGCACAGCTTCCGATAAGCGATACGTGTCTTTGAGAGGAAAATTCTATCCTCAATTGCAGCAAAAATTAGCACTAGATTATGCCACTACAAACTACCATTGTTCCACTGAAACATGCTTTCCTTTAGAATTACCCTTTATCAAATCGTCTAAGAACTGCACAATGTTCATCTAATCTTTAAGATATTTCGATCTTCAATCTGTATGTGGTACGCAATTTTATTGATAAATCTCTGTTTTTTGCAGCATATTTTCGTTTCTCATCAATTATCAATTTCTTTCTCTTCTCTTTTATGTGCGATCTTGCTTTATTTCGTTTTTCGTTTACCGAATAAATATAATTTCCATTACTACGTAGTTACACTACTGTAGTAAACGCAACTGGTCAATCGCTTTAAGACTCATATTCAGCAAATTCCGTATTTCTTTTCCTCTCTCAATCTCATACATTAGCTTAACACGACGTTCAATGCGGTCAGATGTTATTATTCTCAACGTCAAAATATATCGTCAGTAAGTCACACAACAAACGCAAAAGCTAACCGGTGAGCAAGCTGCATTTATACCATCGTTTTTTTTCACAGGTAATCCTCACATTCCATATATTTCGTTGAGGGATGCGAACGGAAGAATGGGGTTTCTTTTTTACGTTGACAAAAAAATTCACTCCAAGATACTCATCAAGCGTTTCTTCATAATCAGGCGCCTACCATCGTCTTCGCAGGGCAAGTATGTGGTGAGAAGACGAGATGAAGCATCCTTCCTCTGGTGTGGCTTTCTTGCAGCATTTTCGAGATTTCTTTAAGGAGATTTTCACTTTTTCTATATGACGTGAAAGCGGTTCTTCTTAAGCGCTGACGAATCCAACCCACTCTTTTGTCTCAAAATTCAAAAGACAGTGTACGGTTGATCGCTTGAAAAAAAAAGTGAATTCAAAAACCATGTAGCTGAATTCAGTTCCACAACCCAGTGTATAAAGAAAGCTGAGTTCTCATCGTAACTTACAAATAATCTGCACTGATTTCAAAGTATTCGAAAGCTGAAGTTCGTGTATTGGCGAAACTGTCGGCGAACAGAGTTCTTGTTTCCAAAAGCGCCTTTAGAAAACAAATGACAGCTTTCTATTTGCATTCTTCACTGCACAGAGAGTCGAAGAATTTTTTTAAAATGCAGACCAGGCAATGAAATTGTTGATATTGCTGATTTTTTAGCCAAGGAGGACTGTGAAAAACGCTGGAGTGAGGAGAGGAGGGGAGGAGAGCAGTTTGGTACTCAGCTATTGTGTGCAAATCTGTACCTAGGGCGTGCCATTTCGTGAGTTAGAGTTTTAAAAGAGCTGCGCTTTATCTGCAGCAGGAAGATATAAATGTTTGCCTTTAACTCGAAACAATAAGTCAGTAGCATGCGGAATCATTGCAAGTTTGCTAACACATGTTCAGGCCACTCACTGCCTGACCTGAGTAAAACATCCTAAGTAGTGTGCTGTCTATCTCAAATAGGTCACTGCAGGTAAGGTCCACCTTTCTTGTTCAACCTATACGAAACCCCATATTTTCTCTCTTCTTTCGAAGAATTCCACATTTTTAGGTTTTTTTCTTTGTTTCTTTTGTTTATGTTTCTTTTCTCCGAAATACGAAATAAGCGTTCTCGGTCCTACCCCTATCTTTACAAGTGTTTTTTAAATTATTTTTTATCAAGAGATTGGGTCCTCTTTTGTTGCAATATAAAATTGCAGCGTCGGGAATATATGATAATATTGCGATTCTGATGAGTACCATTATTTCCACTATGGAAATGTGATGTTTTATATTGCGCCTTTTGAATTATTCAATATAGGGCAGCTGAGATCCGAATTTGCTTCAGCAAACCGTCGATTTTTATTTTCGTTTTTTTTTCTAAGTAGTTCTCTTAGTGAGTGACAGAAAAACTGACAGATGTCTTGAGGCACTACTCTTTTAACAATTTTCCAAGCGCTTTAATCATATGTGAAAACTTGTCTTCTGCTGATTTCATGTGTTGTATTGAACATAAACGCTCTCTCTATGTTATCTTCTTGTGTTTAAAACCTACTGGTAGCCATGTTTTCATTTAACTCTCCACTACTAATTACTTCGCAGCAAGCCAAAAGACAAATCCCGCTCAGATTCTGCGACGTTTTGGAGCAAGTGTATTCCCATCACAATCGATCATTACAACAAAAATTGAAAGAAATTATGAAAGCAATGATTCATAAATTCCTTCCAGAGTCTTCAAAAGCTAAATACTTAAGAGATAGCTTTTTTTCATTCCAGGAGGGCTCGATAAGCTAACGGGCGACAATGAAGGTGAAGGAGGAGAAAAGACGGAATCAGGAGAGGATCCAGAGGTGATTTTTTATCTATCTGCTAACCATTATCTTATCAAGAACCGCATACCATTTTCATTTCTTCGATCCGAGCATTTTGACTCATATCATTCAGAATTTATAAACATGGGTCGGCTAAACAGTTAATTCTTATCCAGTCGTTTGCAACACTGAGCACAACTATCTGTCTGCTTCAGGTAGTGGCTGCAAGACTTGAACAAGAGGAAAGACGCAAGGAGAAACACAGGAAGATGGAGCAAGAGAGAGAAAAGATGCGTCAAGATATTCGTGCCAAGGTTGGTTAACTGGATTCAGATTTAGTAGCTGGTTCATCCTGACTCTTCCTCTCAGAATTGTTTTATATTTTAATATCCAAAGCTAACACGAGATTCCTTTGAAGGCAAATGATTACGGTGGACGTTAAATATGAAAGCAGTTAGCAGAAAATAGCGGCTGATAGAATTGAATACAATTTGACTCTCGTTGCATATGGTAATATGTTAAAGGAATACGTCGTTTACAGTACAACATAACGAAAAAGGAGGACGGTATTCCTTTCGACATGACGGAAGGTAGAATAGGCTCCGCGCGGAAAAAGACTCCAGAAGAGCTTGCTCGTGAAATGAATGCCGATGATGATGGTAAGCTGCTTTAACTAGCTCCTTCATTACACTATCGATAAGAAGCTTTCAATGCTAATAGAGAAAGCTCACCACAAACAGTGCTTTTTGAAAATCATATGGACAAAATCATATAAACAAATAAAAACATTCAAAATGAAGAACTCATCAAAAACCTAAAAATAAGCAACAGCAGCGCCTTTCCTCAGGTCCTGGTTGTTGCATTATTCGTGAAAAACACTGAGGCCAATAAATCCAGGTGCTGATTCTGCAGCAGTATCTGAAAATCTAGGGCAGCAACAACTATTAGATCTAACAGGGAAATGTGCTGATGCAAAATTGCACTTAGCTGTTCGGAAGAGACACTTGTCAGCAGACTAATTTGATGATGAACGCATAATTTCTCACCCTTCCGATTTTCGCCTTTAGCTCATCTGGAAAGCCCATATGTTGAGGTGACGCTTCGTTTGCCATAGTGTCCATGACTAAATAGTGGCAAGTGATTAATAATTAAACTGTATGTCTACATATCCTCTAAAAATAATCTGTTCCTTGCTCATTTTCTATCCTTTCAATTATTGATGCAGAAACTATCGATGACGTTCTGCTGCAGATGATATTTCATTCGAAAATTTTTGCAACGATAACATTCAAAACGTTCACATTGATTCGATGAAAGGTGACGTGAAAATATTTTCCAGCCATTCGTTGCAAATTAACTTAGCGCCGTAGATTTTTTTCAATGCATATTTTGCTCCTGCTTGACGTAATCTGGAGCCGTATGAAACACCCTAATTGCTAACTTGTTGGTAAGTTGGAAGTACAACGTAAGATTGCGCCCCTCCACCGATCCACTCACTCATCTGTCGATAATCAAGCGTTGGTATCAATAATGGAAGTTGAAAAAGTAGTGATGACAAGTTGACAATGACGACATTATGCAACAGTGTGTTATGCGGTGCTTTGTAGTGTTTCGAAGAAGGTTTCTTGCTTTGTTGGTGGAAACTGATAGGGAACGTTTGCCGAATGTGATGTCATTTTAAAAAAAAGACATCGAAGAGCTCTCAGATATCGATAACAAAGCCACTCAGCACACTCTATCATAGCATAATTATTGTTCATTGTATTTGTCATCGCCGTTTTTAATGCTGTTCGTTGCAGGCATCATTGGACAGTTGGGCCTTACCGAACAGGTCGAAAAGGCGAAGACGGTCGTTACTGGAGCGTTAGAAACTGTGAAGGGTTTTCTTCCGTTCGGCAAGTAATAATGAGCACCTCCAACACGCACGTCGTTGTGCTGTTTCCTCTTTTTGAAAGCGCATGTGAATTTATGACACCACTGATCGCCTCGCAGAACGAATTCTCGAAAAGTTGTTGCTTATTTTTCCGCGTGCGCCCGAGAAGCTCATTTGCCATTTTACCAAAGAACATTTTTGTCATTCTCGTTTTATAATCAGAAATAGAGATTCTGTTATCGGTAATGTAGATATCATGAGCGTAAATTCGGTAAGTTAAGAAGTCACTATAATATTCAGGTTTTGTCGGATTAATTTTCGTTGTTTAGAATTTACTTCCTTGAGATTTTCAATTCGAAAGCGACGTCAGATCGATCGGATTTTGGCAAATTTATCTCTCAGGCTTGGGAAAAATCGAAGGTTTCCATTTCGAACTTCGAAAGTCCGCTGTTCATTGTGATATTCATTGAAATTTGCTGAATTCTTTGAGGGAAAGAATGTTTCATTGAAAAGCGTTGAGTAATTAAACAAATACAAAGGATAAACAAGAACAATTTTACCGTAGAAGTAGGAAGTGGAAAGATCTGAATGATGATGAAAAGCTTCGACAATCAGGAGATAAAACTTAACGTCTAAGTTTCCAAGTCATAAAAATTCACATTTAAGACACCTCTATTACTAAGATTTGCTTGCAGAACAATGTTTATCTTTGAGGTGATAAAAGTTCACAAGAATTACACATATTCAGGTCCGTTCATTCTGCCAGCTCGAAAGATCGTTTTCCTTACATGTCGCATTATGAAAAAAAAAAAAACAAAAACGAATCAACTGGATTGAAATCTTCTATGCTAGCCAATTTCATTTTTATGCGCTTTTAGAGAGTTGATTTACAGATCTGTCTATCTGTCTATCTGTCTGCTGGAGAGTTTCAACTTGGGAGCTAATGAAGCTAGAACTAGGGAATTGGGCAGACGTGATTGAACATTACAGGATGACGTCATGTATCACGATGCACGCTCGTTAATGAATTTTGAATGAACCATGGACATTTAAAGGTGCTAAATAATTCAGACACATCTCACATCGATTTGCTTTTCATTTTTATGTCGTCGATGCAATCACAGAAAAACGAAACTTCTATAGACGATTTGTGAGAATAGTCGGATCAGTAGAAGTACCATGGCATTAATTTACACACCATATACTTTGTTCGTGAGTTGGGAAACTGTTGGTTAATTGAGAGAAATGCAAAAAGCGCATATCGTGCCAACTTATTCGGCGTGCTTTTCCACTTGACTTAAGCTAGTATTTTAAAGAATTACTTTAATATGAGTGCGATGAGGATATGCATGTTTTCTGAACGTCTGCTGAGGAAAGTTGGTTAGCTCTTAGGAGAAAACAACTGTTGCACGTTTTAAAAACATTTCATTATATCACAGCAATTTCATTCGCTATACCGCTTCAAAACATATAGATAATGCTTCAGGGGAATACAAAGAATTGGATCCACATAGCTATTCGAGTGGATTTTGATCCTTTAGGTGTGAAAATTTTGATTGATATCTTTTAAGTAAGAAATAAGATATCAAATGCTGCTCAGTGGTGCTATCAACTTCGATTTATTTCTTAGACTAAATGCGACAAATATTAAGCTGGAAGATTTACGTTTTCGGTGATTTCGATCGATTTCCGCGCTTAGATGGCTGAACGTTTTCAGTGCAATCGACAAAAATCAGCGCACAAAAATACGCACAGCTCGAATTCATTAGTGTGTCGCATTTTTTTAGCGGTAACTAAAATGTTTAGGCTGCCCTGATTTTCCAAATTTTCAATGTTGTTCTCACAAAGTTTGCCTCATATTTTTTTCGCTGCAAACAAATAAATTCTTCAGCAGACGTTTTAAATCAGAGCAACTTTATTATTGAAATAAATTTCTTTGTTACGTAATTGTTATGCTCTCATAATTATTGTCCTCAAAATAGAGGGAGAATATTCCGTGACGCAGAAGATGAAGTGTACATAGTTGTGCTTGTGGTTGTGAATGCGAAGAGCGGCTAGTTTCGCTCGAGCAACATCGTAACGCCGTTCTATTTGAAGATTGATTTTGTTGGATTTATACTGCTGGAAACGTTGATTAGCTTTTTGATTTCGCTCTTCTATGAATGCTTCTTTGCAATGTCATCTGGATCTCAAATTATTTTCGCATGCGAAAATTCGCGTTTTTTTTTTGTTGAAAAAAATCCATTTGTATTGTTCATCTTCACTCGTTCCCCACAACGATTATTCATACAGTGAATGATTCCTGAAATGCTGCTGCTTATAGGTTCTTGCCGTTCCTATTTGTGGCCATACTTGTAATTGCTAGCCAACTGACGTAAAAACTTTGCACGGTTCGAAAGACTTTATTTTATTTAGCGAATAAAGCTTTACGCTGAAAATGCATTCTGCCTTCAACTGCGCATTAATGTTCTTCATAAGTTTATAAATATCATAACTTTCACCCTAAGTTTGACACTGGAACAAATGAGTTGCACTGTCTGTCTATCTATCTACAAAGTTTTCAAGTTCAGTCGGTGCAACACAAAGTTCATCTCGTAGCAAGAAATGTCATCAAATAAATTGCAAATACAAGTTTTTGGCAACCAAGTCTGTGAATCACGATAGTGCGCCTACCATCAAATACATCATACTGCAACAAATACTCTAAAACCAAAGTTCTGCACAAAGCAAAGCTGCGGCATGTAAATCATATCAAATGCCTGGCACAAGACAATGTATGTAATGAGTTGAGGCAACCAGGTACAATACGAAAAACTGCAGTAGATTTCCAGTAAAGTTCAACATAGAATACAGTACATTATATATTTACACAATCCAAGGAAGCAAATATAATTCAGTGGTCCTTTAGCAGTTATGGAGAAAAGCTGTTTCAGTCTCTGACAGCAATTCTATCTCGACAGTTAATTCGTCAAAACAACAGAGATGCGATGCAACGTTCTTTTTTAATAAGAGCATGGTTGAGAACATTTATAAAATCTGTAGGTCGCATTCCACTCACACGGAGGCATCGCTCCCCGTCCCCTCACGCTCCCCTTCCCATGTGGAATAAAGTCACAGGTACCGGGATTTTCTCAATATGTGCCTAAGCAGGTCGGTGGAGAAGCACTAGAATTAAATAAAATTTTCATAAGTTTCCAAGAGACTATAAAGTTTGTCATTGTTTCCGAAATAACACATCATTAGTGGTGATCATTTATGAGTCATTAAAGTTCGACCAATCAGCAGAATGTTGCTGCCCAAACGCAAAATAAGCCGGAAAAGTGGCTATAACAGTTCTTGAGAAATCTCCAAAAAATCAGAAGAAGGAAATCAGAACCCATAGCTAATCTTCTTACCACCATTCCTCTATTTTAGTGGTGATTATATGACAACTTTTACAGTAGAATATTTCACACTCCGATCGAACGATGATGCGTTTGTGAAGGCAAGGAAATATAAAAAGCAAAACAATAGCACTTAACAGGTCATGCGTTTAGTTGAACGCCAACAGAGAATATTTGAGGCTTCCAAGAGAAAGACTTAGCGGCGGTATAGGTGCGCAACAGATACTTATCATGGCAGATACTTATCTTCTTCAGCTCGTTGCTGCAATAAAATTGTTTGCGCATTATTGCGACGCATATCGTTCTGATGACGTTGTTTCTGTAACCTACAGCTCCGCATAACAAGTAATAGGGCGGTCATAAGCGCCACCACACCTAACAATGAAAGCACAACTGCGAACGCGAGTGCTGGAGTCATCTCTAATCCCATTAACTCGAATTTCTTCTCGCTTGTTTTTGTTTCTCGTTGAGTGACATCTGATACATTCCCGCGTACATGCTGAAACAATAAGCTCAATTGCGCAAATATAATTCAGCTTAGAACCTCAAGCTCGTCTAGTTATCAATGGAGATTTTGTTCTCGCAATTACTCAACTGTCACTAACAAAACAACTCTTGAGTTTGTAAAGGGCACACAACGCTTTTGAAGGTTTTGCACATAAAAACAGCATGCGAAGGATGAAATACGGTGAAAAGACGTTAAAAAGGTGGCGGAATGGTGGAGGGAGAGGTTAGAAGAATGCGTTTTCATTGAAGACCAAATCAGTTTGGGCATCCTCTCCACTTCACCCTTCTCCTTCCGCCTTCTATCACTAATTTCGCACTTCTTTTTCTACGTAGCCGTTGTCCAATTTAAAAAAATCTGCTAAATATTTGAAACTGTTTTGCCAGCTCGTCCTTCGCGCACCTAACAGGTTGTTAATTTCGGCGAGCAAAAGCATGGTGTGAATAGTGCGTTATTTACGGTAGGACAGTAGTACTCTGGAAATAACGGAAACAGTGAACAGCGATGTAAGCGTTACTGGTAATGAAAAAACCCCACTTCGATTTCGTAACAGCCGGAAAAACTGTCAGAAGTTTCCTGTACTTTTTCCCTCACTTTCTTAGTGATAGTTAATCGCGAATCTTGCGACATTGAAGCATGAAGCGTGATATTTCTGGGAATATGCTATTAATTCGCAATGGAACCCACTTTTGGCCTCCACATTCACCTTTCCATTACTTTCTTTCATTGTGGGACAGGTCACTACGAAATGATTTTTCTTTGTGCAGACCGTGGAAACAGAAACGAAGGGGAAAGGCAGGATGTTGAGGAATATTCTTCCACCTTTCCTTTTTATAAATTTATTTTCGCATATTTATTTCATTCTGGCTGTCTCTTTCCACTAAAAATTACTTTTAGCGAAAGTGATGGTTGCCGACTTTCAATGAGCCATTTATGCAGATTCATTTGAAAATTCTTTCAAATTTCGACAAAAATTTCTCCCCAACAACTATATTTTTTGCGATAGAAAAAAGGCCAAATTTCCTATTGCACGCATCATTTCAATCTGCGACAGCAGCGAACATTCCAAATTTATGGCAATATTGTATGGTTAATGAATAATTTACGAATCACTCAAATCAATCGATTGAATCGTATCGCTGAGAACGTTTACGGAATTAATGAAGTCATTCAAGCTCGTCAGAGCGCTTAAGAGCTTTTGAAAGAAATGGCACTGTCTAGAGTCCTTCTCACTTCCAACAGGAAACTCTCATTTTTCATGTTTTGTCTAGCTGATTTGGCACAGACAACCTATGTCACGCATTTTTCCTATGCACGAATTTTTCGACATTCTGTCAGGCATTTACGCAGCTTCTTCTGGTAACGAAAAAATGAAAGCAGGAAACGAACCCAGTCGAGGGGAACTGAGTTGTCTACATCTGCGACCCCCAATAGATCCTCTTGAGTACAAATGTGATAGGGATAAAACGCTGGCAGATGACACACACATGTCGTATTTGATTTTGGACCAAACTCCGGCTGACCATTGGAACACTGCAGTTGATTACAGTACAGTCCCGGCTGATTGAAGCAGCAGTAACACCTGAAGATCTTTCACTATTTTACTCATCTCCATCTTCAACCAAATTTGGTAAGAAGTATTTTGAAACTTTAGCATTTACACTTTAAAAGTGTCACCTTTTTGAAGACGTTTCCTGATCATGTCGACGTAATAAACTGTTCGTTGAAGGATGGACCTGGACTCTTCAGTATGGAATGAAATCTTAAGATTTTTTTTCCTTATTCACGACAGTCGATATAAACTGAATCACTTTAAAATGCTCCTTTAAACAAGCCAGTAAATCCAAGAGAGAATGATTTCGACGTCCATTCAACAGACTTGAGCTAACTGACTGATCACGCTTTCAACATCAATCCTTGAGATTGAAAAAAAAAAAAGAAGGAAAGAGAAAGGTTGCTAAATGTCATTTCTTTATCGACGCGTCAGTCTAACGCGTATAAAATTTTCATACAGCTACGAAGGTAAAAATAATATTCCAACAGCTTCTCAGGTAGATGAAAATATTGCCCCAATTTCTTCTTCATTCAATAATACAACTATGTTAGTAAAACGACTAGCAGCACAATTACACAAATAGGATAAAACGTTCATATCCGAATACCTGTTAATATGACCAGCTAGTACTCATCTACTTAATGATCTTCACGGTGCATTTCCTGACCCAATTCTGAACAGCGTCTAACTTTTAAGCTACTGGTTGCAGCAAGAGAAAGGGACTTTATGACATACGGTTGGCCAGGTTGTCGTTCTGTGAAACACTGCGTCATGAACTGCTGGCAACTGCGACCATTGTCACTGAACTGCCTGCAATTATTGGCAAGAGTAGCTTTTCGGGCGAAAGCGCATATTTCATTTATCAATTCTACTCTACTCTGTAACAGCTTTTTCCTATGAAGCATTTCTACACAATAGACCAGTGAATCCTAACCCGTTAAAAATATTTTTGCGTTTCTTGGAGCCTGAAAGTTTTTTCTGATCCCTATTGCAGCCCCTTCTACCCTCATCCCGCATAAAACAAAAAAGACTAATAAGTTGAAAGTTTTGCGAAGCTCTTGAAGCACTCAGCTATCCAGATCCTATAATGGGCGTTTCGCAATTTAGCAGCTTCATGCAACATTCACCGGATCCCACAGCAAGCAGTTGAAAGAAATGGCGAATAAGCTGCTCAGAAAGTGTTGTTCGCTTGAGCGCTACATTGAAAATGGAACCTGCAAATGCAAACACTTGGTAAAGAAGCTTCATTGTCAATGCTGGTGAGTCTGTAGCGAGCCGAGTTCTTGCAAAAGTGAGCCTTCCAGTCGGACTGACATTTGCATGGCCGACTAAATATTGACCTTCCAGGCTTTACGAAATAATCCATTGGAGTGTGGAAGCTATGCTCTGCAAGAAAAACTCAGACAATGAGGGGATGCACTTGCCATCTTCGAAGCATCGTTGTTTACTACTGCAAAAGAATTTCAAGGCCCGGTTAGGGAAGGTGACTCCAACTCTCCCACCAAAAGAAGATAGGAGAGAGTAAGTACGAAGAATTTGTTCACAGGACTTTTCTATGGGCACTTTCGTTTAGAATTTTAGTGACTTCCCGTATAATCAGTACGAAATCACTGTCAAATGCATAAAGGCTTCAAGCAATTGGCACTGTTCTATATCACATTCATATAAAATCTCTTGCATTAAGCAATTTTCATAATAATAGTTCGTTTCCGCGTGAACCATAATGGCTAATTAAAACGCCAGTAGATGTAAGTAGCACAACGACTTCATAGCGTTCTCGGAGAAGAGATCGATTAGAGAGCAACAACGGATAAAATGTTCAAACAAAAAGTGAACTCAGTGGGAAAATGGACAGAATGCTTATCAATAACAGTGTGTTCACCATTTTGGTCAGCATTTCGTTTGAAAGTTCCGTAGCCCCAGGTGAAGCAATCCCACCTTTAAAAGCAGCGAGTAGTCCAAATATTGCTTCACTGACGACCGTACATGTAAATACACCTCTCTATACGAAGTTGTAGTATGACTACTGCGAATGCTAGCTTTCACAGCAGATTGCCGAAATTCCTAGACAAATAGCTGAAGTGACCTTCCACTTTCTCTTACCCCCCTCCCTCCTCTCCCGCCACCTGCCCCTCTGAATTCGGCAAATTGTGAACATGGGTGTCTCATCTGAGTTAATACTACATACTGACACAAAAGGGAATATCTATGTGGAACGCGACGATAATAACCGTATCGTAAGTTTACAGAAAGCGATTCGCGACGCTTGGCTGCAATACTTGCCTGCGTCACACTCATATTTGTTGCAGTCATGACTCTCTTCACAAGCACTTTTCCTCGCCGCATCTGCGAAACTACTTGCAGTGCAAAGGAGCAGCTGGAAGAACGTTGCTGATATAAGGCTCCTCGTCGAGAATCCGGCGATGCGCTTTATGGGTAAATGGCACCTTTGCACTGCGCAGTGAGTACAGCGTGTAGGTGCTCCAGGCTCAGCAATTGCTTGAGACGTTGATGCCGGTGTCAAAATCGCATGTCTCCTTGTGAACTTTCTGACAAACTCAAGCATTTAGTTAGATTCCTTCGTAACGTCGTTCGTAACAGTATCAAATTTTCATGCAACCCACCTGCAAATGTTCAATTTTATTAGTTATCAATTAAGCAGTAGTATCGAAAGGATGAAAACTTTTCCGCAAACACTTTCCACATGGTCGTTATTATGAGATAAGATAACAGTACTTGATCCTCGAGCGATCCCCGCTGAAAATGAATCCGACATGCCAACGAATCAGCAATCATCTTAACTAAAAAATGTCGTTAGCAATGATACCGAAAAGGAAATGTGTAAGAATTCAACGATAAGAGGCGAACATCATCGCTCTGCCTTTGTTAAAGTGTAGAGCGTAAAGCAAGCAGAAATGAATCACAAAGCCTAGGTTTGCAAAGAACATTTCGGAAAATGAACCAGCGGAAACAACGACCTATCCTCGCCGCAACAACTTTTCAGATCCGCCCATATTTCATCATTGGTAATCCCCATAACCGCTCACTTCGTCCTCCCATCATGTACCATGCTAACGGATCTTTTAGATAGGGGAATGGCGATTTCGCGAACAACATATGAAAAATGACTCTTTTATTGAAAATTCTGTTCCTTCTCATGGAGATTATTTTCGATCCTCTAACAGGGACTTGTCCCCTTCACGGAACAGATCCCTGTTAAAGGATCGAAGATAATTTTCACCAAACAACATCAACCTCTATCAACTTCTACTAACGCCGATGGCATCTGTAGCGCTCTTAAAAAGTGAACAAATCTGTGACCATTAGATCAAAAACAAAAACATGATGGTTTTCAAACTGGCAAGATACCTGCACATTTCATTAACCACAAAAGTGCAACTCTAAGCATTAATGTCTAGAGTTGAGAAGATATTTAAACAGATAGAAAATTGGACAGATGCATTGCATTACTCACGCCTCTCAATACCACAAACCCCGACGATATGCAAAAGATATTTACCCAGGTGAATTGATTGGCTCGGCTATATGCACAAGTGGCACCCCTCTGAAGCGGATTATCGGAACTTCACTCTTGAAAAATCGCGTGAAAAGTATCGGCTATCATAAGCCGGAGCCAAGCTTTGTAAAGCAACGATGCAAACGAAGTTTTGAAAGGATGATAGAAAAGTAATGCTTTTTCAACGTCGAAGGTTTAGCGTCGTGTCCAACCTTCTTGCCGACGTTGAAATTCAAGTTCATGCACAAACGCAAAAGTGTACAAGCTTGAAAGCGCTTCGTATGGCGAATTGCCCACTTTTTTGGCAATGCGATACCTGCCATTTTGAAGTGCAAATTGTCGTGTTATGGAATTTTACTTAGTGGTATAAATGTAGATATGCACGTGCATATATAGGAAGAACTGAAATTGAAGATGAATAACGAGAAGATGAATGAAGGCTTCGTCAGCAAGACTTTATCATTTATGAGCAATGGGACTTTTATTCAATCAGAGAATTATATATTTATTCATAGAGTTAAGGAATCTAATATAGAAGAAATCTTTGTAAGCTCATTCCAGAGGAAGCATTCAGATGTGTAGTGCCAATTTCATATGTGGAAGAATGATCGAAACTGGTGTCTTCCGTTGTTTTTTGTGCTTTGCTTTCGGTGCTAATATCGATCACAGTACATTCAATTCATAAATAAAAAACACTGAAGTCACATCTGCGTTCCTTGCAGTGCAATAATTGCTGGCATTTCTATGCATTTAACGAGTGAACATTTTATTATCATCAGTCTCATCACTGCGCATAAAACACTAAAAAAAAAAAGAAAATAAATGTAATAAAGACAATTCAAATTGATTCTTTTATTCACGAATAAATTCCTCTGGAAGACTTTGTGCGGATGATATTTTATCATATCATCGATTGAAGATATGGTTATTATGAGCTCATTATGTGCTTATGCCTTTATGTTATTACCTTTATCTTTACGTTATAAAGGTAAAGAAAAAGTGTACGTCGGAACACAATGAATCGTTTTATCGTTTGCCTTCTCAAAAATTCTGTCGATAAAGCGCAACACTTCGCTGCATGTTCAACAAAGTAAGCGGAGATGATATGCCAACGACATACTGTTCATTTAGCACTTCATAACGTCGATATCACTTAACGCCTTAATTTTGATTGAATAGCCGTTTTATGTGTTTCATTGTGAGTTGTGCAGATAGCAATAAGCTTTGAGAAGAAGTGCTCATACAAGGTTGAAACATTGTGTCAATCAACCAGCCGTTTGCCGTTCGAATTCCTGATAGAATTACATGGGTAGTGCGACGCCTGTAAAGAGATCTATCAAGCACATAGCGTGAACAGGAAGGGTTCCTCCCAAAGCGTGAACAGGAAGGGTTCTTCCCAATCTTATGAACATTTTGATCACGTGACTACGTGATATTATGCTTCAGACTGCGCGTTTCAAATGGTTGATGTAAGCAGCAAGCTTTCTTCAGGCATGCAAACCATCTTCCAGGTATGTAAAACAAGGGGGACACTGACGCGCCGAACTAATTGACCGTGGACGTGTTGATAGATTGCCTGTGGGCGTAAACAGTCAATGGATTTCATCATGAAAGAACGGCAAACGACAAAACGACTTTGGGACTGCATCTAGAGTGAATATAATGTTGTAAGCAGCAAAAACAGCTGGAGAACTACCTGTCTCTAGCAACCTATGGGCACTGGTAACGCGAATGCATAACGAATGCAACTAACGACAAGCATCGCTCGTACAACAGTTCTAGCAGTGGAAAACAAATTTTCAGACGCCTGTTCACCAGAGCATCACAACCATCGGTTTGTTAAGGGCTGAAGCTGCAACGGAGAAAATTGCCGAAAAAAATTGCTGGAGCGCATTTCTGGATGAATGTTTGGTGGAATTTGGTAAGCGAGTAGAGATTCGCATCGCAGCTCTATTGATGGCTTGTGATCTGCGAATTTGTCAACAATTCGCGTTCGAGTTGCTTTATGCCACTCTCTTAAGGCTTAGTGCGAACGAAAAGAAGCATACTGCGAAACAGCAACCAGTTATACGAAGCAGTAAGCTAAATTGAATTGCGCTGAGGCGCAATAGGATGCCTCGCAGAGAGGAAACGTTGAGGCGCCAGTCGGGTGCAAGTGTCGTATGGCCTGGCGCTCGTTTCACAGCAAGAAAAGTGCATTGTCGTGGGCCTGTTTGGTGAGGATGGCAGCCGCCCGCATACACCCTTATCGGACACCCATCTTGCTCTCACACTCACGCACTCGAGCGGCACTCGATAATAGCTTTCATCAAGCACGTTGCCATCATTAAGCCAATACTCACATACACAACACGTCCGCTCTTCACGACTTCTTCGAGCGTATTTTACTTCCTGTCAGCTACCTAGTTTTGCTCATTCGCTACTTTTTATTAATCTGTTCATCCAACTGCTTCCGTTAGAGTATTTTCATGATATCACTTAACAGTCCAGCACAGTGCAATTAAAGACCATTTAAAGCATTAAAATCTCGAACTGATTAGCAATCTGCTACGTGTAATTACTATCGATCGTATATTCGATAAGAAATATTCATATTTTGCCGTTAGTTAGTGGGTCTCCCAAGAGAAAGATGTTACGCATATGCCCATTCCATAGGAACCTTCCATGAAAAACGCAAAGAACCGCACCTTTGCAGATGCCGCGGGGCTAGTATGGCCAATAATAATATCTGCTAGGAAGAATATTCAGTCTGTCAGAAGTGGACTAATGAAAAGCTCATATACAAACTAAGTATGTCAAATCTGCATGCTAAAAAGCTGATGTGATGGGGCTGAACCTTGTGCTATACAACGACACCATGAGGCAGTCTAAGGGACCGAAGGCGAATAAGAGAAACATTCTTAGAGTTCCGTTTCCAGTAGCTTTCACTTTCACCTATCCTAGGCCGACAGCGACGTCCTTTACTGTTCCCATTTGCAGCTATAATTACGTTTCCTCAACGCGATTAACTAATTATCTTCAGGACAAACGCTCAATAAATTCCGAGGAATTCCAGCATTTTCAACTTATTTCAGTGCTCAGATGTGCCTTTAATAAACGAAAGTTTCGAGCGTCTTTTATTCAATTAACTGACAGCTTAACTGCGGCCTACAAGCATTCGCAATTCGCTTCGAATTGTCATTATCACGCTGCAAGATCCTATAAATTTTGTTGACCGAACATTGTCATCGACCATTTAAAAATTGCCGTCGACCATGAACTCAAACCGCTTTTCAGCATATGCCTTGTCAACTGTTAAGCAGCTCTCAATCGTGATTTTACAAACCGAAGTGACATACAGCGATTATGCAAAGGCAATAAATATGGTCATCTATGAAGAACTCCTGGCTAAACTCGATGCTTGTGGAATGTCAGGATGTTTGCTTGAAGAGCCCGACTTGATTTGGTCCCTTTTTCTAAGCTGAAGTTCATGCGATTTTTCTGAACAAGGCCAAAATTAGAGACTGGTGCCAACATCAGACACAACATGAAGTCCAGGATGAGAGCATCGAGTGCAGTGACCTATGTCAGGTACAATATTATGTTCAGGGTGGCATCTTTGGTATCCTAATGTCCTTAATTTTATAGCAATCCTTTTGGGTTGCGAAATGCATGCAAACTGCAAGTCAAATACTTAGCGCTGATTTCGTTAATCTTCAACGATACTTTGAGTGGACAGCATCTCAATCTAAGATGCGATAAGATGGAATTGTTGCACATTGACTTTCCTCACGAGTGCTCTCTTCGCACTTCACACAAATTGCTCTTCACTTCAAGTGATTTTCGTGATCTCGAAGTGATTGTTGACTCAGCTAGAAAGCTCACTATCAGAATATCATTGTCATAGCTTTTACAGTGCACAGTTGCATATTTCACGCACTTGGCTGTACGTGCATCAGCCAATACGGAAAATTCTTATTATTCAGTTATGCCATTCATTCATTAAAAATTTTTCTCAAATTTGTTCATCGTACACAAAAAATGTGCATTGAGGTCATTGGGAAGATACTGAAGAACTTAACCTGAAGCGGTTTGCGAAAAGTATTTTTCTGACAGTTTGATCATTTCGTTCGATTCGAAATTTCTCGCCTAAAATCTTCGATATATTGGCCAATTGTGGTCAGGTCTTTATTATGCTACGAAATTCTCATCCAATTAAGGTGTTAAAATTGTGGGTCCTCATTATCAGCACAGATGTAATCTTCTTCCCTCGCAGTAATCCTTCTCTGAGGCATCGCTTGCAATCGGCTGTTTTAAAACGTCGATTGAACTCATTCTTCTCATTGGTTTATTAATATGTCATAATCTGACAACTCTATCTTACAGTTTACCGACTTCATATTTTCTTCTCTTTTGTTCCCTTCCTTCTTATTTAACAACGAACTTCGCTGCCTACCTGTATCGCTACCTGAAGGCTGCGTGGAACAAAGCGAATCAGCGAATCGATCTCGGAATGTTGCACTTACTTTTTTGCAGATATGTTTATACTTACGCTGATATTATAGAATCAAACCACGCTAATACGATATTATTAATAACAGAAAACATTCAGAATAACCAACATCACTGCATGTCTTAGATTTAACTTCTTTCCACACATGTGATCCTCTATTGATCAACGTTTTAGTATAACGCTAACTTTTTACCGGCTCAACTTCCTCCACCGGTTTTCTCACTTCCTAGTTGTATTCTAAGCTAAAGCAAGACATATGAAGAAACTTTAGATTCATGCGGAATGTGTAGTGTCATCGAAAACGCTCATTCACGCATTTCAACTCTTTTGCGAGAGGTGGCCACAACAAACTCTTTTCTCTTGCACATTGAACTCCTGCAGTGTCGAAACTGACTTTACGATCGCGACGGAATTTTGGGCATGTGCGCAGCAAAAACTGAAGACTGAGCCGAGGATCGCAGCGTCGTAGGCAAAATAATTCGAAGGGGAATTTTTTCTTCTGCAGAATGCATACAATAAATTGGCATGGCAACCTTTCAGATCAAGGATTTTTTCGCCACTCTTTTTAATCTTTTCCCTATTTCCACACGTTTCGGAGGTCTTGCCACTCGAATACTTTTTAGCACTCTACCTTTTATTACCCACGGTTTAACACTTCTAGTACTGCGGTACTTTCATCCCTCAGATTCATTAAAAATTGCTTTGGGATCCAGTTGTCATTACTGCATATTCGCACTTAATATTTTTGGTTCGGACGTTATAGTTGTTAATGCAGTGAACTCTTCTATCATCTCCGATACACATTTTAAAGAAGGAATTGTTTGTTCTTTTTTTCCATTCCATCTGCTAAAAAAGCAATGCAAATTAATTTCCATAGTATATACCCCATCTTGCATTGTAGACCGAAGTAGTTTTTTTACAAGTATAAAAAACCAAGTTTCCTTGTTGTTCAGGTTTTAAATGATGCAAGGAGGGTCCGAACAAAGGCGAGTTGATCCCACTGTGAACTGTGCACCGCAATTGAAGGTGACCTATTTCGATAGCAGACAGTTCAGAATATCCAACACGGCTGCTGGAATGTTTGTTGCTATAGCCCAAAGTACGGCTGCATTAACCAAATTTTCCGATGGAATCGAAAACCAAGCGGAAAAGTTTGAATCATGCCGAATCGCTCTCAGTACAAAATGACGTGGTGCGGGAGAGCTCGTGGAGTGGATAAGGACAATCTCTGTGTTTGCTTGTTGAAAAAAAAGTGCCCTTCGCTTTGTGCGGGTTAAAAATGGCCAATGCTATAACTGTGCTAAGTACAATGGACAAATTCCTACCAATGTGATCAAGTACAGGCTAATTGCTGCGAACAATTAGTACATCATTGCAAGATGACGCCACACGGAAAACGGAATCCAATCGAAGGTATTTAAGTTATACGAGATCGGTGGCGTTGGTTGAGTAGTTTAGAAGGCTTCGCACTTTTGTTGTCATAATCATACTCAAGAGAACTGCATGTAGATCAAAAAAGAGTGAACTTCTCGAAAGCATTTTCTATAGGCTACGGTAACGATTTTGACGACATGCTGCTCATTGAGCCAGAACGCATGGGAGCTGCGTCTGTTATCCTAAAGCTGCAGGAAATTCTCACTGAGCCTCTTGGTCACTGAAACAGTTTGCTCGAAGATGTGAAAAGTTTGGGGAACGAAAGCCGTTCAGGTGAAAAACTACTTATCCAAGCATCAAAGCACATCACTGAAGAGTACCCGCGTATTTGAGCGAAGTACACTTGTTGGGAAATAAGAATTCGCAGCTAAAAACAGAATCGATGGAAAATCCGTCAAATTCTGTTGTGGGTTGAACGAAATACTTGTCCTGAGAAAGGACTGTATGCATAACAAATTCTCTTTAAAGATTTCATGAGAGGAAACAAATAGCCACAGTCGCAAAGCAAAGACCAAGCCCTTGCCAAATAAAAACCAGCGTCAGGTAATGATTTCGGAGCCACAATCGGCATACTAATGAATGATGCTATGGAACAAAAAGAAAACATGCAGCGGGTGCACTGACTATTTTAAACTGTCATGCTTCTCAGCAAGACCAAAAAGAGACGAACCATCTCAGTTAAGCATGGCGTTTTTGAAAGCGAGTGAGAATGTTGCGAATGCTGCACGCTATTAAAGAGCTGGAGACAGTTTCGGGTAATGAACGTATCGAAGAGGAATGCTTGGTGATGAGATAAGTATGAGTCTGCTTAAGTTGAACCTCGAACTCAATGCACGTTGTGTGTTTTTGTCATTGCCGGAATATGTGAAAAGTACGTTTGAGATGTCGCTGTTCCAGTTGGATACTCCAGAGGTTTCATTATTGGACTCTTTCAAACTATTGCAGTTTGGACTTCTGCAAGAAGCTAGCAAACCTATTGTTAGGATTGCTGAGCGTTCTTAAGATAGATATTGCAATCTACAAGACATGGTGCAGTTGATGAGTTCAGCAGAGCTAAGTGAAATCAATTTAGACTCGAAACTACACAGGTTAACTCCAAACTATATCAATTACTCCTTTCAAGATGCCTCTATTCCTTGAATGGTTAATTACGGTGCAGGATAAGGCAAAAGAACTCATCGAGTTGAAATTCGGAAAACGACTGCTAAATATGCTACGAGACAACCGGTGAATAAAGGGGTCCGAGTGGACTGGATGATACAGTTCCCTATTTCAGGAATGCTTCATGAGCCTTTGATTCGGCGGCGCACACAAATAAAAACAAAGCAAAAAATTAGTCTTCAGCACTCCGAAGACATCATGTTACCCTGGAAGCAGATTTTTTAAAAACATTTCCGGTCACTGTTAGCGATCTCAGAGTTATAGATTTGAGTAAATTTGACCTTGAGATGAGAGGGACCATTGGAAACAGAATAACCGATGAAAGCAGAGAATAGTCAAAAAAATAGTAAAATTTTTTTGACAGCACAATGCAAAACGTGATTATCTTGTTCTGCTGGAATTTCCATTCAGAGATCTGCACCAACCCTATGACCAATCAACTCTCAATTCGTTACTGGTGATGGCAAACTGTCATCTAGTGAAAAGAGAATATAAAGCAATCCGATCGACGAATTTATAAGGGAATGAGGATCTACAAATGTATTTAAAGGAAGCTTTAGACCAAGGAAAGCGGCAAAAGAATGATTCATGAGCGTTGCGGCCGCTAAGTGATGAGCAAATGGGAGAGCACGGCGAATATCGCATAAATAAATACAGCTTTACAAGAGGGGTTCGTTTTCGTCATATCGCTGTTTGGAATGCTCCTGTTAACTGATGCTCAGTCGCTTATTTTTTGTGTCATTCCATGTTTGAAGATTCAGTCCTGCTTAATCTCCCGACCTGGAGGTTTCCTGCTATCATAAGCCTCCATAAAAAATCCCAAATAAAGGGTTTCCAGAAAAATCGAGCAGTGGTTACTCGCTCTAAGCTCCCAAGCTTGCACGTACCAATACCTACAAATAGATGCAGCCATAGACACTCGCACGAGAAATTCAATTATTTACTGATGATTTGAGGGTGGGTCCGACCAGCTACTTACTCCCTATTTTCAAGCTTCAAGCTTCATTTATAGCAGCAGCAAAGGTTGCTACTATAAATATGCCATCCTATAATGTTAAACAACTGTCCTCGTGAAATTCTGCGGTCTCTAAAAAGCTCTCGCCTGTCGATAGCCTGAAGAATGCATCCGTTCCGGTGGAAAGGCAGGCCTTTATCGCGATGCTCCTCAAAATGCTGAAGAGGGCCATCAGTTCTCCTGAATCCACGTTCGGCAAGCCGCTTGACTGTGTCGATCCCCTCAAAAATATAGATGCCGGGCTACTTTATGTGCAGAAGTGGGATTTATTCGATGAAAGAAAGTATTAGCCGTCAACGGTTTCGATCTCAGCTGCTGAGATGGTTCCTGTGGACACTCAAATGCGAGCTGCGCTAGACGCCGACAAAGTTACAAAGATCATCACACGCCTCAGCGCGCATACTGTGCCATGCACAATGGTGTCTTTGCCGATCAACTTCGTCGTCCCATTAAGGCCGTTTTCATGAGGACTAGCAGGCCACCGCTCAAGTTCCGTGTGTTTAGGTGATTCGAAAAGTGTTCCCCAGTGTGATCGCTTATAGTACGTACGAAAGTCGTAATCGGAACCATTTCAAAGAAGCATGTTTGAAGGCAAGCGACGGATTCTGGTGCTAGTTTTGTATCTTGTAAAGATCAAATAGCTACTCATAGCTCATTCTTTCCTCGGAGACAGCATTACGGGGTAGAGAAAACAGTGGCCCCGCCATGTCACCTCGTTCCCTTGGGGCATGCAAAATGGAAATCCGTGGTCCGTTCACGAGCAGGGAAACTCGTGGTCCTGGCACGCAAGGGAAGAAATCATGGCCCCGTTTTCGCGGCTCAGTGTAAGCAGTTACTCTTCTGCTTTATTTCTTTGTTTTATCTATAGCTAAGCAGTAACTTGAACTTCTACTACGCGTACTATTGCACTGTGAATGTTTTACGCTTGATTAAGAAAAATTTCGATACTTTTTTATACGGACAAATGCGTCATAAGTGCTTGACATATTTGTGTGCAATGACTTGATATTTCATGCGAGCAGGTGCGCCGCGATCGTTTTACTCCTGAACAGACGAAAATTTGATGCTTTATCATGCAGCCTGGTGCGCCATGATTGCGCCTGTTTCTGCAGAACGTTTTTATCGTTATTTCTTCCTACAGTTTGCGGGCGAAATTTTCAACACTAATCGATCGTTCCTGCATGCGATCGGTATTGTTGACATCTAGCCTTCTTGCTTGCATAAATTTTGTTCTAAGCACATTGCTCTCCGTTTTGTGGACACGCTGCAAATGTTCAAAGTTTCATGACTATACCCACTGTTTTGTAGCCATTAAACAGTTTCTACGTTTGAGAGAAATAAAAGGGATGGCGATGCGGCTTAAAGAAAATGCGTTAAGGATTTGCATATAGAAATTCGATTAATTCATACCAAAATTTGTTCGCAATAAACGAACTGTCGTTAAGGGAGCGACTTACTAAAGAACGTTGACTCTGGCATTGTTGTCGAAGGTGGAATGGAAACCGAAACATTTGCATCGTCTTCTGAGGTATTCGGGGAACGATAATGATTTATTGCTCGATTTTCCCCATTAGAATCAATAAGCACCTTCAAATTGTGAGCGTTACCTTCACTTTACTTATAGCAGCAATTAAGAATCTAAACAATAAAGTAATTTTGTTAACGCCACACCTTATTACGCCCTACTTTCACAAGCGTACAGCTCCTCTCACCTTTTTCTCTAAACATGACTTATGAATTGGGCATTTCGTGCAGCCGACTTCCTTCTTTCTGAAAAATCGCTATAATTGATCCCATTTCGAAAAAAAAACATTCGCTGTATTCCTTAGAAAACTAAACACCTATTAGCATCATGACATCTGTGAGTGAGGCAATGAAAGTGGTTGTCAAGCGTTGCAGCCTCGAGAACATAACTAGCGAATTGCTAACCCCTGCCCAATACGGATTTCCGCTGGGACGCTCAATCACATCACAATTGCTGTCATATGTCAGTGAGTGGATCACTGCGTTAAATGAAAAAGTACAGGCCAATAATATCTAAGTCGATTACGCTAAATCGCTTGATATTATAGGCCATCCAAACTTTTTCCACAAATTAAAGGCTTTCGACGCTATGAATTGTTACTTAAATGGATAGAATCTTGCCATTCAGAAAGATCATTCAAGGTTGTGGTTGTGGCCTTCCTTTTCGGAGGTAATTGATGGAGTGCCACAGAAAAGCATTATTGCCCCTTTGTTTTCTGTACTTTATGCAAACGATACCGCTAATTATCCCGTACGTCCAGGTTATTTGCAGACAATTTAAAAGTTTGCTGCTCGCTGTGCAACCCCTCTCACCTGCAAAAAGATGTGTTTCCACTCAATTGAGGAAAAGGTAACAATTATAAATCGTGCACTGAGTGCTTCTTCAGATGATGCCATTCGAGATTTGAGTGTAACTATTTGTCCCACTCTTAAATGACACTTGCACTGTTGAGAACTTTCAGCAAAAACATTTAAGGTTGCTGACTGCATATCGCGCGTTACTGCATAAACGCTTGCAGCACTGTCATGAAGCCTCCTACATTGAGCAGTGCGCCCAAGTTTGAGCACCGCATCCTCACTCTGGCATCCAACGCACAGAAAAAGATGAAGTCCACCGAGGAACTTATAGCTCGAATCAAAGTACCCCGTCTAAACATAATTGATTTGCAATCGTTGGAATATTGTCGCTTTCATATCGGTCTTTTTTTCGGCGTAAGACTATGAAAAGATTCGCTGAAATTCCCAAGAAAGCAATGTTCAAACTGCCGCGCCATGAAAGCATGTGATACACACTAAGTGGCACGCAGGACGTAGACACTGAATAGTGTGTTCGGCAGCACGTATTTGAGAATCATCCGAATCAACAGTAAACAGTCGTTGAGGGTAAAGCGTTGTCTATTTTCATGCATCTTTGATTTGCTTTCTACCTTCGATCTACTGTTTTCAGTACTATGCATTTGAGATCTCACCCAGTGATTACTTTAGACGAAAATTGAGCATTTTCGACTGGCGTTGTATTTGTACATACATATTTTACACTTCATCAAACTTATTACTGTTCTATAGCAGTTTTCTTTGTTCCTTCTGAATAAACATTTTATAACAACAAAATTCGAGGCAGGACTGGAAGTGCGACTTAATTACGAGATCATGAAATCGAGATCCAAGCTAGATTGCGAGAAAAAAAAACCGAAACGGAACTGAACTTAAACGCATTTCTAAATTTCCGTACATTAAAACCAGAAATTCTTTTCTGTGCTTTAAATATGCTAAAAAAATGTTTTTTTTCGATATAATATTGTAAAATTTTGTCTCAAAAACAGTTTTGCCGAAATCAGCACTTAAACTTGAACATAAATTAATAAGTTATGCCAGAACAATCACAAAACTTCCCGTTATAGCGGTCTTCATGATAGCTACACAAATTCTTTCATGTGAAATTCATTCATGGAACGTCGCTTCAAATAGATATGAAATTCCTATCGTCTCGCTGATCACTTGTTCGATCAACGTTGGCGGTCATTCTCGAAAAAGATTCATTAAGAAAAAGCGCAGACAGCAAAACCAGAAACGAATTCACCTCTTGCTATCAACTTTTCTATTTACCACACTACGACGCACTGGTAAATTTTACTAGTGCGCGACCATTGGAGGTGTGGAACACTACTGAATTATACACTGCTTTTTCATTAAGGTAACCTTATAATTGTTCTCCGAAATTTTCGATGAACAGTTCTTATAAATGGTGAAGGCTGTGCCGAGCATACAGTATTCACGTCGTGGCTAGAAGGAAAGAGGCTGAAGATGAATTGTGTCACTGAAAACAAGTAAACTAGCTATCCGACCGCGATGCACCCCGCTCCAGCAAGTTTTGCTATAGACAGCAAAGTTCAAACATGATCCTAACCCACATTACGAAGTTGCTGAATACTACACATGGGCAAAGATGTGAGGTTTAATTATCGAAACTTCATGGAGCTAGGCCATACAAGGTAGCTTTCGGGCATCGATGCATTGTTGAGAACACGGTTACAACTGATGTGATCTTGTATTTAACACAAATATGGGTAAAAAAGACGTGACGATTATTCAGAAATATCTCTTGGAGCGAATACATCAGAATGCTGGACTACATCGCATATGCAGTGCTCTAAACGAACAAGCACCCACACTTCGGTAGTCGTGAAAACGATTGTTTATAGCGGGAAACCAATTTGGATTATATTTTACACTTTACTATCGGCTCCAACTCCTTGAGTACACAAAACGATGATCTTTGAAACTATTGTTAGAGGGCTTTACTTCATAAAGGTTTTCGCCTGACCTCATAGAAGAAATACGCCATGAATCAGTAAAGCTCGCGAACTTCGGCGAGTTTCGTAACGTAACATTCACCTCGAACGGAAACTAAAGAAAATTCCGCTTTCCAGGGATTCGTTGAATGAAAACTTCTTTTTGAGGAATGAAAGAAATCAATAAATTTCTCGCTGATAATTTCCTGCTGAATAGTCAATGCTGTCAAGAAAGCGCCGATCAGCGATCAATCAAAAAACTTAAGAGTGAATTACTCGCTTTGAGCTTCAGTACGGTCGACATCGAAACTGCTAAAAAAAGAGTACGCTGAATAGAAAATATCTCAAAGCTCGTTTCTGAGGTGTAAATTTGTTAACATCGGCAGATTTTGATAATTTAAAGCTCAAACTATTTGAAATATTACATGATTTCTAAACATGGCTTGAATAGTATGATAGAAGTCTGAAACTGCCGAAAAAAAAATTTATAAAACAAGCATTTGGAAAATTGAGATACATTTCTGGGTTTCGCGTTTCTGTGCGCTGTCCAATATTGAGGTCTATACGTAGTTTCTAATTAGAGAAAATAATAATGTGAAGCATTACGCTTAACAACCCGCGGTAAAGCGTGAAAAAACAAACCGAAAATGTGACACCAACTTCAAGCGAAAACTTGCATCGACCTCAAAAGAAGTCAAATTGACAGCAGCAAACAGGCTGGATGCATTATACGCAGCGATGGATATGATGTGGCACACTTTCAAAACGCGTTATCATGAGTATGTTGTGATCGCATTATAACGAGGAGAAACATCAATTACCGATGAATGCACGCTTCGATCACCGATTGGCCTCATCCGCTTTCAAATGACGATTCACCGTACGGTATCGGGTATTCCGACAACGAATAATGCCGATTTTTCATAGCATCCACTTTCCTCATTTTCGTAAAAGTACACTAAATTGTTGTTTAACTTGGAGTGGGTGAGCGGGAGGGATGGAAGGAGTAGGGAAGGGAGGGGAATCTTCGTTTTTTTTTCCTTTTTTTTTCGTTTATCAAATTCAAACAATAAAATTAAGTGACAGATGGTTCGTTCATAAGCATATGCTTCAAAACAGTTCGCAGGTGTAATTGGCACCACAGAGCGCATACTCCCCTCTCACTGAACAAAGTGCGCATATTTCGAAAAAAAAAACATAGGAAGTTGTTGGGAAGTTGTCGAAACGAAACTGTGTGAATTTTAGGGATCAACACTTTTCTGACAGTAATTTGTACGTTTCCCGGAAGAAAGTTTTCGCCGCTAAAGAATCGGCCATTCGTCACTGCTGACCGAACTTCACATTCCTGAATAACTTCAGCCGTCACCCGACACGTTGCAGTTTCGATTGTCGCAATCAAGCATCGAGCACGTTCAAGAAGGTTTGTGCGCAAAAATGTCATCATCGCGAAAATGCGAAATAGTGGCAATGTCTCGCCGTTCGATTTCTCCTAACGCTCATCTATAACGCAAAATGTTCCTCGCAGAAAGTGACCACGGAATGTCCTGATTGACCACGGAATGTCCTGATTGACCACGGAATGTCCTGATTGTGATGCCCGCAACATGAGAACGTCAACGCGCAATTATCTCACTGCGCGGACACCAACAGTACAAGAGTCCAAAATGCAAATGTTTTCTGGATCAGATATTCCCTCATGAAAAGCTCCCATGTGGTCCAAATATGCCGTTGCATAAACGCATGGCACTGTGCACACAAACATTCCCACTGTCGCGCGAAGCGACAATAACGCTGCATTAGTGACAGACCGCCCACGAAACCTTAACTCCAAATAGCCTTAACCTTAAAAAGTGGAAAGAACGTAAAACCAGCAATATATCGGCGAAACGATGGAACTAGATAGAACAACAGATTTGTATAGGAACGCGAATCAAATAAAAAAAAACGTAATTGAGCAGAGAGGAAAATACTTGTTGACAAAGCCACGGCACGATTTAGAGCAAATTTCTCGCCTTCCAATGTTTCATCATTAAACCCCCGCTTTGGTTCTGCTGTAACCCCACGAATTTTCAAGATTGAACAAATAAACCTCGTGGAAATCTCCATTAATATTTATTGCAGCAGCCGTAACCCATGCTAATAACTATATGAAAAAACAAAGCCACATTTGATGTGGAGCAAAAGCGATCGAATGAGCATACTGCTGCTGGAGGGTCTCAATAATTTCCCCATAGAGAAGCAAAAGGAGAAAACTCCCCTTCCCAGCGACCTATCATGAAAATACGGGAATGACGCATGAACCCAAGAAATGTTTTGGGAATGCTTACCAAAACCTGGAAAACTATTTTCTTAATGTGATGAGGTCCAAAAGGGAAACACGGGCGAGAGGGAGGGGAACTGGTTACAAGCCCAGCACAGCCCACCTTTCCTCCTCACCCCTTCTTTTGCTACCTTCTTTAGCTGCGCCAACAACGAGGGCTTAAGCATTGGTTACATTTGTAAACGAACCCAAAAATATATGTGAGTTTTTTATAAACTTTGAAACATATTTCAAACAACCGGCAAGTAAACAATGAACAAAAACTCAGCAATGACTTCAGAGGTGAAACGGCGCTTCAAGAAACACAAGTACCCAGTTGAATATTGAACACAGTAAATAAACATATAAACATAAAGGCACGTCGAGCAGCAAAACGCACCAGTTAGAATTCAAATTTGCGGTGCGCTTTTTTTTTGATAAAATCTGGATACTTGTGAGGTGAGGACGAGCAACCATAAAACTGAATGACCAAAGAAAGAAAAATCATCCGGCATGAATATACTACTTGAGTGATCCACAAATGTATTCAGCAAATCTAAACTCTACAACCTCAACAAACGAACCAAGAAAAACCATAACAACTCATGACCAGGACATTAGGCAATGAATTTTGCATAAAGCGTCAACACCGTTGTTATGTTAATCACTTTTCAATGAAACAAGCAAACCACCCCACTTCTACTTTGCTTCAAATAAAGAAGCATTAATTACGAATAAATGCTTCTTCTTATCGCTTCCATTCCGTTTAGGTAAGGTTGCAAGGTAGCGTGAAGGTGAACAGGAGAAGAGTCTAAACCCAATCTTCGCGCAGCCTTACAGAAAAAGTCATCCCTTACAACGGTCATATGTTACAGTCCACCATTGTAGTTGCTTCGACTTATCTTTTCTAATGAAAAAAAAAAAAAAGAATTGGAGAAATTATCTCAATTTTTCAATAGAAGCGTTAGTTACCGCTCCACACGGATCGCACCACATTTCAATGTCGATCAATTCAAAAACGATATCTGTTCATTACTGCAGAGACAACAGCTCGCCATTCGGGTAATTCGGATAAGTCTACAAATATATTCGGTATTGTTGTGATGTGTTCTTGTAATCGTAAACAATCATACAATGCAAATCGACGAAGCGAGATATGGCTAATCGGCCATCTGCTGCATTTCTCAAATCATTTCAACAGATCTTGAGAATGTTCGACTAACGACCAAGGTGCCCGAAAACCTTAGACCCGCACTCTCCTCCCACCTTTAACAACTCTCATCCCATGAGGGCCATAGCATTCTACTGCGGCAATGTTACTATTCCCAGTGAGTGATGCAATAAAACGAGATCACATTCAACGAAACAAAGAGTTGGACTTCGATTTCCGGCAACTTCTTGCCAAGAAAAGTGCACTAAAACGTAGCTATGCGTTATCCCTTTTTTTTTCGCAGGCTCATCGTGAAGATTCGCATCACTTCGTAACTTCGTTATTTTCAAGATCGGTGAAAGAAGGACAGGGGAATGGAAGCTGTAAAGGGGAGCAAGGGTGTGGGGTCCTTCAAGCACAAAATGCTGCCAACTTTCAATA
Organism: Baylisascaris schroederi; assembly: GCA_006503575.1. Lineage (NCBI taxonomy): Eukaryota > Metazoa > Nematoda > Chromadorea > Rhabditida > Ascarididae > Baylisascaris > Baylisascaris schroederi. Next base: position 1,713,058 of record QEWY01000309.1, on the reverse strand, counting down.
GCAGCTAGTATGAGGGAAACCGAGCACATAAGCTTTTGCAACGATGGCGCAATAAAGTATACTAGTTGCTATGTGGGGCTGTTCCTCAGGTACACCTATTACAGCAAAGTAAACAGCTAAATGATTAGACAATTAAAGAGTTGTCGGTGGAGATTTCACGCAATAATTTAAGAAATGCTCATACCCTCAACTGTGAGCGGGAACTTTTGGATAACAGAATATTCCTCTTTGACACAACAATGCTTCACAGCATCACTTCAAATATCTCCAATCTTTTTCAATAATAGCTACGTTCCACCAAAGAACGCTCTTGCGTCGCATTAAAACACAATGATAAAACCACAAAAGATTCATAAATAACAGCAACACAAAATTTCGACCAAAAAGCCATAACTTCGATTACATAAATCGGCACTCGCAAGCCTCTCAACTTCAGGGGACCACATAATCCGCGAGTGACTTGCAGTGCCTCCACCGTTCCAGAAAGGGTGGCACATAATCAGCAACAGGTATTTTAGAGACGTTCCTGCCAATAAGTTACTAGCAAGCCTTTTCAGACGAATTCTTTTACCATCAAGAATTCGCTTTTGTTCATTTCGAAGGTGCCTGAACCCTTCGGCTTCGACTGAATGTTCGTTCATAAAAGTCAAAAAAGATACTGGATGGGTGACTTATGCTGATCACTGCCAACGCATAAACTTTGAAAGATTCTGAAGCGCATCAATAGTGCGGATTTTCGAAAGACGTTAAAGACGAAGCAAAACTGCTCAACATTGAGCACAAGGCGACCGGGCTTTCAAACTGAAACAATTATACGCCGATATGAATGCACAATGTAGGCTCCATTTAGTAGAACCGTTTTCTGGAGCGCTCCTGACGTTTCTGCAGGAAAACGAGACCAAATCCTAGCACTGCAACCACAACAACAATGCCAATGATGAGCAAAACCGTGGTGCCCAACCAACCGAGCTTCGATGGTCGCGGGTCTTCAACATGATCTCGTGGCGACGCTGCAAAATCGGCCGCCGGTTCGATATCCTGCCGATTCAACTCACCCTCTTTCTCAACGTGAGCAAACTCCTGCTCGAACATCTTCACCGACACTATATCATGGTTGTCTGCAAATGTTTCATCACCAATCATAGATTAGTCCTTCAAGCTAAATCAACAAATGAGCCTATAACGATCGTCGGTAAGTTTCACGTGATGCGGCAGCGTAGGCCTAGATTCAGTGATCACATCGCAATGTGCAAGACGCTTTCATAAACATAAATCCCCATTCTGGGATAACGATGCAACAAACGATTCATAGAAATTATTGAAAATTGTGATTACAAGCTGTGGAGAGTGATAACGCTGAAGCATTAGTTAAGCTATCTCACTGACATTTCGAATGAGATCGCTGATAATCAACATTCGATATTAGATAGGAATAAAAAGGTGAGCAGAGGTACCACAGTCAGCACAACGAACGCATGCAGCTTTAGCCAACCAATTTCGCATTCAGTGATTTCAGCCATATGCAGCCAAGTGCATCTACTGTTCAAGACGAATGCCAAGTATCACGAAGTTCCTTTCCAAAGCTCTGAGAATGAAAAAAAAGCGATCGCAGCTTACGGGCCATCAATCTGTGCGATCGCGATCATGATCAAACTACAAAATGTAAAACGCAAGTGTACTTTTCTTGTTTCATTGTAACCTTACGCCTTACACAGAAAACAATTTTACAAGGCTCATCCCTGGTAATCGTAAAGCAATCAAAGTTAGGAAACCACCAGACATATTTGAAAGGATCGAAGATCACCAACCAGCTAGATCTCCTGTGGCTGCTGACATTCCAAAATAATAGCCCGTCGGTAACCTGACACCGTTGACGCTCATACATTCCTTCCATACACCAGCGCCTGATATGTCAGTAAATATCTGAATATGACAACAATCTTAAGTAGTTCAAAGTTTACGGTCGAATAACTACGCTGTAAGAGAACAGGACATGGCCCGATAAGGTCTGCTTAGGTTATACTTCCGATCGCCAGTTCGATGAGGGGATCGCTTCAGATTGAACGAAGCCCCTAATCCTTCAAATATAACATCCAACTTACAAGGTTCAAAGTTCCCGGTCCACGATTAGGTTCCATTCAGCCACTCCCCAGACCACTTTAAAACATGACTGCGGAGCGTTTGTTACATCGGAGCAGCTCTATGCAGTCGAAGCTGGAACCGAACAGCTCATGCATTCACGCTAGTTCTATTTGAAACGCTGAATACATTTATGGATCATAACGCCCCCCCCCCACAAATTGAGAGAGGCGGATGACAGGCAGCAGAAAGGTGACCACGTGTTAAATGCCACATTTCACATTCACTATACCATTCGACCAAGTTGTTCCACAAAAACTTCCTGTATTGCAGTACATCCGAATAATAACACATCCATATCATTTTGGCTACACCTTCTGAGAATTTTGGGGATTCGAAAATACAGCAAAGACGACCTTAAATGTGAGGGAATTTATCAAAGAAACTTCGCAATATTGAGGATAAAACACTAGTAATGGATAACTCGGTGCACCCAATTGTGACATTCTGTAGCGCAACATATCCCACTAAACAGTATAAAATTTCGCACCCCTAACAGGCCTTATGTCCCGTACTATGCATACCAAAAGTTCACAAATAGCAAGATTCATAAATGTCGATAAATCAAAGGAAAACACCCACTCTCATGGTCGATTACACTTTCAAACCCTTTCTAAATGTCAAATGTTACAGTAGCAAGAGGCCTTGCACACCAAATGGCGCATATTCGACACCGACGACACCGCGATGACAACACAGCAGCAAAATGCAACTCACCGAAAGCGTGTCACCGACATATCGGACAAGAATTTGCGTTTCATGTTCCTTATTGCGAAACTTCGCTTCGCATCCGACATGTTCACCACCCAGTTGTGTGTGCGTACCATCTTTGTCGTGGTCATAGTGCAGACTTCCATTGTTGACCATCGCAGAGATATACGGATGGCCATGCTGTAAGATGCTTTTAATGAAGAAACAAAAACGACTGCATCCCTTGTGAAGTAACATCGCATATAATGAGACCGCTACTAAAGGAATAAGAAGTGACTGTGAGCAGAGAAAACAACAATGGCACTCGAAGGAAGGTAAACGTAGCACAGCACTCGTCCACTCTCGAACACTGCGATTTCCTCTCGACTGAGCATACATAGAAGCGTAGATAGATACGACGCTGTGAAATAAACACAACGGGAAGGCGACATCAACCAACATAGGCCATTTCATACGGAACTTTACATGTTTCCCCTTGCGAGATACTATGTGTGTATTCTGTAAATATACTACTCGAGACACTATGAAGTACTTAACCCCCTTTCATATATCAAACACTTTAAGCTGCTACAATCCTCTCCGTTGCTTGTAATAACTGCCGTTGCGAATGCAACAGTTCACGAAGGACCACAACTTTCCTGAAATTGAATAGGGGCCAGCGTTACCTTCCGACAATTGCAGCGAAACTGAAGGTACCTTCATGCTCGTATCTGCCCATCTAATTCGCTAACGCTTTTGTGCTGCGGTAACTCACAATTGCACAACGCAAACTGTTGCATTAGCAGCTGCAATCTGACCAACGATAACGACTACAACTGCGTAAAGTGCAGAATTCACAACCTAATTTTAATGAAAACTGTACACATCGACAATGAAGTAACAGGGAAGCTTCAATTGCCAAACACGAAAGCTTCGAAGGCAACAAAAAATTCATTGCCACAAATCTTGCAGCAGAAAATTTCTGATTAAGCCTGATACGCTGCTAAATGCGCTCAACAACCGAACCACGAATACGAGGATTATCATACATGTAGCCAATCTGGAAAGGAAAGATGGCGGGGGGGGAGAGAGAGAAGGAAGAACGAGTAAAGTGAATATTAGACAATGCTTAAGTAGGAATAAAGTGGCGCAATTGCTCTGGCATAGTAATAAAACCAGGGGCAATGAACGGCTACTGTGCCCTACGATGGCTTTTTGCGCTTATCTTATATGTGACAGCGCACTATAATGGCTTCTAGCTACATAGGAAAATAAGAGAACCAGCGGAACCTAATGAAGCACTAGCGAAGAAAAGCAATCCAACAAGAAGATAAAGCATTCGTAGGCAACCTCCCATCTTCCCTTCCCTAACCAGCTTTCAGGGGAACAGTCTAAAGAAATAAAAAGCATTGCCGAATTGCTCGTCGTCACGCGAGCGGCACGTTGTGAAAGTGAGAAAAACGGGTTCAAATTTGCACAAAAATTCAGAATTCATTTGACCGATTTTTTTTTTTAAGTCGATGGGCCATACAACTGAGCTACACAAAATGTAACTTTCCAAAGGTTAATACAAAACCTCTCCCAAACCAAGTGGCGATGGTTACTCAAGCATGCACTGAACTGCGCACACTTCGAAAATTCAATTACTATGCTAAACAGTACCATAACACAGTAACAACGACGCTTACTTCGATGGATCACCAGCTGTCTTGAACGAAGAGGATGCAAGCAGATCAACGCTCTCCTTTCCCTCTTATAAGACAGTGAAATTTGAGTAAAAGCTTACCGAATGAGGACCGTTATGATTACTGTACGTGTCGAGGAAGATCGCAAGGCCACGGAAGAAATCCTTTGAACCGAAAACGTTGCCTGCTTGGCTTCGTTCTTGCACATACCATATTGCGAAGCCATCACCGAAGAGGTCACCAGTGGTCCCATGCACTTTGAAATTCACCAGCAACTCCCAGTCTCGAGACCACACTGGCTGAAATGAACTGTTTTCACAACGTTCGTCTACCAAACACAATCTGTCAAGCTGAACTCTGTGTATGCTCAGTGCATATGGAAACGCATATTCGGTGTTTTCTCAGAGTGCCTATGTATTCTAATCTTCTCCGACTACGAGAACGCCAAATTCCATTCAAGTGGAGTCTTCTGTGCATGGAAATATTGTGCACGTTTATGCCGCCCTATAGCTCGTGTTACACAAGCCGATCAACAGCCGCGCATAAAGTGTGGCAATGTAAGAACACAAATGAGTTAATGGGTTACGTGGCGGCTATTGATCGATTACCTTAAAAATCAGCAATTCACATTCTGATTTCCTCACTGACATGTTCCACATCCACGCACAAGTATAGCTCCCTAACAAGCTGGCCGAATAATGCCCCAATGGAACAAATTTTTGTATCGATGAATAGAAAAATCTCATAGAAGGATCGCTGGAATAAATTGATAGAAATCGGGAAATTCAAAACGTTGCAGCTTATGAATAAAATGATCGCGTCGAAGAAATAAAATCACATATGAAAGTTGTACTGCGAGCCACTTTCAAGGAGTGCATAAGGAAACGCGTACAAGATAAGGCGGGCGAAAATTTTTAAATTTATTTGCATTAGAAAAGAAAAATAAGTAGAAACATTTGAGGCAAAGCAACAGAAGCAGGCAAAAAAAAATTTTCCGAAATAAAACGGATTGTAACTTTTTTTTTTCAATTTAAAATGGCGAAGCTAGCCGACTTTTTTAGGTGAATGAGACGAGATGAAACTTGCGCTGAGCCAAGGAAAGTAGACCGAGTAGTATTTCATATATAGATAAAGCAACAAGACACAAATTCTAAATATACAGCAGGCGGAGCAACGGTGAAGTTCGAGCGCAACCGCTTAAAATAGTGGTGCCACCGTTGTAGCGCGATGGGTTGTGCAACTTTTCTAAGCAAGATTAGCGCAGTATGCGTATATCTTCTTCAAACCCGCCAATGCCCAACGGTCTGCGCAAGACCCGTATCGGGGGAACTGCGATTAACGACAGTTACATTCGCGTGGGCGGCCTGTGAAGCTCAAACAATACCGTCCGGTCAACATCATGGGCAATTGAACATTTACTTTGCATTGCAGAGCAAAGTCACCCCAAGTGGTGCCACGAGTCATCTGTCAATTTTCCCTCGCTTCCGTTTACCGTTTTGAGGGGGAGGAAGGACGAAATGTTTACCGGACATCCCGAAAAAGCTCATCAGCCTCTTCCTGGCCCTCCAACTAAGGGGGTCTAGTGGGATGCTCTTTTTGGTCCGTTCAAGCTTTGTAGATTTGGTCATCTTTTTTCAAAAGGGGCGAAGGACGACCGATAATCGATTCTTTAAAGAGCCACTGTCGTAACAACGTTTGACGCTTATATTAGGCGGAAATGTGCAAAAATTTTCTCTCAAAGCAATACGAATCCGAAGCAGAACGCAGTGCCCAATGCCGTACATCATGTTGGGGTGCTTCCTGCTATTAAAGGAGGCGAATTTTTAATGTGCTAAAATAAGGGATTGGGTTTAGGTGTGAAAAGCCAAAACACCGAACAGAAACAAAAATCGAAGCCAAAAAGGCTTCCTGATAACAGAGAATTAAATAGGAGACGACCAATAACTAGGATAAGACCTAAATAAAATAAAAACAACAGTTTAACAACAAACAAATTCAAACCTATTCGAAATGCGTCTGAAAGTACAACAAACACAGCTAACCACTGTATTCCATAAACCGCCTTGACGACTCTGCAAGTCAGGTGTTAGCCGAATGTATTGGCCAGAAACCATCGTTGACCCAGTGATATCCCAATAGGGGATATCCATACCCGTTCCTGAAATAAAAAACAACATCGTCTGAGAAAACGAGAAATGGTGCTATCTGGAATATTCCAAAAAAGTATTCTCAAATCAATAGTGTTAGTATCACTTGAACTGCTATTCGAGGTTCATTAAGGATTAGATCAAATTGTGGTTTCACGTGCACGTGAGGCAACTCAACTCCACCGATCATGATTGCGTTAAATGGGTGACTCGATGAGAATAGGGTTTAACCGAGGTCATAAGTTGACCTTCTCATATCTCAAAATACAATTACTCAAACCTCGACGAAGAACAACTAAACAGCCGCAAGACTCGTTCAAAAACCGTTTACAAACGATGAAAACAGATTGGATGACAGTCAAGAGGCACACTTCCCCACTTTAATTGCCTGCAACTTCATTTGAAAGCGGTCGGTTGATTCAACAACATGACAGTATGCACAGTGTACGCACCAAACTTCACTCAACCTTCATCAAACCCCCAGTTGAAACAAATGCAGGGACAGACAGACACAACACACGCAGACATTGCGACAACGTGGCCTGCAAAACACCTCAAGACTCGCCTTGATAAGGTTTTATTAGTGAGTGTTCTCTCCTGTAGTAGCCCCTCCATTCATTAACTGAAGTGCCTTGAACTGCCTTTGAGAGTGTATCTGCCGCAGAGGGGGCATCGCCGGGTGTATACTCCTGAGCACAAACACAAACCGCACACAGTGGAATAATCAGTGACCACATCCTGTAAGCTGGCAATATCAACAACAACAAGGCAATTTCACATAAAGAGCACACTACTCAACGAGTATGCATCGCCAATCACCTCACTACTACCTCAACACATCATTCACAGATAGTCAAATTAATAGTAATTCAAACGTCACTACTAGTGTGCATACAAGCGTTTTTCAAAAATTCAACAACCTTTCCAAGAAAACATTGCGATTTTATAAATGGAAACAAGTGAAATTATGAAACATTTCCGAATCCTACAACCAAAGTTACAACCTCAAATAAGCGCCGAAAGTCTTTGGTTCCGGCCGGAATCTCGATTTCGATATAATCCTAACGTCAGTATCTTTAGCGTTTTTTTTTCCAGTTCGCATACAGCAAAAAGACGGAATTCGAGAACATAAAACTGTTGGTTTTTTCCATCATTTTAATTCATTCTGTCATCGATGCAGGTGGTCAAATAAGCTTCCTATATGCGCGTATGCAGAACAAGCGCGAATAATATTTTCACTTAGCAACTTCCCAAAACATGGCTTTGTGCTCGAAAGTTTACACTTACAACCTCATTTAGTGACTTAAGCCATCGGTTGCACATGTTCATTTAGAAGGTGCCCATCGAAATGGCGGATGAGCGCATGGTTACAGGAAACAGTGGAGGAAAGTATCGGGTTTTCTGTTCAACATGCTCACCTTCAGAACTCCAACCCTCTTTTCCATACAATCCATAAGCAATGACGGAACTCGGCTTTTAACTTTGAACTAATGCAGTGTACGGAAGCGTGGAAGAAAGGGTAGGAGCAGCAGGTGGAGGTAAGGAAACCAACTGGACACCACATTTACTTTCAGCTGCACCAGCTCAAGCGATTCCCCATCCCCTAGTAACACCCACTAAATTGCAAGGGATTAGGCCCCACATTCTGGTCAAACGTTGAAAGATGACACTTAGAGAGTGAAGAAACCTGAAATTAGATGAGAACAAATAAAATCGGTCCCTGTACTCGGCGCAGACCCTCATAGATAGCTTTCAACGATGCGAATTTTTCGGAGCGATCTAAAGACTGAAAAAGCTGCCTACCCTCCACTTATTCTCCCCTTACGTCGTTCTCTTTCAGCCTATTCTTTTATAATAATAATAATCTTTATTCAAGTTTTCGAAACAAGCCCCGACCCGTCTCGAAAATTAACTTTCGAACATCATTAACCACGTAAAAAGAAAAACAACTACTCGGGACTGCTTCGACAGTGTGATCGACGATAGACGATACAGCGTTGATTTGCAACTACCAACGACTATGCAAACGTTCGCTTCAGCGGATATTACGGTGTCCGAATTTCAAAGTTGTTAGAGTGCTGCCAAAACCCGCAAGCGCCATTTTTGAAAAGGAAGAAAACTTTCACCTTTTGGGTGATCTTCAAGTGTAGCTGACTGGTGCTACGCATGAAGCAGAGGAAGGGCTAGGGGAGGGGAAGGACAAGGAGATCCTTCGTAATCGAAGTTTCAGATGACTGTTTTGGCGGCAGCAATTCTCGAAAGATACACTCACAAAATTTGATAATAATTTGAGAAGTTCGAACGGTGGACGCTATAACGATGCATTCAATGAGACAGCCACAAACACGGTCACAACGAACAATAAAAACATTTTTGTTGCTGAAGAATTCAAAGAAAATATTTCGTCATATATGGGAGCAATTCCACCACATTTCAATGGTGAATAATTTTCTGCTTTTAAACACATATACCCTATCGATGAAAAATGAGAAAATTCTACCATTTCACTTATTAAAAAATCATAAAAGTTCGTTGCTTACGATCACAATCGACCGCTATACAGTAAATAAAGATCGATGCATTAATGCTGTATACTCGCACTCATTCAATGCTGCAAATAATGGGAAGTGACGTATTGCACTGAGACGTTTTTTTGTTTCAGTGCTACAGTAACCGAACTACGTGTTCGTGTATCATCACCACAGAGGTGTGTGAGTGTTTGCATTGTCATCTATATACATCGACCCGATCGGGCTGGTGAAATGTCCCTTTGTGGAAGCAGTTTTCGATGGTAGAGATGAAGGTGGGAGAGGGGTGGGGGAGAGGGAGGGATGAGTTTTCACTTGTTCTGATGTTGCGCTGAACTTTTATTTGCGGTATGAGGAAGTAATCGATGGTTTAATTATAGAGATTATTGAACGAGTGTTTGTGCAGAATGTAAATAGTTTCTAATTATATAGCCTTGCAATTGTTGCTGTTGAGACACGGATCTTTCTCCTACTCACCTTTGTGAAGTAGGCAAGAGAGTGTTGAACTGTGTTCGCATTGCAGATTTTAAAATTCTTTAGGGACTTCGCGTATCTTTCTCATCTTCGGGGTTTTTTCTTTGGTGCATGGGTAGGGGGAGGGGTGGGAGCAGTTAGATGATGAGAACAACGCAGGTGCTGGTGAACACTCGGCATCCTAGGCTGAACTTTTTGGCTTTCACGGGGTTATAGTTTAACGGGGATGGGTTCACGCCGTCCGCCCACCTTCCGTCGTCGTCTCACTTTATCAACTCGTTCACTGATTTTGTTTTAGTTCTTAAAAGTTTCATTAAAGCAGTCTGAAACTGATTTCAAATAGCTTGAGATGAGTTAACGAAACATTAATTTAGTGATGAGCAGCTCATTATCCACCGGTCGAAAGCGTACAATCCTCCTATAGCAGGTTCCGTTTTAACAAGCGGAATCTCATTTGTTTGCAATGTACCGCCTCTCTCCTATGTGGGTTTCTCTTTTTGCTGAAACTTTGATTGTTCGAGTTATGTCGCTTCGAAGTTTTAACCGCATCGTCCTTCAGATGGCAGTGGCAAGAACGGTTGGGTTTTTGGACTGCAAACTTAAGTTTTTGAAGAGGTTGTAAGGCGGGTGGATGCAGCTCGAAGAGACGCAAGTTGTCTGATACTCTGTTAATTCATCTATATTGGTTTCGTTGATCGCTTCCTTATGAGGATTTGTTCTGTTTATTCAGTAAAGGTGCATATGGCCTCCTTTGGCCTGTAGACAGCATATAAAAAAATCTTTTTTTTTACGGTCAGTTTGTATATGTGTAAAAAAGTATGCCGAAGAGCTAGGCTAGGCAGTTTTAAGTATGATATGTTTTGAGGAAGTCATAATAAAGTTTAGAATAATGATGTACACATTAACACCTTTAAGGGAACCACAGACTGTTTTATGCGGCGGTTGCAAAAATGCTGACTGTGTGACCCTCTTTCCTGTGCCTTTTCACTCCCATCTTTCCGTCACTCTTTCATCTAGGGAGTTAAGTTATTGGTTGGTTATATGAGGCTCTATTGTGTTGGCCCTAAAAGTTTATTCAGTTTGAAGATTTTAAAAAAAGTATTTGAATAAACTGTACCCTCTTGAGAGTATGTTGCTTAGAAGCCCAAAGATGAGCCCACCACGTAACTTCTTTGTCGGATTAAGTTTTCGTGTGTGGATCTTTGTCAGTGAGTTCATTGAGAGCGTGCTTTTAAGGTGTGGGCTGCAAGCATGAAGTATTTCATCTTGCTGGCAATGCTTTGTTTGGCCAACACTGAGGATACCGAAAGGAACACTCCTCGTAATTCAGCAATTATTGTCGCATCGAAGTTCTCTCTCTCGCAATACGCAGTCGAGGGCATGGACTACGTTATGGACTACAGACTTTATAATATCGGTGATAAGGTGCGTAATTTCCACTTACATTTCGAGGCGTTTCACATTCGTTGAGTTGATGAATCTTTTAAAATTTCATTCATGAAATGTACGATCATACAGAAAACATTTCCTAATGCTCGATGAAGGCTCATTGGTTGCATGCTTTGTTGTCAGCTGTTATCCCATATCGCCAAGATTTGAGCAGTATTACCGGCATCTAATGGTCGAAAAGTTTCGTTGCTGTGTTATTTTGAATGGGCAAGTCACAGGTGAGCTTCCTGTTCCACCTCCCAGGCCTCCAGTTTTCGGTGTTGTTGCGTTTTACTTTCTGGGAGATGAGAATTCCACTTTTCAGATCATCATGTGCCTGCAGTAAGCGTCATACAATGAAAATAGACCTTTTTTCGAACTGCTCAGCCTGAGACCTCATCGGTGCTTTTTATCGTTATCTCCCTAAAATTCATCTCCTATACAACGTTGAAAGAACCTCTTCGCTGCTCAAGTTTAGGTCGCAGCAATCGTGAAATATTCGGTTGCTTTTTTAGTGTTCCGCAGTTGGTCGGTGCAGATTGGTCGGGCCTGTCTAAGGGTCAGATCTGTTGCAGAGTTGACAAAATCTCAATGTAAAAGGTGCGGAGTAGTTTTTGCGGCGCCACTGCGACTGAATTAATCCTTCCCTTTCCATTGCATCTTTAAAAAAAAACCATTGCAGAGATTTTACCATGCTTGCTAAAGTAGGCCTCGAAGGAGAAACTGTGTGCATGTGTTAAATACTGCTGCAAGCTTCTCAAGAGGAACTGTTTACCTACACTCGTAGATTGTCCCCCGAATTCGGCTTCACATCCGATCACAATTCACTACTTACACAGCAGCTTTCCTCTACGAACAGACGGTCTCGAGAGGTGCTTCATAAACCAACGGATCATTAAGCATCAAAAAAGGTGACACTCTACGGTAAATTGTTGCGATATCCAGAAGAACTGCTTCTGGCATCGAAATGCGACTGCATACGAAAGATGGATCTCTTTTTTCCGAAATCATATCACAAAAATGCAGTGGTTGCAGCGCGATGTGATGGCGCTTGCGGTGATTCGTGGGGACAAGTTTAGGTGCGAGGTCATGCTTTCAGAGTCCACCGCACTAGAAGATGCTTCCAGATTTGGTGGGTCATAGATGGCAATCTCTGCGCTCCGCAGTTGCAACAAGTGTTTGAAATTCTCAGCGCTTGCAATTCAGCGGTGATCAGTCCAGAACGACTACTGCTGCTGCATGACAACGTCTGATTGCGCACTTCAGTAGTGGTTTGGGCCAAGTTAGTGATAAGTGACGGAGTCATCTTCTGTTACAGCAAGCGTCCACTCCAGTCGGTAGAACACATCCTACAAAGGCTTATTCTTCAGCTTAGCCGAGGAGCTCGAGATCAGAGTGTTGCAGTTTTCGGCATCCAAAGTGATCGAATAGAATTGCTGCGAAATACAGCATTTGGCAGAAATATATATAGAGGCGGTAGCTGGTGATGGCTTATGTCATTGTTTACGAACATTTATTGTTTGTCTGTCTTGCACTAGCAAAGTTTTCCATGTGTCCGAGGCCTTTTGATTCACCCTATTGTAAGGTTGTCTCACGAAGGATAGAATAGCATACTTTCTGCATTTTGTGGCGGGAAAATTTACTCAAGCTGAAAAAGTTTTCCAAGTTGTGGGCTCCACATTTTCTCCTTTTGCTAAGCTTTCAGGATCCTTCTTTCTTATTTCCCATCGAAAGGGATACGAATATGCAATTTACAGCCAATTTACCAGGTTGAAAACGTACGTTAACCGGTCTGGACTCAGAAGCGGAGCACTGCTATCTTCTTCACTCAATCTTTCCACCCATCGATTATATCGATCTTAACTTTCCATCGAATGCGTTAGTGGGATGACGAGTGAAAAATCGAGTTGTGTTATCTTTGCTGTTTGTTCTAAGAGCACTCCGATTATTTTATATGTAGCCGTCAATGTTATGTTACCTTCCAATATTGTACTGCATATGCGGCTAACAGTAAGAGAGTTTATTTTTTCAGTTTTTAAGCTGCAACTGAGTCGTTTCAATCAACACGTTATTGTTGCATATTCTTCCGACTTATTTATTGATCATGCTTATATAATTTCATAATATTTTCTCACTTTGAGACGTTGAAATGAATAAATAAATACACATGGAAATAATGATATAAACGCTTACAGAAGGTGTAATATGGACATTTTGCAGACGGCTATGAAAGTGACACTCGATGATCGCGATGCGTTCCCCACTCAGGCGTTTGAGATAATAAGAGGACTTCTTCAGGTTGTTATTACGTCTATGTCTGTTTGCATTCCTTTCTTCATTACGTGATGCTCTATGTAGTCTTACCACTCTAAGGAATTGTTTCTAATTGCTCGTAGATGAACTCTTTTTGCGGCTCACCGCTTTCCCTGATTAAGATTCTTCACTGATTGCTTTATGGTGAATATCCATTTGTTTCGTTTCACCATGTTTTTCTTTTCTTTCATGTAGCAGCATATTTATTGAGAGTACAGCTGACATGAAAAGGGGATGGATAAAGAAGAGCAGATATCATTCATCGTCTTATCTCGTTTCATCGGTGGGGAGAGCAATAGATATCGATTCACTATAAGGTTCCTTTCAACTCTAGATCTGGGTGAAAACTTTGCTTCAGCACGGCCCGTTTCTAAGTTTTGTCTGCACTTTTTCACCCGTGATAAAGGTTGAACTCCACGAGATTTGTTTTCAGCCTGTAAAGCAATGTAAAAAATATTTTCAGGGACTGATTTGATGCTGGAATAGCGACGGCTTCCCTTGCTATGGATAGAGGAAGGGGGGGGGGAGGGTGCCAATTTTTCTGAGGAGGGTTTGTTTGAACGTTCATTGATACATGAAACAGTGACTGAATTATAGCTTAGCTTCGCGTTTCGTTGTTTATTTTTTGGTTTTAGCGCGGTCTTGCATTATATTTTTATAGACAAAACTGCGATGTGGTAGTGCTTCTGATTTATGAAGCACTAACTGGTGATCTTTTTTATTTCGTATATGAGTTATTTTAGAAGTCGACTTTTCTGTTTCGCTAAGGAGACAAGTTGAAAATGGTGGAGGTAAATCTGTTCGTCGCTATGTTGCCTAACAAAAAGAGAGCGCTTCTGGTTCTTTATAAGATGTGAGGGATCGAGTATGCGATAGCCTCTTGCAGGTTCGTTGGGAGCGGATTGCACCGGGTCAGAATGTCTCACATTCAGTGGTTGTGCGACCGCGTGCTGTTGGAGCCTTCAACTATAGTGCAGCTCAGATAACTTATTACCCCTCTGAGGATGCGAAGGAAGTTCGAATTGGCTATACTTCAGCCCCTGGAGAAGGTACGCCTGATGTTCCTATGCTTATATCTTCTTCTAAGTCATTGTAACTAGAGTTAGAGCCGGAAGGAAAGAGTTGGTGACGGCCGTATGGTAGGTTCGCACTTTCGGCTAAGTATTTGTAAAGTTCATTGGGGTCAGACGGAATTAGAAATCCGTTCTGAGGCGACCTGAGCTTTATTGCTGTTTTAAAGATTTTTAGGACGCTCCGAGTTTTAAGACGATTGCTAACAATCTTGAAGCTTTTCAAAATGCTGGCGATTGTTCTAAAAAATCTCAGGGCGACCTAGACGAACCCGGCCTCAGGGTCGTTCTGACAATTCTTGAAGAGCCTCAGAGTGTCATTAACGGGGCGCATTAGAGATGGAGGTTCAATGATGCTGAAATTATGAGATCCTCAAAAATACTTTTGCTAGCCGGTTTTCTAACTCTTTTCGGAAATGCTGAAATTACCCCAGGTCCAAAGTGGAAAGTCGTTTAGGTGTGTTAAGATACCTGCAGTTATGTTAAACAGGATGTATCTACTTAGAAAGCGTCCACTTTCTATGCCTGGGATATATTCTATTCTTTCTAAAGCGGTGGCTGAATGTTAGAAATAAACGCTGCCAAAAACACTGAGATGGCGAGGGTGTCTGTGGATTAGCAGTTTTTCTAGCTGTGACTGCTGCCTAATAAAAAGAAGCGAGTTTTCAAGTGAGTTGAAGTCTAGACGTATCAAGGTTCTGCAGTGCCATCGTAACGGCTCCTGCTTATTATCCTGCCCACTGTGTCTTCTTTTCGAGTCCCGGACCCGCGTTTACCTAGCAGAAAGTGGAGGTAACTGTAAAATCTATGAAACTTCTTCGTAAAGGGCAGTTTGCTTATGGGATAAGCAGTAAAGTACGTCGGGAATGGAGCATGTTGTTCACGGATGAGGCTGTTATTTGCATCACAGACACCCAAAATGAATTTACGTTCGGCAATTAGATCGTTTGTTTGAATGGAAATAATCTGAAGGGATGACTTTTCATTATGACCGATATCTAGAAGATAACACTTTCACAATGCCTCTGCAATTAAAAAAACTAATCGGGAAGGAATCTTACAAAATGCATCTTTTTGGAGACGATTTATATAGGAATGAAATTGTTGCACTTACTGAACATGTGCAATGATGTGTTGATGAATGTTGAGTGGGGCATATCGAATTGTAATAACAAAGCATCGGCAACAATAGTTTTTTTTTTGTGATGAACAGATAAAAGTAAGTAAATAGAAACGCTTGTTTTTGGTATAACAAAAGTATCATTTCACACAAAGTTGAGGAAAAATTTCATCATATTTTACGTTTTTACAATCCAAACAAATGCGCACCTTTTTGATCAAGTATTAGACTCATCACGGCGCTGAAAACAGTTAATTCCCTGATTCTTGGTGAATGTATTATTTGAACGACTCTTTATCGGCACTTCACCACCAGCTAAGACCCTTTATAGCGATGTCTTCCCTATTCAAGACCTTTTTGAAAAATGCTTGAGTCACTCTGAGGTTCGATATCGGAATCACCTCCCGAAGTGTGGCAACACAAGGACGCGGTTCATTACGACGGATTTTATACATTTTGGTGCTTGCAAAACAGTTTTGTGAGTAAAAGAGAAGGGTTGTGCATTAAAGCTTTTTGACTTAATGAAGCAGTGTTTTGTAGCATTCGTTTGGTTTAGGTTACATCTATCGGCAGAAGGATTACGAGCGGAAGTTCTCTGCAAAGTTGGGTGTTTGGCTGGTTTTCGTACTATTGGTTTCAGTACTTACTGTGATCCCATTCGCACTGTGGTATCAAAGCAAAAGTAAGTACGATCAGGAGATGCCGAATAAGAAGAGCAAGTGAACGGTGTTGTGTTGCAGTCGAGAGTAGGTAGCATCGTTGCTGCATTGTTTCCTTACCTCACTGATTGGGAAGCAAGCATCTTTGGGAATCATTGACTTCGGTTTTTCCACTGGAACGATGCTCTTTCTGATTTATTCCATTCCCGAGCGTTTTGTCGGAGTTGTTCAGGAATTCTATGCATTTAAACCACAGAGCTGTCTTCTGATTTCTTTACTGTTAACATCATAAAGCTAAGAAGGATGTGATCGAGCTCTTCCCTTGCAGCTAAAAAACTCCAGGGCATAGTGTGTAAGAGCATTGCAATGGCTGCGTTTTTTATTGTGGTATAAGTGCTCGGCATGCTTATATAATAAAGGGCTGCTGGTTTTTTCTTTTTATTAAAAAGTTTGATGAGGTTATTTTAAACTTTCTTTCTTCCCCTTTGCTTCTCGCTAGAGCGTTGTGACATTTTGCAGCATTGCTGTGTTATGGGATAGGGGGTTGGGTTCGTGTTACGGTCAATGATTGGTTAATTGAGCTGTCCTTGCTGTGCACCTTCTTCTGCTGCTTCTCTTATGTGCTGACCGTTTTTTGTTTGTTAACTTTGTTTGTTCTAATGTGTTGTTGTTAAAACCGCTCAGAGAGTTTTCCATTTTGTCGAATAAAGTGTTTTATTTAAGCCTCTTCTTTTTCATATTTTCAATTGGTGGTCGTTTGTTCCGGTCAAAACAAAAAAAAACCTCTGAAGTCGATTTTGCTCGAAAAAACAGCTTCAAATTGTCATGGAAGCATTGATGGATTCGGTTACGTTTTGTGGAATTGCCTTCTTGCGTCAGATAAACTTTAATATTTCTGAGTGCGATTCTTCGATGGCATTGCGTTCTCGAGTCAACAACCTTTAAATTTCGGTATAACCTTCCAAAAAGATTTCCTTCAAATTTCACTTGAAAGTAAAGGCCATCATCGTCAAACTTGTATATTTTATACCGCTGGTTTCTGAAACAGCCGTGGGGCTGGCGTATCACATGGATTTCTATATCATTGGGGACCAAGAAATCTTCAGTGCTCGGATGTTCCGCGACGCAGGATTCGCTCATCCACCATTTCACCACTCCGCAATGTGGGCATGGAGGTATGGAGGACATGAGTTGTGGAAACAGGGGGGAGGCGGTTTTCTGAGCGACGTAAGTGGAGACGATAGTGCGGCTCCTTCCCAGCCGTTGGTTGAGGTGGTGTGTAGTGACTTCTAAATGGCAGAATGAAGGCGCTCGTCTTTCGGTTCGCAGGAGGCCACTATGAGCTTTGGACAGGAATGTGGAACGAGATTTTTCATCATTAAATACTGCTAGCAGTTGAAGAGCGTTGAATTTGCATTCTCTTGTTTCTGAAAAAACCGCAACCAGGCGACGATATCAAGTAATTATCCAGAAATATGCCGGTCCTACGGTCCTCAG
This sequence comes from Baylisascaris schroederi, assembly GCA_006503575.1. Classification (NCBI taxonomy): domain Eukaryota; kingdom Metazoa; phylum Nematoda; class Chromadorea; order Rhabditida; family Ascarididae; genus Baylisascaris; species Baylisascaris schroederi. Next base: position 1,695,308 of record QEWY01000309.1, on the reverse strand, counting down.
AACTCCGGGATAAAATTATGCCAAGTGAAACAGCAGGTTTCGAAAGGGAACCTCATGTGCGCACTGAAGGGTTGAGCTTCGCGTGCCCTACGGTGTATCATGCGTAAGTATGGATGGTATTTGCTATTCTTGCTCGTTAGCTCGAAGAGGAGTCGTGAAAGGATATTCGCGACGGGACAGCTTTAATTAACTCACCTTATAAATAAATCAGAAAAAGTTTGGTACAGAAACTGAAGATGCAAATGAGGGAAGGGAAGTACTAATCCTCACACGACGATCACTTCAGTGCCCTTTGAGGATTAACTTTGATTCCTTGTTGTTTAGATTTCTTAGATGTTTAGAATTCCTTTAACATTATTTAATTGGCTTAATTTTGCAACGTCGGAGGAGTGCAAAATCGCACGCTACTTAATATTTGCTTTCTGTGACCCTTCAAAATATTTGGAGTGTTCAATCTGTGAAACGACTTCGTTTTTAGGTAGATTATTCCGGAAGTGCATTTGTATGATGCTCATAGTTTAACGATTCCGAATGAATGTATGTAAAAGATCATTGAAGTCAAAGCACTGGACTTAGTACTAGTATACTGCGTAACATCATCAGAACACTTCTTGCCGGCGTCGGCATCGATTTATATGCGCCCCACATGGGGTTGAAGCTTTATGTTCATTGCCCATTTTCTGTTCCATACGAGCAGACAACTATGCTTTGGATTTTCTACGTTGAAAATATTCGTGTAAGCTGAAACTTCAGCAGTTAAGGATTTCCTAAACCTGTGCGCAACAGCGACGTATCGTCAGTTTTGGCATATCTCGTGCAAACATATCTCCACTTACGAACATTTTTGAGATAGAGATGCCCCAACAATATATAGAGGGAGGGGACGAAAGAGGAGAGAACACGCCATTCAATGGTATGAGTTGCCTATCCTCAGGTAAGACTTGCAACATTAATCTGAAGTATTGGTTGCTGTATCTAATATTGTTTTTACGCAGTAGTTTGTTTTATTTCGTTTGTATACGTTTAGGAAGATAACCGTTGTCGGCACGCAACGAACAATAAAAAGGTGAATGAATGGATTCACAGAGGGTGTTCGGATATCCGAACAAAATCAGCCCTTTGAAGTTGTCTTAAAGCGGTCGGTTGAGGTGTGCATGTGTACATAGATCATCACTTTTCCGTTGACGCAATTAATAAGCGACGCCAATCATCTAAGGTCCATTTCATTAATCGCTCGTAGTTGCGTAGAGAATTGAAGAAGACAATGATTGAAGTTAGAAAGCTTTTATAATAATCATTTTCGGAGCACCACTGATCAATTCACAAGTCAAGGCACACAAATTTGTTGATATCACAATGAATTCGGACTAAGGCATGTAGGCAATTCACACAGACACCACTAAAAAATGGGGCAAACACGTTGCAGCAATGGGAGAGCACAGCGGTGAACAAAACTCTCAAAGAAAGAAGAGACGAGGCAAATATTAGCAAAGGATGGTTATGCTCGTATATTCTGTGCATGTGATTTGTAGGTCTGCCAGCTTTTTGTTTGTTCCGCTTATTTATAATACATATAAAATATGGAGGAAGCGTTATTCAACGCTACAGTGATTGCTGGCATAGAAGAGCGAATGGCTAGTGCGCTAGTAGGACTTCCTTAACTCGTCTTTGCTACCGAGCGGTGCATCCTTTCAAAAAATGGCACAAACACATCCGGTATGGCAACGACAACATGCCTATACTCGCTTAGTACAAATGTGAGTCCTCATACCAGTGGCGCAACGGACGTTCGCTGTTCGCACCTGGCGTATAGCTATATCGATTGAAGTTAACTCCCACGCCACCGTTCGCACCACCTAAAATATACGTAAACCTTTCCGAGTTTGGCGCTCAGAAAATTTTTTCTTCAACGAGGTGAAAGTGCGACGCTACTAAGGCATAATAGACAATAGTATCTAGAATGCATGTCGTTTTGAAGCGGCATTACGTAGGTTTGGCACTAAGGGTGTTGCGTTGGCTCCCTAAAAAAGATCCGAAAAGGTTTTAATTCCTCATTCTGTTCTTTTAGAGTGGCAGTATGAATATACATACGTTTGGTGTCGTTATACAGCTGAATGTTTAGAACGGTAGTTCAAACACTCTCACTTAGCCAACAAGGAAGAGCCACCCATTTCCATTAGGATAAGCATCACTTTAGGATCGATGACATTTGAATGGGTACAGTAATATGTTTACATGCACACTCGTAGAAGTAATATTGTACTGCTGAATTAAGGGAAACAGTCAGCTCTGCAGTATTCTAGAATGTGCTCAGAAGCTAGGAGAAAATGCCGTAAACAACAGTTCACGAAATTGCCAACGAACTGCTAAATAGGAGATGCCTATCAATAATCCTACCTGTGTACTTTCTGTACTGAGGAGTGTAGGATTCTCTTGGGGCCACCGATGAGAGATTCGATGAAGGATATACGCCGAAAACTTTGTCCGTTAAGCCGTACCTGCAATTGCAAGCAGAAAGTTCGTCCTCGAACGTGCACTCAACCCACCATCAACGTTTGTCAACGCGAAAGGTCAAACGAGTGAAAACACATGTATATTTTGCATTTGAGTTCAACACAATATTTTGCACTATGTTATCAGCAAATAAACCTCATATTATTATATAATATGCACGCACATTTATTCACTTATTTGCATGATGCATGTTTGTGAATTAATTACTGTACGTATTCATCTATAGCTATCCCATGCAAAAATTTCCTCGAAAACTCTCAAATTCCGGAAATTCCAAAAGTTCGAAGCCCAAAACGACAACTCTATCAGTGACGGCTTTGCAGACTGGTGCCAGTAGGGCGGACGAACTCATCCGTTCTAATACGCAATTTGTGAAACTGCAAAAAAAAGTTTTAAAAGTTACTTAAGCTTTTAACTAGCTTGTCCAGGTTTGGCCTATAAATTGTGTCAACGTGACCACTTTGCCAAATGGGCAGGAAGTGGCTGCGAATCCCCCATGTAAAATATTTTGAACCTGTTGGAGGTCGCTGAAGGCGTGGCCGGTGAGTAGTGCCGGTAGTCATACTGACCAAGCGTGCCGCTGACTGGTTGGCTCGACGCTGGCGCTACTATCGGCTCCTTACTTTTACGGAATAACGATTTGATTTTCTCAATTGGTGAAGACGGTCTTTTGAAATCATCGTCGAATCTGAAATTATCGAATAAATTTTTCGAAGAAAGACACAACTGAAGGAAGAAGTTACGCAAAGCCCTATCACAAATTCTATCTGCGATGGCTTCATAGAAACATGCCCTATTCGTGGTTTAAATACACCCACTATACGAATCTCTAGCTCGTCATTGAATCCGTCGCATGCAGATGAATGACTCCATGTGAGTGTGCAATTTATTTCGAATGGAATTCGTTTTGTGAGGTAAAATGATTTGAGATATCGGTAGACAAGGCTGCACGCAACTGCTACAATTTTAATGCAGTGCCTCACTTTGTCACCCTTGCATAGAGCGCTCTGCCGTTCAGCCACTTCTCAAGGAACTACCTCCCAAGCACTCGTTTCAGCACAACATGAGCGTATTTCTTGTCTATATTTGGTGTGTATTCGTAATGCCGTTTCCTATGCCATTCACGATTGGGAAGCGCAATCCAGTGCCTAATGACGAGTTTGCTTCTAGCTCAGATGTCGGCAGCTACATAAAGCGTTGCATCAGTCAGTTGTACATACCCCGCGGTCATGATCTTTCCGTCAGGCCCGAGGCGCATTTCGGTTGTTCTCCTTCTGCCCAGCGATAGGAACAACCGTTTTTTATTTCTCTGATCGTCTGCTTTCGATGGTGTTGATTTTCCTGTAAGATACACGTTGAGCTTCTTGCAGGATAGTTCACTCTCAGAGACGGTGTCAGCGTTCCGCATGTGTTATACATAAATCTCATAGGACATTTTTTTAAACTATGCAAATAAGAATGCAATCGAAACAAATAATACAACTTTCTTTTCAACATTTATTTATTTCGTGCCGCCTTGTTTCCTCCTCAATCCCCACTCTTGCAGTGAATTGAAGAGGAAACAAAGCGGCACTCTTCTGCTTGCTATTCACTGTGAAAAATTTAATGCACAACCTACTACCGCAAATATTTTTCACTGGCAATCATCTGAATGCAGCACACCTGTGAGAAGGACCGTAGTTGCAAATATCGAATTCAGAAACAGACCTTCGTCGAAGTTGCTAGCTATAGAAGCGTGGCCGGTAACTGCTGCATTAGGAGTTGGAGATGCCGTCAGCGTATTGCCGAGACCACCTGCCGAAGCGAAACGATGCCGGAATCCAACGGAGGATGCGCGAGGTTGGTTTGCTTGCGTCGAAACCGTCGTTGACGGTGGTGCTGGGCTGACGCTCTTTTCTGTCGATAGATGTCGTTTTAAACGATCCAACATGTTCTTCATCCCTTCAAATAGAATAAAACCCACTGCGTTCAACCTACCACACTGAAACGGAGAATACTTCGTCGAAACTCTTGAGGCACTAAAATTTCATCAATGAGAAAATCCACTGCCGCGTTGTCTGATATTCGAGAATTCCCATCGTTGTCTTTTTTATGTCAACAAAGCAAAATGTGCATGTATCTTCTTGGCCAGTCAGTCCATGGCACGCTGCATTGGGAGGCTTTGAGAAGCAAAGGACACTTAGAGCAATAAGCCCCTAGAATCAGAAATATCCACTCTTCGTAAAGATACTTACCTGATGTTGCCGACGACTGATCTTTCCCTCCAACCAACCCTCGACTATTTTCCGATGTTGACGCACCGGTGGCACGTGGCTCTAAATCCGCATTCTGAAAGACAAAAGCCCTAAATAAAAGCTGGCAAGCACAAGAGAACATATCAAAGAGGCTCACGTTATCCACAAACTTTTTGTTCCAGTGAATGTTTCGTGCTCAAGGTTTCACTTTTTCGGATCATATTGGGACATTTAAGCAAGAATGCAATCCTCTTACCTGCTTATTCTTGAGTATTCCTCTGGAGGGTAAACGACTGTGGTCTGGTTCCCTCGGCACTGACCCCCTGGCGGAAGAAGTGTCGTGATAGTTCACATAGCTGTACTCGCGTTTATCGGTGTTCAGTTCAGGCGTGAGCAATCGGTTTCGCAAATGAACTGAAGCAGAACAAGATTCAGCACTGAGCGCTCATTTCGTTTATTTCCCAAATAGCAAAAGATAAATTTCGAGGTCAGCATAGGAAGTATATGCCACAATTATGATAAGTTGATGGGTTTTGGGACCACATTTTGACAATGAAAGTGATCCAAAATTTTGTGCTTCAACTTTTACTTCATAAGCAAAAATCGAACTGCGCTCGCATGCTTGTCTATGAATCGTATTTTCTATTGTATTACTACTCTATCAAAACAAAGAATGCATTCAAGTGGACATTCTCAAGAGATGATTGGAGCAATAACTGAAAATAACGAGTGATAGTTGAAAATCACATTGTTTTCATTGTATGTATCTGTATTTAGTAGTTTCGTCTCTGACTTAGAAAGGAGGTGGAAGTAGTTGCATATTCTAGGATTTTCTGCAAGACTGCGCTGCAGCCATCTAGCAGACAAGGATTAGAGGACAATAGAGAACTAACTGTATCAACAAACAACGGAGGAAGACTTGAGGAATCTAAAAATTGGAAAAAAAACAAAACAGAAAAGTCCAAATTTTCAGCCTTTTTTTTCAATTGTACCAGCCGATCATCGAAGCACTTCACTTGTGAATCATTAAGTCAAGGTCATCGGTAACAATTTCACCTCATGCTTGTCAGTTAGCGTGCTGTAGACTGTGAGCAAAAATAATGAACCGCAAAAATTTGCCAAAAATCAGAGGGAGAGATTCGCTAGCGAGGTGCACTTGTATATGTGACGGGCGGACCCAGGTCCCCTTCCATTTCTGTTCTTCCTGCTGCTCGAATTTCGAAGGAAATTTGTACATAATCGTTTTTATTTAGAAATTATGCAAAATCGAAAGAGGCAAGCTGTCGATAGCCATTCTTGTAATTTTAAGCCATAACGCTGCGAGGAATGACTTATATTCGAAAAATGTGCGCCGATGATGCTGGAAACTTACGTTTGCAGATGAGTTCCTTTCAAATTACTTTCATGGTTATTGATATTTCTCTTTGACCACTGAAACTTCCAGTTCTTTTTTTGTGCTTATTTTTTTAATCGGCTGACTGTGCCTTAATGAAAATCTTGCAGTTTGAAACTATCGCTCCTCCTTGGTTGGGATAGATGTTTATGTCTAATTGAGATCGTCGATTGCTCTATAAGTACCAATATTCGGTAAAGGAGTCCCTGCTTCAATAACACTAGAATAATATTCACTTTAAGCGGTAAAATGCTTTCAAGTGAGAGCCTCCCGCCGCCAAAAATCTGCAATTTTCTCAGAGTTTTGCAATTTAACATACTTAAATAATGAAAATATCTCTGTGTAATATGTAGCGTAGTTGTGCTTTCTTCAAGCATTTAGGAAACCGGTTGGCTGGCAACGAATTCAATAAAACAAGAAACGAAGCGTACCGAATCAGCCAATGCAATGGGCACTTTTTTGGGCCCAGTTGGACAGATCAACCGATTTGCACCAATTTTGAAAAGGAAAGAAAACAACGAAATATTACTGTTAACGTAGTTGTTGAATCGGTTGTACAGACGACGCTCAACTAAACAAAATGCTTTCTTCTGCGTCTCCGTGGTTGCAGAATTCATTTTTTTTTGGCACTTTTCCGTCTAGACAAACACAACACATGCACACACAAACAACACATCGTCGTAATGTGCATCTGTAAGTATCTGCACAAGGCACGTCATGCCAGCTTCATTTCATAGGTCCCACATCGTCATGCAACCTCCTTTATACTACTTCCAAGGTGCCCAATGTAGTGCACAGCACTAGGATTCAATTCCATACGGACTCTCAGCACCCAGGTGTGTGCAGATACGAAGTAGTTTGTATGGAAAGCAACGAAATTAGACAAATCGTCCCCATGAGGTCCACTGAAGGTTTGTATGCTTCAATGAGGTTTGTTACATTTTTGCCTGACCGATTTGTAAGGAAACGTTTGCTTTAATTTTAGGATGAGTAGGTATGTGCAAGTGCGCGTTAGTGCTCATGCCGATACTGCTTCTCACCGTTCAAATCGCCGTCATCAACGCGATTGTCTTTTCTGCCCGTACTTAGAGATCGAACATAACTGTACCGCTGTGGACAGGCCAGCGTGGAGGCCACCCGTCTCGTCACGGGACGGAAACGCGACATTATCCCTGAGAGCATTTCTAAGGTATTTGAATTTCAAATGGCTCATTCATGGAAGCCAACAGCTACCGCCACATCCCTTCTTCTATAATATTTAATTGAATACCCCTCTTTTCCAACGAGGAAAGCGTAACCGTGTCGCGAACACACACGTAACCGTACCACAATAGAGAATCGCGAACAACGAGGAAACGAAATTGTTTTTGCAAAATGCGACAGTGTTTTGATGCATTTTTGTGCAGTTGAGAGGGCTTTGAGCAGCTGATGATGAGGCAAATGTAGAGGGAATCAGAGGTTCATATTCTGAACACAGTGATAAATGAGCCCAAAAAAAATTAAGAGACAAGAAGTTTTTAGGGTTTATACATCTGAATAAGCGGTACAAGGAAGAAATATTATAGAATGTAGTGTTCTGCTGTATTTCTTCTCATTTTTAGTAAAATGAAGGAACTGATGTATTCACTCACAACAAATAAAAACGACTGGAATTCTAAAGCATTTTACAGGTATGCAGAAATAACAATGAATTGAGTGGAAACGCTCATTTTAGGTAGCAGTGTTCATGCAAATAAAGCATAGTGCAACATGCTGAATAAAATGAATTCCGTGATGCTGGGAAAACAGCTACAGGATGACACTGCAGTTATAACACTTTGTTCCTTCCTGCCATCCCTTCCCTTACTCCTCCCTTCCCTCCCACTTCGTTTCAACAAGATTCAATTGTGGAAGGCTATAAATTCCACTACATATACATAATAAATTGCGGAAATCCTCAAGGTCGCCCGCCAATCAGGCATTTAGCATCCTGTATGGAAAAGATCAAGCGAGGAATCCCTCCAGGAATTTCTCACTTGGAGATCTCTTCCAATTTTATTTCCGCAATCATTCCTATAGATGGATGATGTGACATTACCTGCTATATTTAAGATTGAATTTAAGTTATTATCGCCTAATACCGAATTAGTACGCCATTACTGGACTGAAAGTACCATTGGTTAGCTAGAACCTTAAGAAGAACTTCTTACCGGTGGAGTGGTCATGACTCGATTGCGCTGTATTAGCTCCTGATTGAGCACTTGCGGATGTTGTCTCTCCACCAGGAGTACCTACAAAACTCAACAATAAAAAAATAGGCGAGCATTGAATATTCCCTTCAGCTGCTTCAACGATTGCGGGGTTATTCTTACCGGAATGCATCTCTGAGAGTAATTAATAAAGTAAAAGCACACCATATAAATCAACGCAGAAAACGCCAATTTAAGCTTCATTCAAAAATAGCACAGCTTTCTAGTTTACGAGCAGTGAAAGAAGGCCATTCACGATGAATATTACCGATATTTGCCATTTTCACAAGATTTGCTCACGATTTATTTTATACTTCAAAGAAAATTCCATAAATAAGTATTTGGAAGATCATAAAAAGCGGCAAAACAACATAAACTCGAAGTCAAAATTAAAATATTTTGTTTACTTGATATAAAATCAAATAAACCCTTAGGCAAATCGGTTAATCAGATTTTGCGAATCTTCTTATAATGTGCACCAATGGGATACATCGTATCACTATTAGTTATCTCAAAAAATTTCTGCGCACGAAAAGGTATATCACTCTGTTAGTACACCGAAGGCCGGTAAAAACTTTATCATCAAATATACCCGATCTGGCGATCACGTTTCACTCATTCGGAAATATACCAAACAATGAACAATTTGGGATGGAGGAAGTGCTAAAAATGCAGTTGTAGGAGTTCGGTTTTCGTTCTTTCCGAAAGCCCATAAAGGTGCCAAAGAGCAGTTTGTCATCTTTTTGTGCATATTTACTGCATTACTGCCAGCAGAGAAGAGTTGTGCTATCGTAAAACCGAAAAACTGCCACAAACAAAGTTTTGCACTTTACTTGGGCGGTCAACATCATAAGCACCCCGACGATAAGAAAAGTTGTCGTCGAAGCGTGATCTGTACGATGCAGGGCTATAGACGCTCGCTGGGCGATCACTTGCTCCACCTGTGTACCAGGAAGAGCCGACCGTTCGATACGTCGATGAAGGATGCAGATTGCTGAAATAGATAGGATTTTTTGCTTTAAACTTTTTCCTCTCCGAAAATTCTCAATTTCCAACTTATTCTTTCCCTACTCAAAGAGTAAATAAAATGAGAAACTATAGAACAATCGGATAAAAAGTTAAAAACATAAGTAGATGTATGACGAATGTCAAGGTGATAATTAATAATGGAACCTTAGAAAATTGTGTCGCATTTTAAAACATTTTAGCGAGTGAAAAACATTGGGGGAAGTAATATCTTCAGCGGTTTTGTGTAAGACTCTACGCGATAGCTCATAGCAAAAAGTAACATATGCGCCTGAAAAGAAATGCAAAAGATGCAATTACTGAGAAGAAGATAAAGCGCTAAAAATATGGAGAATGAAAATGTGAATCTAAAATCCAGTGAAAATTTCAATCGAAATTTTTCTCACCGAACTCAGATTCGATGATGCGCTCATATGTTCACCTAGCAATGAAACCTATATGATTATGCTAATGAGTAAATCACGAGTAAATAAGCTATCTTAGGGTTTTTTCTTTGCATATGCCTTTGCAAAATTGTTTCGCAAAAGCGCAATATTGCAATGTCGTCTCTGTGCGTGTGTGTGAGTGAGTGTGTCTGTCCACCTATCTGCATGGTTGTTTCAACTTGGCAAGCAGTGAATCAAGAATTGTAAAACTTAGTGGGTGCAAAATATAGTATTCAATGACTTCGTAAACGACAATTCGCACTGATCGGACAATTTCGAAAGAGCAATGAGCTCGTATTTAACTTGTTAGGAATCGGCTGGATTTTTATTTCACAGCGATTGGAGCCACAAGAAAACGAATCTTTAGCAAGCACTATTCCACAAAATTTTTTCACTAATCACTTGTAAAATTGACCACGATGAGATGCTCTGGATGTAAGAAAACATATCGTGCCAGCTCCTCTGATACACTTCTCTACTTTGATTCCACAGAAATGAAAAGAAAAATGTAATTGAAAGCATTAAATCATGCTAGCATGAAAAAAATTATTACTTCGCTGCAGTGTTTTTCTCAGCTTCCCTTTCGGCTCGTGTTTGATAGACATGGAATCTTTTCGATTCGTTTGCCCAATTTTGTAGTGCAGAAGATTGAAGCTGCTGCAATTAGTTATTAAATTCGGATGGAAGAAATCATTAAGGGTCAAAAAGAATGCAGAATCACTCAATTCCGCGTTATCCATTCATGAAACCAACGACCTGCCAGTGACATTCGACTGACCAACATTCTCGATCAGTGATTCAACATTTTCGCATAGAAATCAGAACCACATTAACGATACGTGCGTATTAAAAGGATACTCCATATAGTGTGCACAGGGCCATTCGGGATGTTGGAAGGCTATGGGGATAGCGTGGAACGTAGGCGATCCCAACTCAACTGTCTCCTTAGGGGCGGGAATTTCTGCTATCCTTGCGAACCGCAAAAAATCGCGCGAGGGCGACCAACGGCAGCAATCAAAGGGACGCACCCACATTCCAGAACAGGACTATGATCATAAGAATGAATGAGCGCAAGTTGCATTTTTAAAGATTTAAGATCGGAAAAAGACGGCCCACTCCCCTCTTCTAGTAGCCAGCCTTTTACTGAAAACCTGCTCAGAGACACTAAATTATTGCATGTTATGTGCGGTAGTCTCGATGACCTTACACTGGTTCATTATCTGGCAAAAGTGGACAACCTATGAACTGCCTCTTCTGCGAAGATAGGGACAGTTTACGTAAGCGGTCAGAGGCACCTTCTACTCTGTAGACACTAACTACGTGATATATCCACTCGTTTCATCGGACAACCAATCTAAAACACTCAAAAGAAGGACTACGATTCGTTTGAAGCTGAAAATGAAGGTCGCAAATTCATTTGAATAGATGTCCCTTATACTAGGTTTAATTCAGATAATGAAGTTTGGTTTGACTTTTCATTACTCCTCATTAGACAGCCATCCAGCAGAGGAACGTTATAAGGAAGCATCTGAATGAAATGCATTAATAGAGGGCATTATGAGAGCAAATAACTTCAAACTAATGGCATTAGCAAGTTTATTAAAAGCCACACTATCGAATGATTTGAGGTGCCATTCCATAGAATGTGCCCCTAAAGAATACCTCGCTATCGTAGCGTCCCGCATAGGACGGCGGCGCTGCTGTACCATACTTTGAAGCGGTTGTCGTTGTGTAGCGTGAGCTCCTATAACAATAAAGAACTCGATCGATTCAATATGAAAATTTACTTTACAATTATCCATCAAAATGTCATCGTTTTTTCTCTCTTTCGCTGATCAATATAAATAATATAGTCACATATTTGTGAAAAAATATTCACACATCATCGATGTAAACCGTTGTCTTTTAAATTCTTTGCTCTCGAAAATTGTTGAAAACACAGCTGATTATTTTAAGAAAAATTTTGAATACTATAAAAATTAGGTTTCTGTTCGTTTCCACACAAATTATATAAATAAAGGCAAAATGTACATCATGCAATGTGTATTATTTCACTTTCATCGATATGCAGTGCACACCCTCCAGCCAAATAGGTTAGATCCTTTTTAGGTTAGATCCTTTTGCAGAATTCTATATATATTAATAGAGAGTAAAGGAGGTATATGCACTAGAAAATGTGATAATGTGCACCATAAAGAGACTTGTTTAGTGCCTCTAACAGAAAGTGCTTGGTGAACGAGAGATTCAAGTTTAATACTACTTATACAAGAATTCAGCATGTGGCTTATTTCCGTATTTTTTAGGCTTAACGATCACTTACATGTCCGGCCTATCCGGTGACAAATCGTGTACGGATCTCGACTTAGCACGCTCATCACGGAAATGGAAAGCCTGCGCCGTTCCCTGTAAAATCTCTCTTCTTATATTTGAAACAAGTAATGGCTTCACAAACTCCAGCTGTATCCACTCCACATTCTTTTTACTCTAACCAGTGACACTGAGGCAGTGAAAATAGACGTGTAGCTGACTTTCTAACATAGCTAAAAAAGATGCAAAGTTAGAAATAAAAGGTTTCATCTTAACACAAGCATGCTAGTCACCATTTTAAGTAAAACCATACCCAAGCAAATTTGACGATTTTATTGCTCAATTATAGCATTATACAATAAACGAATCAAAATTTGCTGATTTTTCACTCAGAAATGAGCACATATCGACAATTTGAAGCATTATGAAAATATCAGTCAACATACTACGCTGAAACGTGCCGGCGATGTTGGGGGTTCGTTGTCGCTATCTTTTCTACGGTAACTGTCGTCATGATATCGTGGACGTACATACGTGAAAAGGGATCCTGAAATTACTTTAATTTATTCTACTACCTGCACGTGGACGAGCACGAAAAATGCTTATTTCCTGTGCTTTCAAACAACTAGAGTTAAGTTGCACTGGAATTCCGGTTCTGACCACAAAAACACGGAACTCTTGGTGTTTCATGAACCTCGAACTTTTGATATTGAAATCTTTTTTCGAAGCAGCTCCAAAATAAAGGTCCGCATCTGATCATCCAATCTTTTTCTTTTGAGTAGACGAAGTGACCATCGTCGCTGCGATGCAGCGTTACAAAGAACAAGCGAAATACGTTTGCGATGGTATGCGTAAATAATAAGTGGGTGCCAGTTTCACATACCCGTGGTTGGTTCCCTGGCGCTAGTAGCTGCAATAGCTGGTCGTGTATGCGAATAGAAAGCATCTGCCGCAGTAGCAGCACCTCTGCTTACGAGTGTAGAAGTTGGTGAGAGTGCATGACCCGAGAACCGAGCACCCACATATGTACCACCCGGTAGATTCTCTGCAATGCAAATCACTACCCAACAGTCACATCAGACGATGCCCCCATTTACCTTACTGCATTCCGTCTCATGATGAATTTTGACCAATGCTGACATACTCTCGAAAAAATGCGTCAATATCTAATAGATTTCTTATCGCCGACATTGTCGGCGACTGTGCCATGTCACCACTTTCAGGGTATATAAAAATACTCTGCACAAGTAAGAAGTGGGCAATTTTTCCGCCTTAATTCATTCGTCGAAGCTGTGGGTTTAGTAACGACAAGCTTTAAAATTCATCAAGATCTGAAACAACGAAACACATGACACATAAACAGTGAAAAATGTGGTAGCGAGTATTTTCTGGTAAATAGAAACCGCCAAAGTTTTGTAAACACCATTTCCTTCGGCTATGTTGTGAGATGCGGCTTGGTTTCGAAAGTTGCGGATCCAATCTCAGGTAAGAAAACTTGACAGTCTTAGGCTGCTTAGTAGTTTCCAAGCTCAGAATCCTCTGTTGATTGCGCCAACTAAAGAAACCTGTCTTCGCTTCAGTTTTATTATGTGCGTGCGCATGTTCTCATAATGTGCCCATCGTATTTGCTTGTCTTCACTATCCTTGTATTAGCCGTCGACAACTTTAGCCCATTTCACTTTCAATGATGGCTCCACTCAATTTGTCGCTTGTCGCATTCATTTAGACAGGCGGATTTTTCTCACTCCTTAGTGCTGGCGATGGTTGCAAGCACACAACGATACTTCAGATCGAAATTGCTGCCTAAGAGGGGATGCGGTTTCTGCGGCCGAAATGAAATTCACCGTCTAATAAGGACCCATTAAATTTCCTTCTTAAAAAATAAGTGAAAGGGGAACAGTAGTCGTTATGGCATCGATAAAAAAAAGGACATAGTACTCTTCAATCATTTCCAGAAATCCTCGATGAATACATACTTACCATTATTGGCCTCAGCGGAAGCAACTGCGTCGCGATATTCGACGGCGCTGAAAAAGAAAAAAAAAAGCGAAATATGTCCATGCTTTCAAATGCCAAAGTGTCAACTACTTATTTAGTGAGATCATAGAAGTTTTAGTGCCGCTTTGTTATATCGTTGAGAATCCCATACAAATTAGGGATCGTGTCTTGCAGAGATACTCGATCGTCGAACTGTTGCCATTGCTAGTAATCATGTTGCAGTGACCAAACAAGATTCTACCCGGTGAAAGGTCTAGCAAAGAGGAGCGCACTGACTGACGATGAATGGACCGTTCCGTGGCAATATGCTGCTAAACTTCTCCATCAGCGAATCCAATAAATTGTTGGAGGCACAATAATATCGCTTGAAAAATATTCGATCAGTAGGCACCTATCAACTTTAAAGTATTCTTCATTGCAACCTTAAGCATTACTTAATACATACATAGGTGAAACAATTACACACAGTTAACAAGGAAACAAATAACACATGCGAGAAACAAAGCCGAAACAAAGCCACACTTTAAAAAAAAAAAGAATGTTGATTAATTCACAAAGTAACACCTTCTTAAAAGATCTTCCGAGGTGGCCACTGTGCGGTTCCGTTGACGTCTTTCGCGGTTTTTGCGGCGAATGTATGAGGCAGCCGTCTCCCATGATTGCATTCCTTTCCCGGTTGAGTTCGTTAATTCACTGCTAAAAATACAAACGCGCATGCAGGTGCTACCTTCTTCCGACTGAATTCAACTCATGAGAAGTGCTGTTACGGTCTAAGAAACCTAGCCATCCCTACATTTTGGTTCACAACGTTTTGCGCTATGTTCAGGTAAGATTGCCCTTTACTGGGACCTCTGGAAAGGGGAACAAAAAGAGCGATAAGTGTATTGGAAAAGTTCGAATCCTGATACACTCAAGTATGGAACGAGGTTTCCTCTCGTGCAAAAGCACGAAATCATGGGCCATTACCAGTCTTATGTCTAGCGAATAAATGCGTTATTTGTAATATGTCTATTTGTTATTCGTTGCGCGCCACATGGCACACTGTAAATAAACTTATTATTTAATCGCGTATCTACTTATCAAAAATTATGGTAACTACGCTTCCCTGTAAATAGGTGAGGTGCTTGCTTCAGTAACGCCGCTTAAAATGCGATAACATCATTGCGGAAGTGCAAGTGATGCCACAGCAAGAAACAAAAAGAACTTATGAAGAAGCCAGCATGCATCACTGCCCTTTACAAAATTGCACTCCTCCCCCTTTCATAAATACTGCAGACGTTGCCATCGAGCAGAGAAGTAAATAAATAAACAAATAGATAAATAAATAAATAAATAATAAATAAATAAATAAATAAATAAATAAATGCAATAGTTCATACTTTTGTTCTACTTATGACAGTTTTTTGTGGAAAGATAACCCCAATTGAAATAAATGTATGAAAAAGAACGGCAACTTAGCAAATAAATTTATTCAACAAAAAGGAAAAGACACTAATACATAAAGACCCTTTTGTTTATCGAATAGAAAAAGGCAAGAATTAGTGGCTCACTTCGTACGATGCGGACTAGGGCTCCTCGAATGCGCATGGTGTGCTGCTTCTGTTGAATTTTGTTGCGATGTGCGAAACGCATCACCTGAGATTTTCCTCTCCAACGTTGCATGCACGACTGCGGTAAGAGGTCGGGGATTGGCTCGGCTCTGAAATGACCTGATATTGTTGTAGAACAGCGATGTATTTAGTGTACATATTGAGATAAGCTTTCACCTAAGACATTAGCGACTATCGAATAAAAATCGGTCACAGTAGTCGATAATGGTCCTAAGTGAATTGCATATCTGTCACGAGAATGGTAAATTAATAAGAAATAATCCCATAGAGATATCCTCAGAAGCTCTAAGTGAATAGATAATCAGTTCTCACAGAAGTCTCTTTTTTACAGAAGTTCCAACGAAGCTGTGAAAGAGATCAGACTCATTTCACAAAACAACTATCAATTATAAAAGAAAATGGTATATTACGCAAAATTCCTCCGGAATTCTGAACTCAGAAGATGATCTAAAAGTTAGCGGGATTCGGTTGCATATTTATTGGGACCCATTACTTAATCTGCAAATGGGCCGCATCAGTTGTGTTAGCCGAATAAAACACGGTTGAGTGAGCTGCATATTTACGACGTTAAAATCGAACTACATTGAAATAATCTTCGTTGGCAATCTACATAAAAATATCTCAAAACGATCTTAGCATGAGAGTAGAAAATGACGAGGTGCACAGCGATTCAGAAGAAATGAGATCAAAAATGAGGAATTGTGTTTAGCAAAAAAATTTGGGGACAGCTGAGGGAATGCAGTAGCGAGGCTGATGTAATCTTTGAGATGATCATTCACATGACCACTTGGTCATGTAAATCCTTTGCAAGAATTGTCTTCTCACTCGTCTGCAAAATAAACTATACGTGACTTGTAAATTTCGCATCATTTTTAAAACTGCTCACAACTCACTCGAAAGAACTACCTGTGCAGGTGCTCTAACAGGCAAGTTTAATTAAGCAAGCGGGCGGTATAGACATACGAACAGATGTCGCGTTTCTCTAGTGCATTATTTTCTATAACCGTCGCATCTCTTTCATGCGATGCTTGTGCTGAAGAAAAAGCAGCTGCAAAATTTGTTGTGTTATACTCATAAATTCGCTAACAAGATTGCACTTCACCTCGGATTTCTCGTCGTTTCTATCGTTCGACTTAGTCTCAGAAGCGATGTGCTGTTGAGTGGAGCCGTTCATCGCTTTCCTCGTTGAATCGGTAACATGCGTTTCTGGAAACTCATTTCGTTTCGATTCCCTTCATAATTATAAGCAATAACCACAACAACGAGATTTCTACATAGACGTTGTATGGTGATCCCAAGCACACAACACCGAAGAGCATTTCGAACTGAACCGGGCGTAATTTGCAGGTTCGATAGCCGATCCCATCATGAAAGCGCGTCGCAACACAAAATAGCGCAACATGCAAACGAACGCAACATGAAGCTACCATGCGGTAGAATTCTAATAAAATTCAATACCTTTCAATAAGGTCGCATGCCTGTATAATCCACTAAATCGTTATTTAAGAGAAAAAGAAATCACTACAAAGAGGAATGCTTCTGAAAAAAATACTACACTAGAAAACATTTAATCACTACGGTTACATCACTCTACTACGCTATTTAGCAATTCTGCAACTGAGCGGATGCAAGATTCAATCAGCAAACAAGTTTAACTCGATGACTTGACCTCAAGCAAAATATATAAACCGAACGAAATTCGATATGCTAATCAGAAAGAAAAACGCTCACGACCAGCAGCCTCAAATTCATTCACTCAACACAGCGCATAGTCGTGTAGGGGTAGGGAAAGGGAGGGAGGGGAGCGGGGAAGAACTTCGAGGATGATAGATTCAGCTTTCATAAGGGTGAATATTGCTGTAGTGACAAAAGGGCGATGCCGAATTACAAGACCTTTCAATTTTTCTTCGAAAACTGTACAATAATTTTCGAACTAACTGCTAATGCAGGATGCGTCGCTTCAAGGACTTACCCACTGGACAAGCCGATGAGGTGGAAAGGAGGCGTTGCTTCACCCAACAATGACATGTCCACGATTTGTACAATTCTGAGTCATCGCTGATCCTTTGTCCTGTCCTCCTTCCCACTACTCCATCTTCTCTCCCCTCCTTCCCTAACCTATATTAAAGTAACCTGGATAAGCTAGAACTTGCAGCGACTGCTATCTTCATCGGCGATCGTAGATTGTAAATCATGAAGCATTTGAGGAACGTGAATGATAAAGATGGAAACGAGACGATGACAACGACTAAACAACTGTGACTCAGACCTGGAGAAGGTGTATTATGGATGCTCGCCGGAGCACTGTGCATGTACGAAGAGGGTGAGCCACGTTTAATGGTCGGTGCTGTTTTTAGCACGATCGACACTGACGTCTGAGCGATTGCTAAAATGAGCAGAAACATGCACAAAGCGTGTGTATTAACGAGTCATTCTCATTAAGCAGAGCAAACCACACGACACACTATCACATAACGAAAATAGTTCACTCTTCGTGAAATGTATCTCATAAGATTCGTTATAATCTCGACTGATATCGCAAAACGATCATATTTCGTTTATACGAAATATTTTTGGGGAAAATTGGCAGTTAGAATTTGATGGAAACGAATGCTAAATAAATATACAGCTGCATTATGATCTCGACTTTACCAAACAAGCAAATAAATCACTTTCAATTTAAATTGAGCATTGCGCTCTTTGGGTTATTCACAACATCGAGACCGATTAAAATGCTGTAGTTGAACAAAAAAGAGAAGAAACAAACTTAGCGGAAATTAAAAAAAAATCAACAAATAAACTGCGAAAATCCACAACGCGTAAACAGGATTCAAAAAGAAAATTTTTGCAGAAATATAGATGTTACTCATGAAACCAATTCTCAAAATCAACAATGCAGCAAACATAGATGTGTTTCTATATCGACTGCTAAAAACTTTGAAATGACGTCATTATTCGCATTATTATTCATGGGGATAAAATAGAAGTGGTACCTTGAGACATATTTGGTGGGAATGTAAGCGTAGTGTTACGTATGCTTCCTGAATCGGAAACATGAGCATTGGTTGTTTCGCTACCCTCCTCCTCTTCCTCCTCCTCGCTCTCTTCTTCCTCCTCCTCCTCTTCCTCTTCCTTCTCCTCTTCCTCTTCCTCCTCTTCTGACTCCGACGCTTCTTCGTCTTCCGACTTTGTGGTCTTCGGTGGAGAGCGCGGTGGCACTGAGCCAACACGGCTGAAGGGGTTACAGTTGTTGGTCACTATGATTATATTCTGCCCCGTTGCTTAGAAGGACTCAGTTTATGTTTATGACAAGGTGCTTCGTGGGAGGTATAAATGTGGGAGAATTTTTTAAAAACTTCCTGTACACAACAAGAGTGGATTAGCCGTAACGTTTTCGTACGGCATCGAATACACCTAGGATATACTCAAAGAGCCATTTCTTCAACAGAATCGCCATCTCCCTCCTTTTTCTATGCAATATTTTGGGACCGCGCAACTGCTCCAGCCACATTCATACAATGGATTTACCCTCAAAAACCCATCAAAGAAAGCTTCAGCTGCCTCTCCAAAGCTATAAAGTGTCACTTCGCTCAATTGCCTGCTTTATCTTGCAGTGAGTTAAGCACAAGTCTACATCTACTGCAACTCTACCAAATCACTAATCTCAAATTCAGATTGTTCGCATTTAAATTCGACGCTAATTCACTTCAATAATAACTGCTGTCATGAAAAGGAGGACTCAATATCACCTGCTATAAAAAGTCGTCAATATCATAACATAACAGAAAGCACCGTTTAATGCACTTATCCAAACGCATAGCTCTGACCATAAAAACATTTCAGGATATAGGACTACAATCTTCAACTTGTAGTTCATACAAAGCAACAGACTAAATGATCCTATTTCGCATAATGTGTACCTTGCAGTGGGCGTCACTGATTGACTGGCGTTCTCCAAACTTGAGCCCATAACGTCGGGATCTTGCGTTTTCAGCCAGTTCTTCTTTGCTTGTCCCACGCTTTTCCTACCCAACCTTCCCGGAATATCATCGTCGCTATCGTCCATTTGCTTCGGATATGTCATTATATACTTTTTTGCCTGAAAATGAACTTCATTTTGAACGTTACATAATGCGGATTCACTCCACCATTTAACTAAATTTCTGCTCATTTTTTCGATAGAACGTAATGCTGCACACCATGCTAAGTGTTAGTAAACAGTTACAACAGCTTATAGATCCTCCATTCATATCAGCTATTTCTTTAGAAGCATATCCTTGATTGAATTAGATTTCAAGAGTACTAGCTGGATAAGAGACCGAAACGATCCACCGCGAACGTTCAGAATTCTGGCATTCCCAAAACAGAAAGAAGTTAGTAATTTAGGAAGCTTCAAACTGACCTTATCAAACAAGAAGGGTGAACGTTCGATTGTAGGTTGCGGTCCTCCGATGCGTCGATGTGAGAAAGTCGGACTTTCGCATTCAGTCGAAACACCTCGTCCGTATAATTCAACCTTATTATGCTGCAAGACACTTTTTTAATATACACACTTGTTCACTTTAACCTTATGATGGACCAGCTGGCTGCTCTCGTTCGAACTGCGAGTGAGGTCGCGAATAAACGTGAACTTGAAGAGACTCTTTCTTGCATTGCATTCACTGCTAACCAAGTGAGCATTTTACGCTGCCATTATGCGTGCAGCCACGCAGATATTTCGCAGTTCGAGAATAAAAAGCCTACATTTCTGATTATCGCCACTATGTAACATCCCACTAGCGCTAGAAAATCAAGCAGTATCACAACTTCTCTCTGAAATTAAGTAATTAAGCAGAAGCGAAATTTTGTTTGTTCTCATAAGTTGAACAGTTGTATGGGTGAATATCTTTTAGTGTGAGTTCAGACACAGCTACAGACTTGCATACTTCCGGTTGACCAATGTAACAGTCAGTTGAGGATTTCTAGTTGATTGTGTAAATCCGAACAAAAGTTGATGGTCGAATGGAATTATCATAGAATGTGGTGGATTGTTGCAGTGTTCATCTGTTTGAATGTCGCCATTTTTGAGAGCAACATGATATGCCATGTATTTCTATATGAATTCTGTGCTCGGTCATCGTATGCTTTCCTTCGCCAATTACTGGAGATTGTGTTGCTGAGTGAGCATCAGCTCAGTTCGTTTTATTTGTTCATCTTTCAGTTCTCTAATTGGAAATATCGCCATTCCGGAACTAATCAGGCGTCTGCAAGATTAAAGCACAAAGTTTCTTCTTTTTGAGATGTGTTCTTTCGGGAGCGATAAGATTATCACGCCACAATAAAAACATTGTCACGCACTACACTGTTATTGAGGTGAAGTGCTTGCCTGATATTTGCCTTTGCTTTGTCTTCTCGCCAAACCTCTATCGAAGGTGTCAATGAATTTAGGTGCACTGCCCTGTGTTTGCGGGTCAGGCGGCGGAGCATTCTCGCTCGGTTGTTCACTGTTTTGTTGAGACACAGCGCTCGCATAGGAAATGTTGTCCTCTTCCTCTTCAACCTACAAAGCCAATACTTCTGTAACTTTTATAAGTTAACATCTAGCATGGACAAACACACTACAGCCTGAAGTATGGCTGATAATAGGAAAGTCAATAGGTGCAGTGTCTATGGTGAAGTTTTATCTTACTTTATATAGAGTTATTGATGAACTATCAATGACAGCTCTTTGAAATACAAACTAGCAGATGAATATCTATCACTAGAGAATCGAAATGAAGTGAGTTGAAGCTCTTAAATGAAATTACTTTGGCGAGTAGTTCCCCGCATATTGATGGGAAGAAGTTTAAACTTTGTGGCAGACATATCATCGAATGTACTGATAGCTGCTGAAGCAGACGGCAAAAGGTATCACAATCTTAGACTGTGTCATTACTTTATGAGCAAAAATTTGCACCTGTTCTACTTCATTTCCGAGCTCATCGATCTCGGTGTTGTATTGCTCTTCATCGTGTTCCTCCCCATCCTCCTCTTCTTCTTCCTCCTCGTCTTCCTCATCTCCGACAGCCTCTTCTTCCATTTCTTCGACCTCCTCGATCGTGTCCCTCTTCACGAGAGAGGCTTTTCTCGCCGAACCGCCGCTCTTTGCACTCTCTGATGCATTCTTTTCTTCGGTTTCATCTTCGAAAGACGTGTCCTGTGAATTATTGTCATTAATTTAAGGAACTCTGACGATGACGATTCACGGCTATAATTTCTGTGATCATCCGTTAAGGACATTTTTGCTCACCTGCCTTCTGAGTTAATTTTTAGTCTCTCAGAGCCTTTAGACTCAGCACTTTCTTGTGCCTTCAGTGGTAGTTGGCATTTCCACAGAATTTTTCTGGCACTGCTCCTACATGCTCCGTCTCTGCCTCCCTCCCTCACTTCGAACAAAAGTATTTTCTAAATGCGCCTTTACAAACAGTAAAAACTATTTCTATGAGGTCATTTATTATCTATCGCTCAGGAATAAAGATGGCATGCAGTTTTCCCTTTTCCTAAGCTGCGTTGAATCGCAAGCAGCTGTCACATACTGATCTCGGGATCAAAAGATTTGTAAAAATACTCACTGGGACGGTTTCTTCAGTTGCGTTTGTACGTGTCGAGTGCAGTGCGCTCATATCGGTTTGTTCTGACTCCTCATCCGGATCGAAACCCACCTGAAATAAGAGATCATTAACTTTATCAAAGATGACAACCAGAGGCTGAGTGTGTGATGCTCCGAGAACATCGATTATTTCTTAGTGCTGCCGAGATGTGCATCTGACGTTCGTAAAATTATTCCCATCGACGTTCCTCTTAAATCTCAACCACTGAAGTACGGTTGGCACATGCCTATGGAATTGATAGGAATTGATAATCTGCTATTCGATTAGATATAATAAAGCCTCATTTTGACTCGTTTGCGATACATGAATATTTTCACCATGCTTGAAGATCGCTTAGAATACTTCTTCATCAGGTAACCTCACAGTATTTTGTTGCCCTGCAAAGGTAAACATTCATATAAACAAGGTCTACATAGCCGTGCATACCCAAATAAGTGTAATCATTTCAAAAAATGGGCGTGCTGAACTTCTACCTCAACACTATGCCATGGCCTCTCCTCGAGTGCAGTTTTCTGCGGTGATTTGATGCCGGCTCTTTGTGGTATTTCCGGCAACTGAAACTTCCTAGCGGCTGCATTACCAATTCCACCTTCGATACGTTGCGTGACTGAAGCTTGGATGCTTAAGGCATCTTTCTCCATGCGCTTCTGAGCGTTTCCTGACTGCTGCCGCCTTACTAGTTCCTGAAACAGTATCATTTTAGTCAGATGAGCATCTAGTGTATTTCTGTTGCTGCCAATGCTTGAAAACATCCAACGAAATGATTTTGCTGTTTTTATGATGAAGAAAGTAAACAGATAAATCACAGTGACGATAAGGATTATTTATGCCTCTGAAACAGAAAAAAACTGTATGCAAAAAATCAATTGTATTCGATCTTCACAAAAATAAACAGAACGTGAAGAACTTTTGGGAGACAAACAATACAGAAGAAAAACAGAAGCTGAAAACGAATTTGTAAAATATTACGACTGCATTGAAATGACTGACGGCCGCCTTAATACAAATTAAGTGGAAATAGCAAGGAATAAAAGGGGCTGAAAGATATGGATATTCGAGGAGGCGGACGCGAGAGCGTTTCACTTCGAAATACGAAACTCTTTTTAAACGTGAACTCGATGGAATCCTTTGATGGGCTTAAGAAAAAGGAACTATATATTTTTTTCAATGTAGACATTTACATCATTCTATGTGGCCATACAAGGAAAGCTTCGAATTAATAAAATCGAAAGTAAATATGCATCAGGCATGAAATGAAAAGAACGCAGGCTACAAGGGACGCATTAAACACTTATGAGTAAACTGCTTCATATTTTATCGTTAGCAGTGACAAAAGGAGGAGAGACAACCTGTGACTGCTGTTGAATTAGCTTCGATGCCTGCTTTTGCACTGATGGCGGCTGCGCGGCAATGATCGACTCCAGAAGTTCCTTCACCATTGGCCTTGCATCGTACAGTGGATGTGCCTTTATGCGTGCGATTAAGTTCAGGCTTACAGGCCCACTTTCCATTTGCTCGAGGACCTGAAACAGAATGCTTCCTAAGGGCATTGCAACTAGATCTGATAGAAAACAGAGATGATTAATTCCTCTTTTTCAATTGAATGAACTATGCCATAGCTAAAGGATCGTCTATTTCCGGGATTCACCTTTTACACAAAGGCGTCCCAACAGGTAAATATCGAACATAAATTTAACTACACCGATTTTCGTACAAATTGAGCATATATACTGAGACTTTCTAACTCTTGAGAACGCTAACAAGACTCTTTCAACGGAGCACTCGGATTACGCTTCTGCACAAACATCTGAAGGTTCTGTAAGCTAAATACAACTTGCAAATGGCAGAAACAAGCTGCCGCACATGTAACAATCAAAAAGTCGCAACTGAGATAAATACTGGGCGTTAATGTCAAATTTGGTGGGCCCACCTGATTCATGAGCATATTCAACGAGTCAGTCTCCATACGCCAAGTATTCACTTGTTTACCCGTCGAAGTTTTTCTGTAGGGCATCCTCGTTGTCGAGTTGTCCACATCATACGGTAAAAACGTCGATTTCTTCGTATCAGCAGCAGTTGACACCTTTGCTGCATGCTGGCTGCAATTGTTCCGAAATTTTACTCAGAGATTTTCATTGCTAACTACTACTTTTCAAAGTAATTTCCCCACCAAGGCAAAACAATCATGGAGGAAAATGAAGAACTATTGAAGCGAAGGTCCCAACTCCCCATAGAGATGACTTCTGCTAACCAAACCAGACTACCGTTGCGATTAAGCGTGCTCATCAAATACACACGTGCGTTATTAGGCATTTGGCGAAACAATGTCCAGAATGTTAAAAAAAAACAGCCTCATATGCCATAATAAAGTATGGAGAAACTACGTTAATTTGGAATAAAGTACCTGATTCGCGAGTTCGATGTTATGGGATCATCCGGTTGCTCTGGTGTCATACGAGCATCTTTCTCTTCGTTCGAGTTTGGGAATTCCAGCGGCTTTCTCTCAGATGTTCTGCTATAAGGATGGCCATCATTCACAGCAGGCTGCCTCGCCCTGTATACATCTTTGTCCCTGCGTACCTTTAAAAAAATCCATCGGTTATGGCAACAGAAATGTTTTAATCACTTATTTGCTCACATCAGCATCAAATGCTATCTCTAACAACGGAATTATTTCACTATAATACATAACTTTATTGGACTTAACACTCGCTATTGCACTATGCAAAAGGAAAAGCACCGAAACAGAATGGGATGGAGCTGCAAATTCATGAAAGTTCGCGTACTTACCGTAGAGATTAGTGCGTTCTTGTCCGGTGAGCGGTTCTCCTTCAATCCTGTCTGGAGACGCGATTCCAATCGCTTTAATCTCTCTAGTGGATCGCTGAAGTCATCCTTCAGATCATCACGACGTAGTTCTTCTTTCTTCACCACCTGAATAAACAGCATTTCACTGCAAGCAGGCAAGTGAGCACGACAACGTAAGCCCAAGAAGAACTAAACGCACAATCAGGACTTTCAGTGAAAAATTTTCCATCATTCAGAGCATAAGTGTATCCAAATTAAATACACATATATTATCGCAAAGCAGGCATCAGCAAACTTTGTTTGTGCAGAAGTAATTATCAACCTGCATAATTGCAACCGCGAGTGGTCTTCACATTTTCTCATAAAATGACGAGGCCATCTAAACAATCCAATCTAAAATTCAATAACTTATGGATCTCTCCAAAAGTTTGACTCAACTATCCAGCAAAATTTAAACAAAGTTATGTTGAACGACCGAGTTTCGAAATGCTTTGGAAATGGCCAACATCTTTAAGCCTACAAACAGGAACTTACGACGAACATCACAGCTAATTAAAGGATTCGAAAGACCAACCACATCGTGTCGAAGACTCTTCTCGACGCTGAGCATCTCGGGAGGTTCACCGTAGTCATCCGTTTTCCTTGCTTTTGGTGGCTTTATTGGCGAGTTTTCGTTGTATTCTTCGGCCTCTTTCCGACGTCGTCGAAACTCTTCAATCTTCTTCCTGGAACTAGTATTCATAAGATCACTTATTGTGAAAAACGGTGAATGACGGCCGTAATACCTGCGTGGAATGATATCTCACCTGAGTGCTGTTGTGACTGTTGCGATTCAATAAAAAGGTTTGGGTGAGTATTGCAATCAATGCTTCAACCGCCTCAGTTCTAATGAACTAACAGGATCGGTGCCCGCATACGTGATGCTTTGATTCTTAACTACTAGGTCTTCTGCGTCCTGCTTTCGAAGTTAGTCACACCGTATGCTCCAAATGCTTTCTGCCCTCTTGTGCGCCTTTTCGCAACAACCAAGCACATCAATCAAAGCAGCAATCTGTTTCCTTCCCCGAAAAATTCTGAACCAGGCATTTTGGTTTATGCTAGGCGTTCTTTAAATGTGCTGCCAGTTTTGAAATGGCTTCCGAGGTTTGCCACAGCTGCTAGAAGAAAAGACTTTACAAGATTGGAAAAGAATAAACGATGGTTTATAGAACTTCCAACAAAAAATGCACGCTACTTCTCCTTTGCTAGCTAGATACCTCTTGGCACGCTTCGACCTCACATAGCTAAACCAGATCTTCGCAGGTTGTGCAAGATTTAACGGGGTTTTGCTCAACTTAGTCGCTCAAAATAATTTCACTACTCTCAAAATATGCGCGTTGAACCTATGAAGGGCAAAGATTGGTTTTGCATCATCACCCAGCATATGTTTACGAACAGGGTTATCAAGCCTTGATCTGTTCCCTTATAAAGTTATGACAGCTACTAAGATTTCGACGTTTAAATGCCGACTGAATTAGATATCCTCTTGCTTTGATTACATTTAAACTCCACTTGTATACTGGCTTTGCTCCTTATGATGTACCCTATTCACTCTCAACTGCACTCGCTTCGTATCTTGCCAACCATCAGGCACCTCTCCCCTGTTACGATGCCCACTTTCGATTGCTGATTTCTTTGTGTTCCCACATATTTTTCGTCTCTGTATACATTTTATTTTCATGCTCATGTGCGCGTTTTTCATGCTTCGTTTACACTTCGGGACCAAACGTTACCTTCTCCCTCACGTAAAGATTTGATTGATATACAGTGTAATGGTGTAATTGATATACAGCAGAAAAGTGTAGTCTACGAGGATGTGGGACGCTCGAATAGTAGTACAGTTTCATTCTTCTAATCTTCAAAAACTTTCATTCTTCTGATCTTCAAAAACTAAGTAATATAGGAAGGGTAGCGTATGGGAGTTTCATTTTGCTATGAGAATAATAGTAAGAAATAGTACATATCTTTACAAGTCGGTGTAGAAACAACATTAGGCACGACTCACTGCAACAAGATTTGTTGAGAAAAACGCTTATGGCGGGATGAAGTGGAGGGTTCCATAAAAGGGAGGAGTTTTATGGGGGATTTCTCTCAAGACTATGCGATAAGTTTGGAGTGGCAAAATGATATTGTTATCCTAGCATATAGAAAAGCGATCATTTTTACCTGGTTGAAGCACTGAGATGACCAAAATCCATGAATACATCAGTCTCATCTGCTAGATCTTGCACGACCATTGTTTCGGCGCGTTCCGTCAATGGAGTGAAATCAACGATCTGCAATTCACCTTCAGTATCCTTTAGCATATCATTCCTCTAGCACTCAAACGTTCTTGAGACGAATATGTTTGGGCGTTCCTGTCTGTGTAATATCGATTTCCTGTGTAATAATTAGAACTCGTTTCACGCGTGTCTTCCAAACCAGTCAATCTTTACACAGCTGCATCTTGAGGTAGTGACAGTGGCAGAACAGCCGAATGTCGGTTTGAAACCGGAATTCCGGTTCAGCTGTGTTCGAATTTTTTTCCGGCCGTGATGGAAACCCGATTTCCGTCGACTGTCTTCCAAATGTGACCGGCAGACATTAGGTGATAAGTGCTGCAACCAGAGTATCCAAAAGATGTAAACGTACCTGGTTTTCAGGAAGTTCTTGAATGACTGGCATATTTTCTTCCAGATTAAGCCACCAATGGCTGGCGATGTCATCAATGTCAGCCCGTCTTTCCGGATTGACCCGCAACATATTACGAATGAGCATCGATGCAGCTGCAAAATTGAAACATCTCACGCGCGTAATCCAAAACTACTATGACGTCGTAAGGCGAAGAGTAAAGAATAATTTAGGCAACGGGATAGGAAACGCTTTCCGAAAAAGGGACACTTTCATAGATACAAACATTCATAGAATGGAAGTATTTCGATGCTTTCGAGTAGGAAGGTCAAGCTTTTAAATAACACATACTGGACGGGGTGTCAGGCTCGAAGTAAGCGCCTCTCTTGATCTGCCTGACCATTCGATTAAAATCGCGACCGTCGAAAGGCATGGACCCGTAAACGAGAGTGTACAGAAGAATACCAAGACTCCAACAATCAACCTAAATGAAACAGCTTATACACATTTCAAAGAAGTACAGTTAATCGAAGCGTAAATATGAAGTGTTAGAACAAATCGATCTTGTTTTTTTGCAGTTGATGTCACGAAATATATATATATATATATATATATATATTTTACTGTGAAATCTTTTAACACTCGATTAATGTGGGATTTCTCGCCACTTTTTCCAGATTTGACGTAGCGTTAAACCAGAAACGCCTGACATGATCGGCAAACGTTATCTGAACCTACATGGATCGATGATTTTGATTTGGTGGATATGATCTGGCTTTTACTAGTAGTTATAAGAAATTGAAGAATGTAATATTATCGAAATCTGAAAGAGGTTTACCTCGGGACCCCTATAGGGGGTTCCGTTGATGATTTCTGGAGATGCATACAAAGGACTTCCACAAAATGTCGATAGTAAAGTTTTGTCAGAGAAATAGTTCGATAGCCCAAAGTCGGCGATTTTCGCATTATTGTCCGTATCCAGGAGAATATTCTCGAGTTTCAAATCTCGGTGGGCCACTTTATGCTGTAAAAACATTCTGAGTGATGGCCCCACCATGCAGCAAATGGCTTCAGGAAGTATCACTTTTTATCAGCAGTATCACTCTTTACCAGCACTTTCTTTACAAAATCTTTCATCTGGATTTTCTTTGAAAGACAAGTCTGTTCGCGCAGCGTCAACGCTATAAAACTCTTATCTATTCAATGTGCAAATTCACTCGACAAATTCGTTCGCTCAGAACCAACAAGCTTGGGATTTCGTCCCCTCTTAATGCAGATTCCATTCATTCAGAACGAATCATGCCAGATTTCGCTCGCCACAAACCAATCTATATGTCAACTCACAGATGTCAACTTTTATCTATTTAAAGGCGGAGCAAACGAGCAAGAATTGCACATCGAATTTCGCCAATCAACCGACCATCTATTTCTAAGAGCAAACTATTCCATCTATCTCTAAAACACATTGTTCACAACAAGCAGCACCTACCTTATGGCAGTACAAAACTGCAGATGTGATTTGTCGGAAGATGCGTCGCGCTTCGGGCTCAGGAAGAGATCCGTAAGTGCTTACGTAATCATAAAGCTCTCCTCCGCTCGCGTACTCCATTACAAGAATTATTTTGTCTCTATTCTCGAAAACTAAAATAACATCGCTGAACTTCTTTCTCTGGACATTGTGCGTTTATTAGTTTCCTTTAAGAAATAACCTCGTTATTAAATATTACCGAGAATTCCATTTACTAAAGAAGCATGATATGTGATAAACGCAGTACGATAACTAAATGATATCGCTTATTGAAAAGTTTTCTTTTCTATCGATTCCAATTGAGGAAAGTAAAACAAACAATGATCCTATTATAAGTCGCTACCTTTCTGAAATTTAAAAGGAGTAGTCGATTTCTGTTTACAGCAAATCTTTGTATATCCTCCTCATCCGCTACTCGTAATTCTTAGAAAAGTGATAACAATTCTAGCGAAAAATATTTAACTCTCTTGAATTGCAAAAATGTTCTCACATATGCCACATCACACAAAAAATTTCTTAAAATGCTTTCCCATCATAAGTATTTCCTTTTCCCAGTCGAGACTACTAGAATTCGTATAGTCTTAAAACCGAAACTTTCCCGTGGTATCCCCAAGAAACTTTCAAAAAGAAAGAAGAAACAATCCATCTCCTATAGTTCCAAAACAGCAGCCTCGTCTTTGATATAAAAAGTGCTTAGCAAAAATGAATGAATGTGAAGAGGCCATCAAATTAGAGTTTTTTTCATGCCAAAGGAATATAACAGAACAGATTCGATAACAAAAAGCAAACATCGCACAGCGTTTTGTGAGAAAAACTGAACAGTTTTGTAAACGATGAAAGTAATTAAAATCGAATTTGAATCTTTCCATAATACACAACCACGATCAATTACGAATCACCTGTAATTGTGTGTCTTAGATGATTGAAAGCCATAAAATGAGAAGGATTCTGAATGTGGCTATTTTGATTCTTTAGAATTGATGAAAATAAACAACCTTCGAAAATTTGAATAATATTAGGATGCTTGAGCGCAGACATGATTCTGATCTCCCGTCGAATCCTCACTAGATCCTGCTTGTTTTCGATAGCGCTCTTCTTGATTAACTTTACGGCTACCTTAAAAAAACAAATTGAAACTCCCCAGTAATACACTTCTGAATTGAAATACGCCATTACTGATAGCATATTGACGTTTACTTGTGTCCGGGAATCAACTGTTGCTGTAGTAGTGGCACATTTTCGCTCATTGTTTTGAAATCCATCAAGTGATGCTGTTTTGATTTGAATTTGCTACTTCCTAGTTTTAATCTTTCCATCAATAATATTTAGCGGATTGTGCGACCTCGATAAACGAGAGTACTTTTATAAGCGAGGCGTGGGCAGTGCCAAAGGCAGCATTGAGTGAATCACCGTGAGGGGAAGCTGACAACTGCAAGCCACTACGTCAGCTGACTTCGATAATCGATAGCGTCGTATCAACAAACGAAACAGTTGAATGGAAACAAAATCTCATCGTTAATCGTCGTTAGCCGAGAAATATAAATCAGAAATGAACGAACGCTAAATGTGAATGTCGTTGTAATGTAATTGTGCTTTTCAATGCACATTTCATATCATAAGTGAACCTTCAAAATTTAAGATCTCATCTAGACAGTTCATTGGATTCAACGAATTTATTCACGCAACATATTTTTAGCGACTAAAGTGTGCTTCAAATCATTTCCAAGTTCACCAAAGTTTGAAAATTCTTCCAATTTAATGAAAAATCCCCCATCTTTTGGAGTTTTCGAGCAATAACATTGATAATATTAATAATAGCAATAATAATAATAATAATAATAATAATTAATAATAATGACAATGAGAATAATGATCTACGATGAAAAAAACTTACCTCCCTTTCGTTTTTATGATCATAAGCAAGTGAGACTTTGCCATATGTGCCCGACCCCAGTTTCCTAATAATTTCAAATCGATGTTTGATATCGCCTTTGCCAGCGCCCATACTTGGGCCATTAAGAGGTTGACCTCCTGAAAAACGATTCTGGATAATCGTTAATAAAAAAAGGGGATAAGGAAGAGCCGGAATGGAGATCACAGATCGGTTCACCGCAGTCCCAATGACGACATATGAAAGTACCATTTCAGCGTAGTTCTTGGGAGTACAGAACAGTCAGAACTACCTACTTTTTCGCAGGCATTCAAAAGCCTTGAAGTAAAAGACATTTCCTGAACTACTAAGAATGCTAAAAGCATAGATACAAAGCAGTCGAGATTCTACACTATTGAGATTTCAATGGAATAACGATGTCGATTAGTATTTGATGAGTTTATGAAATAGGCTCGCATAAAAAACAGTTACCGAGTGCCGATCCTCCGCCAGCTGCACCGCTACCATGCTGACTATTACGTAACTTCGAGGTGCTATATTTGTTGGTGCGAGAGTTACGACTGTTACTTCGCGAACCGCCTCCTGCGCCAATCGTCATGCCGCCAGATGACGATTGCGGCACTTCTTCTAAATGAACGATTGTGCACTTCCAATCTCGTTTTTTTTTCGTTCATTTCTGCATGCACACCTCAGGATTTTACACGATGAGACCATAAGCAAAGTGCCACAATGGTGATATGTTCATCCCACCAAATAACGACCATTGAGCATGTATAGTTCCATGAAGAGATGCTTAGTATTAAGCGTTTAAAAAACGTTCAGCAAATAATCCAAAATCGTGCAAAGCAAAACTGAACACTTTTCACAGAAAAGATGAGAAACGGGGAAGCGAAGCACTCGGTTTCCACTGACAACTTTGTTTTCATTTCTCGTTCCCTTTTAATTGTTTCACACTTTACGCTAAACTTTAAATGCAACGAAAAACTATAAAATACATTTAATATTAGACCGTCAAACTGCTCGCTTATCGAATGCAGACATATGAAGCATTCGATGATGAGAGAAACGAGGCGAGCAACATGTTAGCCGATATTTGTGAACCGATTTGTTACACTCAACACATTCTTTTTAACATGAGCATCGGCATTCTCTAGCTTTAACATATGGCTGAAGAGAACCTTGAAACGGTACTATCGTTCAGCACATAAGCAATGCTATATACTCACGAAAAACGAGCGAGAAATGGCATGGCAGTAACGTTTGTTGCATTTTGCTGCATACAGGAGATGAGTCCATTGAAGAAACTATCTTAAAGCGCTTCAGCTATATGTGGAGGCATAAAGTCCACATTACCAGTAGTTTTAAGGACAGCCAATATGCAAACAAACTGCCTAGCTTATGCCAATCACCATATATACAATATATTTTTCTACAAAATAAAGCATCATTCAAAAGGTTCAAAAAATGCACTAAAATTGGCTCCCATACTTTGATATGCTGGTGATTTCGCAAAACTTGTCAAATTCTTCAAGATACCTAGGTCTTTCTGAATGTCTCCTATGTGATTTAAACCGCATATGCCTCAATTCCTTCAAGATCCACTTTTATTTGACCGTTTTTCTGCAGACTGTTGAAGCAGTGCACAATTCTTCATTTCGCCGCATCATTTAATTGGAACTTCCAACAAGCTGCAGAAAACACAACAGTTTCACATTGAATATTTGTAAGTTTCATATAATGAGTCCGATTTCATTGTAAAGCAAGTGAATAAATACAAAACGTTAGATTTATATAATTCCTCACAAAAGTATGTGGGCAATGGAAGCACAGTGGAAATCGGAGGCATCTCAGCACGCTGCTTTGCAAATATAGCCCGATGGGGGTTTAGAATAAATGCACAAATAAAGAGCTATTATTAGCTATTATAGCTAACTATTATTCGCCCTGCAGTATCTCTTAAGTGAGTAACGTTCTATCTTGTTTTTCGGCAATTTCGATCCTTGCTGCATCCATTCCAAATCTCCAGCTACTAAAGCAACCAACTAGCGAAATGCTTATGCAATTCTGCAACAAATATTATGACTAATGCAAAGCATTGACTGCTACCAGAATTGGAAAAAAAGTCGGCTACGCTAGAACATTTCTTCATGAAGCGGCAGACATTCAAAAAAAACAAAAAAAAATAAAAAAATTAGGTGAATGCCCTAAAGCACCTATATCAATGACATATAGGAGGAAGATTAAAGTTATTCAACGTCAAATAGCAAATAAAGGAATGAATGGGGTGAAGAGCGTGATTTTCTGGCAGCCCGATGCTTCAATATACCTCTAAGGAAGTTTTTTGACGCAAAAAAGTCAAGAAATAGTTCTGGTTTTTCGTCCAAAATGGTTGCACTAAAACGCCAGATTTATTCTTTAAAATAATTCACTGAGCATTCTTCGGAATGCAAATTTCAGCCCAGTATATAAGAATGCCTGCTATTATATGAGGACTTACGTTTGAATTAAAGGCAACTACCATGAGGGTCGTGTAAACAGTAAGCTACACACTGATCTGGTAGCGCCGCCACTGATACTGTAAATGGCAAAGTGTTGACCCCTTGGACATCATATCTTTCTGATTTTATGCATAATTTGTACTTAAAACATTTGGTGACTTTTGTTATCCAGCAATCAACGTTGACAAGCGTTTGCTTAGATACGTGTCACCTGTATCGTTACTGTTTCTTTTCTTCCAAAATGCGGTTCAGCTTTCAGATGGCGTCTCATCGACACCGGTTCAATGAATCGTCATCGTTGAAAAACTAGAAGAATAGATGCCATCTACGCGTTGAAGAAGTGGTCTTTAAAGTTCTCAAGATTGCATTGCAGTCCGATGCTACAACGCATTCAACACAAATTGAAGCGAGTTTCGACTACAAATATGAACTCCTACAATCGTAGTAAACCAGTCAATGTCATTCTGAAGCGCATCAAATGCAGAAACAAATAACGAATCTTTATTCAATGAATTAGAACTGAACGAAAGCTCCGAAAGAAAGCGAGGACTAATAATCGAAGAGATATTGTCACAAGACAAAGTGTGGAGTGGAAATGATGATCGCCTGCCAAATAGTAAGAAATGCCGCATCATCTAAGTGATACATCCCTCGTCCTGTTTTCCTGGCAGTGACTGCAGTTCAAGTGACCTCATTCGATGATGCAAGTTGGGAAGCACAAACTCATCACTATTTGAATATTGAGTTTAAGGAAGGAAAATCGAATAGTTTTAGAAAGCCGACTGAAATTTGCAGATGGCATCTTCAAGGATGAGGGAAAATTTCATTCATATCAGTATGAACTCAATACTGCGTATTTTGAACATCCCTATCACCCTCAAAAATCTGCTGCAATTTTCAATGCTGAAAAACGCTTTCAAAACATATTTTCGACCATTTAGATGAAAAATCGGAAATATCCCGTAATTTTTTTTAAAATTACACTCACGAAATCCTCAAAAAAAAAAAAAAAAAGGCAACAGAGCATCACCGCTATCCTCTGTTCGCATTCCGTAGTTCTATTTGTAACATGCGAGACTTATGTTACTTCACTCTTACGTCTGCTACTGGTTGCAGGCAAATTATTATCATTGCATCAACAGAAGCGCAATAGTACGATTCTCCAAGCAAGCAAGTGGACAAGCATGGGAGAAAGGCTGTCACGATATGCGTCTCTGAATTCCACTCAAGTCAACTAGTTTTTCAGTTTACAAACAAACAAAATACATGGAACAATGTTTTCAGTTTGAGATGAACCAAACGCTTATTTAAATTCATAAATGGTTCGCCTTTACGCGTTTTTGCCATTTTCTTTTGGCCAAACGCATACGTTGCGTCTGTATGCACATACGCCTGTAAATACCTTTCAGCGATGCAGCTTCTACTGGGAAATTGATGGGAATAGAGTTGCAAATTTTGATGGTTTTACCTGCGGCATACGAATACAGCGGCAAAGAAAAGATGCTGATCCATTAGCATCGAGAATAGTCGCCAATATTTAGAAGTCGAAAAAACTTGCAAGCATTATGCGTCAGTCGATTTTCCATCTCACAAAACATGAAGGTATTATACCGCATATTTTATTGTCTACTGGCAACGTAGTGAACCTGCCTGGACGAGTCAACAGCACATAATAGTTTATTTGTTCCCGCACTCTGAGATGTTTCTTCAACCGTATAGGGAATTGGAAAGTGTAAAATGCGCATGAATTTTCTAGCACATTTAGATGACTAGAGTTACCATTGAAAGTTGGTGGATCAACATGAAAAACGGTATCGGAGGTTTTCACATGGTGCACTTCACATCCACTGAATTTCATGACTCGGCTTCAGTGACTCTCGATTTGAAACCAGCCAAGGGAGAGACGGCACTCATACATATCGCAATCACAAAAACCTTAAAAACATACAGAAAAAACCCACTCTTAAAGAGAACACTATCACTCAACAATCACCAAATCTCCATTCTATTGTATGCGCTATTTATTTTCACTTGACTTTTAGTGTAGAGCATGCACCCGAATTAAACACTTTTTCAACACGCATGGTAAAATATATCTGTAGTTAATACAAAGAAATTTCCTATCGTAGTTCCAACTGCAAAAGATTTTCCCACCTTTGATGTGAACAACAACAATATATGGGTACACCTGAAAGGTGTGCTCTCAGAAGTTGAGTAGAACAATGCAATTTGGAAGAAGCTGTGAAGGAATATGAAAGTGCTAGCAACGAGTGGTTGAAGAGGCGAAGTGCTTTAGTAAGAAGCGGCTGAGAAACAGTTCGAGAGGAAAAGCTGCGTTGGCGCACCGTGCAAAGGCACTCGATGCTTGAGAGTTAGCTAGTTCTCGACTCGAGCGGTTGGGGAAGAGGCGCAACGT
Organism: Baylisascaris schroederi; assembly: GCA_006503575.1. NCBI lineage: Eukaryota > Metazoa > Nematoda > Chromadorea > Rhabditida > Ascarididae > Baylisascaris > Baylisascaris schroederi. Next base: position 1,659,154 of record QEWY01000309.1, on the reverse strand, counting down.
GAATGTCGAACGAGCGAGCTAGACCAGCTAGCTGTCACGTTCTTCCGATGCTGCTGAGATCGCCTAAACGTACCGATGATGTTCTCCGAGCAGCGCCTCTTCCCTAAGCATTCGCCCACACGCGCACTCGGCATGACGCATATGTGAGCCGATTTCAGCGCTTATTTGACGTAAATATGTACCCTCACAGCGGCAGTCCTGTTTCCTTCAGTACCTCTATGACATAGAAATATTAATAAACAATTATATGCTTTAGAGTTCGGCATTTTGGGACAATACTCAACAACGAGTAGCAAAAGTAGTCGATCATCTAACTACAAAGGCAGTAAAAAACATATATGGATTTATCGCAGCTATCGTTGCCAACTATCGATATTGTTAGTGTGGAAGAAATACTTTGTAGACTTCATTCCAGTGTTACATACAACGCATAACTCTGACGGTATTAGGATAGAACGGAGGAGGAGCCAATATCAGATATCCTGCCTGATCAATACATCGACCGACCGTTTCACCATAAGCACCAAGCTCTCCTTTCGATCATAGCAAGAGGCCTTAGAAGAGCTAAAATAAGCAAAGGTGGGACGCGTTTGGTAGAGGTATATGCATGAACACCCAGAGTAGGCACGATCGTGTTCACACACTTTGGGAAGCACTGTTGCCAACTTTACTCTGAAGAATCCTCTTGACAGGTTTCTGGAATTTAGAACACACCAAAACGGGGACTTCCATGTAGAAAGTTGGCGCTCTGCTTTGTTCAAGCTTTAAACGCTCGGAACCTATTGGATTGATCCGGCTGCAGTTGTTGCAGTACGAACATGGAAGTGAACACCCCTCTCGAAACGTTTCCCTCTCCCGGAAGTTCTAGAGCTATGAGCCACACTCCTCATCAAAGTGATGCACTCGGAGAATATCCTTTCCTTTAAGCAGAGACTTTCATTAGAAACATGTATACTTAATGAATGGCGCCTTCAAGTAGACATGTGGTTTGTACCTAGGAATAAGTGATCGCGTATCTATGAAAGAGGTGGGGCAAAAAGAAACGCAAATAGGTGGTCACCATATTTCCTATGATGGCTGGCTGACAACTGGAACAAGATCGCCTTTTTGGATACTAGCCTCTCATCGTTATCCCCCTTCCGTTCAATCAAACTTGATCTCTAATTCCGGAACGGTCAAGCATCGATGCGAGCAGTGGAGAGGACTGATAGCGAGCATACGCTGAAAAGAGCGAAAATTTCGGTAGCGCAAAAATATCAGAAAATCAAGAAACCTAAATAGATTTTTGTTTCAAGAAATAAAATGTTGCGGGCGCTGACATCATTCAACAGATGATTTTCCAACCAGATTAGTCAAGCACCAAAGTACTAGTCAAACAGAGAAAGAGTAGATAGCCAAGTTAACACCAAATTGTAGAAAATTGACCTCTAGCAGCAAGTTTCGGTTTTCTAATTCCTACAACGAATTTTGGACAGAAAAGCCCCCCTCCCCCTTCTGTCAGCGGTAGTTTAGAAACAGTAGTCAAACATGCCAACATTCGAAGCCTTGTAGAATTCGTGCGGTGGGTTGGGACGGGTGCACTCACTTGTGATTTCAAACTGTCGCCTAGGGCCACGAAAACTGGGACTCAAATCTGCAAACTGTATTTGTGCTGAGGAAAATTAGCAATCTGTAAGAAATCCTCTTTACATCAGCATTCAAGTTACAAAAACTGGCAATACGACAAAAGATAGCAATAAACATGGTGAACCGCAGGCTCGTTCACCGCAACTCGCTCAGGTAGCTCTGTTTCTTTGAGGAATTTGAATCCTTCAATTGACTACACCCTGTGCATATTTTAGTTTTGGAGAAAGCTACGTTAATTCTTGCAGGGCTGTGACTGCTTGCGGAATGGATTCTTCTTAAGGTGCTTCATAAATGGCAGAGTGACAAGTCCTTGAACCATTTCGTCGAATAAATCGTCAAGTTTAACAAGAAATTTTTTGGTCACTGTTGTTGTGACAAAGCAAATAAAGCTAACCGGGCAGTTTAATGAGCCAGGTGAACTCGTAGAAGAAACTCTCTTGTTGGAAGCAAAAAACCCAGTGTGAACGTAGAAATTTCTATCACCGCTACAATTGCACACCTGCAATCTTCATTTCTCACATCAATAGCGAGAGGGTAAGGACCCAAAAATTGGTTACCAGACATTAGCTTCGCGAACATTTGCTTCCTGCGCTCTTGGTTTACGAGGCGAATATTCGATCCTCGTAAGTTTGCGCATTACAAGAGACGACTTTTAGAAAATTGGCCATGTGCGGTGCACCGGACGCTTCCTTTTTCGAGAAGGAACTTTTTTTTTTTCAATTTGCATATTGATATTAGCCTGTTTTGTGAAAAATGTTATCCACTAGCAGCGATAGTCAGTTTTGTCTCTTAAGGAGAAGTAAACTAATTCTTAAATGCCACGATGCTTAACCTCCTGATCCAGGCCCACTGGAAAAGTGGAAATAATTGAGATTTGATATCCAAATTTCCAGCTGGCACTTCATACTTAAATATATTTTCAAACATAACAGTTTTAGATGCAGATGCCTATTCGATTAACGGATTCTCGTCGTTCTATCACTTGATTATGGCTCAGCAACTTATAGCTATTTACGTCTCAAGCGCACCCTTTCCTAGCATCTGCAAAAGAGCGCATTAATAGATTTGCTGTCCGCGAATTTCCTATGAGGGACGTCTGCGGATAAAAGATCCAGAAAGTGCTAAATCCAAGAGGACCTTTCGTTCAAACATGCCAGATATCATATGAAATATTAATTTTAATTGCTCATAATTCTTCACGTTAGTACTCTTGACACACTAACGAAGTAAAACATCTTCAGATCTTTGTTGACAGAAAGAATCCTGAAATACGAGAATATTTCTAAATAATATCGCAATTAGAATCGAAAACGAATTCATCACGGTGCCATCGTCCTCCTGCGGAGACTGTACCTGTGGATTTACAAAAGGTATTATTCCTTTATTGAAGGAATAAGGTCGTTGAATTTCTGACATTGTTGTGTGTAAGAATTTCTTCACACTTGTGTGCGTGACCTGCCCGAAGTGCAAGTTTGCTTGATTCCGCTCATGTCGAGTGAGAGCTCAATCTTCCTTCCTACGGACTGCGTTTTCCTACGGAAAACCTGTGTAGAAGCAATCTGGGATTCGTCGTAGAAGTGCTTCCCCCTTCTCCCAACACATAAAAACTCAGAATTAACGGACGGTTTTCATGGCAGATTTTGGATGGAAGAAAAGATGGATTTATTGACTTAGTCACGAAAAAGTGGCTAAAAAACGTTTCTACATTGGAAAGCACCGTGTATAATGAACGGTATTTTTCCACCACTTCCAAGTTCAATTTTCCACTTTGTATTTCCACAAATTAAATCTTCGTATTTCTCCTTGCCGGTCAAATGAAGTTCCCGTTTACTTCAAACAGTAACTTGTTTATTCAACTCTCAAATATATTGCAGAATTGTATCCAATCTCTCTCTCATACGATCAGTAGCAATAAAACCTGTTTTCAGCAAAAAAAAAAGCAAATGCTTGCGAACCGTATAGGTGTCCATTTTTGTCAGAAGTCATTCGTGTCAATGCGTACGCAAGTGGATAACCGAATGACTGTCCCATACAAGTGGTGGTTAAAAGTTCGGAAATCAAATCTTGATGGACCAATTTTCCTGTATTCCAAGGAGTTAAAGACCTTGAATCAAAATAGCACGAATATGCAGGATGAAATTAGCGGGAAAGGTAACAAGTGAAAAGCTGCAATAATTAGAGAAAAAATGCGGAAAGATGCAAAAAAACGCTCAAATTTGCAAAAAAAAGGCAATGAGAAGTGAAATATAGTTCAGATGACTGGACCAGTCGGTAGCTTTCCCGTGTTTCTGAAAATGTGTTTTGCGAAAGGCCATTCTGACAGTTTCATATCTGTATATATCTAAAATATGTGTGTGTTCCTATACACATGCGTCTGTCCGTCTGTTTCGTAGGTCCAAGTGTAAGATCAACGAACAATTCCGGTAGATATAATCCACGCCATTATGCTGATTAATATGGCATACTTAAAATTTGTTCATTTCGTAAATTTGAAAAAAATTAATCCGTCCATTTTGGAAAAAAAGTTGTATACTTTTCAATGTGACAAAAATTCGTTTGCATTTTACAACTGGACTCTCAATCCACACAGATCGAATCAAATCATATAAAAATCTCTTGTGGGAGACTTGTAGGACTTCTGAATTAGTTGAAACGTGGAGAAATTTTTCTGCAAATTCTGATTTTTGCTTGTAACATGTGAAACCGGCTGGCCAATGATCGAAGTACAAAAGAGATACCAGCTCTTAGGGCATGCTTCTCCACTTATGTTCCGACAAGTCAAAAATTAGAGCCGAGCCGGAACTCCAGTTTTGAGCGGTTGACTCAAAAACTTGCTCTTAATCTGAGACAGGAGGGAGAAGGTGCTTGATTAAAAATATGTAAATTGAGACGATCATAACCTACATCCCACCCTACCTATGAGATTCACTAAAACCTAAACCTAACAATCAAATAATGCATATCGATTACTAAAGATTACCTGTTTCTAGATGTACGCATCAAAAAATTGCATAGAGTTATAATTAATGTCAACTACAGCCGATGCTAATTGCACTTAGAGCGAGAATCAAACCATATTAGTATGAAATCATTGCCGATTCTAATATTTCGCTTGAGATCCTTTGATTTGCAACATATCGACGAGCGGACGGAATCCATTCCAGTGAGTAATAATGCTTGAAATATGGACAATTCCTACGGAGTTGCTCCAATCAGCTCCCTCAGAACAGACCCTCCTCTCCGCTGAAACGTTGCTTCCATCTTTTAGCGCCTGAACTGGGTGCGATTCAGGTAAAGTGAAATTAATGAAATCACTGCCTACATATACAATTGTAAGACTCAGAAGTTCCCTGAATTTACAAAACACTCCAGAATAAGAAAAACCATAAACAATCAGGTCTTCAGCTGCTCGTTTTATTCTATCAAGAAACAGCGAGATCATAGAGTCCTAAGCAGCAGAATATAATGCTCGTTGAAGCTTCGAGTGTTTCAGTATTCGAGTTTTCATGTTAACGAATCAAAAATTTTAGGCCGAATTCATAAATCAGACCACCGAAAAGAGGTCGCTACTACAGAGAAAAATTATCGCATTCTTGTCTGCATGAGAAACAGCATGCGATCAGTTCGCATAAAACGAGCTGGATTTGGTGAAGAAAGATTATAAACATCATAGATCAGCGCATTTTTGATGCAGCATTTTGAGGTGCCATATTCAAACGCGAAACCGTGACAGCGGACTAGTAAGCACACACGAAGAAGCACAAGTTGTGACCGACAAAAAACAAAGAAGATAAGGCAAATGGGAAGATAGCCATTACATATTTGCTTGAGTGCTGCCATTAAGTTGCTAAAGAGAAGATGCACTGCCTAGGTGGATTGGCGTATGCGTAGAATTGTATGGGTTTGACGTATTCTAACACTTTTCGTATTCTAATGAAACGTCAGCTCAAGTGCGCGCCCACTAGACCATTAACAGTTCAGTAATACTTCAGGGGGACACGGATCGAATTATGAGAACAAGGCACTTCACATGTCCACCGTGCAAATCAACACTTTAAGGTAACAAGAAACCAACATATGTGGTAAGAGTATCCGATTGCTGATATTACACTCGATGAAAGTTTCCGCGACGGATGCCCTTTTCTGACAACAAAAAAGATTTTCTGTGGACTTTTGCGCCATATATTCATTAAGAGTAATCTTAAATCGTCCTGTTGTGCATTGCTTTACAGCTCGAGTGAAAGGGTGTAAGTGGTGGTCAGAGAATTGTAGATCAACTGTTTTCGTGCAGAGCAGGGGAGCGATGACCACAAGACAGAGCAAAGTCTCTACAAACGCCTTGTGGCAAGGGTCGTTGCGTATAAAAGGAGAGCGCATTTGCTTACAAGAGTCAGTGTGCTTCTAGCTTTTCGCATGAGGTGTCGTCATTGCGGGAGTCGGCTTTGACGGTAACGGTGCGCAGTCGGACCGCGAACAGGCTCGGGCGTGAAAAGTGCCCGGTGTTTGTTAGCGGGAGGTGGCACTAGTTGTGCCAGGGTTCTGTCGGAGCGACGTCCCCTTACCGTCGTGTTACCCTTCCTCCTTCCTGTTGTTGGTTTTCTTAAGACTTAACAAAAGCTAAACCTCTTGTCTTGTTGCCTGATGATACGGCATCTGGTCCAGCCTCAAAAGAGAAGGAATTTGAGGGTTCTCCAGAAACAAATCAAGAGTAGAGGTGCAAAATTGAGCCGAAACCCGTACAAGCGAACTCTAGTGGATGCTAAATTCGTTAGCTCGAAATACTTAAGGATCCGCACACAAAGAAGTTTTATGATACAAGTTTCACAAGTGACAAATGTGACATCAAAACTATAGGTCAACAGTGTGACTCAGTACACAAATTATATCGCATCTGAATCACGACAACAAACGTTTTTCCGCAGTGTTTGAATCAGAGAAGCAAATTTCCAGAAAGGGTGACGAAGTATGCGACAAAGTCGTGGCTGATGCGAAACTTGAAATGTAACGAGAATTTTTCATGTAAAAATTTTCCTCTAAATTATTCCGAAGATGAGCATCATATAACTGCTAACAAAGCTCTGACAGTAGAACTCCTCTCATAAAATACTCTGGAGCAATTACTGTTCCACTCTTCCACCCCCCCCCTTTTTCTAACCGGCAGCTGCCAGGACGAAGGGGAAATTTTTCAGAAGAAAACTATGCAATGCCATCTATTCTTCAACCTTCACCGATAATAACGCAAAAAGATTTTTAGAAGCTGATAAGACTAGTAAAAGACCAGTAAAAAATCTGGTAAAAGAAATATCACAAAACAACCAAAAAATGTCATAGCAGTCGTTCAGCATACCTCTGTACTTATTCAAACTTGAATCAACGCCTAAATCGACAATGGCCTCACTGATGCGAAACAATATGTCGCGGAAGGGAATTAATCTTACGACAAAAACTGCAGGCGATCTACTGCGAATGATAGTCAGTGCATGCTTCAAATAACAAATCAAAAGAATTTTCGGTATACAGAACATGAAGTAATTTGAAGAAGCACAAAACAATGCGGAAAACTAACGGATCAAAAAATAAAACACATGGCTGACGGTTTACGGCTCAAACCGCCACACACACTCAATTTCCACTATCTACACACCAAATATTACTTCATCATATTTTACGATCCCATTTCGACGTAAGCGCCTTAAAGCAACCTTCGAATTACACCCTATATTTGATTTACCCTTTGACGGAAATACTGCCCCTCATGCATTTCAACAAACCTTCTTACTGCTCCCATAAACATCTTCAAAAATTCTGGAAGGCGTTTTGATTTAATTTTACTCAAAATCTTTGGGAGCTATTCATTCCTTTTCGAGAAAATTCATTGCGAAATTGACATTAGCAATATGAGAGTGACCAAAAGAATTGCATTTTGAAATTAAGAATGGCTGGCGTTTGCCACAGCTATCATCTGTACCTTATACGCCTATTTTTACAACGTCGACATCTACTCGGAATAATAGCTAATAAGTAAAAATCAAGCATAAGCAAAAGAAGGCAATTTCAAGTAGCCGAATAATGCAAAATCATTCAAAATGGACGAACGGTTCCCACCCATACTGTCATCATTTGAAGCACTGTTAGTAAACATATTGTGTCCAGCATTCGCAACATAAAACACAGTCTTTGACTTTCTCTGAAAAAGAACACAATTAAACTGCAGAAATTTTGTTAAGGCATCTTTTAAGCTCAAACACTTCCTGAAGGACGCATCGTTAAACGTTACTGCTTGCGATCGAAGAAAAAAAGCGTAGCCGATAATGCAAATTAATACACATGCAATCACTATTACAACACAAACTGCTTATAGCAAACACTTGAAGTACTGACCGAGAATTTGAGACTACGGATCGATGAATCGCATAATCAACGCAAATGCGAATACGTAGCGCTGCAGTCACCCGGCGGAATTGTTACCGCAGGGTGCGCTGTTAGTGGGCGGCTATGTTGCAGCAGTGAGGTAAGTTCAGCTCGAACTTAGAGCACTGACGGCAACACCCCACCAACTACTGCATAACAACTGTCGATAGAGCACAGCGTTGCCTGCGCGCACACATCCCACAATTTATGAACTAAGTGATGCTTCGATAAAGCGCACTATGCTGTCTGATCGACCAATCGGCCGACCGCTTTCGGAAATATTCGTGGATACAATGACTTCAATGTTCGTTATATGTCACTATACAACCAACGTCACATGCACAAAATAATTCAGCTAAAACACGCTAGTTGCATCAGCTCTGTCCGGATTGATCAAAGTTGAGTGTAAGCAAAGGGCTTCAAAAGCCACAAGGTTATTAGTCTCAGCCGTGTTTTTATTAAAAATTGCATCTATTGAGAGGGAAGAAGGAGGTGTGTGTGTGTGTTGGGGGGGGGGGGGGGGGGGGGGGGGGGGGGGAAAGCTTATGCACTGCATTTCCCACTTCACAGAAGTCTTAAGCAATGCTGTACTATCGGTGCATTTTTTCCACCGATAAAGTACTTTTCAAGTCGCCGTTGGATAATTCACTTTTTTTTCTTTTTCTGGAAGTGATCAGATATAGGAATTTATTTGCCACGGTGTAGTATTTATGTGACTCCTAAGAGGATCGGCTGTTTATAATATTTCGCAATGTTAAAAAGAGGCAGGGGTTACTTTAAATGATATAGTGAAAACACTTCAAAATACAGACGTTTCCAGTTCCAACAAATCTAAGTTTGATTGAGGTGTTTGCATTAGACTATTTCACGTCCAATTTTGGGAGGGGTGAGTACAAGAGGAGGGGGGATATAGAAATAACTTGGTCGATTGTTGTTTAATTCTTGCAAATCATGCGATCTACTTTCGTGATTTCCGCGTTGTACTGAGATCTAAAAGCCAGTCCCTTCTATTTGCACCAACAGCCTCTCTTGTGCTACTCAGCTGCTTCCGCGCGAAACGTCAAGTGTGAGTACACACGGTGTGAGCTACACGTTACAGCTAATTTCGAAACCGTATACACCAGACTTACATGCACTGCAATATCAATATCATTTCAGTGCAGCAAGAGGAGATTGCAGGCGTCAGCCAACTCTTGCAATGATTACTGCCCTCAGATGAAACGTGAGCATGACTTCTGAACTTAAAAATTTGAAGACATGAAACGAGGCAATAAACAGGCTGCTTGAAATGTAGGACACTTGGCTGAAACAACGCTCTAGCTCATATGCTTCTATTTCTTGATTGAAACATAAAAGAGAGGAGTGCGGAGATATGAGACCGGCAGATTGGTGGATAGCTCACGCTTCAATTAAATACAAGCGATACATACCACCCCAACTGCAAACATTTGAGGCAGATATTAGAAGCGAGATTTTATTAAGTACTACCGTTGCCACGCACCTTCACAGATATCTCCTATGTCTACAACTAAAAACCATTCCGCCATATCGAACAAAAGCTTATCACAAGTCACTCCATATTGATAATTTAATTTTTCGAGAATATGGTGTTTCCTTGCGCAGTGAATACCAGAACTGCTCATAGAAGTGCTAAGCTGATTTTACTCCAGACCGTTTGGTCAGTTCATTACTGAAAATACTGAACAAAATTAACAGCTTCTGACAGCCGAAACCGAAACCAAATCGCATAAGAACAAAGCAAGACAGCGTTCATTTCTGAGTGCACGAATGATCTTTCTTCAGAACGCAGTTCCCATAGTTCGCCATTTAAGGGTGCTTCCACTTACAAAACATATTTTATTCATGGAGAAGAAGCATCACAAAGTAATTGGAAATATAAAATAATAAAAGATATTTCGGCATTAATCGTTTTGAGTATTGCAGTCGATAATTATCCACAATGAGACAACCGCAATGTGCTTTTACAGCAGAATCTAGACGAAGTTATACCAATAAAACCCTTTGAAAACACTTCTCAGAATGAACTCAAACTTCCAACAGTAAAACCAAAAAGAAGATAGGTGATCGAATAGTGAAAATATTCATCCGAAATCAGGATGTTCTGTGAGAACTAAACTTGTACAAGTGGAAAACACAATCACGAAGACGAATAGGTTGAGGTGATGCAGATTTACAATGAAAAAAACCGTCCAGATTTGTTCCTACGAGCATCAACCGGTTGATACCCACCATCCTACCAGAATCATTCCTCAAAGCAACAGTGTAGGTGGTGCAAACGTAAGCGGAATCACCGGAAATGGCGAGAGACGTTGCGAAAAATAACCTCTGATCACTTTCGCACAGCATCATACCACGGGAGGAAACCACACTCGTGTAAAGAAATAAACCTTACCACGTGTCTGATAATACATGACAGAATTGAACGCTTGAGAAGAAACCATAGACTATCAACTTTATGCAAAAAGTGTGTTGGAAACTGTTGTCAGTTTCCTGAATGAGACTACTGCTACTGCGAAACGGTAAAACTCTTCATATAGCTGTGATTTCCATTTTTGGTGCGATAATCAACGAATGTCTTGAGATATGTTCACTAGAACCGCTTTCTGGAAAGATAGATTTTTACATGGTCCAATTAATTCAGATATACAACTCACACTAATTTTTTTCCAATTGTCAGCAGGCCAATTGGAAAAAAAACCTTATTTGGCACATAGTTACAGGTCGATTTGATAATTTGACGTTGCCGAGTACGTTAGCGAATTTGAATATTGGATCTACGAGTTCTGGATCACGTCAACTCCTAGATCTTTCCTACTCACCGCATATTTATAGTCGACCGCACATCGGATTAGTTCAACTTAAGCAAATGCTATGTTCATTCTCGTACGAAATTTTCCGATCATCATTATATTTCGGTGGCTAAAGCATTGGGGAAAAATTTGCTTTATGATTTAATAGATCCGTGTGGATATATGTGACTGTGATTTTTTTCGTCTACTGATTATATCCGATATCACTCATTCATCTTCTACTCGTTCTTTACTCCGTGCAAGAAAATGCCATTCACATTAAGAAATGATCGCTGTGAACAACATTAATAAGTTCACCAACCACTAGTGGGATTTCTTTTCTCAAAGAAGCATTATTGCTTTCTAAATATAAATGCACTCAAGAAAGAATTGATCCACTCAAGCAATTCTCAAAGAGTGAACACGACCCATCGATAGACTAATGTTATTTCACATGAAAGTGTTGAGTTATGTAAACAGAATTGATGTAATTTTTGAATCTTTATGAGAGGATATAGTACTGAATGATCGAATAATGGAACACAAAATTGCATCGCTTCGTAGGTGAATATCACGGAGGCATGCAACATCGAGAGGTGAATGTCTTGAGGAGTATAGCGCTCAACCGTGATAAACATCGTAAAATGAAATTTGTTTTCGTCGAATAACGTAATTCACTAAGTATTTGTGGATGAAACATTTTTTAAACAGAACGATGGAAAGCTGTAAGAAAAAGGCGAACGACATTTGAGTAAGAAAATCGCTCGAATCAACGATAAGAAAAACAAGCATAGCTAGATTATCATCTTCCAAATGTGTCCGTTTTTCATTTCATTATTGAATTCGGCAAAGAGCAAAAAGTAAAACAGTAAGTGATCGACATAGTAAACAAAGCGCTAATTTCTTAGTTGATAAAATGCTTTGAAGGGAGTGAGCGCCTATTATGCGCTGTAAAGGCTGAACAGGCGCTAGCAGTGCTAGTAGCAACCACCGACCTCAGCTTCAGCTCGCCATCTCTCAACGGCAATTCAACTGCTTCAACTGTTTCGTACGTTAACGAAATTCAATGAAATTACAAGCAATGATAGAAAAACGAAGACGCACCAACGGAAGTGGATATCAAAGAGAGGTGGAATTCACTTTGGCTTCATTGTAGAAAATTAGTGCTAGAAATGCACTCAACATTATTACAGCTGCTCTAAAAAAAGTCAGTCTCCGTGAGTGTTACTCATAGCTGGCAGCGAACTACACCAAACCGTAAGCTCCGACAAGCCGCTGTCAAGGACTTTTTATGCGTAGTTGAAATATGTGAGCACTTCAGTAGATGAGCTGCTTAATGTCTACGTTTTGATTGATAAAACACAGTGAAGTGATCTCGATATCAGTAAGGCGTCAAACTTGCCTAAGTGAGCTATCAATTTAACAGCATCACCGATATTACCTCTTAGGCTGGATTGTTCTGGCGACAGCCAGACCGACTAGTAAGAAATAGTACCACTCCCTGGGCTGTGTTGCACTTTACTTGTGCAATTCAGTAAACGGTATAGCTTTAACATGAAAGTAAACTGAGGCTGAAACCTTTCTGGAACCTTCCTACCATCATAGAATAGAGATTTTTCCAGCAATAAATTCAACGCAAACCTTTCAAAAATTTTTGGGACAGCGAAAGCCGTAAGCCCCATCAATCACTTATTAAAAACAGCCGTTACGGTAACCATTACTATCAAAAGTTCACTTGATTCGGTACAGGTTTCATCACGAGGCGGACGAAAGGAACAGATAGGTGAACTTACTGTTGCCCCTGTGGCTGACGATTTTCGACAGTAACCGTGTGAATATTTTGCTGCGCGGACGCTCGTTGTGACGCATCAAGCTGACCACCGCTGGCGTTTCACGATTTCACCTTTTTTTGTGCTGCCGATTAGTCAAGAAGTGTCTGCAGGGGCAGCTGAGGGAGCTGCAACACAACTACCACACAGCACAGACGGCAGGCAGTCGGCCAGCGGAGTTTTTACTAGCACTCTTAAGCGTTTATTTAAATTGATGTGAGCAAAAAACCACAATCCCTCGAATGAGAGAACGCATGCGGCGATAAGGAACTGACGTTTAACAGAACTGTTGCAGCAAACGTCAGCTCACTCGACGATCGCAAAACGGCGAGAGAGAAATTACACTCGAAATGTTGCACGAGATAAGCCTATGAGAGCGTGGACAGAAGTTGCGAGAAAGCATTTTTGAATCCCCCTTTGTAGCAGTTCCTTCTCAGGTGTTTCGAATTTGCAGAGGTATTCTTTTCTAATGGAAATGAAATCTCTTGCAAAAGGAGACTACAGTGTGAACAAAAATCCCATTTAAAGTTTTCTCTATACATTGTGCCTGGAACAAATTCTTTTCCATTGCAATACTCTCCGAGAAATAATTTCAAAAAGGCTGGATATCATACTATTTGCAGCAACACAGCACCGTTCTAAGAACTGTAAAATAAACTTAAAATTTTGATGCGAATAGCAATAATAGCTTGTGAAAACTGCAAAAGTGGCAACTGCTAAGCCTAATAGCGATATATCGACTGCTAAGTATAATAGCCATCGTCCGCTTATGTCTTGTAAGCGATAATGTAAGCGCGAAATGAACGCAACACTCTGCTAGATGCGCTGATGTTTCATCGGTCAGTGACGGGGATTGCGACTTTTCGGCCAAACAAATGCGTCACCTTGCTTACCAATTGCTGCAAACAAGTTTTCAATGCAACATTGTGCATGAAGAAAAACATTGCAAATTCACAACTTCAAGCCCTTTCTTTTGAGAGATTATTCGCAAACATAAAAGTCACCTTAAGAAAATATAGAATCAACCTGATCGACCTCATCACATAAGTATAAAATGAGCGCAGAAAGAAATTTGTAGGCGAACGTTTGTTTATTCCTATGCGAAATGAGTTGCAACAAGGGTGACCGTCATGCCCAGCGCTTCGACTGCTTTGTTTTCCATTGCTCCTCGTGGGTACACCATCTAAAGTTTTACTAAGTTTTGTGAGCTATCCAGACCTTTACCAATTTCGGGGCGCCATCTAAACCTTCGCTGATCTTGCTGCACCACGTAGTTTTCACTAATTTTCATACACCATTTTGATCGCGAACGAGAACAAACAGACCATCAGCATAACCGAATATAAACTAAGGATGACATTCCCTCCAGATTTCGAGGCTTAAATTGGATGGATGTATCGACAGCTTAGCTATGAAAAATAATCTAAAATTGGCAGTTCGAGATCGCTTTCGTTTTCAGCTTAAAGGTTAAAAGTTTTCACATGCATAAATCCCTGATCACGTTGAAATTTCCTCTCATAAAAGTGAAAAACAGAAGGGTGAATAAGAAACTACGAGAATTCATCGCTCATAAAAGCAATGCTTTAGTAGCTGCACAAAGTGCAAAGAAAAAATGACGTCACGCCGTAGTAGGTGTAGAAAGAAAAAAATCTTGGATCAGAAGCTGTTCAATATTACCCGTGCGCCTGCGTGACTTTTCGAAAAAAAACGCATAGGTAGGAAAGTGTTGTCAACAAGCCCACAGCTTCCTCCCCCTTCAAAAACCTTACGAATGTTTATATGCATCATCAACACACCTTTTCGAAAGCGCCTGAATGTTACGAGGCGCGTTTGGTCGCAGGTCTCTGGTGAAGGTTATAAAAAACTGCACCATGTCGATAAAACCACAATACTTTCTCCAAAAAAGATGAGAAATTTTCTGAGATAGAAGCCTCCCAATTTAATACCACAGCTTTTTAATCTATGGTTTGATGCCACAAACGTATACGTGAATAAAAATGACATCACACAGTGGGAAGTTTCTGCTAGATTGAACTTTCCGGTCCATTTTCAGCAGCTGTTATCGTTCCAAATGCATAGATTTTTGCAAGCAGTTTTGCTCACTGGCGCGATAGGTACATCGAAAGTCAAGCAGTGATTAAGTGGACAGGATAAGGGAAACCGTGACTCAGTTATGTAGCCCCATGGCTCTGGGCCACGCAAAAGACCCATGGACTCCCCCGCTCATGGCTTGGTGCAAGTCCCCTATTCTTATGGGAACTCCTGCGGTCCTCACTACGGCACTAAAGGTAGCATCCTATAATGTTTCTTATGAAGTGATTTTTGAGTAAGAGGATCAAGTTGATCAAGTTCATATCTATGAAAAGTGGAACAAGCCGCGTACTGATGAATCTTCTCGGGAAGTTTTTTCGAAGGTATATAAAGTAAAGTTCGGCATTCATTTTTTGCTAATTACAGGCTCGCAAATAAGTTGGCGGATATAGGCAAAATCATTGACTCTCAAGAACGTTATGCACCGTGAATGGCTTCTATATTGAAAATTTCTCTTAATATGATTGCTAATAGCATTCTGCGAAAAGAAAAACGATCTAAAAAAGTCTTCAACAAAATTACCGGAATTATTTTCGGAGTTCAACAGCGAGGCGATAGCGCAGAAGATGAGATCACCTATGGAATATGAGTGATGAAACTAGATTCGCCTCTCTTCATAGGAGAGATGTTTACTCTTCAGGGTTCGTGTCAAAGCTCGAACAGCACCGCACTCCGCTCGGTGTCGAGTTTCTACAGTTACATTTTTTGTGGAAAATGACTTACAACTGTGATGGCTACCTCATTCCTTTTAGTGGGAATAGAGAGTCTTTTTTTCAGTGCTCAAGTCCCCAGCCAACATAGCGCATTCGTAATCTCATTCGCCAAGCGAGGTGTCCATTCTTAGATGAGCGTACTCAAAACATTTTGAATGTTTAACGTTGTGATATTCACTTCAGTAAATGATCTGTAAGCAATGGAGGTGAGAAAATACACGTGTCCGGTGCTGAATCTCGATAATGTGCGTGTCTAAGTTTCTACGGGACAAAAGTAAATGACGCAAGAAGCCCTGTAATGACAAGACGGAACGGTCGCTTGAGATAGAAGACTATTGGTACAGGGTTGTGCTGCGACGGAGAAATTTTGAGATCCCTGGTATTGGATCAATAGGCCTTTCCTTTCTTCCTCACAGCAGTTTTTTTTTCTAAACTAGGGAAACGTAGATGGTCACCTCCTCGCGTCTGATATCCCCATTTCTCTGGAAAACTTTGGATATTCCTCGAGGAACCTCGAAAATCTACAACAGAGAATGCGACCAGTGTTAATCAAACGCCTATCCGTTTTTGTAATTATGACGCAACTGGTCTTGGAAGGCCCTAATATCTTCCTCCCCATTGCCTCCCATCTTTGAATAAAAGCATTATTCAGTTTCACTCTTTTGTCCTTAACTTTAGGAAAACATCGGCAAAACGAACGTCGAGAGTCGTAGTACGCAGTATCATGCCGCAGCAATTCTTGAGGATGAGGAAAGGTCGCATTCTTTCTTCATTTCTTCAAACAAGATTGTCTTACTACGAATTTGAAGAAAAAGTATGAAGATATGTGTTTCAATAAATAAATCATCCATTCACACCAAACGTCAATTCGCGAAATTTGCTTCTCCGAATGTTGCATAGACATATAGCAAGAGGACAGCTATTTATAGACACACCATGCTCTTAACTAAAAGTCCGCCAAACTTCAGACCAGAACCTTACTTCTTATAGGGACAGACTTTTATGGCAAGTTTAGCTGAAGGTTGAAAAACTTCATTAGCTCTCACCTCTGTTCCTTGATTGCTTCATTGTCCTTCATATAGACATCACCCGGTGCTTTATTCACTATCTATCTCAACGACCTTTGTAGAAAGGAAAGAAATTCTACTCCCGTTGAAGGAAGCAGTTATAATCACGTAAGTGATGTCATCTTGCATTTTTTTAAAGGTTGTTCCAAAGACTTTTTGCCGAGACATAACATTTTTCTGGAATTGCTGCGAGCAAATAGAGGATCCGAACCGAAGTAAACGGTGGTGCTCAATCCTCACCTTTGCCCTCGTGTTTACAGACGATAGCGGCACATTGTTTGACTTTGTCTAAGTGCCGTGTCTGAGTCGTGATTTTCCATTTGACACGCACTTCACTTCCACTCAGCCGTGCCTGTGTACAGACGCATGACAACGGTCCCCTGCAGATAGGCATATTGCGTCTCGATGCACTATATCATGTGAGCATTAGCATAAGTCAAGGAGGATTAAGGCAGCCAGTTCCATCTTCTCTCCCTCATCTGTGGCGCACCTGGGGGTGAGAAATTTGAAGCTGTAATGGGTTCTGGAAAGTTGTCGTTTTGCGGGAGGGAAAGGGCAAAAACTTTAATTTACTAGAACATTTTACGTTTATCAGTAAAGTTTCATGTCGAACGACTTTGCATTGCCAGGTCGCAGATTTCGAACTTTTGTCTCCAATAGTACATCAGCCAAGAGACAATAGGAAGCTTCACGCAGTTGGTCTTGCTGTGAGGCACGCCTCATACAGCCAATGGGAATGTGGAAGAGTAGGCAGATACAGCATCTATCAGAAGATCGTTACTAGGCCGCATGGAGTCTGCACCTACAATTCCACGACCAGCCGTCTCACGCTAGCCTCAACACTTTTTTTTTTACGATGAACGATCTCAACGTCCCCACTATAGGAAGTTCGGAATAGCCACATGGCTTCTGTCAAACCGCTCGTAGGTGCTGGAGCACATACTGCTTTCTGACCAATGTATTTGTGAGTGTAGTGATCGAAGAGATGCTTCTCTACATATGAAAGAGCATTAACACCAGGCTGGAGGTCTAAAATTTAAAGTAAGACCCCACTCTAATTGAGAATTAAGAAGAGACAATCCCTTATCCTGGGGCACGAGGCAAACAACCAATAACCAAATGAAGGCCGTCCATTACGCCGCAGGTAAGGCAACAGTCAAACTGAGGAATGGACCGTTCTTAGGCAAATAGGGCGGCTTGCTGGTGGAGAACTAAGAAATTAGGAAGGAAGAGAAGCTTGAGACAAGTGCGCCCGCCGTTGTCAAGGAAAACAGATGCAGGAGAATGATGAAAACCACTGGAAAGGAACAGGTGGAGGAATTCACTGAAATCTGGGACCTCAGGAAGTTTTACAGTCGCTTACGAGTGCACAGCTGCCGATTTCGAACTTTCTTCCACTTGATGATGAGAGAAAATTCCTGATTAACGAAGCTACTATTCGACGGCGATTTGACCATATTTTAAGCAGTCTTCTAAAAAACCGTCCGCTACCGACGTCAGCATTGGCAGATGAAACTTGCGTATTGAATAATGTGCTCAACAGCAATTGGTTAAGAGCCAAAGAATCAGCAACGGGAAAGTGCTTCGAATGCTGTGCATTTGTGGTCTTTTACAATGATTATCTTAGATGAAAGTGTTTCGTATTGCATCTCTTTTGAGTGCTGCTATATTTCTATGTAGAAAATTGTTTTCATTTACACTTTTATTGCTGCGCTGACTTTTTTGTTCCTGCTGAATAAAGAGTTTATAGCACTAACGTTAACAGGAACTATTTTAGTAAGGAACAGAGAGAATGCCATTCCCATCGACGACCATGCTGTTGCAGATGTCAAGACCGCTCTCATGAGAACAATGATGCAACAGAAGAAAACCACATTTTCTCAGAATGCGTAAATGTGGTACCATTCCAAATAAGCGAAGAAACTGCACTGCTAGATTCAGCAACTAAGAGATACAGGAGATTCAGGAAAATACGAAGAGTTCTGTATCAATTCGGCTATAAAGGAAAGGCGGGATCAGTTAACCCGTCCACCTATCAAAGAATCTCTCTGCTATCTATCGGCTCTAAATTATTCGAAGAGAAAGAAGTTCTCCGAAATCTATTGGAAAGAAGCAGCAAGAAAGAAGCAAGACGCGTTCCGTCTTGGCAGCTCAATCATCAACATTTTCTATATGATTCGAGGATTGATAGGAGGGCGCAATCGATATTTCGGAGTGAACCCACCTCACAGGCCTTAATTTCAATGATGCCTTCAATTGTTCTTGTAGCGAGCGAATTCATAAGCTCTTAGAAGTGGATTGAATCCCAGAAAAAAACATCCATCTTATCAGAAACTTGCCATCTTAACGATGGCGCCGGTACATATGCGCTCGAGCAAATCAAAACTTCGAAGTTAAAACTGCAGTTCCTCAGCGGTCAGTGCTTGAAACGTTCTGGTCCAATTTCATCATCGATGGCCCGCGGCGGCGTATGATGCACGGCTTTGCTTCCGATGCTGAACTTCAGCCCAGCAGGCAAGAGTCAGCTGGTTTTGACTATGAAGACGGCGTAACCTTTGTCGATGCGCAAGCACGGCGCTCCAAAGAAGCGTCATTGCAGTCGAAATTTTCGAGGCGAGCTACGCACGGCTGTTAAAGGTGTCGAAATTAAGGTAGTAAACATATAACCGGCCAGGAAGCCGAATTTTCTGCGGGCGTTGAAGGAGTGTGCTGTGTTAATCCGAATAAACCTAAAACTGAGGAGGAAGTGTGTTATATTGGATACATAGGTGTGCTGTGTTAAAAACCTAAAGCTGAGAAGTGTGTTATATTGGATACATAAAGGTGAAGAGGTATGATACTGTAGCACATTTCTTGAAATGTGTTACAAAAAATGTACCATTACAAGGCGTATTTTTCAAACCGTTTAGTGCACTTTTCTAACACACCTCCCCCTTTTTCTGTTACTGACTTCCCGCTGGATGAATGATAGCTAGCAAATCAGTCAGTGCAACGTGGTATAATGGCATATTTTTTATAAGACGTGATTTAGATGTATATGACTGTGATGTCCAGTTTGATGAATGAAATGCAGTAGTCGATTTATGACATGTCAATGGCGTAGAAATCGAGACGAACTTCACTTTTTCAACGCTCTCAAAAACAGCAAATGGATTAGGAAAGAGCTTAAACGAAACTATTTAACAAAATAGCTTCATATAGTAGAACAAGCGTCTTCTCCATCAAACCAGTGACCACTAGGCGTGATCACCACTACCTGCAGAAGCACCTTACCAATAGGTACTTGCAATTAAACTTGAAGTGTAAGCTGCGCGTGAACTATATGTGGAACAAACAGAACTTTTGAGTCGTTCATGTGCACCCTTATGTCTAAAATCCTTTATATCATATGAAAATTACATCGGCGTTCCTATGCATCTACTGCACATTATACCAAATGGACCAGTAATGAGAGAAATGAGAGTGGATGAGCACGAGCCTTTTTTTAAAAGACCCTTGAGATATTGGACCGACACACAGGAAGGAACTATACTCCTATGAACCCGAATATTTAATTTTTCTACTCCAATCCTTGATTAACCGGAGAGGTTTCTTCGCTGATGCATGACAAAGATGAAAGTTAGAAGGACGCAATGTAAGGCTGCTAAGAGGTTGGGAGAATGTTTGTGCTTACCTCTCTTCCAAATCGTGCTCTTGCTTGTCCTGTGGTCGCACAGCTGAGCAAACGTCAGCGATGAATCTTTGAGGCAACTTTCCGTCGTTGGTGTTGCACGCGTTAGCTTCGCGACCACCTCCGTTGCTCCATTTTGGTGCTTTTGTGTCCGTATATGTGCCGATTTTTGTGTCCTCTGTAGCTTCGATTTTCCGTCTCTCAAGCTGTGCATTGGCTACCGCAACCGCTGGAGTTGGACGCAAAGATAATGGACGGATATCGGTAGCACAATGGGTTTCAGAAGGCTGTTGGAGATTTTGTGGTGGTGATGCTGGCGCATTGCTATTGATCAAATTCGGTGTCTTGGAGCTTGTGTTGCCATTGATTCGCCGATATGTATATGTGTATTTTCGTCTAGGCATGTGCGTGGTTTGGCCCGACATCAGAAGTCTAGTTATATATACAGAAGACTAGTTCAAGGTTGCAAAAAGTGTTAGTTGCTGGTCGCATGGGTTAAGTCGTCGTCGATCGTGCTCCCCGTCAAAATAGCCATCTGTAAGAAATGCATTTAAGTAGCGATGAATTCTTCATTGAGAGAAATCCCGTCATCAGTAGAAAATTCAGTGAATGTCGTTTCGCGGAAATCATCAGCGCAACTTTGGTCGCATAACGATGGATGAGACGCGGAATGATAGGCCAAGTAGCCGCCAATCGTAGAACGGATGGCCACCGTCCACAATTTTGCAATTTTGAGTATTTTTCTTTCTAGCCTTTCCATTCGAAATAATTTCTAAGGCTCACGCTCACATATGAGCGCCGATGACCATTATTCTATGCTTTGTATTCCAGTGCACCTCAGAATGCTTGACCATAAGCTGACATAGCGTGACGTCCAAGCTGCTGTGTTTAAAGCACCTCGACTAAGCACCCGGGCAATTATAAGAAAAAAAAAAACAACTTGGAAAGCCTGATTCAGCTCCCTGACCCATGAAAGTGTGAAGTGAGGTTCAAACGATCATTGCACATATGCGTTGGTAAAGGAAAGAAAGTAACAACCTCGCTCTTATATGAGCTCTCCTATGTGTGCTGAGAGCCACATTCGAAGTATATTGTCGTAGACTGACAGTGAGAATGATTAAACGAAGAACAAGAAACATTTTAGTCATTTTCTTTTCCTTCTTCAAGACCGGAAACGACTGGGAGCATGTGGAGACAGGATTTTATCGCCAGATCGAAAAAAAAATTGCAAAGGAGCAGTAGAATTTAGCATCTAAAAGCCAGAACTTGGTGCTGCAAAATAAGCTTTTAGATCTACTGGGAATTTTCTGAGGATTCGACGATTGAGATATATATCAATATCTGATCATATATCAGCACTTCAACGAAGCATGACAAAGAAACGATTGGCTTCAGAGGTTATACAGTTCAATTAAAACAACAGCAAAGACGGAAGAAATTAGGCTAACACAAAATTAGAAACAGTATTTTACTACACTTCGCAAGTCGAATTTGCTGATTGCGCGCCTTGTTTATTGAATACTAAAATAGACATCCTTATATGGACATACGTGAGACCTATATTAGTCAGTGAATTTAGACTTTACGTTTAATGAATTTTAAATTCCTATTATTCTCATCGACACTTAAATGCAATCCTTGTTATGCAGGCCCTATTTCAATTCCACAAATCAATATTCTATTATTAAACTTCATCTTAACAATTAAACAGCACTGCTTGGCGAAATGCTGTGTAAATATTTGATATCATGAGCATCTCAGCGTTGTGAAAGCCGAACATTTCGAAGTTTGTTACCGTTTAGATACGCTTGTGTAAATTTGCCAGACACAAATTTGTGTAAATTTGTCCGTTCATATGCGTTTACACTTGTCTGTCTCTCCAATGGTCTCAGCTTGGCAACCTATGCCATGAAATTTTATTGAGTATAAATATTTGAAGGCGGGAAAGATTTGCGCCCAATTTCCGCTAATTTATGCTAATGGGCTTGTAATTTTTCCATTACTGAGAAACGACTTATGTGAACGACCTAAAGAGAACTCAGAACAACTGAGAAACTGTGTGCGTTAGTGCGCATATTTTATTTTCTGCTGATACTATATAAAACTGGTAAATCATTACCGCGAAATGGAACAGCATGTATTAGCTTCTCCGCTACTTCCCTCCACTTGCATTTTTTATGCTGAAAGAAATTTTTTTCTCCTAAAATAAGTTCTTTTCTCCTAAAATAATGACTCATTTCGCAGTCTTTTGATACAAAAGCAGCATTTTTCACGTTTTTTTTTTTAATGAGTGCCTCTTCTTCTTTCATATCATTTCCTTATTCTTTTGCTTTGATGAGTGGTGCGCCAAGTACAAAGGCATTATATTCATTATTTTGCTTAACGTGCTCTGTATGCCTTTCATCATACGTTAAAGACCACCCAAGCTGTCTAGAGGACGGTTCGCACATACGCAGAATTATGGGGTCGTTAAGATCTGAAAACGAAACCAATACATGCTTTGACAGTGTTGCAGTACGGATACATAGCAATTTTTACAAAATGACCGTGGGGTGGCAATATGGATGGCAACTATATCATGGTCGATTAAGTTTAGTGGATGAAGGTGCGGATGATGAAATCGATTTGATAACACAATGAACCTCGCGATGATTTCAGAGACACAGCAAAGATATTACGAAATCCATCAAATTTCTGTCACTGTTGCTTTGGAGTCGGTTGAACAGATGCATCAGTTGGCACTCGATTCAACGAATGTACTGATAAGCTTTTTATTCGACGGAGTGAATAGGGGACACGATAGTTGGTTCACCGCTTAAATTTTGTTATCCTTCAACGCATTCATTCATCAAAAGTTCACATCGAACCCATGAACTGCTTTATTGCGAAACGCTTCAATACAACCTTAGTTCTTCCAGCTGGGAGTGTAAAGAATGATCAAGAGGTTAATTTGATTGTCGACCTTACACACAGCACGGTCACTGAATTGAAATTTTATGCTTTGAATTGCAATAGTGCAGAAAATTTTCAGCGCATTTTAGTAGCATGATGTTGACCTGTTTTGGAATACTGTATTCAGTTAGATGGTTCACATAGGAGAATGGATGCCAGGTTAACTGAGAAAATCACGTGCGCTTCACCAAGGCGCCCTATCGAAAAATGTTTTGCCAACCAAGCTACGAGCAACGGCGTCACAGTACGATTCTATTGCGCCTGTTTGGAACAATCCCGGTGCTTCAAAATCGTTGAAATTTTTTGTAGATTTGGAACTGCATGCTCCCTTTATTACGAATAATTCAACAAATAAAGGTTTTGACAAGACTCGACGAAGGAAAGTTAAGGAGCTTATTCATCAAGCACATTAAACATTTTATGAGCAAATTACAACGATTTCTTGAGCCTTTAAAGGGAAAACTGATTCAGCGAAAACATCACGAATCTCTTATGGGCAAAAAGGAAAGAAAATTTTGTCTTCTTGATAGAATTTGGCTCAGCCGCCGGCAAAAAAAAATTTTTTTCGGAAGGAATTCATTTGCTGTCGACAGGAAAACTGACGACAGGCATCATCATAAAATAGCAAGCCCGGTAACGGCATAAACAAACGCCAGCAAGAGATGTTCTGTCAACAGGCTTGAAGAATCATTCTTGTCAGCAGAAAAGAGAGTTCCGGCCAAAAACTAGTCGCAACTGTTATTATGGGTCCATCAAGACGGCTGTTTTTTCATGCTACTGCTTCTGTCGAATATCTTTGTCTCATCTTTTTATTGCAGTAAGAAAAAAGCCACTCTCGCACCGTTTTCTTAGCGTAATAAATGGAAGCTTTTAGCACTCCGAACGTATAGTTCAGCGTATTATCCCTGTACAGAGCACCGACACCTCGGCAGAAAAAATCCGATCCAACCAAAACCTATTCGTGCAGCGCGAAATGATGTATGCAATTTTTGAATATTGAACAAAAGTTCTAGTTGGACGGGGGAGAGGGAACATTTATTGCTTTAAACTTTTTCCATGTTCTAATGATTTGGAATTACCTTTACAGTATCCTTAGCTATTTGGTTGTTTTGATCATATGCATATTGCGGGGTGATATTTACTCCCGCATACTATCGCAACGCCTGCAACGCCAACTACTGAACGCGAATAGACTAGCGTAAGTGAAAGCCATTACAGGTTTTGCACTGCAGTGGATCACACGTAAAATAAGTGAAAATTCCTTTTCAATGAGAAATCAAAAAAACAACGTGTGTATTGTCTACCAATGGGATGACAGTTTCGCGTCATGATATAATTCTTGGCAACTAATGAGGCTTATTTTGCGGTTACTCTTGTTTCAACTTTATTGTCTAAGAAGGAAAAAATATAAATAAAAATGTCGAGAGACGAACCAAGAACGGAGCATCAGGACAGCGAAAACAAGATAAACAACAGCAGTGTTGTTTATCTCATGAGGAATATGTTCAAATCCGGGAATTGAATCCCCAACGTTTTTGAACATTTTCACTCCGCCTGGTATGAGAACGAAGAGAGGAAAACAAGTTTGCGCGGTATTTCAACATAGATCGACAACATTTGATGAAAGCCTGTCAATAGTGTTCTATGCCTTTAGTTTGCAAAGCAATGAGTTTGCAGCTTGCATCAGAACGAAGGAATCTGAGAACATGCTTGAGTAGTGTCATTGCAAGAGTGCTGAATTGCGCGCCTGAGTGATCGAGAGTTTGATGTTAATAGCTGCTTAAGAGATTCGCAAAGAATAAATTGAAGCAAACGATATAAATTCGATTGGCTAGCAGCTGAGGGAGTGGTCAACGATGCGAAGATGCCAATTGAATATTCAAATAAGTTGTCGCATAGACGAACGATGATGGGTGGATCAGGAATCATTAATGTGACGATCGACATTTTCAATCACCAAAGAAAACGAACAAGTCACCCGATAAGCTCGGAGACAATGGTTGGCCAAGCGCAAAATGCAATAAGTTGCAAAGCAAACAGAGCGAAGTGCCGGAACACTATCGATTGAGAGGAGATGCGTTCGAAAGCTGTAAAGCTGAAAAAAGGGAAATCATAAGATGAGAGATTCAATCACACTATGATTAGCGATTGCCAGATGTAACAGTTCGCGCTTATACGCGCACAGGCAAGTTTGTTTGTTTTTTGTCGGTGATTGGCTAACTTTTTTTTCTGAAATAGTTGTTTGTTTGTTTGTTTGCTCGCTTGCTAAACAATCCCATTACATCTCCCATGTAGGCACAAATGTGACCACCCGGCAAGATAGTTCTAGTAGGGAACAAGGGATACCATAGGGATGAACTCAAAGCATGATCCATATCCTTGTGCACTCTCTTATTTTTAATTTTGGCATGGCTTACAACTTTATGTTGAAAGTAGTTAATGCAGAAGTTTGCTATAAAATAGTCATTTTTTGTTGTAAAAACTGCTGGATAGAGTCAAAAAATAATCTTATTTAAGAAAATGTATTAAAAATGTATAACAGGTTTGTCCCTCCATTTGAATATCTTGCTAATTTTTAATATTTTTCTGAACAGCTGCGAAAAGAGTTGAAATGATTTGCAATATGCAGGCCTCTCTTATTGTTTTTGGGTTGTTTTTAATGTGAATTCTTATCCGTACAGAGGCAGTCTCATGTTTTTGATCAATTTTCTTCAATTTTTTTTCATTTATTTTATATATTCGTGAGAACCCATCATCGTAATCGCGCATTAAACGCATGTACTGCACTCAGTTGTGAAATCACATATTAACACGGTGAAGAAATGCATCGAAAATACGAAATATTTTATGTGTACAAAAAAAACTAAGAAATTATCCGGCAAAAAATACAAGAAATATACACATATAAAATGCATCCGATAAATCCATCAAGTGAACAAACGACTTCTTGTTGCATAGACAGGATGGAAATTATTCTCTTCTAAATTCACAATTGCCGTTCAGCATACAAAGAAATGTTTGGTTTAACAAGTCTCAGTCAGCATAGATGTTAGAGTTATCTGGGCGATGCTTCACTATATCGTCGTTAAAGTCACAGTTGCTGATTCAAGTTTTGACCAGGGCAATCAGTAATTATCTTGCTTCTGTTTATGCCTTAAGGTCACAATGGCGGAAGTCTCGTTTTAAATTTCGAATAGTTCGGGATCGCCAATTATCATTCTCTGACTGCGAAATGGAAATTTTTTTCAGCGGTGCAAAGCTTTGTTTGGATTGTTAGCATATTTCCAAAAATCACTCGAAAGTTCAGCTTTAGAGCAGCAGTAAAGCTGATTCATAGATTTGCGGAATTACCCAGGTGTCTCACGAATACTGGAAGCAATCTTAGCTTAGATGAGAAAACGAAAGTATGTCATCAATTAGGCGCGTATTTTGGAGGCGTCATACTGACTGAGGCGGTACTCAAAAATCGTAGCATTATCGATGATTTGTTGTTGGGCTGCTAGCGCAATGTGCCCTCTTTCTAATCTATTTCCCTCTACAGTGACCATATATCTCGATGTATTTCTTTAGCAGAAAACGCCACCTACAGATAGAAATAGGAACTAAACATGTGTGCATAGGCGTGTTCGTGAACGACTCGATTAACAAGTGCTACAACTCAATAACATCGGTTTGTGCCGTTTGCGATGAGTTCAAAGAGCCTAGTGAAAGAAAGAAAGGCTTTGATTCATTATAAGTCCAACTACATATCGAAAAGTTCATAGCATAGATCAATATAGCGTTCGATTTGGTCGCACCTGAGTTCTGGATAGTGGTTCTGGATAAAGACGCAGTTCGCTGTCGCAAACTTTCGGATATTCAAAATTCCGAACTGCCGAGCGAATGAGCGAATATTCAGGCAATGTTGCCGTGTGAGTTGAAACGCTGCGCGCTGCAATATTTACGAACGCTATAAAATGTTGTCAATGAAATGCGAAGCAAAACGTTTGTTCAGTTGATTCAGCTTGCTCTAATACATGATATGAATTTGTGTCGACCGATTAGGCATCTATCGTAAACAGGGTAAGTCAATGTTTGCTTGAATAGAACACTTTAAACTTTCTGAGAACTTCATAACCATTAAAATATCGGTGTACATTTAAGCTCAAAGTGTTTATGCCTCGTATTTTCAATGTTTATGAGACCGGCTGGCTTGAGACTTGCAAACTAAGAAAAGCCTCCTCACACATTTCAACTTATCTGGAATGCAGTCCCTTGAATGAAGGACAGCTTTACATTTCACAGTGTTCTTTGCAACGAGCCACTTGTTTAAAGCACCTCTTTTGTCGCTCTCTTTATATCACGCATTGCGCAAATTTCTGAGGCTTCGCTACGGAGAAAGGTAAGTTTTGACAGTGGCGAGGAAAGTCATTAACATATGGAGCGTATTCACCCTCTCCTATCCCCTCCTCGTTCCCTACCTCGGAGCGGGGACAAGAGTTCTGTATTGATGTTAAAATATTCAAATGCGACATTACCGCTTTTTTATGCACGTCTGCTTTGGATGCTTCCTGTTTTAGCGATGACAGAAGAAGTTTCCTGGCACCGAACCGTTTCCTGTCCTCCGCCATTTTTTTACGAAGTGTTTCGACTCGCTGTTCCTCATATGCCAGAGATTCCTAAACTTATGCCGACTTTTTCTCATTCCATCCGAATCAGCAAAGGTGTCATCAAAGAAGATGCGGGATACGTCTTAATTACGCGTCTTTACCCTCATGACAAATATTTTATGATTTCAGTGTCCACCTTCGGTAAGTTCCTGCCATCTTTACCTGTTATCGTCATGAAAAGCGTCTTGAGTGAGGCTTCCAATTGAGAAAACACCAATTTTTTGTTCATAACCTTTAAGTCGACCCTCAAGCCTTCAAGTGATTTGCATAAAAGTGCACAATTTGCCAACTCATGAACCTATGAACTCCTATCGCAATGGTCGAGAGCGCCTTTTCCAGAATTTTAGGCAAATTATTCTAATGCGACTAGATCGATTTTTCAAACGATGAGAAAAATATACCGAAATTGCATTTTTGAAACCAGCGGAAGCTGGCGCTGGTACGGGCATTGTAGATTTGGTCTGTTCGCTGCCTGCACGTATTTGAGATAGCTGGAATTAATCTTTTGGAAGACTGCTCCAATTTCCTGACATTTGCAGCACCTGATCTTTGTTCGTCAACTTTTGTTGATCATAGGTGAATTTTTCTACGCGTGATAAAATATGTCATCTGAATTCGCCGCCGAAAAATATCAACCCTTATGTTTTCAGTGGAACTGAAAGAACAGAGTGCCGCTATTTTAACTTTATCCAGTTTGAAGACTCAATCATATATGATAAAAATATCTTTGTTCTTTTCTTTCAGTGAGTCATTTCTGATTCCTTGAGAACTTCGGATGAAAACTACTGCGCTCACTCCTTTCCCCCAGAGCATTTCCTATGTTCCGACCCGCGAATGGTCTAGTGTGCTACCATTACGAGAGGCGATTTTTACTAGGAGGTATCACCTCTCCCGGGAGAAATTTTTCGAGCCGAAAGCAGAATGAAAAATTTCGAAGTGCGATGTACAGGGAGGAGGGCGTCAAAATTCGATTCGGCCGAAGAGGGCGCAGAGTCCTAATAAAAGAATTTGAACGAGACAAGCAGACATGTCGAGCGAATGGTCTCCTCCTGCGCCCCGATAGGGACTCTGTTTGCAGATCACTGGAAATAACAAACATGATACTTGCATTTTTTTCACCGGAGAGATCGGTATTCGGTTTGCGCGTTATGACACCAACACGACTGATACGAATTTGTTTCAAGGGATGGTCATCACCATCGTCGATGCGTGTATCGGGAGATTCGACAGTGGTCGTTTCGCTAGGTGTTTTTGGTGCGGTTCCCGTTTGCTGGTCCAGTTGTTGCTGCTGAAGAGTGTTTGTAATGACCCTAAGATGGGGTATAGTATTTTCTCGCTTACCTTTCTATTGTGGTGCTGAAGTTGTCGTTGAAATTCGATTTTCTAAAGAGACAATCCTTTTTTGTATGCTGCGATAAGAGATCTCTTGTGCCCTTAGAAAAAGGCGCAATACGAACGCTGTTGAGAGCGCAATTAGGTTATTCGTGGAAAAATAAGTTGCTGACTAATCACAACTATCAACAATGCGGAAAATGCGTTGAAATTTGTTTCAGTTTTGATAAATTATAAAGAGGCTCGTGTGTAAATCGTATTGCAATCTTATCGCAATGAACTAACCAACGAGTGAAGATTCGCTTGTTTCCTTCTGAATTCTTGCTCTTTCATCTTTCTATTTAGCTCAAGAATCTTTTGCTGCAGTGCGTAGTATTCTTGAGCTTCCAAATCCTTCAAAGTGTATTGTTTCTGCATGGGAATTACGCTGAGTCCTGCATCAACAACGGCAGGGATTCGAACTGGTGACGAGGTGCTGAATGGCTCCTGCAACGATTGCCCGATTATTGAGATCACAGCTTGCAGTGTGTAAATTCATGCTCGTATGATTCAAGGATAAAATACTCTCAGAAGATATGCAATTGTCGTCCTAAATAATTATACGGTACGAGGAGTGGCTTCTTAAGGAACTCCGCTCACCTTTTGGATCATATGTGTCTGTTTTGAGCACAAAAATAGCTGATGGCTAACTGATGCACGAACTAAGTACCGCATTTTTTTTACTTTAGCGAATGACCTAATAGCTTATCGAATGAACTGATCGATTCGGCATAGCTGTGATGGAATTTTCGAGCTATGAGCTTGAACAGAATTCAGTTTTGGAATGATGCATGAAAAGATTTGGGTAAAGTTTGGCTTTACCCTGGTGACTCTGGGAAACGAGCCACAAACGAGAGGAATTCGGACATAACGTTACTTATGCAGGTTGGATGTTCTTTGGCAACACGTTAAACTATGAACCCGAGTGATTTGTAACCGAACAATTAACGTATATTTTGACGACCCCATGTGCAATCTTCATCATCGCACCGATGACTTTGCTGTCGGTTATGCGCTTATTTTGCAGTTAACCTCAATTATCTCCTTTCACACAGTACTAACTACAGCCCCTCCCCTAACTTGCCTGTCGTCCATATTTTAACGTCGCTTCCTATTGAAATCCTCCGTCAATCGCCCATCTTGTCACTCATCCTTATAGGATACTGCAGTTCATTGTAAATTTGTTACTTAGTCGCTTATGACGCTACTTTAGAAGTTATGTGTTTCTCATATTTAGGTATAAATTTCCGCTCAACAAGCGGTCTTCTGCAATCGAGTGTGCAAATGATTCTGCGTCGAAACTGGCATTCATCGACTGCCTTTAACCGTTCGCTACAGATCCTGGGTATAATGTTTCTTAGGACTGACGTCAACGTAAGCGATGGACCTTGCAACCTCTGGTTATATGTATCAACTACATGTTCGCGAACATACACTCCCACGTAAGAGTTGCATGACGAGATTTATTAGCACCTTAATACGAACGTCGTACGCAGGATTCAGCTGACACGACGTCACGCTTGGTTAAGAAGGAGAAGCCCATACATCGTTCTCGTTTTTTTTCTCCAATTCTAAATACTGCTAAGACAAAAAAAAGTTTTTACTCACTAAAACTCGATTTCAGCCTTTTTCTTTTTTTTTCTGCTGCATATGAAATTCAGTTTTTGCGCATGTACCTAGTGTCAGTAATCGGTCTTAAAATTCGGTCGATTTCCAACTAAAAAAGTTATTTCCACCACTTGCCAGGACTACTATCTGTTTTATTGACGGATGCGTTTTTCATCTTAGAATTGAATGTCGCGATAAACAGTCTTCCCAGATGTTTTGTAAATAATCAAGAAATAAAAAAACCAACCCTTTGCTGGTTAGCAGCACGTAGCTGAGCGTTTTCGGCCACTTTCGGAAGCGCATCGTAATCATCGTTGGTAGTCTTGATTGGTGTGCGCAAATTAGCCTCACTTTCAAATATGGTTCGTCTCTCCGTCTCCGGAATTGCCACCGACACCTCGACTGAACTTTGCGAATTCTCCTATAAAATCTGTGCTTTCTTCTTGGTAGGATGCAGTACTAGTTTTGGAACGTAAGTGCAAAACATTTTAACAGTTCGATGGAAGATGATGGATGGAAATTATAAAATAACAGGATTTAAAATGATTCCATTTAAACGTGAAGTTATATGCGAGTGAAAAACAAATGTAATACTAGCTGAAGTTAGAAATGCATATTGCTGGCAGTTGAAAAACTTGTCACAGAATGCTTTCCTCTAAAGAGGTAATACAAAATGAGCTCATTTAACAAAAGATTGCACTGATGCACTAATGCCTGATTTTGGAGACTTTGTTTGCGGAATAGAGGCATAGGAACGAGCTGTGGAATGTGGGTCGGTAACTGAATGCTTGGCGGATATGGTTGGAGAATGGGCTTCAGCTCATGAAATCGAATGCTGTTGCTTCTTCGAGAAAAAGATGCAATCGTAAAAGATCCTTGCTCTAGCTTCATCCCATCGTAGCTACCATAAAAAAGTCTGCATGTTTTTGAGGCAGTCGAAGCTGAAGTGTGATTGTCAAATGACTAATTTTCCTATAGGGCGTATGCAAATTTTCTGAATAAACACACCGGGGGAAATGAGTTCGTTGAGGGAATATATCGAATCGGCTGTGAAGATTGAAAGGCGGGAAGTGCGCTAAGTTGCGCTTGAGAAACGGCGACGTATGTCTGACCACCATGCTGAATTACTTGCGGAACCTGTGGAAGATGGTTTGTTGCAAGAATGAGGGGCTGGTAATATCTGTAAGATTATGAGATCACAGGTCATAGAAAAGAAATTTGTATACGCTGGAATGCACTGTGTAGGCACAAATATATGTTAAAATACCTTGTTGGCATGCATTATGTTAATGTGCACATTGCAGGTCCGAACAGAAGAAACGTCACCTATAGGCGCTTAACAACTGCACTATTAGCCCAACTTTTTCCAAATGGTGATTTGTTTATATTAGTGAATTTAGAATACTGAGAAAATTCTCTCGATAACTATGGCCCATCCATATTTGCAAGCTAATGCAACGTTTGATTTGTTGTAGCGCCGAATAGGCGATTGAACAATAAACACAAAGTGATGATATAATCCTTTAATTATCATTTAGAAAACAGCCGTGACTCTAATGAAAAACGAGTCTCATTCCCGATCTTCGTTGAATGTGTAAAACGTTTTGTCGAATGTTGAGAAATAAGAAAAGAAGGAGGATAGTTAAAGTTGCATTCCACAAAACGCTGTCAGCTCTGTCACATTCCAAACTCAGTGTTAGGTTATAAATCTGACAACGTCTCGTGTAATTCGTTTCATTTTTCAGAATGCAGGTAGTTGAAGCTTGCCTTGAGCTCAAAAATGACTCTGAGAAAACTCCAGCCTTAATTTCTGCTGCGCTTATATCTCCCCCCACTCTGCTGCGCTTATATCTCGCTCCAAATGAATTCCGCGCACCTGAGCATCGGCGCTTCGTTTTCCTAACGTGCCAACCATTTACAGTTAAACGAATTTTCCACTTTTCACTATCGTAACGTCAAAGATCGAGCAAACATCACGACAAAACAATCGTATTAAACTATGACGGTACTGCTTTTGTTTCAAGAGGTTTCCTGCCTAAATTTATGCCGCAATAATTGAGGGTCCCCTTCTGTACTATTTGGGTCGTAGTTTATCGACGACATCATCCGGTTTTCTCCTATCCGAAAGCCCCATGCGAAAAAGGCCCTATCGCTGCTAACGTCATATTACTATTAGCAAATACTCGCCTCCATCGAGACCGATGAACTGCTCGAGGGTAATGCTCTACTCCGGAAATCTCCCTCTGGAAAATCGTCATTAGCTTCTCTTTACGCAGAGGAAAGTTAGAGCCGAAACCAGCACCACCCTAAACAAGTTCAGTGCTCCTATCTCTGAGTAATTCATATAGGGGCTGAAATACAAGCTCCTATGCACACATCGAGGACAAAACGTCCAAAAAGTGCATTTCAAGTAAACATTAAAGGTTCCAAAGCGTAGAATGACGCATATGGAATATGGACGTGCAATAACTTCGCAAGAAGGGACGTGACAAAGAATACCAATCGCACGCTCTAAAAATTCTTTTTTTGACGCATTGAACAATCGTAAGAAAAGATCGCTAAAACGATTCACTCGCTAGAAACAGGAAACAGGAAGCAGAGAAACAGAGTTGACGTCTGAAGGCAGAGATAAACGCTGATTTTAAATGATTTTATCACTCTTCTCCAGATTCTGTTGAGGTTTTTCTACTCTGAGCACTACTCTGAGCCCTCAATTAAAAAAAAAGAAAAAAGAAAAAATGTTAAAGCAAGAGAAACAAAAATCTATAAAATATCGAAAAAAAAAACAAATGGATTTGCAAATATGAGGATATTCATTTTCAGTACTGTTCAAAAAACGCAAACATACAGTT
This sequence comes from Baylisascaris schroederi, assembly GCA_006503575.1. Taxonomy (NCBI): domain Eukaryota; kingdom Metazoa; phylum Nematoda; class Chromadorea; order Rhabditida; family Ascarididae; genus Baylisascaris; species Baylisascaris schroederi. Next base: position 1,625,505 of record QEWY01000309.1, on the reverse strand, counting down.
GATGGCTTTGTAGCATAAGCTCTGTTGCAGGTGTTTGCTTCGCTGTGCCGGTTTCTTGCAAAGGAGAGATGAGTAAAGGTAAAACGTGTGAATCGCTGAAACCACAGCATTTATGCGTTATTTATATGACCAGTTTATAATGGAACAATTTTGGGAGCGGCAGCAGATGAGGCTTCTACCTGGGAAACTGAGAGAGAAATCCATATGATTAGTGTAGTGTAACCTCGAAAAGCCTGTTTCCCGGTATGCTGTTCCGACTGAAGGAAACTCCTTCATTGGAGACCTTCTTGCTACGAAACGTTAGAAAGTTAAAAGGTCCGAGTTAAGATGAAAACAACCAAGATATCGATCCGAACAAGAGTATTAGTTCCAACTAGTCTTTTCTAATTGATTTCGTCAGCAAGCAGTGATTATATGGTGCAAATTTTGTTTATTCAACTTTTCGTCAGCAACGATATTTCCTGTATCTGCATGCATGCCAAAGATTGGAAAGCAGATCACATATGCAGGTACAAAAGCGCCAATGATAAGCTAAGTGTTGCATAGTTGCTGCGAAAATAAGTGGTGAAAATGAAGACAGCGAACCGTATCGGGGTATCTTTGTTTGTTTTGTTTTGTTTTTTTTTTTTTTTTGAATTTCTCTGAGTGCGAAAATATTCAAAAGAAATTTTCCTCCACGCATCACTCTCTGGCAGTTCAACTTAAAGTTGCCACCATATTCTCATGTGTTCAGCAACTGGACTTTTCTGACAGTAAATTCGCTCTTGAAATGCATTTTTGCCAAAAAAAAAACAGAAATTCGTTCGTATTTGAAATGTAGAAAATAACTGACCTCAACTCTTTAACTCGGGGCACCGTGTCTTTGGTTCCATTGAGATCCTCGGGCAAGTCTTCCTTCAATTTGCATGAGTCAAATCTTGAAGTGGTCGACGAGAGAGGAATTGTGTGCTCTGTTTAGATTAGCTAGGTTGGATGCTCCGTTCTTTAATTTCCGATATTTTTGCAGCATTTTTCCTTTCTTTATCGTAAAAGTTCGAACTTGGTTTTGCTCCACTTTCTTCAAGTGGCTAGCCTCATGATTTGATCTGAACTCACAGGGACACTATACATGCAAACATGCACCGCTTATAGCTTAAAGAGGTTATGCAGTTTGTTCGCCGGAATCACATTTAACTTTTTTTGCAACTATTATCAACTCTGATCATTTTCTTTGATGTAGAGAAATTCATGGCCTTATGAAGGTCTATGCATAGGAAGCGGAAATTAATGCAAAAGATTACACCTGAACGAATGCTGCACCCGTAATCTCCTCATTGATGGCAGATGCAACTGTCCTTCGGCTGCTGCCAGCCACAGCTGCAGTCGTCGCCTCCACCATCGAGAACCTGCGAGTGCTCATAAAATCAAACTGCGATGATCAAATATTCAGAGCAATTAATAAGAAACAGGTTTTTTTCGGCTGGCTGACTTAAGCATTCGTATTCTGCTTATTTCAGACCTTTGTAGAGCTCATGCCCGCTTAGATGAGCTAGCTGCCTTTGAAAATTTCTCTGTGAACGCATAATGGATATACATGTGAAGGAATGTCAATACACGACCCTTTCTGGCTAATAGCAAAGTACATGCCCAAGCACAAACAATTCAGGATTTTCCATAAGACGTTCGTCGTAAAGGATTATGAACAAGAGCTGCTTTCGGAACGGCAAGCAACTTAAAATTCTGTGATCATGGAAAGTGGCTTTGTTTATATTATAAAAATACTGATCTTATAATGATGACAGTGGTAGACATTGGTAGCAAAAATTCTGCCAAGTTTTTTTGAGAAGCTGTAATTTACAAACTGAGTGAAGAAATTATTTATATCGACTCGATTAACTCGTTATGAAATTCGGTGGAAACCAAAGAAGAATTGATTGCAACGTCGGCGGGTACTGAAGACTAGATCAGTTACTTGTGATTTTCGAGTTTTCGGAAATGGTTATTGTAAATTGACTGCAAACTATCAACGATTGCAAAAAAGAAAAAAGAAAAAAACTGTCACTTCAATTCTTCAAATAAATCCTACCATAACCAATGGCTCTGAGAAATGACGTAGTTGTAGTACTACTGAGAAAGTGGCATCGAATCATAACAGCGATAAATGTAATGCTTACTGTGCTGGTAGTAAATTGAATCTAGGTGTGACTGTCGTGTAGGGATCGTAATCAATGTAACCATTCTCCGCGGCAAGTCGATGCAGGAAATCGGCAGGTACATGAAAAAGTCTCGAAAGCTGTTTCCTCGCTGCCTCAGGTAATATCTGTTGTTGCTTATTTACGCCTCGATCAAGAGCAAGTGACTGTGGGGTACTCGTTGGCATCGACGCTACCATATCCAATGCATCCTGATAGTTTCAATGATAAGTTGAAATTCCAACAAGAGTCATGAACGATTTAAAATACTCAATCCATTTAACGCATATATCTGAGAGGTTTTTTGGAAATGATTCAGAAAATCCTTTGATGCGACGATACGATGTTATAAGAATGAAAAAGCAGCTGAAAGCGTAAAAAGAAGAACGATGGGAGCAGTTGAAATGAAAGAGGATTAAGTAGTGATTAAAATCTATGACGCTGCACACTTGCAGAAAGTAGGTTATGATGAAAACGAATTAAAACAAATGGATATGCCCAATTGCAATAAGAAATCCAACTGCTTCTATCCATTACTAGTATCGGTCAATCTCGAGACTTGCTTTGGGTTCTAGACGAGTACTTCGAAAATATCTATCACATATACAATTCATGTAGCACTAACCCGGATCACTTTCTTCACGTCAATGAAAGGGTGTTCTTGTGAGGTGACACAAGCGACAAGCGTGGTCAATACCGCGAACAGCATCTGCAAGCGGAGACAATCATTTGCGCCATTTGTGAAGACAGAGTGCCATACGTTCCCCGAAATGAATAAAAACAGTCATTAAAACCAGTTAAGCAGTTTGATAGGACGCTAATCTTGTCAAATAAACTGCTAAAGATTCATCCACTTGAATTTCTATAGTCACTACTGTTACAACGTTCACAGTTAGAGACATGACGTTTTGTAAGTGCAGGCAAATACACACTGATCTTATATCATCACAAAATGGCTACTGCACGGAGAACGGAAAATAAATTTTAAGACACGTAGAAAGTGCAATGATTTTGATCGTGGAGCAGCTCGATTATGATTGTAGAGCGGCTCGACTGTGACCACAGGGCAGTTTGGCTATGATCGTAGAACAGTGTGCACTATGAGATACTCTTGTAAGTATCGCTTTGATGCTATGAGTAGGGTATATAAGAACTGTTATTGCCCACTTTGATTCAGTGTGCTTATTTGTTCGTTCATCGGAGCTCTTCGTTGTTCCTTCGCTCGTCGTTTGGTTGGTGCGGTGCTCCTGGACCAGGGTAGGGCCCTGGTTTCGACTAATAAACTTGTTTTGGGCCGTTACACAAAGAGATTCGAAGTTTGCAAATCTTAGCTTGAGTATTAGTTAGTTAAACATAAAAATTAAATAGACAAGTAAAACTTATATATATATATATATATATATATATATATTGTATGGAAAAAATAGTTTGTAGTCTCGGATAGGCCCTACCTATGAGCTTTTTCATGAAAAAAAAGGTCAATGAAAAATCCGCCCAAATATACCTCTCACACTGTCGCCTCATTATGAAATTCGGAAAAAAACGGATCCCATACACTCATCCAAGTCTATAACGCGGTCTGGCCTAAAAAAAATGTGGTATAATGGAATATTGTAACACGCTCCTTTGTCCGCCTGATAAAGAAAACAGTCTATTGCTGAGATTGACCATTCTGTTCTGATACCTTCATCTTCCATACCCCCTATAAGAAAGTCATACTTTCCTGGTGGAGTTTTCCAAAAAGAACAACTAAGTTGCTAGTAATACTACAATAAGTTCCAACTTTTTCTACCGATGTGCGTGAACAATGAAAATCTTCGCTGAAATAGTCGGCTATTCACTCAACGGTACTCAGCATATTTAAGGAGAGAGCATAACTCCGTATAACAAAGCTTAACAAATATGAGCCATAACGTCCCAAAGAAATTCGAAAGTTAGCTATCATGGGGCAACATTTTTCATCTAGTTGAAATTTCTGTCATATATAAAGTGAATGAATAAGTGGCAGTGAAAATCGACGACTGAAAAAACTACGAACATAAATGAATGATTATAAATTGTTCATTGAAGTCTAAACGATAAAACATGAGAGACGATTATGATGCGCTCCTTTCATTGGCAAATTAACCGCATAAACGGTTATCGTGCGAGTGCAACGATGACCCATTTATACACGAGCAGGTCACTTTTCATTCCTCATTGCGATGTTCCTCTCACATAAATGTGCACTAGAATATTCCACTATATGTGCAATTGAGCCTCGAAATGGTGTTCTATCTGGTTAAAAGCTGAAAACAGTTGAGCCTCAGCTATGACACGATAATAAGATCGCTAAGTATATGGCGGGATTCATGCTTACCGGTGCTGAACGTAGGTTGGATTTCAATAAAGTCACGTGAAATATGGTACAGAGTTTTGACTATTTATATCTCCTGTCATGATGTTCTCTGGTAGACGTTTTAAGTTAAACAACTATGAGGCTACAACTTTCATATGGAAGCATTTATTTCCGAATGAGCTGTGCAGCAGTGATGCCCCCGGTCGTTCCTTTCAGGGCAAAAAAATTTCACTGAAAATTTCTACAAATCAGGCGAGCAATAGGAATATTGTACAAGGCTAGAAGTTGATAAAAACAAAAAAAGAGCGTTCACTCGAGGTGGGAACAGAAGGCATTGTTGTTTAGCTGTTATGACAGGAAAGTGAGGAGCAGCTAGCTTGTGAAAGCATACGAGATTTGATAGTTGATAGTTCATAGTAAAGAAATGGAATGAATTGGTCAACGACATATAAAGGAGGGAACCGGAATCGTTGGCGCCATTGATCAGCGGTCATTTGCGAGGGCGAATTACGAAAAGAATTTGAAACATAGGTATGACGACACTTTTGAGCATATAAGAGATATGTATGTCGTGGCGATAAGAGAGCCGATAAATACGCCCCATTAAGGTGGCGTAACATGCGATTACGATCTCTTTCATTTAATAACGCAAATACACAACTAAACAAATTTGCGGCGTTTGCAACAAATTTTCGTGTAAAATGCAAATTTTTTCGTCATGAGACATTCGTTTGCCACATTTTATTATGTGCCAAGAGAATTCCAAGAAAATTTGCATGCAACTTAGGCTGCTTAAGGTAGAAGCTTATAACTTGGCTGCATTATACATTGTGAGTTAAAAGTGCTATGGCCGATATATTGTATTGAAAGAAGTCATCAACTTGGTGCATTTTGTGAAACAGATGGAACAGTCGGTACTTGTGACTGCGGGATCCATTGGATTAGCGATTTCAAAATCGAGCAAACCCTCGATCTACGAAAAAATTTTGCGAGCCTATTCCAATTAAGAAAAGCAAATAAGCTTTAGTTAGTTTCAACGTTAGACATAGCTAACAAACTCGCAACAACTAACATAACTCGTCTAGAAAACTTAAACGACTTTCTGTTATAATGTCTACGTAGTTTAGCCTACAAGTTGGCAATTCAATGACTTGATATAGTAAACGTTTCGCGAGAAACTATATGTTCTTCTATGACGGCTGCATAAGACTGTGGTTTCGATTAGTTATTAAAAAATATCGAAAACCTCATACAATCTTAGAATCTTAATTAGAACAGGACCGTATATAGTGTTTTCTAACAATGTCCCCTTTAAAAATGCGGAGCTTTTCAGCTTTTCAGAGAATAACATTTGAAATCCTCTAACTGTTCGCTGTTGAAGCCGCATACACACGGCTGACTTTCCAAACGAAATATGAAACAGCCGAGCATAGAGTTCTCGATTGTGTCGATGCTTTGCTTTAGTACGGACATTTAAAATAATTTGGGCGATCTATCTGCGAGACAGCAAGCATTAGGCAGAAGTTTTTGAACCGCGTGAAAACATGCAAATAATAAATTATAGCGAACGGATGCTTAGTGATAAAGAGAGGGCGATACATTTACACAAGCAATATTTTCGGTCATTCGTTACTGAATTTATCGCAATATAAGAGTTTTTTTAGAATTTTGACTAGAAAACGATTCCAAAAATGGAAGGACATTTTCACTTTCACAGTGATAGTGATGCGGAGAAAATGACAGGAAAAATAGAAATGGAAATAGAAGGGCGACCGATAGGAATTTTCACGCGACGCCGTAATTGGGCGATTCGTGAACGTTGAGCATTTCCGACGACCGCGATACCAATCGCCTTTCTTCCGAGTGTGAATTCTCTTCGGGAGTAACACGGGCCATAGTTCAGCACATTTATCGCATTCGTTGTTCGCAAATCGTTTTGACCGCACAACATCGTACGTTGTCAATAAAATTTTAAAAGAGAATTCGCCAGATTAATAAATATGCGGATTTCGCAATGTGATTCTGATGCAGTGGACAGATGAAGTGGATCCCCGCACAGACTTGTATATAAGATATAATGGAAAAAACACTGCATAGATATCCGGAAAAGAAGAGCATACGCGTGATGCGGGGAAGTTCTTCCCTCACGAAGATAGACTGGCAGCAAAAATGCTAGAAATTTATTGCAGCAACAGTTATTTATCTAATAATTTTCCTGAATGTTCAAATAGCAAACCATCGTGCTTGGCTCACGATCAGAAGAGGTTTTAGATTGCCGAACATGCCTCCCCACTTCTTGCATTCCCATTAAAAGTCTCTGTAATTTCCTAAGATATGAATTTCGCCCACGGTGCAAATGTAAGCCGCATTTTTAAAAAGCCACTCACAAGAGCCTCCTTTTGAGTTAAGCGTATCATACTCTCTTTAGAATAGGAAACTTTAGAAAACCTCAAAAATTACTCATAATTATATCCCACTTCGAGAGATCTTATAATCTCCAAGATCTCAAATTACCTTCAGCCTTGTTTCGATGTTATTTTTGAGACTCCTACGGCTTCCGAAGACGTTCCATCAGTGGAGCTGCAAATGTGTCGGCAGTCGTCCACAGTCCTTTTTTTAACGGGACAGCACTTGTGCCACCATTTGTTATGGGAAACAAACGTTGTTGACGCCACTGATTCATAAATGCCGTCTAACGCTAATTCAATAATTTGTCGAAAGCACTGTTGTTCTCATTAACAGACGCTGAAATCCTGTTGGCGTTTTCAGTACTGTAATAGCACAACAGTACCATCTTTTGAAAATTCCTTATAGTTCAAGACTGCAAAGTTAGGCGAACCACTGGCATAAAACCCTCATTGCATTTCCATCTCGTTAGATAAGGAGATTTTAGCTCACTGTGTTTGGAAACTCATAAAGCCGCTGGTAAGTTGAAGAATCAACCGCATCGTTGAAAGATTTTTCTCAACCGCTTTCAGTTGTTTATGATCCAACGTAAAGCTCGCTAAACTGGTATTTTAGCTTTGGAAATCTCATTAAATGTGCAGAATTATCTGGAGTAACTTACAGAAAATGCTCTATTAAACCTGCGAAATATCGCTTTTTATTTCTCCAAAATTGCCACACACGTTGAGTGAATCAAGTGTTTCGAATAAATGAGGTGGTAAATTCGAGTTTTCAGCATGCGTAAATCCGAAATTTGGGAACAGCTCGCATCATCTGCTCGTTGTTGCACAAAAACATATTTCTATTGCGGTGTGATCGTAAATTTAATCATTACCACTCTTTATCTTACCGCTCGTAAAGACTTTAATTTGCGAAAGAGTCTTACTACGTAAAAAAAGTGGAATTTTCACTTAACCACATCTTCTAGAGCGTTGTCTGCTGGTTTCTGACCATATCATACGTTGACAAATTCTTCTCTCTATTAGAACAAAATGTCCTTCTCCATGCAAGAAATATTACATTACAGCATCACAACATAATTGGCTGACGGTGTTTTACTTTTCACTCTTCGAAACCTTCAAATTATTTAACTATACAGAAAAGATAGAATGAAGAAAAAACGAGGAGTAATCTACAGGAGCTTTATTGAGGAATTTAATCAATAAATTATCAATAATCCACTGAACACGCTAATAAAAACATATATTTTTGCATTTTTCCCTAAAGAGCTTAGGTTGCAGAAAAATAATTCACTAAAACTTTGGAGGCTTTGTTTCAGTCATGTAGAAAAGAGAAGGACAATAACTATGAATCTAATTCCCTTTTCACCTTTCCAGTTTTTTTAAAGATATCTCACTACTTAATACATGAGGCCTCTGATGGCTAGGAGCTCAGGATATAACGCAGTCGCTTCTACTCGTTAGCTTTTGTGTTTAATCCTTATCGACGGATTGCTGTATCCTTGTTGTGCCCTTTGGCGCTGCGCTGATGCGACAGTTCAAGTCCGTTAGTCCCCAAATGTCGGTGCCAAATCTCTGCTTCTCATGTTATTCGAAAATGAGCAATCGTCATCCCGCGAGATCAAGACCAAATTTGTCGTACGGTCCGCTCTCCGCTTATCACCTGATTCAGCGGGGTGGTCGTGGATCACCAATGGCCAAGAGATTTTCTCACTCAATACTTTGTACAGGAAATGTAGATGACCAAAAATCTCTAGCAAAGAGTGCAGTGGTCAAGCCGATTATATAAAACCTACCCTGCTGCAGATAAAAAAGGGATGTTATAATTGCACACTTCTCAACTACACTTCGTGGTCATTCAAAGCAGTTGTCGTGCAGATCCTTTCGCTTTATGACGACGGCTCGTCGCGTAAGCTGCACATCTGCGTGAAGCTTCTTATTGCAGTCCACAATGAGATTTGTATAAAACTTTTCAACAAACAGCAACATATCAATTAGCAAATGAGTCAAAAACGTCAAGTTATTGTCAAATAATGTCAAGTCGTCGTCGATTATTCGCTGGCCACCAACGTTCATCTACACTCACAATTCAGATCGACGTCGGCTGATCGTTCTCGTTTTCTACTGATCTACAATTTTCAATTTCCTTTCTCTATCATAAGGAAGATCGCAGTCTTGCAATCATTCTCATAATGTTACAGGTCGGCTTCGTGAGCTTTTAGATTAGCATGGAGCAGTTAGTGTTTATTATGAAGGATTTCTGCTTGGAGCTTCATGGTTGCGACTTGCGCGCTATCGCGTCGTCTGATGAATGAGGTCTCGTGACTATGCTTGTTGTGGTTTCCAAAAGGTGCACCGAATCTCCAAACATCAGAAGAAAGGAATCGGTATTTTCCATCAAGTGCTTAGAAAAAACGCTTTTTCCCCTTTTATTTTTTTCTTTTCATCACCATTCAACTATTCAATGCAAAAAATTTTCCTTTTTGAAATGTTCCCTTTCACTCAGCAGAATAATTAATGCCTTTATATCAAATGCGACTATGCGGGTTCTGACAACAGTAAAGCATGACCGACCGAGAAATATCAGCGCCCAGAGCTGAAACATTTATACACCAATATTTTCTCCCACATATGTTTTCTGTTATTTTAAAAACAAGTGTCATAAGCCTACAGCGATCGTTACACGAAGTATAACTTAGGGTGTCAATATGTGTCTTCCGATAAATGTGGAGCACTTTGACAAGATTGCCATAGGTGTTGCAATACCTTGCTTGTAACGTCACCTTTGATATTTGGTCTCTCTAAGCGAATGAAACTAGTATACTAGAGGGACTCATTTTCCTGATCGGTGTATAGCAGTGAGCAATCAATCTTCCTTCACTCTTGACTCTTTTGTAGGGTCTTGCTCCTTCCCCCGTCGTCACACCGTTCTTCTGTGGTGTCCTCCACACCCGAATTGCTAACCCCGCCCTCTATCCTTCAGTTTTGTCGTAATCTCTTCCGTGTTCAGTTTGCCGCCAATGACGAAGGCCGCTGCACAAAACTGTCGTTCTGTCTCGCAAAATGTTGGACTTTGTTTTACAGTCTAATTTTTTCCAACGTTCCCATCAATTCCGTCTTACTAGCATCGAAATAACTGTAAAATACTTCCCCAGCAGCATCCCTTGTAGACTGAAATCATGTCTACGCAGCATAATTACTGAAACGGCAATATTTTCTTCCCAAATGAGGGAAATTTGTTCAACGAATTTGCACTTCTCATCAAGAAGGACGGATAATAAAACCAACTCATACTTGATTTATATGAAAAGCTGGCAGCATTCGATCAGTGCCTCACTCCAGTCGGTGTCTGCCTCAACACCACCCAACCTTTCGGCTGTTCGCCTCAACTGCTCACGTCGCCTGTGTGCAACAAATTTCGCCACTGACTAAAACAATAATACTACTGTTTATACAGTTGTGCAGGTTCTATTTACGAATTCTTTGACAACTTTAATGCAGTGAAGAATGGAAATCATTGCATCGATGTATAATAACAACATCTCGATGACGTTTGAAACTCTTTGCTACAATGTCTCCGAGAATATTTCAAAATGTGCTGCAAGAGTGGCTGATTTCAAGCTTAAAAAGCCATAGATATTGCTTTATAAAACGCATTTATGAATTTAAAGAAAACACTGAAGTATTTGCCAAAAACCATTTGGCACTTCCCCTAAAAAATCACTCGAATGGGCTACACATTTCGATTTTCGATGGAAGGTAACCAAATTTAGCAAATCATTTATGACTTTTCGATAAACAACATGCCATATCTTTAAAATTGTTTACATGAAATCGCCAAATCTGGCACCATTCCCAGTGAGTTATTTTCTAGAATACCTTAAAAACCCTGAACAAATGTAAATGAATTCTCGAGGGAACTTTGTATGTATTTGTGTGTGATTTTCAGTCGCATGGTGAAACTCTTTTCATGAACAGCATCAAAGTTTCTTGAAGTTGAGCTCATTAATCTATTAATGAATTTATTTACTTCAATGCCTCGAAATTTTCAAACAAACTAAGTGACAATATGGAATTTGCTACAACTGCTCGCATAGAAGCAGAGTCTCATAACATTTTACAACTCAGCAAATGTTAAATAAGAATGAGTCATAAATACAATAGAATATTCAGTACGCGCTATATGACTGAAAGTAGATACCTTATACATTTTAACTGTTCCTATAACATTGAACGTCCTGCCAATCATCGTTCCAAATGTCATGAGAATGCTTGATGGTTGATGAGGTTCCTCTTCTTTACCGTCGCTATTCTTAGTGGCATTTATCAATCCTAAAAGCATTTCATTTTGGTACCGATGACGATATGCCCAGCAGCTGGCCTTAACTAAATATATATAGTATTGACTTGAATAAAACCTCTCTACTATTTGCTCTCCCCTTCAAATAACGCTCATGCGAAAAACTTCAACACACTCCCCCATAAAACCTGAAGAAATCTTTGATTTTCTGACGCCTGAAACCGATAAATATGCATGCTTTTTTGAACACTGTCAACATTGCAAGCAATACCCAAACATCAGCTCGCCATTAATTTTTCATTCTTTATTTTCACTTTCATCAGTTCTCAGTTATACTATATGATGTACAGGCTATACACTTCAACAGCTCGTTCCACTGAGTATAAAAGCATTCGCTTGCAGTGTGAACAACGTCTTCATACCCGCTAACATAGTGCATGAAATTCTATTCAGCCGCATTCAGCTTTTCCTTGAGCGGACCATCACTTTGAAAAAGATTCTTTTCAGCTGTTTTTCTGTTTTTTTTTTTAGGAGGGAGCAGAGCCGGAGGAGGGGAGGTGAAAGTTGATCTGACTAAGGCTAATTCGGAAAGCAGAGCAGGATGCCGTCTTGAGGCCAGCTTCTGCTGCAAAGCAATATTCATAGCCTTGAACCTCGCTTTGAGAGATCTAAGAATTATTGGACGGGAATAAAAAGCTTGCGAGTGGAATCATTTCCTCTCCCTTTTCCTCGTTTTAGCTCAAAAATTTCCAGTTCGCTTCGCAGTTATCTCTTGCGTGAGTCTCGGAAGTCGAGATTTCTGGAGGCTGTTTGAGTTGTAGAAGAAAAAATTTTTCCGGCGCCCTTCTTTTAATACGAAAAATTCTAAACCAAATCAGAATTTACTTACGATTACCATATTACGAAATTCACCCACTAACAAGTAGTGAATAAATGACGCAATCTGCCAACGAAAGTTTGGCTGGCAACGTGCTGTGGAAAAATTTCCATTTTCCCTTTTTTCGATCAAGAAATAAGTTAAATGACTCTCAGAAACAGTCGAGTAGACTATGCAAAAAGGGTACGTCAAAATGGAAAAAGTGGGCAAAAACACGAATATATTAAGATCACCGTAACACGAAAATGAAGGGCATTTTCAATGTTGCTGATTCGGAAAGTTTCGCTAGTACTTTTTCTGATTCCACTGGATTTTTGCTTTTTCGCATCATTTGGATCCGTAATTGCGATGAGTTGCAAAACAGCAATTTCTGATTCCTAATTTTTAGGTGATTTTCTGAGCTGCAGTTGATAACTTAGCAGCTTCGGCTGTTTTCATTTTGAAGGACATGTAATGTATTACTACCTCTCATGTCCTCTCAGTAACTTCCAAGCATAGTTAGAGGACGAGGGAATTGCATGAGATGGAGCTGACGCGATAGAACTGTGAGACCTTTTCGGGAGCTCACTTCTCATCACTTCCTTGTGATAAAACACTGGCAAATTAATCCTCAATGTGAGCTTATGCTACGTCGTGCTGGATCTTAAGAGTTAGCAGTTTATAATGAATCATGCAAGAGGCCATGCTTCTTTACTGTGTTCGCAAAAAATCTCAGCATCGTCCAGTGCATGTGGACAGTGTTAAACTTCAAGAGGAATAGTGAAGATTTCTAAGAAATGTGAGATTCACAAATAGATTAGGGGTTGTGCAGACATTAAAGAATTCGAGACAGAACCGTCAGCGGCAGATGTTGCGTATATGTCTATGTTCGGGCAATTTGCGAATAGCGGATGGCATGGTATGTTTGCGATGGCAGCTTTTCTCATCATTATGAATTCTAAGGAGAATGCGGCATTAAATGAAATTATTCTCAAGAACAGATAGTATCTTCTTTAGCCTAATCTGTCGTCCTATGCAGCAGATAATTCCTGTTCTATAGAATCTCTCCAATTTCACCTTTGAGTTTTCATTATCTTACTGTAATGTTCTCAAACCCGAACGGCTAGAAGTACACCGATCCACAGCTTCGTAGTGATGCCTTCAATTTTGAAAAAAAAAAACATGCTTAAGGGAAGTGTCGGTTAATAGCAATGAAAAAATCTTCCTTGTTCTTTTCTCAAAACGAAGGTGGAGGGGGAGAAGAAAAACAGGAAGAAAATGAGACTTATATCAGAAATAAATCGCGAACTTCAAATTTTAAAAAAATGAAAAATAGCAACAAGCACTTTTGCTGCGATTTCGAGAAGGTTTTAAATCATTACCTTCGAAAAGTTTGTAGTTTTCTACTGGAGTTTAAAGTACCGAACAAACTCCCGCAGAGATATATGCAGGGATACATGCACGCATATGAAGGCATGAACATGGAAGTCACAGCAATTCCATAGCGCTTTTATGCGACGCAATCATGGATTAAAAAAGCAGCTGAGCTATTGCAGTCGCCGAGTTTGAGATATTTTAGGAAGCGCTCTGCAGCATATAATACAATGTATTCTTTGTCATCTTATCCGCATTAAGTAGCCCCACTTGCAAGAGAACAAGATAGTCCAATCTCACCAACAGCAGAACAAATCGCAAATTGGTCCCTTGATTTTTAATTAGTTGCTATTTTTTGGTGATTCTGTATGAAATTTTTGCGTACGTTAAGTTACGATGTAAATGAATGGATATTTGACCATGCTTCAGAAGCCGTTGGTCGACCTCTGCTTGAATCGCACCATGATCCATCTCTGCCCTCCAAATTCCGAGAGCGCAGCCGCAAATATTAAGAACCAAACCAAGCAAAAACTCGAAGATTAAACCTATAAAACACCGCATTAACAAAAAATCTCAGCTCTTGCCAGAAAAGTAGAGTTGAAAAGATCAAAAATTATTTATCTTTTAAGGTCCTATGCTTATCGAAAACTATCGGCCTTCAGAATTTTCTTCTCTTGTTAAACAGCTGAACTGTGGGATTTTAGGATCAGAATTCTTATATAACCCTGAGGCACAACTTTGCAATCAGATGATCCGTTTTTTAATGCAGGATTTTCTTAAATATAGAAAAGCTTCCATGTTTTCATTTAAGTCATCCGAAACCAGTGCGCGATTTGAGCAAAACTTACATGAGGTGAAGGCAAACGTACGGTATGAAGATCTGCTGCAAAATTTCGATACCTGAAGAAAATATTTTCGCATCACAGTTGTTAAAGTGAAGCGGAGTTGTCGCTATCAACTATCACACCATAGGGTTCATTTTACTCCCCAACGAGTATTGCACGTTCGAATATATTAATTCGCTGCTCAGGTGGAAATCTTCAGTTCTGATGTTCAATGATGACAACGAAGACAATTCGACAAGCTAATCGCTTTCCTACTGCACATAATTCTGCTTGCGTTAGCATGTTCATGACCATTTAAAATTTATATTTCCAATAGAAATTCAAAAAACTTCAACTCACCAGGACCCTTTCTCCTTCGCCGATGGTGTTTCCTCTCAACGTTCCTCAATTTTATACTTTTTTCTGTATGGAATAGTTGTGCTCTCACAACGGCGATTCTCCTGCCAAAATTGCCCATTAACTGAAGTGGAACTTCAATAGCTAAATCATGGGTGTCACCCACAGTTGTCGCGTTTACGTCTACAATATTAAAGCATTCGTAACAAGCTCAATGAAGGTAGATAATTTTAGATCGCAATCAATCTGTTAGCTGAAGAAATTCCTTTTTGAGCTTAGTAAAAAACTAAGTTCACAATTTTTAGTGTAATCACGGTAACATGACGAACTGAGGTTAAGTGAGGTGGATGAAACTCAAGCAATTAATTTTTAGCGATCTGATGGATTTAATATGCGCTCAGTTAGTTTAATTTCTTCAAATCGTCTCACAATTAGCATGTCAAAAACCTTTATCTTAATTATGCCACTTCTTCAAACTACCGTTTCTATATATCATGGTGGACCTATTTCATAGGAAGGCGAGATAGGACATTTTAACCAACTTAAACTGATTATTTTGCATATCAGTTTTATGAATCCACAATAGTTTATCTCTGACACTGATTGTTCGTTTTTACTCGTTCTCACTTCCCTAGTTTAATGGTGAGTTATTTCCCAGATAATAGCCAAGAATATTGCTATAAAACGAATCCTTCCATTTTTAAACAATTGCTTACAAATGAGGTAGAAAATTTTATATATTTTGATTGCAATATTCGACTCGTTAGCTCTTTCGGCCTGTGGCATGTATAACAAGGACGCCCTCTGAACATATCTACATGCCGATTAAAAAGGGTATATAAAATGCTCAAATGAGACACGAACACCTACAAGTGAATAGCAAACATTAGGAATAGCAGGGTACTAGGAAAAGCACTAATCTTTGCACTCCAGAAAGCATGCATGCTGATGTATTTCTCATTCAAGGATCGTGCAGCACAAACTTAGACTCGTCGGGTGTGCATGTGTTACCAACTTCGATATTTTTTATTGATGGATTTTATGTGCGCCGAGGAGCATGTTACAGTTTTATGAAAACCCAAGCAAACTATAGTTGTCATCAAAATTGCCCACTTGACAGCTAAAACTTGGATCGTGTTAGTATCCACCGCAGAACTTTGCAACGGAATGGACCATCGGTAAAGATTTCTGCAAGTGGACGAACAGCACATCTAAACAACGGCCATGCCTCCGATTCATATGACACAAGATAGCATAAATTCTGTCCATAAAGCTAGTATGAATAAACATGACGCATATTTGATTAAGAAATTTTGTTTGTGTCAAAACGTTATTGGATTTCAGGCAGCAAATGTTCTCCGACAACATTGACAAACGAAAACCGACAAGGATGTCAAGTAGAGCCTCTCGAATAGGCGAAGTTAGAAGTAAACAAAAATGTATCGAAGAGGCCCCAACCAGCAAGCAAGGAATGGTCAGTGACTGTTTTGACATGCGAGAGTTGCACAAGAGAACAATGGATAATCATTTGCTGATGTATGGTAGGAAATTGAAATGAGAAAAGTTGCACGAATATGAGGAGCCTAGGAAAGAACCACCGAATTCAATGCCACTTGCACTGAAAACTGCGAAATGTGTAGCCTTTGAAATAGTAATTCATCAGAAGCAAAGCCAAGAGATGGTCTCTTCAAAACACTAGCAAGCAAATAAAGTCCAGTCATGCGATTTGATGGCATCTGCTTTCCTCAATCCTCTTTGCAACTACTTATCAAACGATTACGTTAATGCTCAAAGGTCAACACAACAAAGCCGAGGAAACTATGATTTTTTCACTTGTCTGTAGGACGATACAGACACATTTCGGCGCAATCCAAGACAATAATCAATGGCTGCATCTGAAACTTCAAACTATCTTCGCCTTTACTCCACATTTTCTGGCCGCCTTTGATTTTTTAGTCAACATTCAATTTAGAATATTCACAAGATCTTACGCATATTGTGTAAACCTCTCGGCTCTCTTGAATGACCCAAAATCTTATTGAAAAATTGTGTCTTGAGTTGGCACGCAAACTGGTGAGTTAAAGGCGTCGTAACTTGTGGAATTTGTCCTTAGGCTATGAAATTTATGTACCTAATAATACCGTTACAATGTACGTTGAAAACAGTAAAAGTGGACGCACAAGCACGTACACACACACACACACACACATCACATACACATACACACACACACATACACACACACAGACAAACATAGAAACGTAAATGGATCGCCTGCTGCAGTTGCTTTGATCAGACAAATTTGAAAAACGCGCATAAAAGAGTCTTGGATAAGTTGAAGTGTTGTCGAGAGTAGTATACTCTCTTGGGATAAACTTGATGTGGAAAGATGCATTCAATGAGCGTCGAAATGAAAAATAGTTGTTAAGCCTTGGAGTAGTAATATGGAATATTCATAAATTGGCATTTCATATGCTAATTTGCTTAGAATATTGCGCCAATGATTCTGATGAATACCGCAGCGAAACAAAGTGCTTCAAAGGAATTGTTAGAACACTTTTCATCGAAATCGTTGGATTTGGCAATATTTCACACAACGTTTATCCTTGGTGGAGTATTATTTTCGCCGCATCTTCTAAATTCCTCGATCTCTTATGTTGTTTGTAATCGTTTCGGATGGTCGTCAAAATGGAAAAAGAAATGCCCACATAACGACACTAATACGAAAAAAATCCGTACCGACAACCACTCTGCAAATACGAAGATGTGTTTTTGATATTGTACGGTAAAGAAGTCACTGTGAACTGCTCTTCAGATGCCTGATTTTCGCGCGAATTCATAGTATACAGCCAACTCTCGCTTGGCGGCAAATTTCCTGTGCTCAGCTGAAGTATGGGTGCCTGTGACAATTCGGTATAAAATGTTTTGAAAGTCGCTTGTTTCAGGGGTCTCAAAAAGAACAGATGTGAAAGCACGATGAGCAAGTAACGATGCTCCGTGCAACTGAAAGCATTGACCTGTTCCCAGCCACCCGATTTTTCGCTGTCTGCCATCTGCCTATTTGAGTAATAGGCGGACTGAAAGTAGCGCGCTTGACGGAGGAAAGCCGTTGTTGTGAGATATGGAAATGTGCAATTTCTGACCTAATGATGAGAAGAGGGTTTAAGTTGTCAAGAAGATGAGATGATGTGTGCCATTCGTGGAAACCGAAACTTCTTCACACTTGTGCTTGGAAGAAAAGCGCTTGCCGAAGATGGGTGCACAAATTTGTGAGGCAAGTGAACAGTGGAATAGGTAAAATGAACAACTAAATTAACCCATCGATGCATAATTACTACAACTACCGTTTCAAACTCATCAAGTGGAGATGATGTGAGGTGTAAACAAAGTATTGTGTGGAGTAATGTGACAGAGTAATTGAACTATTTGGGCGTAATTATTTGAAATGAATCATATCATATTTCAACAATGTTTTTCTTGATCATATTCCCTCTAATATGGGAAATTTCGTCGAATCATTTGAGGGATTAAATCTTTTTGTACAAAATAAAAAGCGAACATTGAAAAGATCGCATCCGATAGCCCATCGAATCAGTTCCAAACAAACAGCAACGTTGGAGGATCAGTAATATAGAGGGTTTTTAGACTGAGTAATTCAGTCGCTTTACATTCACAAACGAGAACGTACAATACGCACCAGAAATTTATACAAATTATAACTGTAGTGGAGGAAGAGAAGACATGTGACTAAAGAGGAATATTAAGTGCGAAATTCAGTGGATAGCTCATCAATGTAATGCAACGCTCAGCGGAGCGGAGTCGATGAGGCGATTTTCTCCCACTTGCTGACGTAATGCTCCACATTTTTAGGGACGCATTAGAAGTACCCTAACAGTAAATAGATGAGATATGGTTTGATGTAAGCAGCTAGGCTTCTAATGTCTGATACGCTCAATAACTGAGTTAGAAATTAATTTGCACATCCTGCACCGTTTTTCTTGCCTATTTCAGTATCGAAACGGGCAAGCGCAGCTCATGTCTTGAGATTCGCGGCTTTTGCTCACATTTGAAATTTCCTCTTTTAATTTGCGTTTAACCCATCAATATAATTGTGTAATCCAAATTTCTAACTATATATATATATATATATATATATATATATATATATATATATATATACTATATGTCATACATATGCACCTATAAACACTCAAATAGAGTTTTTTATTTCGAAGCTTGCGACCATTTCTATTTAATGAGAGAAGTGAAATTAATTTAACAGCTCATCAAGAGGCGGAAAATACTTCATCCCTAACACTTCAAATCACCCGAACGAAGATCGCTTAGGAAAAAACGAATTGCCAAGGAAATTATAAAGAAACTTGTTCTTTTAGAATCATGCTTGTTACTGGCCACGAAAATGAGCGCAAATTCTTCTTCGTCATGCATTCATGCGCAAGAGTGAAATCACGAAGAAAAACTGACTCAACAAAGATGAGCTGAAGGGACATGGTTGCATTCCTTGATGAGTCTAGTGCTTGATGAACAAGCCTCAGCAACCGATGACTTTTTGTTTGCTACCAGAGTGTACCACAGTTCCTATATTGCGGTAAGAGAGCAGCTTCAGATAACGCCGCGAAGAATGCACCGCATTCATTGCTGTTTTCTAAAACAATGGTCACATTTGTTTATGAGAATTCATCGACCTCTCAATTTGACTTCTTCTGTTGACAGCGTACTGAAAATTGGTCCAAATAAGTTAGCATCGAAAAATTTTCTTCTTTCAATATTCTCTCAACTGATATCGTTTACTTCGTAAAGAAATGTCACACTTTAAGTAACAAATATCAGCTTCATTTTGTTTACGTCATTGCTGTGAAGCTTTCGATATAGTTTGCAACGACAAATTTTTTTTAACAAACTGGAAGAGCATGTGATTTCTGCTTCTTATCGAAATGGACTGAGCAATTTCTTCTTGCACAGTTTGGTAATTTTAAATGCCTTGTCTGAAGGTAGTATTTTTGAGACGTTGCTTTCCTTATGCATGTGAACAAATGATCAACAAGTAAAATGCTTATTAAGCGTGTGCAAATTACCCGGAAATGATTTAAAAATTTATCGTCGGTTAATTGAATCTCCTGTTGACTTCTGCGAGGTAAAAAAAAATACCTCTGAGGTTTTTTTTAAGTAGTCAAATAATTGACAGCTAGCTGTTGCTCTCATAAATTCAGCGCATCTCATAGAAATTTTGAGGACGGATATGTTATCTGAAAAAAAAAGGATGAATCTCTCATTTGCTGATGAAGTGAGTCACCGTTTGAGCCGAGCGATGGCTACTAATCTGCATTTCACTTTTCTCATGCATCTATAAAAGCTTTCAGAATTATGATTTTTACACATCTCACGTATTGCAACATTAGTATATCAAGCATTACAGTATGGCTTGCATTAACTATTGTCATCTAGTTTTAAAGCACTACACGCCTGCTTAAGTTGAGGCATCCGAACCGTGGATAAGCATCAGAGAAATTTTACTCGCAGAGTTTTCCGGAAGATATTTTCGCTACCATGCAAGTCCAATTGCGAAACATATCTGAAGATATTTTCCTTGGATAGCCTAGTGTATTGGAAGACTATTTTCTGCCTCGTACTGAGTTATAAAATTATTATCTTCTTTTTTTCCAACATCGCTTCCAAACGGCATTTCGATTTTGTCAATCTCATGAGCATCTTCACCACAATGTGCACTTAACCTGAAACTACGTTCCTAGAATAGTTTCAAATTTTTATTGAGTAGAGAATCGTGATTTGGAGTATTTAGTAAAAAGTATAGCGAAAATTGAGAGCTTTTAATTATCGTCAGAAAGACTTCGATATCGATAAATCGTTCAATTAAGTGAGCACATATTTTTCTTCTTTTATTCCCTCTATGCTTCGTGTTCATATATCACTGATCTATGTCCCCTATTGAGGCCTCCAAATTATATTTAATAATTTTGCACGCTCGTCTTTGTTTTATTGCACTTTACTTCCCTTCCATTCATTGCATTCACACTTTTCTTTCTTCCTTATGAATTAACATTTTACCATGATTTCCAATTGGCCTGAGCCCTGCCAACTGCAAAACAAGACAATTCGTTGTTAACTATACGTTCTTCCACCATCTGCGCTGACTTCTTCTAATTACTAAGAGTGCTTTATTTTTTGCTACTCTTTTCAGTTGTCCAGACAAGTTGCGCGTTGCAATCATCGAATCTTCACTTGTGTTTTTTCAATTCGAGCATGAAGTTTTTCCAGAGGATGATTATTCATGTCACATAAGAACTTTTAGTTATCTTTTGAACTGGGTTACCTTCTCCCTTTCCACTTCCTAAGGCAGAAACCAACAGGAACTCAACAACTGATCCATAAGTTTTGGCCCTGGACACATTCGGTCGCCTCGCTGTTGATTTTCGGTTGCATGGGGCTGAATACTAAGTCCTCATGTGCGTATGAACTACGAGAAGTGACTTTTGGCAAATTGGCCATGTGCGGTGCACCGGACGCTTCCTTTTTCGAGAAGGAACTTTTTTTTTTTCAAATTGCATATTGATATTGGCATGTTTTGTGAAAAATGTTGTCCACTAGCAGCGATAGTCAGTTTTATCTCTTAAGGAGAAGAAAACTAATTCTTAAATGCCACAATGCTTGACCTTCTAATCCAGGCCCACTGGAAAAGCGGAAATAACTGAGATTTGATATCTAAATTTCCAGCTGGCACTTCATATTTAAATATATTTTCAAACATAACAGTTTTAGAGGCAGATGCCTATTCGATTAACGGATTCTCGTCGTTCCATCACTTGATTATGGCTCAGCAACTTACAGCTATTTACGTCTCAAGCGCACCCTTTCCTAGCATCTGCAAAAGAGCGCATTAATAGATTTGCTGTCCGCGAATTTCCTATGAGGGACGTCTGCGGATAAAAGATCCAGAAAGTGCTAAATCTAGGACGATCTTGAAGGAGCTCAGTTCAAACACTTCAAATATCACATGATCGAATGAATTTCAACTGCCTAATTTCAGGTAGACGACCTTTTCCCTTGCGAGATTCATTTCTTCCGTGATTTCGATTAATTCAGTCTATGATGATAGGTTTTGCAAAGAGCATGACGAAATCGAGGCATTTTCAGCACAAGTGGAATATAAAACTGTGGGCAAGGACAAAGTTCAGAGAATTCCGATTTGCTAAATAGTTGGAAATTAGGCCTATGATTTGGCGCATTTTTCGCGCCGCCACTGTTTTTACAAATGACGGCAACATTTGCAAGTTTCCATTCCTCTGAGTGTTTTTCTGTAAAAAATAGTTGAGTTAAGAAGAGAGCACAGTTCTTGCACGATTTGATTTCTCTCAACTTAAGCGCTTTCTTTGCAACTCTTTAAAACCTCGATGTTTTGTTTGACTCTATATGGGTGACCATCTTCATTGAATATGAACGTTGGGTCGTTTAGCTCCAACAGATCTCATTTTCTGTTGTTTTCTGTATCTTGGTTGCCGCGAACACTTTAACAACCGTTACAAAAATGGCGGAGTCCACCTGGTCCTCCGCCTGGGATGGACCGGTTAAAGAGATTACCCCCAGAGAGCAAAGAATTTTTCGGTTGTGAAGCACTGCAGTTCAGAATTATCTAACCACCTTTATGCACGACTCCTCAAGAGGCTCAAGAGGGGTACACGCTGATAGGATGGTGCTGAATTCCCAATCATATAGTAGATGTAGTTGATGTCAAAAGTGCGAGCTGCAAAAGTCGAAATTTGAACTCAAGTGTTTGTGCGATTACGGTAGTTGAAAGATGGCCAAACCCAACTCTATTAGTGGATATTCTCACTCACGCTCATCGATACAAGGTGATTAGAAAGCATCAACACCAGATTCAATGACGTAGGAAC
Organism: Baylisascaris schroederi; assembly: GCA_006503575.1. Classification (NCBI taxonomy): domain Eukaryota; kingdom Metazoa; phylum Nematoda; class Chromadorea; order Rhabditida; family Ascarididae; genus Baylisascaris; species Baylisascaris schroederi. Next base: position 1,602,949 of record QEWY01000309.1, on the reverse strand, counting down.
GCTGACCGTAGCCTGCGAATGGCTGAGATTCCTTCAGTATTTATCATTGGATAAAGAGACCGTTTCGTTTTTCTTCTAGGACAGAAATCACAAAAACTGAAGACAATTGAGGCAACTTGGTAACTCTGGGAAGACACCTTTCGGGTGAAAATGTCTCGCGCAGTCACTGAAAGAATCAACCGTGATGCGTGCCAGAACGGTTCTCTCGATATCAAGCTTTGTTCAGTGGCGATCTGAATCGCCGCGTTACTGGTAAAAAGTAATGTTGCGGATGATGGTTCACTTTTATAATTGATGAGGCCGTTGAGAAAGGTTTTTTGAGTAAGGCTCATTTTTCCTTGAGTTTGCTAGTGCGAATCGAAAATCCGGCCGGTGTGTTAAAAAATATCTGGAAATTTTTCACAGCATTGAACGTCATCAAGTGCTTCCGAAATTAATAAGCTGGCGGTAGTTGTAGGATGGAAGGTCATCCGGTAGTGTGAATTGTGCCTGCCTATTTCCGCGACTTTAGCATTAGTGGTTCGGGGAATGGAGTTATTCGAGTGGCAAACGGACATACACGCACGTATGTAATTACAGGCACAACACATCCATAATGCACTTTTGCCGAGCAGGCTTACAGAAGCGCATTATATGGTAACAGAGAATTGTGCTTGACGAGAAAGGGGCGTCGAATTACTCTTCATTACTTTATCTTGCCTAGATTCACCTAAGAAATTGTTTTATCTCTAGTTTTCTTAGGTTTGCAATTCATCGTGGTTCCTCAATATGTTGTCTGAACTTTCCACAAGACTGCTTCTTTTCCCTAGAATTTTGTTGGTGCAGGTTGCACGGGTCCTGGCCGCGAATGGGAGCGAATTTAACTCATTGCAGTAAATGCATCTGTTAAGAATATTCGTAACAATCGTTGAGTAGTGCGTTATTGGTGGAACGGCATCCTGGAGAGCTGCCGGGCTCTACGCAGTCGCGGTCCATGAGACGCAAGGGCAGCTATGAGCCTGGAATGCGACGGCCCGACCGCTTCATCAGATCGCCACGTTGAGGGTAAGGATGCAGTTGATTGTATTTCAGACTTACCTACAGCCGATTTTTGAATTAATCTTCTCGTGTGTTCTTACTTCAGATTCAGTTTTGGTGTTCTTTCTTACTTGTCATCCCTTATGGAATTTGCGGGTAATTAGTAATTTAGGAGTAGGAGTAGGCATAGTATGTTCGACAGAACCACACAGAAAATGGGCGATCCGATCAATACGTGGGCGCCGCTGACATCCGCGAGGTAATGCCGGTGGGGTGGGGGGGGGGGGGGGGGGGGGGGGGGGTGGAGGGGGGCAACGTAGCTGAGGTCACATGAGTAACCACGGCGTTACATCGGTCACTTGTTTGCGGCACTTGGAAAAAACGGCTAATTCACACTCGAAAAAAAACTGCTTCTGCAAAGAATAGAAAAACGTTGTCTCAGATCAGCTTCGAGGAAGGAGTCAGATGGTTGAATAGGACTACATGTGTCTTCAACTCGAGATCATCGCTGCATGTTTGTTGACATCAGACCAATTGATGCTGTCCTTCAAGTTGGTTTTGGCCATGTCTTCTCATGCTTGGGCACTTTAACATATTTTCTCACCTTCATCCTCTCAGACTAAATAACACTGAATGAAACAAATTTGGAATCGCATTTTGTAGTAAGGAATAAAATTTTTGACATCTTTATCGCACTTGATTGAAGTATTTGCACAAAGAGGTCATCACACCTTTCTATAAACCGTCATTGAAATCTTGAGAAATTCGTCACCCATGGGTTTTATTGTAGGTGTTGGTGGGATGAATGCAGACTTCTTTGTGGCGATCACTCGGTCGATGAATGACTTCAGCGTTTTTCGCATTTCACAGCTGTTTTTCAGAAATAGTGGATTCCTTCTACAACTATCTCCTCGAGTCGGTCTTACTTGTGCCCATTTTCAAAATTCATCGTATTGCTAAGATCGCAAAGACAGTTGGACCGATTACGTCAAGTCCGTTCAATTATCTATTTTTGTTCAGAATGCATTTTTAGTTTTCATTTAGATAGTCTTTTCATTTTTATTAGCACATTCTACGCTGTGAATGTGCTCAGTCGACGTTTTTCAGCGAGATACGTTGTCTGACATCCGGGAATGTCGATATTGCGTTCTCTTCTATGCAGTTTCACTATCCGCAACAAAATTGATAAATCCGTAGAATACATTGGTGGGTGAATGCAATGAAACATAAGTGAATCTAAGAGATTACAACTGGAAAACATGCCGTTGAGCCACAAGCAGGTAATGAGGACTTGTGGGTGATGTCCACCTCTTGCAATTTCTGGTGCTTGGGTCTGCTGCGCTGCATTGCCTTTAATCGTTTGCGTAAACATTTCTACTATATTCGCTGATAGAGGTGGTTCGTGATGACCGAGAGAACTTTGATGCTTCAAACGAACGCGCCATTCAAAAAATCGTTCATTGAAATCGTGTTGTGAATTTGAAGATTTGGGCCAGCGACAGACGGCTTCGTTATAAACATTGACTGCTCCGTGTTTGACTGTCAAACAGTCATATATGAATAACTTCGAAGAAGGCAATAATCTGCAAAGTGCAAAAACAGTACTGTATGAAACCTTATCAAAATGCAATAGGATATATTGCAGGTGGCATTTGAATTATTAGCTTCCTAAATTTATTTCAGCTATGAAGGAAGAGCCGTCGTCGCAGTTAGAAGAATTTGACATTTTTGGCAATGCAAATATACCGCAAAAACCACAGAAAAATATGGAAGTTTATTGCGATGAATGCAAACGTACGATCGCTGCGAGTCGATTTGCACCACATCTCGAAAAATGTATGGGTATGGGTAGAAATAGTTCACGGTAAGCACTTAAGAGCATACTTATTTTGGTGCAATATCCAACACCTAAAGTTGACTACTGTTTTGCTGTATAAGTGCTCTTTGTAACTGGTTATCGCCATCGTCAACCGCTCTCATCTACAACTTCCTCCCTTTCCTTCTTCCCCCTCCCCCCCCCTCCCCCCTCCACTTTCACATTCGTCTGAAATGTTCTATTTAGTGGGTTGAAAATCGTCTATCGTATCAAGCTGACTTATTCGAAACAAATTCATTCTATGAGCTCGAACATCTCAAAGTTTGAAGCGACTCTTTGAATCCCTGAAAAGCTTAAAGCGAACCTTCCAACAGAAAATCTCTGTACCCTATTACGCGTGATGAACAAGACTTAGTGATTCCTGATTATGAGCTGTTACGTCGCTTTCCAATGCACTTGAGAAATGTTCGACCGCCCTTCCAAGATTTTCACTCAAATTTTCCTTTATCCGTCCGTGGTGACAGAAATGATTTAACACTGGCATTATTTCATATCTTTTTACAGTAAGAGATACTGCGGCTGTGTAAATACAGTGATCATGTTTTTGAATGTCAAGTCAGATGATAGAATAAGTTTCTTTATTCGTTTTTTGGATGAGGAATGTTCTTTTGATTCTTTGGCACATTGGTTAAGAAATCACTGTGTAGTATGGAAGGGCACTTCAGATATATCAGCCGCCGTAAAGCGCCTATGTTTTATTGCATGTGAAGTTTATCAGTAGCATTTAACGAGTTTAGAAGTAGTCGTCATACCGCTAAGAAACGTTGAAAAGAGACGTTGGAGTGCGGATGACGGTGTGTGCGAATATATTTGGCGTGAATCCGATGCACTAAGTAGACTGCAAAAAACCGAATGTATCTAAATCATGCCGTTACGAAGGGGTTATGCGCACGAATTAAAAAACTACAGAGTTCTTGTCTCTATGAGACTATCTCTGAGTGTTACTGCTAGCACTGCTCAAGCAAACTCGAACTGATACTTTACCTAGAAGTGGCCAGTACTTTTTCTAGGATTGCGATAAATTGCGGTGAAAAAGAACCAAGCTAGAAGGCGTTGCTGATTGTGCCTTATTTCCTTACCAAATTCACTATGGCATCCTTCCACTAGCTTTTGAAAATGAGTGGTTTATTATGTTGTCAGGGTCGCACGGCGTCGGCTAGCTAATTATGTATGCTCGCTAAAGGGGTCAAGCTCAACGGGTCGACTTCGCGATTCACTAGGAAGAGACAGTGATGTGGATCGATCCGATGTTAGTCGCTTTAATGCTGCTTTTATGTTTTGTTTCTGCGAGCATACCTCATGAAAGCTGTTAATGCCGTGGTATGGACATCGAATGTGTTCGATGCTTTTTTTTGACTTGCTTTTGGCACTAATCAGTTTTATTGCTTGATTGCAGTTCGGATGCTAGTTCATTACACTATTGAAATTTACCAGTAACGTTTGTGTTTAGTAGTCAGTCCTCAGTCCTCAGTGGCCGATCATGCACTTATTATTTTTAGCTGGCTATAATCTGAAAAAAAAGAGATGTTATTATGAGTCCCATTGGACAGTAGTTCTTCGATTCTATCTGGTTTGACCTCCACGGTCCTCACTGCCTCCCATTCCCCCCCCCCCATCCTTCGGCAGTTTTGACAGAAAGTTATCTGTCAGTTTCAGCAATTCTGATTGACCGTGCGAAAGACATCGTTGTTGTAATGACGGTGTAATTAATACCACTTCTCTCTCCTCATCCTCCACAATGTACCTGTTTGTGTTTATGTCTTTCACCTCTTTACTGTGGCACAGCTTTATACAGAAATCTCCTCTTTCATTGCAGTGTGTTAATTACCCCACATTAGGATGCGGTGATTTTCTTCGAGTTTAATTTGTTTGATGGATCGGTAATGTTGTGTTCTCCGATGGTTTGCTTCGTGATCTCGGATACACTCTTTCTAAACTTTTCGAAGAATAATTTCCATTTCCATCATAAGACTCGAAAGAATGGCTTTCATCACAACTCTGGGATGTCATATGCGTCTTACCAAGAATTTAAGAATGAAAGTAATCTAAAGCCCAGTTAGTTCTTTTAAGAAGTCTTAGTTTCCATTATCCAAAGATATATGAGGTTATAGGGCGCCTGTAGCACCATCGGTCGAAAAAATACATTTTGGGGCCTGCCTAAACCGTTCGGATGCCCTCGAGTGCAGCTCGAGGCTCTCCGAAAAAATTTGGGCTTGACTTCGTTCCGCATTATATATGATTGAGAATAATGCTGGGAAATGGCACATGTTTTGATTAGAAGGAGCCGGAGGGTGCGCTTGAAATCACCTCTTTTTTATTTCATATCTTTTGGTAGTGTGAAGTCAAGTGTGAAACAAATTTCCACTTTATAATTCCAGTCCATCTCCTCTCACATGTTACCTCCTGCTGCCCTCGAAACACTTTTCTCGAAGAATTATGAAAAAAATTACTTGGTCTCGAATGTAGGCTTTTACCCTCATTTGGCTTTCATTGAGTCCATTTTGAGGTGTTGACTCACTAAGTTTGGGGAACATCCGGCGATTCTGAAAAGTAAGAACAATTAAAACGCCACCATGAAGCCTGTGCTAAATACAGGCCTACCCATTAATTTTGCTCCGAAGCAGCCTTCTTTTTCATCTTCTTAGGTATACATAAAGGTCGTTTCGAAGTTTGCAACGATATATGTTCCCTCCTTCCAAGGCCTTCGCCGAACATACTTCCGTTCTCAAAAGCCGCGAATGCTATAAACTCAAGAGTTGACGAACGGATACTGTGTATTATGAATAAACTAATTTGTTCATGCTAGTAGTAGGCAGTTCAGGAGGACTCACGGCATACATTACCAGACGACGATGATGACTGGACAAGCAGCCGAAAGACAAGGAAGTCGCGTAAATCAAAAGTGCGGAACAAACCACGCTCGACACGATCACGCCTTAACGTTGACAAAGTGAGCAGTTTTTGCATTATTTTGTTTTCTCTGTTGTTGTTCTTCGTTTTTGTTGGTACCACTGATGAAATAGCACTCAAATGGGTTCTGAATTGTCGTTGCTTTCGCGTGATTACATAAGTGAATGAGGATTCTTCTGGAAAAAGGGCATTTGCATAGACTAATTTCTGTTGTTTCGCTTGAGCAAAATGCTTTGAAGTGTGAAGGGGACGACGATTCCCGCGGCTCGGTTGAGAGTGCGTATGAGCTTCGCAAATGAGCTCTGATTCTGGACACTACTAACCTGTGGATACAGCTGGTGGATATAGGTCGATTTGTTATGGACGCGACTTACCTGTACCGCTGTTCTCCTTGCAAAAATAATTCATCAATATCTGTTATATTTTGATATGTACAGCTTATGAACGTTGAAAGACGTGACTGTTATCATTCATTTTCCCATTATTCTGTGATTTTCGTCTGTTTTGCTTTTTTTGCCCCTCAGAATGTTTTTCCATCCGGCAATTTTGGACTTTCTAGCTGTTCATATATGTCGTGCAGTAGAGGCGCAAGAACTGTCCCAACAGCAGGGAGTTGGCTGAGCGAATGATTTAATGGGGGTGATGATAATGACCAGCCGAATTTATTCCTCCAAAGTTCCTCATTCGCTCTCGCAGTAATAATCTCTTGATGGGAAGGGGAGTTCGCTGATCGAAGTCTAGCTATGGCACGCTTTTGAACTCAGACGATTCACTTGACGCGCTTTGTTAGCATTGCAGAGGCGCCTTGTTGAAGCAGTTACGCATACAACGATTCGAACAGAGACCTTGGTTTGTATGCAACAGAAGAACATAAAAAAAAGATGTAAAAACGATACTATTTTTAGGTGCGTTGAAGAAAATATGAATTGTGCAGAGCCATACAACATTATGTCTGTATATGTGCATATATATGCAAGTATAAAAAAAAGATAAAAATAACCGAAGAGCAGACAGATGTGATCTCCAAAGAGTGTAAACAGCAAATGATGAAAGATCGGATGTGGCCAGGAGAGAGGGTAGTGAGATGAGAGTGTGTTAAGTTTTGTGAAAATTGATGCGTTGTCTGACGGAACGAGTATGGCTATGTTGGGGGGTGGGGAGAGGGGGGGGGGAAGTTCTATAAGCGGATAATCCTGGAGCTGTCTTTTGTATCATCGTTAAACCTCACCGTCCTGGTTTGTAAGAGTGATCACGTTTACTTTTATAAAAAGCAAAATATGTGTGAGAAACAGGGTGAGTGTGGCCAAACAATAACGTTTGCGTCATGCACCAATCTTACTTGAATGTGCGAATCTCAAGCTTCTCCTAAGCATTTTCTCAACTCTGTCGACGGGTTGACAGAGTCAGTGGGTTTCGCAGTTTATAGTTTTTCTTGAGAAATCTCTATATTTTTTCTGTCTTAGGGCTGTCACATCTAACTCCTGCACGCCAGAGTTCAGGTTTTGCATTTGATTGCTGCGAAGTATTTCTCCGAAATGAAGAAAAATAACTTCAGAAAAGCTTCACTTAAGAATTCTATGAGTTGGGATAGTAGCTCATCAGGGACAACATAGCTAGACAGCAACCACTTGAAAAATGCATGTGGCAAATAGTAATACGGTTGGTGGGATTAGCTAATGTTGCAGCGATTACTTCATCAGCTCGAATTTTGCTTTTGAGATGGCAGCAGTGGTTTTTAGAATTTCTTAAATGCATGGGGAGCAAGTTATTAGTCAATAGGATTGCTGGATTGTTCTCGAATTGTCTAGATGACCTGCAAAGCAATGTTGGAACGCTTGGTTGGAAGGATTTTATCGGTGAACGTTTTGGTTATCTTGTATTATTCAAAAGATCACTTTTATCCTTTGTCATATCCAAGCTTATAACAAAGAATTTGATATACACCCACCACATCTGCATACATCACTAGCGGGGAGAGGGAAGGTGGGAGCCGGGCCTAAGAATAATCATTTGTGTAACAGTTTTATCGCTTTCGAAATGTGCTGGTAGAGTGGCTGACTGCTCGTTTTCACATGAAATGTGTTATGCTTCTCTTTTCCTGCTCAGTGAGCTCTCTTGATCCACTGATTTCAATTTTATTCCATTTCACCTCACTCCGTCTTTTTACAGTTTATATGTAGCTGTTGTTTGGAGTGATGTTGTGTAAATGATACATTCTGTATACAACTAATAGTTTATTACTTCGGGTATGGGAACGGGTCGACTGATATGATCGTGTACATGCGACGGCAGTTATTGCTGCTCAGTAGTTTGCTGAAAGCGTTCGAAAGCGGTATTTTTGCACACTTGAGATTGGGGGAGGAGTCATCAGGTCTGTTTTTTATTTTCCATTTTAATACTCTATTATCGCTTTTTTTCACATCAGTTTCGAGATGTTCACTCTAAGTGATCGCTGAAGTTTTAACGTTGTGCTTTGATCGTTCATATATCATCTGTATTTGTTTGAAATGTTGCTGCTGTATGGTATAGAAACGTGGCATTTCCCACATCAGAATATTTGGAAGAAGGCCGTTTTTGTCATATTCAAAAATTAAGCTTTTCGGTTCTTGAAGGAGGATGGGTGTTTCACCTGCCACTTTGAAGGTGTCTCTTTCAAAAGAAATATTTTAAATTTCGTGCATGCAATTGTTGAACGACCAACATATTCGCTTCATTGCAAACAACAGATGGTTCATTCACAGCTTGCAAGCTGTTATCACTTTCCCCATTTCTGTCCTTTCTCTGTGCAAAATTCATTATTTTTTACTCATCATGAACCTGAAACGAGTTGATGGCTGAGATGAACGGCCGTCTTCTTTGAGGCGATATAAAGGATGCTTTACGAATGTGATCTTTGTACATCTGAAGGACAGAAAAGGGGAAGAGGCAGTCGTTTATTTAAACAATGCTTTGTTACATTGTGCATTTTGTTTACTTTTTGATTTTCTTTTATTTTATCTATAATGTTTGCAACTTCGAATGTTTGCAGTTTTAAACTTTGCTGTGGCTGAAATAGTTGGACGACTAATCCGTTCGATCTCACCCACTGTTTTAAAAGTATCGTCGTTGAAAGATGTGTTATTTTACTAGTTGTTCTTTGTTTCGTTGAATCATCAAATTATAATGTTTACTTATTTACAACTTTCTGTTTGTGTAAGGTTGTTGGTCTTTTTCTCATGTCGTTAAGGAGGGGAGTTGTTCATTTACAAGATCTGAAGACGGTTGGCGAGGAGGTTACAAGGCTAAAATGTCAGGAGTGCCAAAAAATGGCTATAAATCAGTTTACTCATTCTTTGTTTTAGTTGCCCTACTTGTACCATGACCATGTAATTTTTTGGAGTCCTACCTACCTCAGTTTTGCCACCTAAAAATTTACTCTCCATATGACGTGTTTTTGCTGCTGACACATATGCTAGTTTCCTGTAAGCAATGACGCTGGCATTCGATGAGTTTATTTGTGCTTCTGGAGCGCCTTTGTGTTTCATTTATTCGGCGCAACGAGCACTTTATCCATCACTGTTTCTTCCTTATTGAGTGCATAAAGTGAAACAGGTCGTTCACTTATTCTGTAGATGAAACGGACAAGCTTCACGCCTTTCGGTTACCATCTGTTCATGCTCCATCTTTTCTCTCCCTGGTCAAGAAGGTGGGAGTGTCGCTTACACAGCAATTTCTGGTGTTAGGAAGAGGCGGGCTTGTAAATAGCCACACTTCAAAAATTCTCGAGTGATATGAAAAGCTTTCTTGGGAAAAATATGAGTTCCATATCGCCAAACAGCAGTGGCGGTTGGAACCAGCCATCGTCAGCAACGATTTGAAAGAGGAATCGCAAGAGGTGTGGGAGTGCTACTGGAGCACCGTTGTTATCGTTATCATCCTCTACCGACGAGAGATGTGTTAGCTTGTTGCTGCAAGAAATTGTGCGTCATTAGTATTGATCGAACCGACGTTGTGCGTTTCTATAATTGAAGCTTTAGAGAAACAAGAATTGTCTAATGTTGAGTGAATGGTAGCATATTGCAGCAATGATTAACGACATTTATACAGTACGCTACTAATAAACAGAAACAATCGAAAGCGCAACCTCACCCAAATTTGTGCAGTATAAGTGTGGTGCTTTTCAAACCATATTTCGACGGAGTTTTTCGAAAACAACACACCTAAAAACAAACAATAGCTTGCTCCAAAAAATTGAAACAGTTTCTGGCAGCGTTGGTTGGTGCTGTTTTTAAGCACCGTCTGCGACTTTTTAGCCCAGTTTATTAGTCACATTGTAACTGTTGTCTCGAGACACGGGTATCTGGAGCGTTGGGGCTGTTTTATATACACCAGGTGATGAGTGACACTGCATTGGCAGAACAATAAACGAGAAGAAATTCAAATACTCTAATCAAGAACACTTTAAGAAAATCACATTCACATTATTCAGAGTAATATACATAAAAGTGAAACGTCTTATAGGAGGCATTTTATAAGCAAACATTCATTCAGTCCTTTCGAAATTCATAGGCGTCATTTCAAAAAACGAAGTGAACACTGGCGAAAGATACCGGTTACTGTTTGCTGCCGTTTCTAGTTATTTTTACTTCGTTATGGTAATCTTATTGAAATTTGAGCATTGAAAGAAAGCTATGAACTCAATGAAATATTCTCGCTGGAACATTCCTTCAACGATCAGTGTTTTTGAATTGCCCAAAAAGAGTAGAGGAATGAAGTACTTCGTTGAGAGTTATAGAAATGCAACAATTTAATAATCATAAACGAGTGTCGAATAATTTCAACGAATCACAGAGCAATTTGTTGTTTTTACACATTTCCACAAATTCTTGCCTCGTCACGATTCCGTCATCGTTTTTGTCCATTTTCTGAAAAGAAAAAACAAACTGATTGATGAAATTTCCGAGTTTTGGTTTCTTTCATCTCGTCGATTTTGCTGAAGAAATGTTAACAACTCGGTGTGATAACGTTGAACGTAACATCAAAATAAAACACTGTAGTAAATTATGATCGTGTAAAATGGAAAGTGTTGCATAGACATTGAGCTTCTCACGTGAACCACAATAATTCGTAAAGTGTCGTCGCTGAATTATTCTAAGAAAACTTTAATAGTGGTGATAATTGAGGTGTGATGCGATAACTGGTCACGTCGATCGGTTGGTTACCTGTCATGTAGATGGACTTCTGAGATATCATTTACTTCCGTTGGTTGAAAGTGAAAGAAAAAATGCTCAAAACAACAAACAGCGGCGATGAATAAGTTCCGAACTATTAAAGGGAAGGCGAGAAAGCAATTGAGGCGATTATTTAAACTCAGATTATCACATAAACTCACAAAGCATAAGATATCTAATGATCCCTTGTAACTTGAGGTAACATAGCGTTAAATGATGCTGCTTCTGTAGGACAATCGCTCCAACATTATATATAAAAAGTGATTTATTCATTTAATTATGAACCTAATGCAAATGCTGCACTCACAGAGTGAGTAGCACATATCTTCTGCAGTTTTCCCATTAGCCTTCTAGTTCCAATGTTTTCCGGAAAGAGCTCTCGTTGCTAAGGAGCTCTTATGCACTTAACCACGATGGCACATAGCGGATTTAGGATTAATAACGAAGTGCGTTATCACAGGAAATCACTCCGCTGTTGACATATTGAAGACACATCTCTTATTCGATCTTAGACTTGATAGCGATCTCCATCTATGTAGAGATTGAGGACGGAGATGAAAGAACAGCAGTTGAGTCTACTAAATCGTTTCGATCTCTTCTGGTATTTGTCGCTTTGCACCTACATATGCAGCCTTCAACGGACTGTAGCCAATACAATTGCTGTTCGAAACAGACTTTGATGTTTGCTGAGATTGCGGCGTTATCCATATAAAGAACGCTTTGGTCATTATCTCTTATTATTTATACCAAAGTTCCATATCAGATACGTAATATTATCACCGAAATGCTTTTATGAAATGACTCATAATGTCTCAGGTAAAGGGTTCTTCAAGATCTGGGGCTTCTAATTAGAATGAGATGATTTCATACATGAAAGCAGATGGAGTACGAATTACGTCGATGAGCACATGTCACCGAAAATGGATAGCATAAATTATTGGCCGGTATTGCCATCACATTTGCAAATATTTATGCAACTACCTTGAAGACGTCAACAACGTGATCAACGACCGCACGCTTACTGATCGGCGGATTGGTATGTCGACCAAGCAGTTCGTATATCGATTGAACGACAAGCATAAGCTCCGTTTGCCTTATGCAACCCCTTTTATTTATATCGTAGAGATCAAATATCCATTCCAACTTCTCGGTGTTTGTGCCCCGCGAAATCACAGAAAGACCGACCACGAATTCCTTCAATAAGTAGATTCAGAATGAGAACTTAATGTGAACTTTTCAATGTGACTAAAAATGTACGACAAGTTGAGGCGGAAAAACGTCACCATTTGATCGTTAGTACTATACAGTGGTCATTTGAAAAAAAAGAGGTTGTTTTGACCAAAAATTTCCTTTGTTTAGGATTTAGGCAAAGGAGGAAATAGGACAGCGAGGATAAGGCGTACTTTTGCGAAAAATGACTATGAATTGTTGATTGTATTTCCTTTGAGAATAGAGAACTCCTCATTGAACGTTTATTGACGCAAATGAAAAATACGCGTATGCCTACACACGCAAACGTTATTGCAAGTGCTAGCAAACGAACGAAAACAATCAATAAGAAACAGAGTGCGTTGAAGCGTAAAGTATCGAAGAAAATATCACGAATGAGCCCTATCTACGATCACACTAAATATAATCAAAGTGTTGGTTAAATATAAAGCAGAATCCAAAGCCCAAATGTGGTAGCATAGAGGGGATGGGAGAGGAATGAGCAGGGCTGGGTATGATAAGGCAGAGGAGGTGCATGATTAAATCACCGCGCAATTTATAAAACTGCCGTTTAGAGGTAACACAAACTGATACGATTCCTGAAAGGAAGTTCCCGGCGTTCATTATCTAATTTGGAAATGGGGTTTTTTCTAAGGTCGTCTGTAGATTTCGAAAGGATGTCGGTGAATAATGCGCGAAAGTGTAAAACAATTGCAGTTGTCCAGATGGGTAAGACTGAGCAGAATGTTGGACACTGTGCATACACTAAACTTTATTATGTAAATTTTCAGAGTATTAGATGATAATTTCTGCAATCGACTTAGCCTAACCTGACCTTAAAAATTTGCATTTCTTGAAGTCACTGAAGTAAACTAATTCTGAACTTTTTCGACTTTAATACAGTCGCTTTTTTTAGGGGTTGCCGTACTTCCTGTGCATACTTGAGGCTGTGAAATTATCTCTGACATAGGCTGTGAAATCGTCCGCAGAAGTAGGAATCTGGTTAACTTGATGGACTTTAAGAAGAAAACGGGCCCTACAGTAAGCGTTCTTGAGAATGGTCTTTGAACGTTCAATTCGAATCGATATAACTGCTCGAATTACTGACATAAGTTTGGGTGATTGCGGAGTCAGGAGTTGGGTGGTCCTCTATGTAAGAATTCACCGGGAACACGAATATGGTGAATACAGCATTGTGGAATTAAATCGTTAAGATATTCAACAATGAAATAAAGCCCAAGTTCTACTTCGTTTCATTAAACACCGTAACGAATCCGTCCATGCATTTCGATCTGGTACGTTATTTTGCGGTCACTGTAGTATCATTTCCAAAGTTTTTAAAGGGCAGATTTTAGACCTTTTCCGTTCCGTCATGAGAGCGATTTTAAAAAATTTTGCTCTGAAATTCGATTTGCGCAATTTCAACAGATAAACATTGCAGTATAATGAAAGGATGAAGGTGATGAAAGGACATTTGTAGGTTTTGACAATAGGTTTATATAATTCCCATCAGAAAGTATAACAAAATGAGTTATATTGGTAGAAACGAAGATGCATGAGAAGGGAATGAAAGCGTGGAAATATATTGTTCAGTTCCCCCCAAAAAAAAGAAGTGAAGCATTGACGTATCATTTTTATTGAAACTTTACAGGCAGCTTTTTTTCCTCAAGAAAATTCCAAAAAAAAGCAATGATTTCGTGAAGACAACGGTGCCGGAAATATTTACTAATATATAAAATTTCTTTTTATAACCATTACGCGGAGAAAAAAATTTCTCAGGAAGAAGGAGAAATGAAACCTTAGAAAGTGTTCCACTTGTGCGCCAAAAACGCAATACTATGACTCACCTCAAAACTGATCATACCATCCTCATCTCGATCGAACGTCTTGAACACGTATTCAGCATATTTATTTGCGTTCCCTTGCGGAAAGAATTGTGCGTAAATCTCTTGAAATTGTTGCAACATAATTGTCCCACAAGGACAACCCTGAAACGTTCATTTTGCAGTGCTCTTTACTGAGAGAGAGAAACGCCCGTAACGAAGCAAAGAAGTCATGTGGAATTTCAGTTGTGTTGTACTATTTCAGGGGTCTGATAACGCAGTTATCAAATAATCCAATGTGAAAGATTTTCTGATTTGTTTCTACTTCTATTGAGAGATAAAATTTAAACAAACAGACGATAGTATTTTATTCTATGCGCAGAAGTGAAAATATGAAAACATAGCGAAATTAATTTCAGAGAGACGAGAATAATTTTTTTGTGAAGAGCAAAAAAGACTTTAACCCTCGTGGGAGTCAAATTTTGTACCGTCAAATTCCGCGGCACTGATATGCATGAATGTAGAGAGAAATAATATATTAGTCCTAGGTTTGCTGCATATAAAAGCAGCTACAAATGTCGGTATTTTGAATGATGTGCACAATGAAGCAATACTGACCTGTTTGAAAGCCCTGTACATAATCTGAACCTCTCGTTTCGTAAATTTGGTGATCGCGCATATGTTTGCAATGCTTTGTGGACGATAGCGAGGAGCTGGAGGTGGCTCATCGTCTGGATCATCTTAAAAAACAATACTCAACTGCCAATAATTTTCACGTGTGTTGATGAACAACTACCATTCTCTTCGGCAGGAAGTGGATTCCAGAAGAGAAATAAGAATTCAGGCGTTTGCGACAGCTAGCAAATTCCGCCATTCCATCATCAAACTGCCCGACGATAACATTGCGCATTCTTGTCTCGACAAAATATGGCGATCCCTTTCATTTAATTAGAGTGGTAATTAGCTATAAGCGATTATTTCAGTGCATATTGTATTACAGATAAGCGTTGGTGAACTAGTAGTAATCATCTGAGAAATCCACCTACCCGCTATTGCTCAATTGGAGTCACATTTGGAACGTACTCTGATCATGTTGTTATAAATTCTTTTGAAGAAATTAAAATTGGAATGTTTTTATCAGAATGACATCTGTAAATCGACACCAACACATAGTTCTTTATGGTTGTTTAAAGGGGCTATTATTTCATTTCCGAATGAAGTGGTCACTCCTACCTCCTCTTCAAGCAAAAATAATAGCAAATAAACGTGCGTCTCCCACTCACATCGTCAAATTATACCCAAAAACTGCCGTAGAGCTTCATAAAACTATCCTCTACTGCATTTTGCGTCACATAACTCAATGATACTGTCCCTTTTTATCCTTCATAAATCGTCACATTCCCCCCCCCCCCCCCCCCTCCCGTCCCCTCGTACTGCAAACGAAACAAACCACTAATCACGCTGATGTAAGCATCTGAAAAACAAGCTGCATAGTTCCGTCAACAGGAGAATGTTCAGCACACTCTGATGAGACATATGTGTGTTTCAGCAAAATGGAATATGATATTGTGGTGTTTTTTGCAGCATAATATGCAGGGCTGTTTGTGTTTAGTCTAGATTGCGAATGATACATCCCCTTACAACTAACTCTATGCCTCACCATTAGATTTAAATCCCACTTTAACACTGGCACATTGTTTTAGCTTAAGATAATAACAAATCCAATGATATTTTCAAGCAACCAAGCATCTAAAAGCTTCATTGAAATGACCAAAACAAGGCAGCTCCAGCAGAAATAGTTTTACATCATATGACTTCCTAATTAATCCATGCGCGGGCTTACTTGAATGATTTCCACTGAATTATCTGATTAGTGATCACCGGATCAAAATTTCTGATAAATTCATCATAAATTAATTCATGAGGAAAACACAGCCTCCTCGTTATTTGTGAATAAAATATCTCCAAAGATCACCGCCTCCATTTTATACTGGTGGCAGTGTTGTATTCGCTACCTTGCTGATACTCAATAGAAATATAAACTCAACAATAAAGGAGTTACGCTTAGTATGGCTGCAGATTACGAGTGCTGCAGAAGGTACTGGAACCGCGAGCGGAATAAGTGTGGCGATGAAGGATTTTTCAAAACTGCTCGACATGCAATGAAGCATTCGCACTTGTAAAACGATAGGCACCAATAAGACGACACGCTGTTGTGTCTAGTAATGGCTCAGAAGGGGGCAGCGGCTTCGTTTTAGTGACATTAAGGTGGCCGGTCATTGGGGGATTGCGTAACGCATTTGAACGTGCGCTTGTTCAACGCTATTTGACACAAAGAAACCAAAGATATCCGCTCACAAAAGGAATCATGCAGTGAAAATAAGCAGTCATATCTTAAATGAAGGATTCGTTTCGAATTAGACGCTTTATTCTTAGCTTCAGACAGAATGCAAATCGACCAGATGTCGCCCGGGACAGAGGAACACATTGCAACAAAGCAGTGTGTCAAACTGACTCAACACAGTAATCTCGATTATTCACTGCAGCATTTGGCGAAGTGTTTAGCTAAAACTAGCTGTAGTTAGCTCGGTGTACATCACCGATTCCGTATGACGGAGAAGGGTATGTTACACCTTTAAACAACTAAACGACATGTTCGATCGGCATGCTAAGCGCAAAAATTATGCCCCAGCCAAATAGAGGCCACTGAAAATGTATGGATATCGTCTCGATGATTTTTGACGATAAACTTAGCCGTTTACCGTATCTTGCCATCAACCCCGATTAGACATCACTTATATCTATTCTTCAAGCACGCCCAACCAAGTATCTGTGTGGTTGCTGTTCGAGTTCCACAAGCTGCTTAGTGGATGATGAATTCACCAGCGAGCACCTGATCAACAAATAACGCTATATAAAGACGATTTTCTACGAAACAAATATTGATTTCTAAGAGAGGCGCGATAACAGCTCAACGGACCTTGTGTATAGGATTTCTAATGTGCTATAAGGGCGCAGACGCACAATCTATTATGTTGTGGTGAGCGGAAAACTCTCCTCAAAATGTGTTATGCTGCGTTTAATGTTTATATTTGTGAATAACGAATTGCGATAAGAAGCAAGCATTACGATGACTTGACACGTTTTTCTTCTGTGCAACAATAAGAGCAACTTTCAAGCATCAGCATATCAACAGTAAATGACCTCATCAATCTATTAAATACTTTGTTGATATTTCCTTATGCAGAAAATGCACAAAACCTGATGCGCATGCGCTTGGTGCACATCAAGCGTATTTTGTGCATCCATTCAATGCATAACTCAGTCCTTTGTTCATAAACTATCTTAAGCTGATTTCAAAAACTCTTAAATTCAGCAGTAATGGACAACTTGCTACTCTAACGAGTTTTACGATATCATTCCCGGCAGCAGTATAAAAATGCGTGCAAAAAAAGTACGATCGAAGAAATAATGGACCCTAAATGAAATGCACTGCCAACTTTACCGTCATACTGGAATAATGTTTTCCAGCTTGACGTTCATGTAAATCTTCTTTTTTTTCAATTCGGAGGACGTATTTTTCGAGGGAAACGTAACGTAGCGCTAAATGAATGAAGATAAGACAATCGTCGACAATCTCACAAAGCAATTAGGTCATCTCAGGTACAAAGAATTTACTGAAAAGTTGTGCTGAATAGAAAAGCACTCCCCAAAACAAGAGTATTTTTATACTTCTTAAACAAATCCCCTAAAAATTTACAAATTTACCGAGAATTTTCACATTGCGGCAGATAGCCTTATCTGATAGTCGAACGTTTGTGCTATATATGACATAATAACTCATCTTGTGGTATTTCACAGTAGAGATAGGCATAGAAGCTTTCAAGCATTTCTTTTAAGTATACTTAAACATCCCTTTTAAACGATCGACAAATTTCGTCAATCATATTAGCATCTAGCATCTAATCCAGTGGACTGAGTTTCAAAGTGCTTTTACGCATATCGCTAACAGCTATGTTACTTTCTAACCTCCCTTGCTGAATTGTATATGCCTCTTTTTTGGCTAGATCTTATTCATTCACTTTGATTGTGAAACTGCTCAATGCCAATTAGCTTTGTGCACCTGTGAACAAAATTCTCCTATTCTTCAAAATATAGAGACGCAATGATGATGCATAGCTCAAATTATCCATATTTTTATCTCTGTGAAAATTTCGCATGGAACGGACGATTTACTATTTGCCTTTTAGGAGTATGTGGGAGGGACGGAGGTAGTAGGGGCATTCAGGAAAAGTCTATTCCGAGATATACAGCTTTCTTAAGCAACAGATCATTAATAAAAGTTCGTCTCTTTTTTCAGGGCTTCTATGCGATAAAGACGCATTGAATAATGACCCTTTCGTTTTCAAGCGGACGTTTGTTAGACTTTAAAAGGCAAAATTTTATGCATCACTAATAGAACCTCTTAATCACAGACAATCCAACTTTCAAGCAAGCCTGAGTTCATCCAGTCGCCATGCACTAAACATGCTAATAAAACTAACAAGTTTTGGTTGCAAACGGAAACTTTGGTCAGTCTTCACCAGCCAAAGTTCAGCACTGACTTCTCTTGGCTTTTTCGGCTCCAATCGAAACTGGATTTTTGCTGGATGCTTTCGATGGGTAATCAGTTGACATTTCTAGAATGCATTCGGCTCCAAGCAAATACTTTTGGATAGAAAACAGAAAGTAGAATAAGCAATGGGTTTATGCTTTAAAAAAACGAAGAGCAGTAGAAAAATGGAACGAATTTCACAATAGTGGGATCATTGAACAACTTATGAAAATGAAAAAAATGAGCGAAAAAAAAAGTAATTAGAATCTTCTATAGAAGAGAGCTCAAAACTCTTTGAAGAATGTAAGACGCTGTTCAAGAATAACTCTTTCTTTTAGCTAATCGAATTAGAAAGTTGTAGTGTGTTCTTGAGGTGCAGAGAGGGAAAAGTGTGGAGTCGGCGCATTTGTTTAGAATTTTTTTTTTAAATCAAAGAAACAAAATTGTTGCCTCATACCGTTAAAGCAGTTTGGCCCAAGTACGAGTAACCATCACCATTACTATGTTAGAACAGTACACAAGCAACGTCCTCATTAATGAACGCTCGAAAGTCAAAACATCAACTGTCACTGGCGACATTAACGCTGATATTGGAAGATGCCAAGATCACAAATGACAATAAGGCTGTAATGAGCAATCGATGTTTGCATAGTTAAGACAAAGCTGAGATATTTAACATCAACGTCAACCTATGTGCAACATTCCAATTTGTATAAAACTGAAACAAATCTCCCATTAAAAAAGATTAGCAAAGGATTGGAGGAAATTCAATTGCAAAACGTTAGCACTGGGCTTGATAAAATTAAATGGAACAGATTTGACCTCACCGTCTCACAAAGCAGTATATACGAAGCGAATGCCATATTCTGTGGAGAGGTTATAACAGCTTTCAACATCAGTATGTTTTACTCTCACAAAGCAAAAACAAGAAAATGTACTCCTTTAGAAATAAGAAATTGCATGAGAAAAAGAAACCGCAGATGCGAACAATTAACTGCTAGCTCCCGCCCTCCCCCTCCCCCGCTTTCCTCTTGCAAAAAACGCCGGGCTGAATGAAGATTTCATAAACGTGAGAGATTCCGTTGGAAGAAAAACTGACTAACGTGCAACGTTTTGGCAGAAGAATTGAATGGTGGTATTGAACTGATAACAGTACCTCGAGTGCGCCAACGTTCTTAGCAACCTCTGACTCTTGCGATGAAATCATTATTGAAAAAGGGGAAATTTTGAGGGTTCTACAGGTATGCCAGGTAAATAAACTACCGGGAGTACTTGTGGGGTTAATAGCGTCAGTGCGCGATAAGAAGAGGATTTGCAGAGAATTACAACAAACGTCCAAATTGAATAAAGGGTAAAAGCAAAAGATATGATTACCTTCTCACGATTAAAAGAGATGCTCGAAGGAGAATGAAAATATATGATTGTTCCGATGCTTATGTAACGTGTGTAGGTTCAGCTGGTAACAACAGGGAAAAGAAGTTGTTGCGTTGTCAAATGAACAGACATTAAAGATGCTCAAGCCTATGAGCTAAAGCTCCAACCAGCTTCGAACCGCTCAAGCTGACAGCATAAGTTTCGACGAAGGAAGCAGTACAAAGAGACTGATGAAACTTCACAGGAAATTTTTGTTTCGGTTCACTGTTTGCTACTTGCTCATTGAAGCAAAGCGAAAGCACAATCTGCCTCTTCACTCGCATAACTTCACACTCACATAAAGCGATGTTTTTATTGAGCTCATCTTGTTATAAAAACGCATATCTGTGTAAATTGTGTCGCAAATGCTATGAAGGATCTCTGCAAATTTTGGCATCCATATTTGCAGAACATTAGTCTCAACCACTGCTGATGGCTTTGCCGCGCTCCTAGAACCGCTCACTATTAGGCCGCGTAATTACGGACATGAGAGAAAAGTAGCGCTCTCTCTTTTTCTCTGGTTGAGCAGAGATGAACCCGACAGGCCCATCTGCGAAGAGGGTGGTGGTAGTTTTGCCAAAGACCGATACTGGTAGCTGCAATGTCGAGGAACAGTAATTAGTTGCTTTGGCGCTGGAGCCTATCAGTCGACACATGCTGTAGGTTCGCTTAAAATGCGCCGATCCGATGTAGCTTGGCAGCTGTGGTTGTAGATGGGATTTGCATACTCTAGCGGATCCGCATCTCTAAACTATTTCCTAATTCTTACCAAAAGTGTTGTGGTTGCACGATTCACGGTCTTTTCGTCGCACAGTTCGGATCGTTTGATGGTCTAAATGAATGCATTTAATGGATGTTGTCACAAAGCAGTACACATCATACAATGCGTGGTGATAGCACAGAAGGTAAAAATTCAATAAAAATTCAAATGCAGCACTGATATATTGACTACCGATGCTTGGGGACTTCCTCATGTCCCCAAGCATCGGTAGTATCAGCCGATATCCCCCCCCCCTTCCTGAGTAGCTACGAAACTGAAATATTTTAGGAAGATGCAATCGAGGTTCAAAGGCGGTAAAAGAGCGTAAAATTATCCGGAAACTGGTGAAATAGGCCCCTTCCGTATTTTCCCCATTTAGCTTATCCGAACACCAATGTTCATTTTTCTGCATTCGTTGAAATTACACCGCTCGTGGCAACGTTATTACTTTAATTGTGATCTTTAGCAGCTCACCAATTAATGAATCTTTAAGTTTGATGAAAATAATGAGCTTTCGGAAATAAAAGGGATGAAGTGAACACTCATTTGTGACATACTCAAAATCAATGTTCATCGTGCTTTTGCTTCTTTGCAGCTGCTTATATACGTGTGATAACTTTCATTATGACACAGAGAGAAGCATATCCTATTATTTTTACAGTTTTATAAATCAATAACTCAACTTTATTCGGGAGGCCATTTTTTTAGACTCACAAAATTAACTGAAAGAGCCGAATTACGAATTCGCATTTCCAAAATGTCTTAAATTCGATAGACTCGAATAGAAATTTTTCTAACCAATTCATTAAGAACCCCATACATATGCTAATGCAGCAAGTTGAAATGTAAAAGCCTAAAACACGTTTTAAATGTTTCATGTGGCCGAGAAGAAACCCCACGGAAAAGGTTTGCCGTATCTAGACTTTTGAGCGTATTTCGGATCCCTGATTGAAACAAAGAACATGAGGCGAATGAAAAGAGCTTTTCGAGAACTCTGTGAGAAATACCCGCAACGAACTCACGACATAGCGAAAGCAAGTCTTAGGTGGCATTGCCCTAAAGTATTCATTCAAATACCTTCAGGCAAATTTAATGAAAAGCACATTAAGAAGTGCTCACACAACAGGTTGGGAATGTGTTCTTTGCAGGGTTGGTTCAGAGCGCATCAAAGATTTTATCCTGAACCATTTCTAAAACCATAAATGAACGAAGACTGGGGACGAGGCTGAATTTTTAATATCCGTTTTAGTGTCCATTCTCTGAAACTTAGCTACGATCTGAGCGCTTTAGGGGCTGATATCGCTATTTTATCAGAAACCGTCTCCGTGACTCGTTCTAAAAATCTTAGTGCTCCTAAACTTCAGTTTTTGAATTATGAGGCGATTTGACAAATTTTAAGCTCGGCTTCACAACCGGTTTACGAAAACATGGCCTCTGTGGTTTGGTGCTCTTGCTCACTCCCCCGTCTTTTCCAAAGCAGGCTTGCAGTAAATGTTTGAGTTCCGCAGTCCACATCTAATCTCGAAGCAGAAAAATCAAATCGTCTCTGGCAGGACTAATCTCAGGAGGTTCACTTGCATGAGAATCCGGAAGTGTTATAAAATAACCGAATTAAGGAGTAAGTAGTTGACTGCTAAATTAAGACAGAAAGCAAACCCATATGTCCATACTGTAAGTTTCATTAAAATGTTCGCTGTTGTTTTTGAGGTTGAAATGANGGAAGGTCATCTTGAAAGTGCGAAAAAAACTTGAAACGTTGAACGTTTGTGTATTATTAGGGTGAGAGCTTCTTAATTTTGTTGTTACGATATGTCCCCTGTTGAATTTCAAAACTGGCTTCCTGAATGCTCGCTTGCACAATTATTTCATACCTGCTCAGCATCACTCCTGAATTATTTATTTGCAGCTAAGGCTCTTCAAGGTTGTGTATCATTTGGCTTATGTCTCCATCGGTTTCGGTCCTTGTGTTGGGCTCATTTCTATTACTAAATACTACAACTTTCATGGGCGAACTGCGGCACTTTACATACCATAGCTTTTGCGCTCAATCCTTTTTGCTGACCTTGGTGTCTAAAGTTTCTTTTTCAGTTTGCTTTTCTAGAGATGGTCATTATCTCCTATTTGACTAAGGGACTCGTTGTGTCCACTCTACCTATATTGAGCTAGTTATCCACTTGTTGTTGTTCTTGGAATAGAACTACACAAAATATGAAGTGCAGCTTTACTGATCCAGCAGGATTCTACTCTAACTTTGTGGCAAGTATCTTTCAACATAACTTCGGCTGGAAACCGAAACATTGGTTTGCTTCTACTGGTTGAAATTCATTTCATTCTTCATTGGTTTTTCAGCTTGCAATCGAAGTTCCGCTTTTCACAAATACCTTCGGTCGCCAACTGACGGAAATCTTTGTGATAGATTTCTTATCAACTGATTTTCTATTACAGGTCAACACCTTTCATCGACTACTAACCGAAAGGAATTTTTGGTCGGTTCCTATTACTGCCATTTAGAAAAACGCAATCTCCAAGTCAGCGAAGGAAAATACCAGAGTAAAAATCTAACATTGTCAAAGTTGGCATCAGCGAAATGTGCTAAAATTTGCAAGTCAAAAAGCCTCCAAACAAGGCTGAATACAGTTAATGATGGCGGATCATATAATAGATTTCATCATTCTGTATTTTCAACCGTAACCGAAACTACGGAAGTATTACACGAATTAGCAAGCAACAGTCAACGCCTTCGGTTTCAAGTCCACATCGCCTTTACTTTTGGCCTAATTTTTCAAGACTCACAGATTCGACATCAAATTTTGCAGCAGTGACTTTGCAATCCTACAGTATGAAGTGCTAGTTGCAATGTTCGCGCTCGGCACCGTAACGTGAATGGATATACGCTGTTAGGCTTACTGCAACATGAATTCTTTACAGTGAATTTAACTCAACATCGCTGATAACGTAAGGGATCTCCTCAACATTTCACCATTAAAAAGCACCGAAGAAATTATCGAGCATGGAATATTTTTCATACTGACATTAAAAGCAATTATATCGTACCTTGATGCGTGGCCAAAGTTAGGAACGATTCTTGTGAATTAAAAAGAGAAGAGGAACTCACATCTAATCTTCAGCCAATCATAAACTCCACGCCTTTGTATCATTTATCTCCCTTACAACTTCTATTAATTTGACAATGGTTATGCATCAAAAACATCTCAAACTGAAGGAGCATATCAATTTGAACTTCAAAATCATGTCAACGAAGAAATGCTTATGAGTTATCCGATAGTATCGAATGACGAAATAACTCAAAAACCCGAATTTTTCCAATTTTTGTACTAATCACCACTTCTAGAAAAGAACAAAAAATCATGTAGAAACTATCACTTTAGATTGAACAGCGGAACTGAACTTTATTGATTTAACGGATCGAATATAACGCGAATCGGATCTAACCAAACCGCACCTAAGCGCCACAAACCTCTATCGTTAATAGCAAATCTTCACGCTGATAATACGTCCAAAACATAACTGATCAAATATGGGAATTTCCACTGCATCAATAAAAATGGTACATGTGAATTTCCCACATTTTTCCACAATTCGTTTCAAATTTCGACCACCAAGCAAAAGAAAACTCAACGAGCAATTAATCTGGGCCAAAAACTGTAACATGTTGGCAGCAGAGAATCACCTTCCCTAGCATCTGCTCTTTGAGCTCACAAGACTACAAAAATGGACAGCTGACGTCGAAAAACAACCAATAATGTGCTTTTTTCTTTCCACAGAAATGGGAAAGGCAGAAAAAGAAAATGTGAGAAGGAAAAAGAGGCGAAACACTAATTAGTAAAATATCGGTATTATACTACTTTTCAAAGTTTTTTTTGGAATTTAAATTTAGAATTCGATAAACATATTTAGTAGATAAAAAGAACTTCCGTTATGGCTAATAAATGAGAAAATGATGATAAAATTACCAATGTGAACAAATACTTCAAATTTAAAATACATTCGCATAATATAAATCGTGCCAGTCGCATGCTAAATATTTTTCGCCATATGGGATTGTGGTTATTGTCGGAAAAAAACCCTTCAAAGCTGCAACAAAATTCCATGAAAATATTTGTGCTTGAAAGTTTCATCGCTAGCTTACGAGTGATTGCTTATTTTCGGCGCGTATTTGCGAAACTACATTGAATGGGATCTAGGTCATGCTGCGCAAAAACATTTTTTTAGGCATTTGAATGCAATAAACGCACTTTGTGAACCTCACTACAACAACAGCGCTAATATTGAATTAAGTTTTTGAAAGCGCCCGTAGGAAGTCATGGTAGTTCTTTGTCATGCGCAACTTTGGAAATAACAAATTTATTCATAAAGGCAAGGAAAAATGGGGACGACTTCTTTCTGCTACTGGCAGAAAGCCAAGAAAAAGTTCCAGCAAAAATTCAATGGTTTTTCATCAAACATGTCATCTCTCCCAATTCTAACAACAGCAGGAATTAAAGCTATTGGCCGGAAATTTTGGTAGTCTGATGCAAGAAAGGTTGTGTGGAATCTTAAGCAGCAAGGGATAAGCAATATAAAAGTTTTATGCTCATTCCAAAAGGCCCGCAAATTGGTTTTCTTCAATTTTTTTTTCTTTTAATCTCAACATCGCTCACTGTCAAACACGTTTTGTTCGCTATTTGAGAGCAACAAATGCAAATGTTAAAAAAAATTTTTTTTCATTTTCTTCACAAATCGATCCCATATATTCCCTAAAGAGGGGCTCAGTTTACGCGAGTCAACGTGCCGGCCTAAAAATAAGGCAACAAGTTGTCAATTTGAATTCCCTTCAGGTATTAGAGGGACAAAACACTCAAAGTATTTAGCAAGTGTTAGGCCAAACAAAGGAAAAGCTTGAACAGCAGATTTCATTGATATGTGCAACTCACCGAGCTTATCCCGACATTTGTGCTATAGATCTAAAGTAAAGACACAGTTCGTAAGGCAAAAATTTAAGGATCATTAGGAACTACCAAAAAGCACATAATGAGCAACAAATTCGGAAAACGAAATATTTGCACACTATTGAAGCTTTAGTAGGAGAAAAGTTTGCTCTATAATCATAAAAACTGTTTTGCATGTTCGTTATTTTGGTCATCACATTGAAAGTTTCCTTTCTTTGAAATTGTTCTATCACAGTGAATGCTGTTTCTTGAGGAGCTATAGGGATCATATTAAATCAGTTCTACGTCTGTAATAGTAATTCATTCTGATTGATCTTTTTCCCCGCGACGTTTTGAATTCTTCAATTCCATCCATGCCACCATCGGATGACTATCAAATTGCTTTGCTTGTGAGAAATATGCTGCTTTTTATCTCTACAACTAAGCAACACATACAATAGAGAACGCTTTGCTTAGTTATGGGTACTGCTGTATAAGCGAGAGACAGTTTTATTTCAAACATCATGCGTTGTACGCTCAACCTCCTCCCCCCAAGCCAGAATAATAGTAGCTGCCAAATCACGCACGCACTCCTCTCTTCAAAACGTACCTTCATTATAAACCACACAACCTCAACACTGCTGTAACATTTTTTTCTCTCCACGCACTTCTCCGTTCCTCCTGCCAGCTCCCCAAGGTGGAATTTTAACATGCCGCACCACATGCCTTACGCGTTACTGAGTTGGACGTGAATGAATTAGCAGGCCGGTTGCATCGGACAGAGAAAACGAGGAGGTCCATGCCATGCATTATAGCAAACTTTGAAGCACGATGAAGGGTTGTCATTAGGAAGAAGTCGGAACGAGGTGGAATTGAAAATCGGCACAAGCAGAACACTTTGCTTTAGCTCCAACGCGCCAAACTGCCCCCAGTTTTATGGCCATTGTGGATTTTAGGAAGATGCGACAGCATGTTGAGAGATAAAGGAGATAAATTCACAGGAATAGAGCTAGGAACAGTTTGACACATATGCAACACAGTGGCACAAGAAATTTTGTCATTGAGAGTTTTTATTGCCTCAGCAGTAGAAGAAATATTTAGTCACTGAATCATGTTTTAAATATTGAGACGGCAAAGACTTGACGACGATGAATTAAATAAGCCTTGAACTTCGTATAAGCGAAAAGAAAAGGAGAAATGAATCGGAAAAAAAGCAATTGTTGTGACGTTTCAGTTCAACAAGCCAATGGTCAGCGAGCAGCTGTTCAACTTAGGTGAATTGCAATTATGCACTCATAACTCTCTGAAGATAGCATTTCAACTCGGTAAGTCGGAAATTCGTATGAAATATTTGTTTTCACTTTTATTAGCAAACACAGAGCGCTCTGATATGAATTAGTGCTTACTAGTTTACTATTTTATGCATCTAATTGTTAATACTGTTATTAACTAGTTGTACGTGCAATGAAAATTTGTACATAAAGAAATAAACATTTCAGCTAATATGTGAACTGACCATAATATGAGGGTGGATAGGAGTATGGATCCTCATTGATTGGTATAGCCATTGGTGGTAAGTAAGCTGGAAGAGGAACTGCACGCGTCACGATAGCTGTCATTCATAAACATCCTCATCAAAACGGTGTTCCTCTCGCATGAACACAACTTGAATCGTTGGAAACTGCAATAAAACCATGCATAAATAAGCACATAGGTGCGTCAACAAAGTGGGCACACACACCACACTTCGATGCCAACAAGAACGTTGCCGATAAGCGTTGGCGCACATTCGATGACCGTTTACTGCTGTTTGGCCGCAGCTATCGACGTTGGCCGCATTATGGGTTTGCAATGCGTCTCGCACAATTCATCGACGAACACTTTTTTTCTTTAATTGAAGCCAAAATCTCTTCTCTTGCAAAGCAAATAATCGCTTCATCGTTTCTAAATGCCAAATACGTCATATGATTTCTTGAAGATTCCGATTTAATTGGCTCTTTCAAGAAAAACTTGCCTAATTTTCCTCTTTTTATTCCATCTGTGTGTAAACCTGCTACACAGAAATAATCCTTATAGACTGAGTCCATCGTATACCGTTTACGTGATTTAGGTGCAGTTTCTGTTTGCTTCGGACAGGAGACGGGGCTTTTTTCAAGTGAAATATGCGGGAAATTTGCAACTGTGCTATCATTTCTCGAGAAATTTCAACTATTTACCACTCCGTTTCCATTCGACGTTTAGGATAAAGCGCTAGTTGCACATTTAGCAACCCTTTATAGTCAACTGTACAACATAGGCAAAAGAAATGGGTAACTGTGGGTTACTGCAATAGCGATCCTTGTGCACACTGAAAGCAAAAAAAAAACAGCTGAAAATAGGAGAAAAACACGCAAAGCAATTAGCAAACAAGCTCAAACTCTATGCCTTTTTTCATGCACATCGACCTAATCAGTTGTTTGAAAGAACGATCAAAGCTAATCGATTCACTACAGCTTTCATTGCAGTACTTTGCAAACATGGTATAATTTGCAGTCGAGGTAACAATGCGCACTCGATGACAATGAAATTTCATCGAAAAATCAGTATTCACAACGCTTATGACTTTCAAATTTATGATCGCCATATGTTGCTGATTGCAATTTTCGCAATCCATGGAGTGGGCTCTTATCATCCGGCTAAACTCTTTACCTCCCTCGCTTACTGTGCTCTGCGTCTTTCCTGCTATGTTTTGCCTTGAGAGCAATATCTTATCGTTTCTTCCGCAGAAACTTACCTTTTTCCTTAAATAGGAGACGATGACGCTGTTGTTTACAAAGGAGATTAATCTATAACTTGACATGCAATCTGCAGATAAGATCGTTGTGGAAATCAAAAATATGAATGCGTCGAGAAACAGCAGAAATCTGCTCTTTCAGTGGAAGCTTTTATCGATCTAGTGGGCCACATTTTGCTGTTATTTGCAAAGCGTCTTTCTTTCACGATGAGATTTTCAGCTGACATATTGCTAACCTCTTGCTGCTGGCCGTCCTGTCAAATCTTTCAGCTAATACGAATTCACAGCAGTGCACTGTCGACGCTTTGGTGCGGCAATGGAAATTCGGCAAGCATCAAGTTCAAATCAAAGTTCAGGTCACAATAAAGGCGTCAAGGACAATATCACCAACAACAAAAGCATAACGGCACACTTGCCCACCTGACCGATGAAAGGTAATTAAACACTAGCGAGCTGAGAGGAAATATAAAGCATTTCCGTTATGACTTACGCAGGAGATTAAGATGCGTTGAGTGATGTGCAACCCAAAACTTGTATGATGCATATATTTAAAAAACACGCTACGCTTCGCCGCCTATCATCATATAAAGTACTGTGTGTAAAAGTACTAAACTCGTCATCTGGCGCTTTGTAGGCGCATTCGTCTATCAGCCAGATGTGGCCAGCCGGTTGCGGCAAATGGACACGCTTTTCGGTGAACATTGGAATAAACGAGAATCTTCTAAAGAAATCATCGTAACAAACGGCGCTATACAGCGTATCAGATCGCCAGTTACCGAAGTGATGCTTAAGGTACGGTGGTGAAATTCAGTGCAAAAATAAAGCAACATATAATTCAGTATTTCACTGCTGCTAGTCAGCACTGCTTCTTATGCTTTCTCTTCAACCTTGCACAACTATCTTGCTGTGTCTTGTGCTTGCGTTAGGCAGCAAATAAAGACCCTCAAATATTTGCATAATCTCTCCTTCGCACAAAGAAGAGGCCGAGGAAGAAAGTGCGGCTTGAGCAGCGTTAAAATAGCGATCAGATCTAAATGACTAAATGACACCAACGGTATCAAATATGCTCATTTAATTATCCGCTCATGATTGCAATTGTGAGGATATTTGTGGCGCTCTATCGCTTCATTAAGGCTTTCACGTTTAAACTTTCGAAGATTGCCTCAACGCGCGGCAACATTTAATTCATGAGGCGTGCGCTGAGCACAACGGGCACGACAATGAATGTAAACAACGATGGTGCTTGAATACTAACCACCTGCTCCTGAACAAAACTCCTGAGGCCACACTGGAGGCACTCATAAGTTCAAACACACCCAGCACTCTGCTAGTTGAATTCAACCAGCGGCGCGCGTTGCGATCGATATCATCACGTCATTACCATGGAAATATATAGCCGAGAAATAATTTACACCATATAATCGTCGAGCGAACCATCCTTTAGTCATTGTGACTGGTAAAAGAAGTCGCAAATATCAAGGTGCTTTATTGCGAGACTGTTTGTCTTTGTATGCACAAACCACCACAAACACCGCGTCACATATGAGACTTCATGATACGGTTTTGGTATTACCACAGACACCTGTGGAAGACTGCCAAATGGTCTGTCACTTTGAAGAAAACCTGATGCAAGGCGATGCGCAAAAAGTTTTCCGAAATCGTCGCAATCTGATATACGGTTTGCTCAGCAATGCCTGCTCACCTGAGAACTCTGCATGCTATTCGCTCATTCTGACGCGTAGCGCAGCTTAGCAAAAAGAAAAGACTCGAGATCTGCTCTACGTAATTGCCAATGAGGCAATCAAAAGTACAGTTGAATAAAGTTTTGGGTAAACTCAGGATGAACGAGGCTGCATGCATTGTTACTACGGTTTCCAACGGAGTCATAGTTAGCGTAGAAAGTAACATTCTCCAGATGTTGACGCATGAACTTGACTCCCATTTGCTTTCACGACAGAAAATGGGTACTGGTTTCATAGATACATGGTGCCAGCGATAGCCGCAATGCGGTAATTTACTGCTAAAGCTTCGTAGCAGTCCATGAGCAATTTTTCACCGCTAGCATACGTTTGCAAGCGATGCGCGTTAGTGTACCTGAGGACAGAGGCTTGCGCCGATTCTTAAGTGTACAAATCTTTCGTCGACTGACTCTTGTTGTCTAGAGTGTACAGGCCTTAAAATGTTAAATGTTAGCCTCAATTAGCAGCGTACTGCCGCACTCATTTATTTAAATTCACCCGTCCAGCTTTACTCCAAAGAAACGTTCTGCAAATCGTTTTTTTTTATTTCATAGGACAGGAAGAGGAAATGGAGAAAATTAGCGGAATAGAAACCATTTTTTTGAAGATAGAGAGCGATACTTCGATGGTGAAATTCAGCGATTTCATAGCAACAGCGAAGCCATTACGATAACAGTTCCTTGCTTTACCCTTGCTACTATTCCGTCGTCATGGTAAATGACAACTAAAGCGTTGAGCGTTGAAATCAGCTCATGTGAAATGCGCTACACTCACTAGCCTCTAGGCAACAAATGCATTAATAGCCGCAACGGCGAGGAACAGCGAGCGAAGCTATATGCATCTGCGACTAGCATAAGGGCCGATCTATGCAAACTCCAAATTCCACACGATTATGAGATATGAATGGTGTCCTTCGGCGATCCACTTCGAAAAAACTGTGAAACGAGTAACGCAGACTGCGCGGAATGAACGTGCCAAGAAACGTAGCAAGTGCGTGTATCACTGTGTAACAAAGAAGTGCGCTGGTGGGAAATTTATCCACTATTCGCTGTGTGCCACATGGCAGATAACAACATAGTAGTCTATTGCAGTAACAAATTTCTTTGTCACGCCTCGGACTCAGATGCCCCAAATGACGAGCTTGCTTTCCAGTTCACTCTACTGAAACAATCTATCAACGAGCTTAGTAGCTCCGCTACAAAACTTTGAAGGCACACAGATAATATGCTACGAGTTATGTAAAGCCCGGTCCTCCTTCGGTTTCTTGTTGAACACCCCGTCACGAATAAACACTTTATTAATCGAAAGCGGCCCCATCCGTGCCCACGAGCAACGATTACCTTCAGGCGATGAAGAACTCCAGGCGATGAAGAAACACGCACAATGGCGCCACATTGGGCAATGCATACCCTCTTAGAGTATCAAAGCGATACTTGTAAGAGCAGCACATAGTACACGATATACAATGGGGTAGTCCCGCTGCTCTACCATCATGGTCGAATTACTCAACGATCAAAATCGTTACAGTTATGCTACACTTTCATTAGCTATTGCGCAAGCTATATAACTTGTGTAATAGCTAACGAAAATGCTCATGTGAAAACTTTAGCTGGCGCATGTGGCCATATGCAACAGTACGAGTCTTGCGTAATGCGACTGTCAAACTTTCAAATATGAAGAATTCTTAGGCCTATCTCTCCACTGTCAGTCTCCGCCTACTTTGTTAGGCCTACCGCCAACAAGTTCTGCGCATTCTTTAGCGGCAAAATTTGTCGGCATATCACAGAAAGCCGTAGCATGAACCGCCCACCATCAAAAATGCATTACAGAGTGCTAGTGGCCTTTTGTATGCCATCTCTTTCTAGATTGAAATCGCGCACATAAGGTTGCAGAAATTTATGTGATATTTTTTCAGATGACTTCTGCTTAAGAAATCTGTTGAAAATCACTTCATGTTTTCAAGTGAAATGTGTCTTGCAAGTGTAGCGACTCTCTGCTCGCTCCCTTCCTTATCTGCAGCAAAATTCTCGCCCCCATTCTTAGGGAAACTCTCAAAATGACCGCTGTGGTAAAGGGCTCTTTCGTGCTTACTGATTTGACTGGCCATCCGATAGAGTGAATTTTACTTAAATATGTGACCAAATTTAGGAGGCTAATGTTTATCTGAATGGTTTCTATTAATAAACACACTATCCACTTATTATGTCAGATGTGTACTGATCGCGTAAAGGTCATTTATATGTTACTTAGCAATACCTTAGTGGCATATAGAATAGTTGTTAGAAATTGCTTATTTCATACTTACTGAGTCGGCGAGCCAATGCCAAGGAGATACCTGAATGTGACCGCTTCGTATGAAATATGTCGGTGAAATGCGATTGCACTTGTCATAAACAAAAGGCGATCCGGCAAATGCTCTGGATTACAAACCATTGATCACATTCCATCCATCCACTGGACAATTGTCAGCACACACATCGGTTATTTTAAACAGCGAAGTGCTAAACAAAAACCATTTT
This sequence comes from Baylisascaris schroederi, assembly GCA_006503575.1. Classification (NCBI taxonomy): domain Eukaryota; kingdom Metazoa; phylum Nematoda; class Chromadorea; order Rhabditida; family Ascarididae; genus Baylisascaris; species Baylisascaris schroederi. The sequence continues at coordinate 1,570,178 of QEWY01000309.1, read as the reverse complement.
TTGATGTGTTGCGTATCAAAATAGTTCACCTATATTGCTATGCATAACGAAATGGGGGTCAACAACGCACTGAACGAGTGGAGATAACTCGAGCCTCGTTCAAACACTTATAAACACCTCTCTTAAAATTTCTATGAATTTAATAATTTGCGGGAAGGGGGGAAGGTGGGAGGGGTTTCATTCCGCACAGTGCAATAATCTTTAATTATAGTGGGATTTCACATCTCTTTTTCGTGTTCTTAATTCCAGAAAGCTTTCGCCTTTTCAGAAATCTCTCTCAGATAAGATAAAAAGCAAAGTACCACTTCATTATGCGATAGACAACCCGGCTGGGTCATTTGCTGGTACGGGACGTGATCACAGCTAGTGGATCGTAAGTGCATGCCAAAACTGTTGACTTCGTTTATCCTAGCACTGAAATGCTGTTTGCCATCTGGAAAGACAAACATCGCTCACGCCCTCAACAGATCATTTCACATGCGCAAACTGCTTTCAAAATCGGCGATGTTTTCATTGTTCTCTATTGCTTCTCTAACTTAATTTGCTCAAATTTTTTGCACAAAATTATCTGATTGTGCGAGTGAAGTATTTGCACGGCGTGACAAGATTTGCAAGAGAGCTCAAATTTCAGAACATGAACACACCACGCATACGAGACAGCCCGGAGTTCCGAGGATAATACAATTCAAATCTTTGCGAATTTCTGCAGTTCTTGAATATCCACCTAAAAAATAGCGAATTTCATCTTCACAAAGGTGCGTGCATGTTGAGTGATCAAGTCACAACCTTAAAAGATCACAATGATCCTTCCTTAGCCACTGCTATATTCATAGAAGAGATGGTGATAGAAAAGATTTTGAAAAATTAAAAGTGGAACGCATGAAATATGGATACGTTTTACTCGAAGACGTGCAATAATGCATTCTGCACGCTGATGTTGACTGCATCCTTAATCAGCAACACAACATTAATAGGGCAACATATGAATCCGTTTATAGTTCATCATCGCTGTGCCCCAAAGTGTTTGTGTGCAGAATTAACGAAGAACGAATAGGAATTGAAAAGCAAACTCGTTTATTTGAAGTCAGCGGTGCAACTTATCAATCATCCAAAATCAGTCCAGAATCGTTTGTCAAAGTTTAGCGCCTCACAGTATATGAATAACCTTAATGGTATCCAATCAGACAGTTCAGCATTCAGGGGATAAGTTTACCGCATTAAATAAATCTACAATGGATAACAAAGGACAATAAGTAATGAAAAAAGCATGCCGCTCCAAAGAAAAAGAATGGTGTAATTTTTTCTGCTACAGATTCGCGATAGATGTTTTTCAAGAGAAGAAATACTGACACCGTTTACTGGTGCAAGATCCTGGAAGTATAAGACTCTTTCCAAACGTGCAAAATTTTCCGGCTTATTCCAGTGACGGCTTGTCGTTTCAGCGAATGGGATGAGTGGTGTTCATTCTTTCAAAGGCTTTTGCAAATATTTTCAACTATTTGCCAAAAAAAAAAAAAATCCATTATTCTGCATGCCGCATATTCGGCAAAGATCTTAATGTGCGGCTGTGTCCAATATAAGCAACAGACAGAAAAATCTAGCAGCAACTCGGAGAACGAGAAGTGTGTGGTCCTACTGTGGCACTCTTTACCAAAGTTCGTAAAATTAACCCCTTTAATATATGAACAAGAAGCATTGTTGACTTTGCAGTACTTCACTCATATTCATCTTCAACACGACCACGGATCTGAATCAGCCATTAATCGCTTTTTTTGCTGTTTTTGTTATATCTTGAAATTAAACCTCTCGGAGATTAGCGGTGATTAAAGCATTTGCAACACTTCAGTTTCTGGAATTATTAGCGGCCTCATCTGTTCTTACCAGTGTGATAAGCAGAGAGGGAAATCTGTGATGCTGAAATGGTAAAGAGAGAACCAATGTTGTAAATATTGCTATGGGCAGTGGATGCGCTAACGGGAGATGTCGATTGTTTTAAAGACACTCATTCATATGAGACATTAATCAGCATTGCCTGCAACTGCTCCAAAAAAAAATTAGCATGTTACTAGCTGCCAAACTCAAGCAGGATGAACGCTGAAACTTGTCAATTTAGACGCATCACTGCGCACCCAGACGTGGATTGAGAGAGCCAATGAAGAACGCATCAAAAGCAACTAAGAGCAATAAGTTGGCAAACGCTGCTCTGCACAGCAACACAAGCCTGCTACAGCTGCACCGTTGATTCGCTCCTCCTTTTGAGCTATTAGGTGACGTTATTTTTCTAATTTGCGTCATGTTTTTTGTTGAGGTAACTCCGATACATCGCTCATAAACATTTGTTGGTCAACCTTCACTGGGCTCACTAACACTTGGTTCTGCGATAAAAGAAACCTTCAGCATACAATTCAAAGAAATTTAGTTGGCATGTAAACAACTCAGACCTAGAATACCCCTTCCACAAATTAGCTTCAATGAGAGTCACTCTCTAACAGTATGGAAGTCTATCCAAAATTCTTATTTGCACTAATGAAAGTCCATTGTTTTCATGTTCTAATGATCTCAGGACTTCTTCCTTCTCCTTGAGTATTGTTGAATCATCAAAATTCATTTCCATTTCTCCCTCTTTCTCCGTCCTCCGCGCCCAATGAAAGGTGCTCGCAACACAGCGTTAAAAGTTGTCATGAGAGGATCCTTCGAAAAAGCAACGCCAAGATGCATTTTTTGAATTCAATCAATTGAAGTGGATGAATTAATACGAATTTGAAGTGTGTCAGCACACATCATCTGGACGTTAGGAGGCAATGTGGCAGCTCGAGTGGCTAATCAACAAGTCGCCAGAAGGAAGTGACGTTTTGCAGAAGTGTGAATGATATGAGCTGCACCTCCATTCGGACGCTTATTTGTGGCATATAGGCGAGTTTTATAAAAAACAATAAACACAAAACGAAGCATCTCAAGAGAGGTGTTGAAAGGCCAAAGGGGATTTATAGGATAGAAAACGAATGCAGGATTCCTCATTCAAACAAAGTGCAAACATACAGCTGAAAAGGGTTTTTAATTTCATTTCGAGTTCTTATCGCTGTGCTTGCATTTTCGAGACAAATGCCCAAAGAATTGCTGCCCTAGAAGACGGGAAGAAACTTCAGTGGCTCATTATCGTTGCTTTTTCTTTCATCTTAGCTGCCACAATGAAGCCATTTGATTAAGTTACAAATATCTTCCCAATGCTTGGTAATACATGCCATGAACACCTACAAAATTCGGAGAGAGATCACTGAAGAAATGTGACACCTGACAAAAAACTGCTATAATAATGCATTTTCTCTGTTATTTGCGGCGCACCAAATGACATGTAGCAAATTTATAGTATCATATTCCCTTGTTAAGATGAGACCGCTGCTCTATGCATCGACCGATATGGACTAGCCGATGACAACATATACGCCACCAGAGATGCTGATTTTAGATATATCCATTCTTAGCGCAAATGTCAGTAGCCTACATATTTGCAGTGAAGCTGATGACGCGAGCAAATAAAAAACGCCTAGAAGGAAGACAAAAATCAGAGATGAGCGCTTTGTGTGGACAGTTGATTGGAGCGATCCGAATTGTGACAGCTGCCGACGGCAGCCAATTAGTGCTTAGTCTGCTGCACAAGCCAATTATAATAGAAATGCGCTCTCTTTATTAGAGCCCTTATAAGAGTCACTCATGAATCCACATCAACGTCAAATGGGAAGAAAACTGTGGTGAGTTCATCCACACTGGTGAGGTCCCAAACTGCCCCTTTTCACTTTAGCTTCTCCGCCTTTCGGTGCCTTATGGCTTCTGGTGTTTCGGTTTCCATCAAATTATATTCCGGTCACTTTCCTCGTTTTGGCTGCTCTCTAATCACACAGTCTGACAAAAGTAAATAACGTTTCATATTTTGATGCACTAAGTACATCAAATTTTTTCTGTAAATTGCAAATGCAGAGGCCAAAAACTGAACAAAGTTTAAAAGCATAGAACACTACCTTCTCTCGATTACTAGCCAAGCCAAGGCCGACTTAAAACCACTTAGAACACACCGCTGAGGTGTGAGATGCACCTGAATTAGCTTCAGCCAAGCCAGACTCACCGATCGACCGTATCGCCTTTGAAGAAAGCCGTGAAACGGCCGCTATTCTCTAGAAAGTGCAAAAACGAATTGCGAATTTCCTTTCCTCTCTGTGCAGTGCTTTCTTCCACTTCCATCATATGTGCAACCTTTCATATGCGTTATTTCTGCCGCGCACCTATTTCACCTCGTAATGAGTCACTAGTAATTTTTTGTATTGGTTAAAGGGAATGCAGTTTGAATGAAGACCTAGAAATGCCCTTCATGCAAATATAGCGTGCGACGTTGGCATGCAGAAAAAGCTTAAATTTTTGACACAAAGAAAGAATTGTATACAATTGTTATGAGAGGGAAATTTCCAAGATATGAATATCGGGAGTATGTGCTGAAATCGAGAAATTGTTGAGTGTTGAGTGCGATTGACGAAACACGGGATGTGCAGCGGTAATGCGCTCATGTTCGCACATTTTTAATTTATAAGCTGCTTGAGTGAAAACAAGTTGCCATTTCGTTCAATTAGTCTCCTCTCTGATTAGATAAAAAGGCACAGCTTAAAGCTTTGCGATGTTTAACCTCGTTGGAAGTGGTAACCATCTGCTGTCGGCAGCTCAGCGTCAACAAATTAGCTTCTCATTGATCTCACACACCTCAAAAATATGAGGCTTTCAAGCTTCATTATAGATGGCCAACATTCTTAATGAAAGAGCAGCAGCACAAAGCAACAGGCCATCGGGGAAAAGATTGCTACATATTGCACAGATATACAAAAATTTTAGTGGCCAATATCTGAGTTTCGCGTTCTCCATCTTAGTTAGTACCTATCTTTCGGCACCTATCTGTGAAGAACAGCAAATAAAATTTATTCATTTCCCAAATAAATCCGCACAGCCCTGTTCCCTGACTTCTTTCTTCCCTCCCCGAGGGTAATGAATTTGCCAAAAAAATTGCATCTGAATGTTTTGTGCAAAATTTGCGGTCCACTGATTGGCAAACTACCAGAGATCACACTTTATCTTAAGAAGCTCAGGTTGGAGGTGAAATTGCCAAGAAGAGGTTCGAAATAAGTGAATCCCGCATGCTAAATTTGGATTTTGGTGAGGGAAGAGTCGATGGAAGTTTTATTCTATCCTAAAAGTGTTCAAAGATTCTTAAATTTGCAGTTCTTTTTTGTGCTTGTTCATCATCTTCGTATCTCACCCACGAACATCACGAAATTTGTGGCAAACAAGAAAGGGAAATAAAAAAAAAATAAAAAGTCTCATCAATTTTTATTTCATGATTATATTATTGTTATCACTCAATTCATCTGAAATTTGCTTAGAAAAACTCCTGAGACTTGAACTTGAAATGATCTGCTCGGCATGTAACAAATATTTTTTTAGCGATGAATGAATCCTTCACTTTTCATATTAAAGTAATTAAAAATGACCATACGAATGAGCGACAAATATGACAAATTGCTTCATAAATATGGCCAACAGTAGGATGCTGTGACCAAAAAGTTCGACAAATTCGGTCAAGATGACAGTATGAGAAAAAATTGCAAATGTGACAGCTTCCGTGGACATTTTATTAGACTACCTTTGCATAATCTTACTGATTCCTCTAATTGTATGTTCGATATTCGCACTATCCCACCTAGTACCACGTAATTTTGAAAATGGCATCAGGAAAAAAATGATGGAAAGACTGCAGATGCCAGAAGAAGGCTATTGACGGTGACAAAGTCACACACAAATGATACTTCATTAGAAAAAATTTTTTGCGGAAATGCACTGCAGTGATCTTAGCGAACAGTTCTGCAGCATTGCTTTGTGAGTCGTAAAACGCGGCAGCTCGTCGCAAAAAACGATCGACGTAAATCATGTGGCAATCAATCAAAGGCCAATTGCTTGAATTCTGGATGGATCGCGGTGAGGATAAGTGGGTGTGTTTCATCGAGCACGTGAAAGAAACAACATTTTCTGTTTTCTTTTTCTTTGTTAGGCAATCATTATACACCTATTACTGCGTGGTGTTGTTCCATAGTAGAGCCAATCAAGAGTCAGTGAATGTTACCGGAATGGCATTCATATTCAAAGTAGCAGCTGTTTCAAATCCTCTAACTGTTTATGAATGCATGTTTGCGGGAATTACTCAGAAAAATTCTCATTCAAGAATACAATAATAACTCTTGCATAAGTCTATAAGAAGAAAAATTCTGAAAACAAGTCAAAATAACCATGCTTTTGAATAATAGCTACCATTTCACATTTGAAAAAATTGAATCAGTGATGAATTTTCGCATTCAAGATGGAAGGGAAATATTCCATAGCTAGATTTTGAGTGTTTGAATATTGAAATGGTTACAGATGTGTTTACTGAAGCAGTATCCTATCAGTGCATTTGGCTACACTGAAGTCGATACCCGAGGGAAATCATTTCAATGTCCGCAATCAGAACTGCTGTGCGAAGAGAACTAGAGCCGGCTAACCGCAGATGAAGATCATCACAGGTCGACGCACTAGTGCTGTCTGTTTTATGCGTTCGTGCTACATGAATCTATGCTACTGTGATTACTGGATACTCATAATTTAATTCAATAGTTGTGTGTTTTCTGATCCGTAAAACGAATGCTTTCAATAAGCAATACATATATGCATCCAGTAGTGTTCGCTGTGCAGACAGACAGTGGAGATCGGGATGTTGGCCATATGGAATCAGCTATGCAAAGAGTTTCACAGTGAGTGAAGTCCTTCCTATGAAGAAAAAGCTTGTAAATGACAGTGTATCACACTCTTTAAGCCGAGCGCAAGCTCACTCCATTGGGAGCAGTATTCGATGGAGATGTTTCTTAGGAGCCGACATGCAAGAACTTTTACCGTGACAATGTTAAGAGTGTTTATTCCATATTATGAGAGATTTACATGTCGTTCTTGGAGATCGCATATATTCAAAGCAATTGCATCTTCTATAACACTCTGCAGCATATCGATAGTAACCTCAATCATGTGCATTTCCATACACAGATTGCCAAATTTCCACCAAAGAATAAGTATAAGAGTGTTTCTGGATCGTGGCTCAGCTGCAACCCAAATTCTTCTCCTGAAAATAGCATATATCACATCTTGACACAAAATTTTCCTATTTTGGAAGGTAGCGTTCGCTGTTGAATGATAGTCAAAGCAGTCTCTTAGTGGCAACCGCAAAAGCAGTTGCTATACCGAGAGATCGGAAACGAAAAATATAGTACCTAACGCACAATTCGCCGGTAAGCTGAGCACCGCATTGAGTCTCTTGTGTGCTGACAATGTCAAAGGTTTGCATTTCCTAGCTGTGAAAGAAGATATGATAAGAAACACTTGTAGCGATGTATATCGTACTTGGTTGCTTCTAGAGCGACGAAAAATGCCACTTTAAGAGAAAAAGGCTCCCCGAGATTGATTTTCAAAAGGCTGAACACGAAACCCGATCCTAGCAATGCTGATAGCAACGGAACCCCTTATGTCCAACTTTCTTGTATGCAAATTTCATTGAACAAAAGCCTTTCGACTAAACGGTCTCAAAATGAAGACTGTCAAACAAAAACTCCAACATGTGACAAAGAAATGTGCTAAAATGACAGACCTTTTTGTTAGACCTAATAATTGCTCTGGATAGAGCTTTAGTACAGCATTACAAAGCATTAATGTTTGATCATTAATGTTTGATCAAGTTATGCAGAACCTGTGCGACTTATCGAATAATGTTACAAAGGATGTCAAGCTTGGCTTACCGACTACAGCGTGCCACGGCCCCCCATAGCGTTCATCAAGAGTTTCTTTTATCGCACGAGCAGCACTCTACAATTATGTTCATGTTGTGTTTAATTATGCTCAGTTTCAATGCCCTCACTCCTTTTTGTTTCAATCGCTATTTCCGATTGTTTTTAAATGTTTTTTTGTTCTCTGGCTTGCTTAATGGTTTGTTAAGCCTCGCCGAGAACCTACAAAAGTGGAAAGAATCTTCGCATGCCAATGAGTAAACTACATCACGACTTATGTCACTTCATCGATATTCGACTAAGTGCAATAGCTGGACATGGAAGCAAGATTTGAGTTATTTGACAGCGTCTCCATATTAAATAAACAATTAGATTGCTGCTGACGTAAAACTGTTCAAATGAATACTTCAGCAATTTTTGCCGAGCTGGAGCATAATTCCTACTATTGGTGAGCAAATTTGAGCAATATTTTTGGTTTTGAAAAATTTCAGAACTTGCCTGATTGTTATCGGAGTTCTTCTCGCATTCTTTCGCCACAATTTTGACAGCTTCCTTACGCATTTCTTCCTCCATATCCGACCTCTGATAAATAGCCGTTATTTGATCTTGCCTTTTCATACAACCAATTTTCAATAAGCGAAAATATAATTAAATATACTAGCAAAAACTCTTAACCTTTTTTTACGATGGATACGATTTAATTTCTACTGAGAAAAGACTTCGCATACGCAAAAGCAGTGCATCTGATTTCCGGCTGGCGCATCATGAAAAAATTTAGAAAGTTTTACGAAATGGGCATTTTTGCCATTTAAGGGCGTTCGCTATCTCAAACGTATATTTGAGAGCTTACATTTGCAACAGTAGATCTACTCTCACGTTCAGTCAAATTCAAAATTTTCTCTGAATTACGTTGTAATTGACAGGCCTGAGTTTTTAGGCCTCAGAGGACCTTGTAGTTCTCATCAGCCGAAAAAAAAATTGTCCCCGTGCGGCTTCTATAACAGCGCATCAGTGACATTGTGTTTCTGGAGTGATTTTCAGTACGGAATAAAGTCTAGTTATACGGAGATCGAAATATTTCGTTATTGGATAGAAATAAGCGAAAACAACTGGGATGGCCGCACATATGAAAGCATAAACACTGCAACGGGAATCCAGCTAATCACTGAATTAAATCAAGAATCGAAGTAGAGTTAAGATTTTATGCATCCTCAAAAAATATGTGAGAACATAATCTCGCTGGAATGAATCTAATCACATGAACCTAAACATAAATAAATTTCCTTTTTTTCGCATAACTATTTACTCAATGCGAACATTATTATAACGTTAAGGCAGAAAGTCGACTGTTGTGTTGAGTTAAATATCGGCTTTTTCCTCATACATTTCAAAGAAGCCTATCCATTTTCTGCCGCCTCAGTTAAGCTCTCCAATAATTCTACTAAACACCGCTAAAAATCTCTCTCATAAACAATAATTTGCTATGAGAAAAATACCACCACATTTACTAATTTTTACACTTATTTTTCCAACAACGCAATGAATAAAAATTTTTCACTTTAAAGAGGTGCACATAATATATGCAAGTTTTAGTGCTCGATAGATGGCACTTTCAATTCGCATCTCCGAAAGTTACAATAATTACAGCTGCGAAGCGCAATTTTCAGAATAATTGAACTAATAACTAAGCGTGCTTTGCGTGTTAGATATGACCGCTATCATTCCCAAAACGTACAAGCGGATGAATTCAGAACCCCCAACAAGAAAAGAGAAGCAAGTTTATAAAAAAAACGGACAAAAAAGCCTTTCTTCATGAAGAAAAATCTATAATTGCTTAGTATTTACTGCTGAAGCGAAATGTAAACCGGATTTGATTCGAACAACCATGCATGCAAGCAGCAATTTCTTATAGGCGAGGAAGATGATGATAAAGAAGGAAGAGGGATGTGTTCATTTAAAGCTCCAAAAGTTAGCAACCTCCAGAGGATCCCAAGTTTCAAAACTGATATAGTGCTAAGATTTTATACGGCAAATCCCAAAAATAGGAAGCTGCCAGAAAAGAGCCAAAAAAAATATCATAGGGTCAGCCGGATCATCCACGCGCACTCCTCAGTCTCCACCATCAGTGCAAATTTCTTATGTGTCTGAAGCTTAAATAAGCGTGATGTGGTGATGAAACTAGACGACAACTAAGGCGATATCCACCATCGCGATCCCCAAACGATAGCTAATTCTCCCTCACAAAGGCCTAAGTCAAAATCAGTCTGTTAGGAACAAAATCATTTCATTATTGTGTTTTTCGAAAGTCTGTCTTTTGGATAACAAATAATTAGATTCCTGTTGCATGCACTTTTTGAAGAAAGACCCATACAAAATATTCGCTTGTCTTCAATAATTCAGCTAATCTTCAAACAGTGTTACTTCCGTTTCGACTTCTATCATTTTATACAAAAAGCTAAAAAGCCAAAGTTGTTTTAATTACGGCAGGAGAATCGGGTCGAAAAAATACACATCAGCTACGCCAGTTACCTCCGTTTCTTTTCTTCGTTTACTATTCCCTTTATGAGGAAACGAATGTGGAAGTTAGACCTTCAAATCCTCCTTCCGTACTTCAATACTGGAAGCATACATATCTGTAAGTTGGAAGTTTCATCTGCTATAAAGTATGACAACATCTTAACAAGTGAAATCTTAGTAGGTGAAACTAACCCTGACAAGAGGATAGGTGAAGAGACGCTTGAAGGCCCCTTCTCGACTGGTGCCTTGTCCCGAATCAGTCGAAGAAACAGATGGAATCAACAATAGTCGCTGAGCGAGCGCCTTACTCATAAACACTTCTGAAAAGAATACAGAGTGTGCTGGTATTCAGTAAAAGCCCACCGATCGAAAGTACGACTGGTTACTTTTGGCCATTCACACTTTACATTGAAAAATCGACCACAGAAGTCGATAGGAGTCGACTCGCGAACTGATGCCATGAGCCTGTTCCCTGTTCAAACTTTCTTATATACCAGAAAGAGCGCCAAGTAGGGTGCACAATGCTGTAAAAACACCTGGCATAGTGGAGCATACATGCCATTTTGACGGGTTTCAATATAGAACAGTACATCACATCGGCCATTTTTGAATAGAGTAACGGACAGCATATCCACTTCAAAACATATTAGTTGGAAAGCACTGATTGCGTACAAGAGCATTCCACATCGATTAATCGCCAAAGAAATAGGCGCAAAAGCATTTTATTGACATCTCATAAGGCAGACAAAATTTGTATAGTGGCGTTATTTGGAATTCAAAGTGCAACAACATCTGAAGCGATCAACCAGTAGAACATTTATTCTTGAACATTTTTATAAGATTGACCGAAAATAAACAAACTGCACCAGGATCGTTGTTTGCAACTGGCCCAGACTCAATGCTTATGAAACATATGACGAGCAGCATTATCGTTCTATGAAACTTCTAAATCGAAAATGACTCATCATTCTACTGCTCTCTTCCCGAGCCGGGAGAAACTTTTCACTTTTTCAACTTCAACAAATCATCTCCCTTCCAGCCTCCCTCCCCCCCCTCCCCCCCCCCCCCCCCCCCCCCCCCCCTCCCCCTTCGACCTTACCATACCATCAACGGCTCTTCGAGATTGACCGTAACGGTGATTTTTCTCACTATAAGATTTATTTCATGCCTGTAGAACAGGAAATTTTTGAGTGGTGTGTGCTACGTGAAACAAAATAAGAGAAGATGGAGATAAAAGAGGAAAACACGAGAAACCTTGCATATCGCTTGCGGCTCTGAGCACCGTGTTCTAACGATCATGTATTATGGTAGATTGCTTATTGCATATTTTGATTTTTTTTTTTTTTGAGCTTGAGCCAGTGGAACATTGCACAAATGAAATTATCTCTCATTGAATGGATATTTTATTATTTTCTTCAAAGTGTTCAGTTTCAGTACAACTTGCATTACTCTCAGTTAACGCGAAAAATTTGGTCGATGGCAGGCGGCCAACATTTAGTTTCCGAGCAGAAAACATGGAATGGTATTCTACTCTTAACTTGCATTGTTAAATGTCATTGCAAAGTGGAACCGCGATGTCTTCTTAAATCAGAGGCCATAACGAATATTTTTGTTGAGAAGGTTTACACTCTCTGAGGAAGATTCCATTAAGCGTTATCTCAGAATAGAGAGCACAATTTCGATCTGACTACCACTCAAGAAACGATTTTAGCAAACTGACAACTGAATGAATTCAGCGCCATTAGCTGCAGAGAAATATCCAACAAAGAAAATCTTATGGCTTGGGGCATTACTACCGTTGAATGGCATATAAAACACATCTCGACTCTTTGAAATTCTCCAATATCACTTGATAGCCTTTCAAGAAATAGCCGTTCACTGGAATTCCAAAAAACACCTATCTTTCCAGAGCAACTATGAGACGATTATAAAGAGAATGAGATTTCATTGGCAGATTTCGCTTTCATCTGCAAACGTTTTACAAGGTTAAGGAAGCAAAGTGTTATACTGTCGACATGCTAACCGCATCGAACAACAGCAGCATACTTGAATAGGTTTCATTAGGTTTCATGTAAAGGGAAGCGAGGGGAAACTACTCGTTTCGCGTTGTTAGGATGCAAAGTACAAACCTGGCAAGATAAATGCGTACAATGTAATTAAGATCACATAGCGACTGTTAGTAACAGAGAGGTGTGTTACAATAATCTGTTTCAGTGTAGATTTAACACATCCTATGGGATGCTCACTAGAAACAACTTTCTAAAATCGGAAATCACCAATGGCGCTGACCAAGAGGCCGAGATGAAAACGAAAGGATGTTTGAAGCGGCAAGCGACTGAGATAAACGAAATATAAGGGCTAAATAAAAGACTGCAAGAATCAGACCAGGGGGCAAATTCTTTGGGGACAATCAGTTGAATGGAGAAGTACTCTGCGGCTACGCGAATAATATCCTCATTGCGTACCCTATTGATCTTCAATTGGGCACATCTATTAACGAGAATTTGCTGTGAATGAAGCAGCAATATGTTTATGTCCATTTGCAATATGGAGCACATTTGCTAATCCGTCTAATTACGCTCAATTTTGAGCACAAAACTTTTGAGATTACTTTTAATAAACAGCTAAAAACGAGATGTTGAAAATTTGTTTTCCAATTTTTTATCTTTTTTTGAAAGAATAATCTAGAGATGTCCAAAACAATCGAAGAATGAAGAAGTGATAACGGCGCTCAAATCCTTGTCCCTTTTACTGATTACCTCAACGCATATTTCAAGATAATTTTTAGCCCATAGAGTTCGGAAATCATTCTAGTTGATCGTCGAACATCACAGCAGTTTGTCACTCAATGAGCGCAAAAATCTAGCATTAGCACCCTTTACTCTCAATCAGTCATTTTGCACTCACACAATCTTCACATAATCTCTATCGATTTTCAAGCGCAAACTGCACTCATTTTGAAGTAACCGATGATTATATTTTTCCCTACTGACTATGAAGAGAGTATTTCTTGCGAGTAGTCTACTGGACAAACACTATTTGATGGTTATTTGCAAGAAAAATAAAAAAATACTACGTAAACAATATTTGACAACATTTGACACATTGAAGCGGCATCACAATACCAGTTTGAGTGGAATAACATCCCACTGCATAATTATCGCCCACAACAAAGGTTTCCTAACAAAATACGCTCAGTCGTGTCAGCGAGAGCATGCATTTTCTGTTCGCCTGTTGATTCGTTTAGCAGATCATCGACGTCAAATGATCGAAAGTTACTCCATCGACTGCAGTATTGCTAAACTTGAAAGTTTTAATGGGTGATCAGAAGTGCACGACTGTGAGGCGTAGCGATTGTATTTTAAGGTGTGCGGTTGTATCATATAAGATGCTCGTTACCACTGTACGTCTAGCGAAGAAATGTGAAGTTGATGTGCTGCCTGCTAGCACGGAAACAGTAACGATATGGCAACCTGCAGCCTATAAACTTGAAATGAGTTGAATAGCCGAAAATAATTCAAATGGCAATGACAGGGGATGTGTTGGGAGCAAGCACGCCGAGATTCACTAGCATACCATCAACCGAATAGTGCCGGATGCACAGTGGACAAGAGGACATTTCAACAGTGAGAATCTAGTTAATGGGGCAAAGGCGTATCCACTGAGCTGACCTCGTAGCACAATGCTCGCATTCATTATGCGAACTCATTCGTTGCGGGATCCCAATTTCTGCGCGATAATTCTTAGCACTCAATTAGCGGTATTTGTTTCGGCGTTTCGTTGTTGACAAACGTTGTGCATTCGACACGCAATAGCCCCTCTCAATGAAATTTTAAAGTCATCGAAATGCATTCATTCATTGCGGCAAAGGTCACCACTAAGATTAAATGCCACATATCGTTTCCGTTTTATATGAAGAATATTTTGGTAGCTGAAAATGTGATATCATCAAAATCATATCATTTCTTTGCATAATAACGTTAAAATCGTATCCATTATTTTCATAATATCGTAATTTTGAGTGACGTTAATCCGCAATGTTTCCGCAGCATTTGGCCACCTAAAACATGAAGTCTATACATCCCAACTTTTCCGAACAATCGACATCAATGTTCAACTTTTTGTATTGCGCTTCAACTTCTTAAAAATAAGCTTATTATTCAACGTCATAAGTTCAACACCATTGTGACTGGTGATGACCAGTTTACCGACACTTTGATTTGCTGAGCGTGGAAACGTATTCATCACATTTAGACAATTAACTAACCTGGTTGGTTTTTTATTCACTTATTTATTTATCTATTCATTCATTCAGGCACTTTTTTTTTGTAATTTTGTAGGGACAAGGACTCTGCAGCTAAAAAGTTGTAACCGTGGCTGCAATCACACGCAAATACTCTAATGAATGAGGAAAAAGAATGAATATATTTGCTCTTTTTAGGGATAAAAGAACAAAAACACGACTATTTATGAGGAACTCAAATACCAGCTTCGGCATCTTACTGATCTGCTTCCATAAACCGGATGGAATAAGGCAAGGCTAAAACGCGGGAAAAAAAAGTGAAGAAGAAAAAGGTTTGACAAATTTGTATGCATTTTCCCAACGGACGCTAAGAGTTTGATTTGCCAGCGCCGGTTAAATTTTTTGTAAAACTCACATTCAATCTCTTCTCCGAAAATAGGGAAGCTCCTTGCAAAAGCGGAATGAAATTATGTGCATTTTTGCATAGCAGTTGCAAACGTAGAACAATGATGATATCGACAAGAGATGAAACTTGTCGAATGCATTATTGGCTCGGAACGTTTATATTATTCGAAAAATAGAAGTTGACGTTGAGCTGAGAGTCAGGGGGTTCAATAGCAAAAGAGTTTTGCCTTAAATTTCGCGAGTATGACCTTTTCTGCATCGTTCACAAGTAAAAATATCATGACAAAGTTGAACAGTTGCTTAGTTTTGGATTTTTTAAGAGCTCGCCTCATCAGTTGGTTAGTCGGATGCGGATGTGCTGTAAAATCACCCGCTGTGGGACTGATTTTAGAAGCCGATTCCCATAGAAATCGCGATACGCACCTCGTAAATTTCACTTCTTTTGCTATGAAGGACGCCAAGTGGAAGCGAAAAATGTTCTAAGAGGAGAAGCAAACTGAACAGCGGAATCAAAGACGAAGTCTATAGGGCCATAAAGCAGTCAGGTAGAGAGCAATGAGGGCGATTGACGTAATGATGACTTCAGATTTGGTTGACTATACAATCTGAAACCTTCACTGCATTTCATGTGGCGAATATTGAACTTAAATTTAATGAACAGATGAAGAAATTGGAGTTCCGCGCTATATAGGTGGCAAAGCTTCGCAGTTCCATCAGTTACAGATAAAGGTGGCAAAAAAAGAAAAAAAAAGAGCAGCTCAATATAATAATGCATATGATTCCTTTTTCTCTGCATCTATTCATGCTTACCTCGAAGGTATCGAAATTGCCATTTTCCTCGATCCAGTTAGTGGCGAAAATGAGTGATAAATCGAGAAAGTAATATTCCGCAATTTATTTAATTTGCACTGCAAGTAACCATATCTTCAGTGCTGTGAAAAAAAGCTGTTTCTTACATGCAAAATTTTTTGTGGTCTGATTAATGTAAGAATGCAAATATCTGATCGAAGAATATATGAAATAGACTATTTTTAATCGATACTATTGTAGTTTCTGCGAGGATCGATCATAAAAGTTTCTCTTTCGAAATTTCAACAATAGTTTGCATCAGACGAACTCGTCATATGAGTGGTATATGTAACCTATATAAATGATGCAACCTATTGCCCAAATCTCACATGGAAAAAACCTTATAGAAAGGATTAAGAGAAATAAAATTTTCTCTCGAAAGATTACCGCAAGGAACGGAGTTTATCTCAAGAACAAACTACTCAAAAATAACATTGACCGTTTCGCTGCTGAACGGCCTCAGTGATGCAACGTTTCGAGAGTTTGCTCAATTCCTTATTTTAATTCCTCATTGCACCATCTGCATTTGTTCGACACTTCTACTAGCAAACCACATATATTCTTGCGGTTTATCTTTGTCGCTTTAATCTTTATATGATTTCAATTCCGAACGAAGCTATTCACCTAAATATTACAAATTTTTGTCACTATTTTATATTATTTATCATTCTATATGAATAAACACGTGCGCTACGGTGCTTATTCCAGTATTGCTAATTGATTTTGCTTTCTGGAAATGTTGACGCGTATCCATCAAAAAATTGTAAGCACATCACAGAGTTCGGTCATAGATCATTCGGATGCCTATTTCTCGGTGAATTATTTATCTGAGGTATTCTGTGAGCTCCTCTGCCACTGAAAATCCTTTTCAATACTGTAATACTTCGGATTCCACCTCTAATGGCTATAAACTCCCCGATCAATGTTTCTGGTGGAGAACTTGTTGAGAAGAAAGAGATACTCCTCAACAATTCAGCAGACTGCAATAACACTACGCTGGGATAAAAATAAAACATTTCCTTAAACTCAGTGATAGAAAAGCAGGATCAGTGAGCAGCAGCAGTTTAGTGAGGCAGAAATTAGCCATGGTCGGCCGTGGGCATGGAGGGGAGGGGGAGGATTTTTGACGACGTCACATAACAGGAAATAATTTCAAAATTTTAATGTTTCCACGTTCGCCTCCAAGCTGCCGGATCGATAAGCAAAAGGTATATGAAAGAGAAATCAGAAATGCGCTTTGATGGAAAGCGAAATGGTGAGGGTGGAAGCAACGTTCGCGATTTTCGTCCACGATGGTCGCGCATCGATTCCAGTGCCGCCGTAAACACTGTCGTTTTTTCATTAATTTCGCCGAGCGCTATTGCTTTTATTGTCTAATTTGCTGGTGGTATCCATTCGAGCAAATCGCATTCGCACCCCTCCAATATGAATTTTTTCATTGCTTTTAGCGTGATAGATCGATCTTTCACACCTCAATAACACATTCTATCAACGTCACTGTTTTTGAAATTTAAGAAAAGGGGAGACTTAACGGCCTTCATAAATTAAAGAAAGGCACTCGGAGAGGAAAGCTTTGGAATTTGTTGAAAATGTTAAGAAAATATTGTAAGTAATTCAAATCTCGATTAGCACAACTAATCTTATGCATTTTTTTCGGCTAGAAAGTAAGCAATTTCATGAGGAACTCCATTTTAATTAGAGGAACTTTTCTTCCACTTTACCTTTTAAGAAGGGGCCAATGAAGTCACAACAATCGACCTTAGACTTCATGACACAGACCTCCTCCAAGATTTGAAGGAATTTAATAGTTTTCGTCACGAACGTCGCACTACGATTTTTGAGGCAAAGTTCTTCACAGAAGTTTCCAAAAGTTGATGTTTCAAAATGTGAAAAAATAACCACAATAAAACAGAGCTCAAGGCGGTCACATTGCAAGGCCATAGTAAAACTATTCATGAAGCGGCTAAATATGGAAAATATTTCATGCCGATGCTAAGAAATGAGTGAGTCCAGCTGCGAACTCTCTGCGCATACATTTCCGGATCGCTTCCATCGTGGATCACAGATGAAAAATTTTCAAGGGGAAGGGGATGTACTGAAGGGGGAGAAACACAAAAACTCCACCTATTAACAAAAATAAAGCAAAGGGGATGTGGAGCTCGCAGGTTTGAAAAGATATTGTGTGAAATTCGAATTAAAACAATTGAAAGAGGAAATGTGCCTCTAATAGCTACTGCTAAACAGCCAAAAAGCTATCTGCAGATCTCTCGCTTGCCTCTCTTCAATTCCTTCCACCATTTTCTTTCCTCTCAGAATTAAAACCGAATTCATTAGTTAATGTCTCATTGCTTCACCGCATACATATCGAGATTTCTGAAGTTTGGTATTGAGCGGAAGAGTTTCAAAAGGTAAAGGAATAATTACGAATGCGCTCTTTCTACTCAGATGTTTCGAATAAAACGTTAGCCTCAACAAAACTTATGAAGTGTCATTCAATGAACCTTTAAATTTCTTCACGTAAGACGCATCAAAAAAAGGACCGCCCGTATTTACAGGTGACGTGCAATGACCGATCTTGTGAAAAACGTGTGCTTCAGAGGACGCGTGTTCGGAGATGCAACGACAACGACGACGTTATATGCACCTTTTGAGGGGCATTGCTGAGCGATCTCTTCGCATAACACAACAGCGCTGCTCTGTCTGCATCTCTGACGGGCTGGTGGTGCCCTTTGCGTGTCTCAGATGGTTTCTGTGACCGCACACGGCCCACGCACTACGCGCCCACTCATTAACAGCCGTCGCTTCGTTATGTGCCATCGTTGGTTGCAACTAAGCCCCATCTATTTTGGGCTAGGTTGGCGTCATCTTGCAAGATTTGTTCCTTTCCTATTTCAAACCACTGTTGTTCTGCTTTCACGAAGAACTGTTTGTCGTGTGATTAATAAATATTGGGCGCTAGGCATTTCTTCACAGTCGGATTTTAGAAATGTGCCACTGGGTTGTTTGTGAAAAAAAACAGGGACATATTATAGTGAAAATTATGTGCTCGTATTCCTTTTTCTTTGAACACGGCAAATCATAATCTATATAAGGTGCAGTCTCTTTTTGTACCACCTGTACGTCTACATCCTTCTTTTTGCAACAAGTAGGAAGCGGAAAGTAATAAAAGCCGGCTAATAAATATGTAATACTCCTAGTACTGTTCAAATCCCTATGAGAGCTGCGAGAAGAATTTGATTCTGCTCCAGTCCTGGAGGGATCCTGATTCAAAGTCTAAAGTGCTTCGAAAATTTGGTTGCAGTAATGGAGCAGGTTTCAGCAAACTTTAATATTTGCCACTTTAAGTAGAAGGATGTGGGAAAGCACTCCATTATAGTAATGGGAGGAGTTATTAAGTTGCCGATGTGGAAGCAAGGGTTCTTCTATCAAAGATTCTTTATGACTATATAAATGCAAACTCGTTTGCATATTTGATCTCGATCTTCTCGACCAGTCATCTTGAAAGTGGAGAATATTCTAAAAGTGCTTCTAAATATTTAGCTCTAACCTCTACTTGGATCTGTGGTTTTTGACGAATCTTCATTATTTGACGAATCTTAGTGACCAATCAGTTAGTTGGTTGATATAAAAAATATCTATTGCAACATTGAGCTGAAGCCTTCGTTAACATCCGTTATTTGCGTAACGTATAGCTCATATGAGGTAATATTTCCGTATAGCTTAGGCGTCGTATAGCTTGTGTAGTATATTTAGTATGAGCAGAACATTCCATCCTATCTAAATAATTGTTTCTGTTAGCGGTCATTTGCATCACTCGTTGCTTTGATGTGAAACACAAAAGGGTATGTGTGAACAACTGCTTTCATAGGTACTCAGTTGGAGAGACCTATCTTCGATAGTAGCGTTGTTGTGGAATGCTTGTTGCAATATGACAACGCTTTCGGATGTCTTCTGTACTTACGTTCGCTTCCCATGAGAGATAATCTTTTTTATCACCACCAAATATGCTTCTGTGCCAACAAACTCTTAGGCAAGTCTAATAAATAAAACAAAAGGCTGCGTTGATTTAATTATGTTTATAGATATCCGAAGGTAATAATCCAATTCCTGGCGCGCTCTTTCACAGCTTTTATGATTTCCACGTATTTTCCATGTTAAGCGGAGCTAAGTTCACCAAAGTCCTTCCTCGCTTCCTCTTCCATTTGCCATTACTTATTTCCAACAGTACTTTAAAAAACCGCAGTTATTTCAAGCAAAGTGAGCAAAGAAAAAGAACCCGTTGGGAACTTTAGGAAATGCGCAGCAAAATCTGACCTCTAGAAAATGCTTTGCTTGCACAATTATCTTGTGAGGACGCTCTAAACTCCCCGAGTATGCTCTAGCAGAACCCATTATATCTGATGCTTTGTGTGAACACTTTTGCTATCTTCGAGTCGTTCTTTAGAGCCAATTTTCCCCTACAATATTTCTTCTTCATGATCCCCACCGTTCAGCTTATAAGCGGTTATGCGATAGGCACGCCTGTTAAGTTTGTTGGTGTTCGCATGCGGGTTTCACTTTTCATGTTGCATTAACGTCCTTGGTGCATATGTCTCTAATCCAAAGCATTTGCGTTTGAAATAGCTTCCAGATGGCTGCCTAGTGAGTGTCACTATCAGAAGTGCTTAATTTGCTCTTAGAAGTCATTCTTGAAGCTATGTGTATTTAAAGTCGTATAGTTGGCTTTGGAATCGGATGTTTTCCTTCAGTGGCTCACCCCACATTTCGTCTTTGCACTTTTCTGTTTGCGACCCACCGTCAACCTCCTTCCCCTCATCCCTCTTTATTCTGCCCAATTAGTAGTACAGATTTTTTTCATTTCGCAGTTACTGCGAGTGTTCCAGTTAAGATGACTTTCGATCGAGTTCATATTTAAGTCATTTGAGATCTATTTGATCGTGATGATTCATCAACGCTGCAATTCTGCAGTTTTCATATCTTCTGGCAGACTTGTTGCTGCTTTGATCTGTTCGAAATGTCTGTAATGGAGTTAACAAGGGGCATTCTTTCATCCTCTTTTGTAATTATTTTGATTAATTGTTTGTAAGAATTTGGGAATGCTTTATTACATTTATAAAACGTTAAACATTTATAATTTTTTTTTATAAGTGCTGCGATAGTTTGGTTGGTTGGTTTATTTGATCGGTTGGTTGAATATTTGGTCGGTTGGTTGGTTAGTTTGTTGGTTGTCGTTGCAACGATTCATGTTTTATCGGTGCGTTGGATCAGCACGACAACGATGTCGAAAGCGTTCTTCAGCACATATATCGCCGGCACCATTCAACGCATTCAACTTGGTTAGAGCTCATTCTCGCACCCTCTTCTCCAACTACAAAACTGATTCATTGCATGGGATCGAGTCTTAATTTTCCCTTACTTGCTGGCAATTTTTTTCGCATATTTAGCGAAGAAAAAACGAATTCTTGCAGGAAATTTTCTTCTTGCACTATAGCCATGTTATCGTACATTTGTGTTGGGGTCTATCTATTTACGCGGTTGTTTCAGCTAGTGAACTAGAAGAGATGCAAGAATATAATCTGTGTCTATGCATACCTAGTTTCGCTTCACTTTGTCGACTCTGGAATAAGTATCTATTTGGAAGCACCGTAGAATTTCTAAGTGAAACTCCTCCCTCAGTTGGTAATATCGGCAAAAGCAGGCTTTTGGCAGAAAATTTTAGCGACCAGCCTGCAGTTCTCAGGAATTGAATACATTATAGGGGAACGTCGTATCACTTGAAGAGAGTTTGTCAGTTTGTGGCCACAGCTTGAACAATGGCTACGCTTTTGCCGAGACTCTGTATGCGTTTATTGATCGATGTTTTCATAAATTATCTATCGAATAAGCAAGGTTGCATGCTATAGAGAGTGGTCTTAATCGAACAAGTTTCTTAATAATCTTAATAAATCCGCTTGCGGTTTTAGTTGAATGAGAGGCTATTTGCGTTGCTACTGTTTGCACGTTCTTCAAATATAAACAAGTATATGGCACTTTTTTGCGTTGAGCAATCGTTTTAGCTTTTAATGTAGAGTGGTTCTTCGAGTGACACTACTATATTACGAATTCTTTTCATTCTAATCACCTAGCCAGCAGTCGGCTGGTTACATCACTCTAATGGTTCAATTTTCACTCGTATCGGATTGCATTGTCACCTTTTTAGCACATTAGCCTTATTGTTGTGTAGTAATCTTTCTATACGTCACTCACTTATAGCAACGCCTAATGTTGTTTGTCAACAAGTCTGTGAAATCGGATAGCTTCAATGCTTCGATGGTCTTTCTAATTTGTGATGACCATAAATCGTTCAACCGTTTGATTTTCAAACAATGACTGCAACGTTTTCATTTTTTTAAAATTTTTTATTCTATTGTGCAGATTAACAGCATGATTACAGAAACAGCTCAATATACATGATGAGCGTAATACATTTTTCATGTTCGTTTATTTCTTTGTATGTCCAATATTGTAATTGAGGGACGGCTAGTTGTGGAAGTCAAAGAATGTTATCTCAACCATAAGCTTGACTTCTTTCACCAGTTTTCAATTAAATCTGTTCGCTTCAAAAGAATTTATGCAATTTTAGCGTTTCTATAAATACCTTTGTTTACAAAGCATCTTACATGGTTTCACCTAGTTCCATTTCCTGGTGCTTAGGTTGGAAAATAAAAGTTTTATAGATTTTTCTCAAGCAGATTGCTTATCGAGTTTTCGTTTCAAGACTGACATCGTTCTAGCCGATCAGATTGGTCAAAAATTTGTCATATTATCACGCATATTTTATTGTTTTTGATGGTCTATTCAACTAGTTGGTACCATCTTATCTGATGCGCTTTTCCATTTATTCAATTATTTTCCGACTAAAACATCCGCAAAAATCTGACTCTATATCACCTATGAATTCGTTTCCGGCCGCACCAGCTTACTCAATAGTCCGTATTGCTACTGATAGCGCTGTAGCTCATTTGTGAAAACGTTGATCGGTTATATCGTTCGTTACGTTATGGTACGATGACGAGCGACTGTCGCGATGCTTAAGCAAGCGCGAGATATTGTACATGAATTCAAGGCGCGTTTTCAGTAAAACAATGAGCGTCGGGAACTTGAATGTGGCATTCTCCGTAACAGTCCCGCAATATGCATGAGCTTTGCCATGATGATTCGTCATGTTGCCGAAGTGTAATTAAGATGATATTTCATTTTTTCAAGGAATACCACATTTTTTTGATTAGTAATAAGGAGAGTTTCCTTATAAAAGTATTCAGTGATTGCTGTTGAAAACTTAATATGAGGATACTTTTATGTTACATCCAATAGTGATTCGTTCACCTCTTCGATGCGATGCTGTCAGTTGCAAAAATCGAAAAGTGGCAAAGAAACATTTGAAAGCACAGAAGTTGTTGAGTATGAACTTCTTACCATCGGCCAACTCGATCAATTACAATCTTAGCGAAATATTTAAAGATCGGAAAGGTTGCAAATTTATGCGAAACGAGTTTTAATCGTGACGGAAAAGCGTGTGCAAACATATGATTGCCCAGTCTCTTTCATCCCATTATCACAGAACTTATGTTGTCATGCTGTAGTCTAAAGTAGAGGTTGCAAAGTAATTATGCGCGTTATAAATTGCGAAATTGAGAAGTGTTGTTGTTGTTGCAATGAAGTTTTTATTGTAGCAACGAATATCACCCTTCGTTTTTTTAAACATTAGATCTGAAGTATATATATGTACTATTCTTATGTTTTCTATTTCGTTTCGGCATCTCTATGTTCTTTCTTAAGTTCCAGAAATGTGACTTGTACTGCAAGTATATGAACGAAATATTGAGTGCCGACAGCGATGCGTCTCGCATTTCGTTAGAAGTTTTCGTGGTGCATTCCCAATATACTCTATAAGACTATCATCTATATTGTCTGCCACACGTAACATCTACTTGCTCATCCACATTACGCTAGTGTTACATTTGAGTGATTGTTAGAAAATGTGGGCATATAGCATTTTGTCTTATATTCGGTGAGTCCCTGTATTCGACTGCCAACCAGGCTCATAAAGCCAACCCAAATCGCAACCAGAATCGGAGTCGGATTTAGCTCAAAACCGTGGTGTGAGGTTAAAGCCACTTCAAATCCCGGTCGCCATCGAGTTAGGAATCGATCCAACCCCACTGTCATCACATAATGAGAAAGATCTATTCGTTGCTTTCATTGTTTTAGTTTATTTATTTTTTATTGAAGCCCTTAAAACCTTTAGCTATCTCAAAATTTTCACATTCAATGAGCAGTTGTTCAGGAAACAAGATAAGCTACACAATGTAGTTCTCTTTGCAACCACAAAAAGCTTCTACATGACGAAAGTGTTGCGATAGGCCCGTTCATGCTCGAAAAAACATTGTTTAATAGAGGTTAAGACTACATCGATGGTCATTTGTTTTACCGCATTTCACTACAGTTTTAGTATCCGTCTGAGGTATTCGCCTTTGAATTGATGCTTTTTGCAACCATTTGCACTGTTCTGTCGATTTCTGTTCTTTTTTATTTGGCCGGATTTTCACTTTTCCTCTTGTTTCTGATCTTTCACGATAAGGTGAAGTATATACCAGCCATGAGGTGGTTTATATTTCTTGAGGTGTTCAAAATGAAATGCGTCAGATGCCTTTGACGATTTCCATCATTCATAGTGCGCCCACTTTGTCGATATTTTTCTTCCTGTCTCCAAAAAAAATAAAATAATTTCTAGTGTCCACTCCGTCAGTTGCGTGCTCTTTCAAGACCTGAAATTGTTGCGTTCAAATTTAAATATGTTACCAGTCGAGTGGATGACTATGCAAGGGCTTTCATCTATCCAAAGTTCATGAATTTTGAACAATACAGTTTCATGCTGAGTGAATATAACAATCGTTATAATAATGATTAAGAAAAAGGATGTGTCTTTTTTGCAATTTCTCCCGCTGATTTTTTCTGTTAACTGCAAAGAATTGCGGCAGAAGTTGGCGCACTTCAAGAGTTGAGAACCCACAGACATAACCGACAAATTTCACCCGAGAGTTCATTTATATATCGCTTTATGACGCTGCGAAATTTGTTTGGCGCAACACTTTTCAACTCTTCAATCGTTAAATTCCGCGTTTTTCCTTTTGTTGGAATTGGGAATGCAGTTAGTTATCGTATTTCTTTGGTGACATATTCTTGAATAGAATTCCCTCATTTTCTTCAATGTTTTCTTATTGAGACCATTGTGAGTTTTATGGAAGAAAAAGAAAAAACATACTGCACCTTGAGTATATATTTAAAGATGCGTTCACTAGTTGGCTTGATAGCGAAGTGAGGAGTAACGGATTCGAATCATTATCCAAATGAATTTTCGGAGTAGTTTTGCATCAATTCGTTGCTTCCTATGAAACATTAGTTATGCTTATTTATTGATACGACAACTAAGCGAGTGATCGTTATGGCGATGTCTGATTGCATATGCAAATTTGGTTAGCGTAGCAGTTGACTGAGTAATTAGCCTAGCGAATAATGATGAAGTGTACAGGTGGTTAATTGATTGACACAAACGGGTGCTCTGGAAAAGACACCAGTAACTCACTAAGCCTCTATGTGGAGAATCTATGCTTCAAACGCATGCACTAGTTTGGAGGAGCGACTGTTTACTTTGCTGAATGAGCCGCGTTTCATAAATAGGAGCGGTGATCTCTTTTTTGTAAATTATCGTCGAAATTATGAGATACATATAGGTGAAGTCTGTGAGTACTATAAGAGTTGTACTCAAGAAGTAATGAAACAGATATTAAAGTTATTTTATTTTCTGATGTAACTTATTCACTAAGAAATAAGTCGA
The DNA here is from genome assembly GCA_006503575.1 of Baylisascaris schroederi. Lineage (NCBI taxonomy): Eukaryota > Metazoa > Nematoda > Chromadorea > Rhabditida > Ascarididae > Baylisascaris > Baylisascaris schroederi. The sequence goes on along the minus strand of QEWY01000309.1, from coordinate 1,544,446 downwards.
AATATGAGCCAAAAACGTCGACACGTTATGTTTTTTTTTTTTGTAATTTCATCGTTTAGACTGGCCAGCTGTAGAAATACTGAAAAACAATGTCGTAACGGTTCTGTCATAGTATACTGGGGTACCGCAATTATCGAAATTTTCAAAAATCAGCAGATCAGCGCCAAACTTTATCTCCGGGCCTTCTCGACCCTTTCGGATGCCAGAGACAATGCTTCTTTCAATTTTTAAGTTCTTCACCTCGCCGGCGGAAATAGTTTCATGTGTCGGAGATGGTGGATGTTAGCCACTGTGCTTTCTGATAGCCGCACGACCACCGTTAATAATGGGCGTCATTCACTACGAAGGCGTTATAAGATACGCTTAAACAGGTTCTAACACTTCCTATTGCTAAAACACATTCGAATAAACAAAGACATCTTCATTCTATGACAAATAAAGCCTGGAAGACCCGTCCCGACAAAATAATTATGCAAAGAAACAAAAAAACATATGCCACCATGAGCAGAGATCGCAGCCATACTTTTAAACCCAAGAAAAGAGAAAAAGAGTAACATAGGTCATATGAAATGGAGATATGAGGGAACGCACGCATGAATATGAGGAACAAGGTTGGTAAAATTATAATTATAACCACCAAGCAACAGATACCGCAACCAGATCGCACTGACCTAAGGGCCTCTCAAAGTAGAACAAGTTACCGGCTATAACCAAATGATGTGGCAGGGAATTCCACATGAGAACAATGCGGGAAGCAAATGAACAGTGCGAATCACTCCGATTCTCTAACTTCCTTCCGATTGAGAGGGGACGTAACCTCAGGCGTAGTGCAAGTTCTGTGAAAGAGAAAATACACTTGAACGGAATCCAATAAAAACATTTGACAATCTTGAAGCACAAATGTAAAATCGAACTGGGCTCCACGGAACCACCGAAGTTTTAAATAAAACGTAAGCCGCTGCTCACGATCAATCTGTAACTGTCCATGAAATGCCTTTCTAAAAGCCGGCTTCCAGAGCGGCAGAGAAAATTTGCTTCACGTACTGAATATCTTAACCGTATGCAAAGTTTTGCACAGCACTCTAGAAAACACTAGTTGTACAGGCTCGCATTTATGGCCCCTGAAAAGAGTGGTTACAAACCTGGGATTAGGATTGTCTTTGAAATGCGAACAGTAGAACAGGTCTGTTTTTCGATTTTCAGTGCTCGTTAGGCTTAGATTCAATTTTAGCTGTGCGCAGATCCACCGGTGTAGTTTTTGATCACGCATAATCCATTGGTTAAAGCAATTTGGTGGGAGTGCTATGGTTTAACAGAGTGCAGGGAACAGAAGGGAATTGTTTGTCAGTGTGTGATTACAAACTTATTGTGTTCTTTGTTCGAAATTGTGCTGTTGTCTTCTCGCTGTTTAAGAAAACCATACCAGTTTTCGATGCTGTTCATAAATAGAAGAGGTTTTTGAAGCGTTTGCTGAGAGGTGGTTTCGAACGCCATCGGTGGGATGGAACTGAAAGTGAATGTTGATGGAGTGGAACGAAGCGTCTCGGGCCTCACTGAGAATACCACCTGTGCACAAATAATCTATGCCCTTGCGCACGCAACTGGACAGAAAGGACGATTTGTGTTGGTCGAGAAGTATCAAAATGCAGTTAGTGCTTTTGATTAGTTTAGTCCTCTTTGTTTATAAAATAATTGTTTTTCCACCTTCACGGCATTCCCTTATTTCCATTTAATGCTTCTACACTCTCAACAAACTGCACCAAAGAGATTTCCCGAACATGAATATGCTACGAGTGGTTAGTTTTTCATAAAGTCGAAGATTCGGATTCTGCACCTATATTTTCACCTCCTCTCATCCTCTGTCGACTAAGCAAAAGTAGTCGAAAGTGCAGTCTAGCTTGATGTTGTATGCTGGATGAGTTGTTTCAATTTAGGAGAGAAGTCTTGCACCTACGGATCGGCCATTGGAGATGCTAAGAAAGTGGGATCAGCATTCTCAACGCGTCAATTTTGTGTTGAAGCATCTCGAAGGCTCGGCATCTTCAGCTCCTGCAATCTGCAACTCATCATTGTCGGATACTGAATCGAGCTGCGCATCACAACCAACGCAGTCATCAAATGATGCTCAAAAAAACAGCTTATCGGTTAGCCTTTCATATATTCAGTCGAATTTTAGCAGTTTTTTTTTTCTGCTTTTCGAGTCATCTTTATCTATCCATCCCCTTTTGCGCATAAAAGCAATAAAATATTATCATATATTTTTTAATTTTATATGAAGAGTTCTCTGCCGTCTTTGCACTGCAATCAGGAAAGAATTGTTTTCGAAAATTTCAATTCGCTTTATAAATTTCAAATCTTGTGTTTCTTTTTTTTGTGGAAATCCTCGCGTATCTTTCATCATCTGCAGTTGGAATGAACGTAAAAATTGCAGTGTTCCGTATTTTCCTTCAGGCTTCGTTACAGTATGCGTCACAACAAAACCGTAAGCCTCTAGCACCCGGGGCAATGAATGAATTCGTTGCGCAGAACGCACTTGTTGGTGATGGTGCTCCTCACCGCATCTCGACAAGCTCTTCAACCGGTTACATGAGAAGCGTCCTTTCGCTTGCCTCCCGTAGGTTCCTTCTTATGATCCTATAAAAGGCATTTAGGAATATCACTAGTTCTTGAGTGTATGCTTTTTAGTTTTGATTTAATGAGTTGATTTTTCTCACTTTTACCCTTCTCTCGAACAGTTTTTATAGGTGGAAAATGGTTCATTTGATGCGTAATGGCGAATGGAATTATCATTAGTGAATGCTGTTGGAAGAGAGTTTTATTGAAGTGCAATTTGGAGCACATCGGCGCCCCATATTCAGAGCTATAATACGCAGCTCCATCGTTCAAAGAGAGTGGTTCCAGTGACATTAAAACGTTATTGTAATTTCTAAAAAAAGTGATTTTAATCTGCGAAATGAATATTCTTGAAGTAATCAGCGAAATATTCTTTTAAAATGAAACAAAAATTTCAACGGCTAACAGAAATCCATCGACGACGATGCACACGGTATTGTGGAGCCATTTATAGGACTATACAGTATGATTGGAGGTGCTTATAAGGCAGTAAGGTATGGGATATGTGAATTGCATCCCTCGTCATCTAAATTTGTCATTCGGCCGTGCACTGTTGTGGGTGGTCATGCGCAGATGTGGATGAGCGCGTCACCTAGCCCACCCACATTCTTCTTCTGTTGCACCGCTCATTGCTCTGTCATTTTTTACACAATTCGAAAGTCCAGGCCAGCGGATTCAGCCACAACAAAGGCTTCGCTATACATTTACATATTGCTGTAATGATGGAAGGGATCAATTAAAATCTTAGCTGTGTGATGCAGCTTTCATAGAGCGACGGCAGGGGGAAATCAAGCCGACATTGAACAGTTTTCCTCATGTTATCTAAACTGTACAGCCGTATAGCAATTTTGCAGTTTTCTTGTAGTGCATTTTTTTCGTTTAGGTGGTCTTCACCAATTTGATACACAACCACCGTGGCAACATCAATCCCACAGCGCTTCTTTTCTTCCAGCTGCGCAGACTGGATCATTAAGGAACAGACCTCCACCTCCAGGTCGACTATCACTTCTTTTTAATATGAACTTTTGCACTGAAAAAAAAAAAAGCGAAGAAATGCCGCCGCAACTTTTCGTTGTCGGAGATGTGGTCATACTTTCACTTTTAATAGCTATCGCATAAGTCCAGTCAGGTGCCCATTTGGCGTGGCTGCAGCTTTGTTTTTCACTTTTTTGCACTTTCTTTGCCCTCTTTCTAGTGGAGTTGTTGAAAAAGATGTTCGTATGTGTAGTTGGTAAAAAAGATAAATTCCGCAGAAAAACGTTCTTGAAATCTTTACAGTTATATTATTCAAATTAACCAAGCTACAATTCAGATTAATATTGGCCAAACTACAATATTCAATCTCCACTTCCAGCCGGAGTCTGAATATTGTAGTTTGGCTAATACTCGTTTCTTTGATAGTGGCCGTCACCTCGTTTGCATTCTCAATCATACCATGTGAAAAATATATATGGGAAAAAGTGAGGTCGGGGCAGTTATATATCAGAAACTAAAATGCTAAAAGATTTTTTAAAAAATATTCAACACTTCCGTCGCTAATTTCAGCATACCATGAAGTAATTGAACGTCGTTACAATTCACTTACACGTGGAGCGAGCTGTTCGACAAGGCCGAACACTTTCCTTAACGCTGATCATAGTTATACTCATGATTCCACCGATAGGGCAACGTATGTTTTAGCTTTCTAGCTGAGCCATTTTTTCTTGGGAACTTTTCAGCGATTCAACTGAAACACTCTTCGCATCCATCAGTTGATTTGTCAACGAGAAGTTTGCTGACGGCCGTCGAATCGACCTCATGAAGAAGGGGAAACCTATTCGGCGCTTTTTTGGCTTAAGATCTGACTTAAATTAAAAAGTTTCGTTTGTCGTCGTTTCCGGTGCACTCTTTCACGAATGATGGGGACTTTTTTCTTTGCTTCAGTTACTGAGCTTTATGTAATGCGATTTGATTTTTTTCTCAAATCATGGCGTTTGAGCCGTTCTCATTTGCGTGCTGGGAAGGTATAGTGATTAGGTGTTGTAAATTATGACTTTGAAGATATGTTGTGCAGAATGTGATCGGCCTGTTTGTCGACGCATGAAGTCGTACATGAAGGGACTGCCATCCCTATTACCCCCACGCTTCCATCCCCGCACCGAATAAGAGTGGAAGGCCCATGCACTTCCTCAGAAACTTTGTCAACTTTATCCACGCTTGTTTCATAACATCAGGTTCGAATAATGCACAGTCAAATTCATGACACCATTCGCCAATGACATTCCACCAGGACCTTTATTAAATATGTGTTCAAAATGAATTCGCACTTGAAACTTCTTTTGATTACATCTTTAAATCCGCCGTGTAAAATGAAATTTTTCTGCCCCCGTTAGAAATGAGAAACCTTGCAGATTCCTTTTTTTGAGGGCGCTTCTCAACGGGGATTCAAAGAAGAAACCCTGAAAGGACTTCGTTATGACGCCGTCACCTTTATTTTGATGTTTTCAGGGCTCCTGATTTTGGCTACTCTAAATGGTGTTCAGATACAGTCTCGACGGGCAGACATAAATGCACACTACATAGTAATAAAATATAATATTTAAAGCTTTTATATGGCATGTAGCGTAGCACGAAGTAATCTCCGCGTAATGTATGTTTTGCATAGCCTTTTAATTGAATGCTTTTCTAGAGGATATTGCCCGGTGTTTTCTGGAAAATGCGTCAATTTGGCTCTTGCCATAGTCGACCTGAGCATCACCTCCAGCTTGACAAAACGGTGTTGCATCCTATACAATCCTATACAGTTCCCACTTTCGTGTTATGAGAAGCTATAGTCTGCTTCCTGCCAACATAATTAATGCACCCACCTCCTGGACTTTCGAGCTGCGCTCACATCATTACTGTTCTTGCGTACTCAACCCCGAGGTGTTTAATGTCTGTCCGCCTAGACGCTTTGCAGAAACTTTGCTTTTCTTTCCTTTTGTTCTTGTTTTAGTCGTCTGTTGCGCTGTCTATGTTTGTGTTCTTGTTCATATGCATTCTATGTATTTTCCCACTTTGAGATGTTGAGTTAAGTAAAAACGAAAGTATTTCTGGTTACAGGCCAGCACGTGGGTCACAGCCCTCGACGGATGGAGTCGCAGATATCGCTCAAGATAGTGGGTTTTATTTAAAGGCAAATAATCGATTTGATGAACTGGTCATTCTTCCAATGCCATTGTAATTCCCAACCAAAGCGAATAATAGATACATAGTATATAAAATCTATAGTTTAGAAAATGCTCAGACATTAGATAGCGTCACCCAAATTGCGGTGGAGATGAGGTGGCGCATATCTTGAGTTACTGTTTCTTGTTCTATGATCACTAATGGTCTAACAATGAAAGCCGTTTTGTCTCCCGCACTATTATGGGATTCCATAAAAATCACTCGTTTTCATTGCCATAGACGTTTTGCACCATCGCATTGCTGCACTTACCGAAGTTTTCGGGGAAACTATCAGTATTGTTTTCCTTCCCCACAATAAGTAGATCATCTTTGAATACCTACGAAATGCTCAATCGGCAGGGTCTCATTCGAAGTGATGTAGTAGATACTCTTTCTTTCAGGACAGATACTAGCCAAACAAAGATTTGGATTCATGCGCAGTGTAATTCCAAACTTTTTAGCATCAAGGTTAAGACATCAATGCAGGAAACTTCGGGGTGAATTATGCTGTCGGCGGGGAAAATGGAGGGGAAAGTAGAGGAAGGATAGGAAATTTATGTGAATAGCTCCAGCGTAACATAAGTTGCCAGGTAAAACTACAATGCCTAACACTAGATTGTTGGCATATATAGTTATGCTGTGCCAGCACTCCTACTGGATAATGTACTAGCTTGATGGTCACAGTCCACACAGTATTGTTTAGAGCCGTAAAAGCAATTTCGAAGATCTTTTCCATAGAGTGTATGGTGATGAATACTTTCAAGATATCATCTGCCGGATTGCAGTGAATCTATCTTTGGCCGATCTCGAAAGGCTTGTCCAAAGTCAGCAACGAACAATCGAACAACAAAAGGCGCGTTTGGCACAGTTGGATATATCAGTTAATGATGATGACCTGAGAGAAATAATGCAGGTTCTACAATTTTATCAGTCGCTTGCTGCAGTTAAGGTCATTGATAGTCACATATTGCGGAGGGAAATGTGGATCCGTGGCAATATGGGTAGTCGTCCAGATTGTGTCGATAAGGACGATGTTAGGGATTAACCGATTACCCACTATCAGCGAATTGATTTCTATTAGCTTGAGAAAATCGAGACAAAGCGCAGCTAGGAAAACTTCGTGTGCTGGTGATGGCATTTAGAGAGAGTGCCAGAAAATATTCTAAAAGGGAGGCGATGCTTAAGGTGGCACAAGTCTTCGAATTCCAACGTTTACAAGGAGTAGAAAATAAACTTAGAATGGTACATCCAAACCAGCTAATCGGCGGTGTCCACCACGAGTGGTGAAAGAATTTGTAGCGACGAAAAACATTGTTTCCCGCTGTTATGTGGGGTGGCGATCCCCACCATTACTTCGTCCCCTCCCTCTTCCTCATGAAGGTGCAGTTGTTTGTAAGCATGTTCAGTAAACGATTCAAAGGTTCAGCTGGAGCGACAACAAGCGAATTTGCGATTGGTGCTGAACCCGCTGCGAGCGTTCGACTGGCCAGCTCGTCTTCAAGCGGAGAAGGCCAAAGTTCAGGAACTTCGGCTCGCCGTTGCAGATTTGAAACGTAAAATCGATTTGCTATCACGGTGGGTATGCAGAAAACGTTTCCGGTCTGATTGATCAATTTCAAAAAATTCTATATCGTTCGGTTGAGAGTAGAATTTCCGCGCTCACGTTTTTAGAAGATTGATGCACTTCTTCCTTTGCTTATATGTTAGCATAGGCGCAGCCCGTTTGCACCTTTAGCTCTGTGCCGCGTCCGTCATCCCTTTGCTCCTACGCAGTGTGCTGTTGACATTATCGGACGTGCATATGTTTGTGATGATTATTTGCTTTGCTTTTCAAGGTTACTAAAAGCCCATTCAATATCGTCGTTTTTGCTATGTGGATGACCAACTGCGCTTCACGTTCAGTTGTGAGAACGTTCTTGCTGAACTTACCTTTGCAATGCTTACTGAAATAAGTACTGGCGCTGCGTCTGCCTTTCATAAATTATGTCGACATTGAAGTGGAGGCAGTATTTATGGGTAAGAAGAAAAACGGTTGGAAAGGGAAATATGAGAGAAGCTAGCTGTTTCGCAAGGAAAGCATTATTCAGCGAACTTAGGGCTCGTTTTCATATTCCCATCTCCTGGACGCTCTGTTTTTACAAGTTCCAATCAACTGCACTCTTGCAAGCATTTCGAATATCGACATTCAGCCAACGGCCATCAACATGTAACTATATCGCTGATTACTTCTCATTGCCTTAAGTGGCTCAGCTGTATAAAACGGTAAAAATGGCAAGCTCGTTGAAACATGTGTTGTAACACGTGCTCATTGACTGTTATATCGTATTTTTCAGATCATTATAATATTTCCTCCAATATGTTCCCATCACTAGAAGCCTTTCTTTGGATATAAGCATCATTCAAAAGGGGTTTAAATTCCAGAACTCTTTCCTGCACCCAGTAAGGTGCCATGTGATGCCGTGTGACACCCAGCACTTCAACAGTATTTCTAAGTAAGATGTCAGATGAAAGTAACAGTGTAACGAAGCAAATACAATCTCTTCCCCTTCTCTGCTGTCTCTCACTCTCCCTCTGCTAAATGTGGTGCTTGATTTCTTCCACCTTTCGAACCTGAGTTGTACAAACAATTTCAGGAAAGTATTTCAAATGATTTTATTTGTAGTGAAGTACAAGAGAAGGTGATTCTCGAAATGAAGATCAGCGAGGAAATTGAAGCAGTGAAAAGAGAGGTGCTCGGGATCGAAGGTGCTGATGTGAACGATATCGAAGAGCATGAGCCATTCTCCGAGATGCTCACACAGTGAACACCTTCCATTGAATTTCGCCCTATTTTTCTTTGTTATAAGATGCAGAAATTGCGATTACTTGTATAATTGTGCCATGTGCATTGCTTCTTTTTTCTTTGCTTCCGAAAATGTGTTTATTCTCTTTGAATTTAGATCGTTTTTCGTATATCCATAGTTTTTCTGTATTCTTCTCTTTCCTTTTATTCCTCTTCTTTTGCAGTATTTATTTAGATATGTCCATCTCTTCAGTAATAAGTTTTGTTATATTTATACGTCTGTAATCAAGAAGATTAATGTTGTGCTGGTTGCATATGGCATAGTAGCGTGCCGCATTATAGCTATATTTTATTTTGCTCCAACGATCTGAAAGCCAATAATTTATCGTGTTTTGCTATTCGTACAATTTTTTCTTCATTGCACTAGAGGGCGACCATTTCGCTTTCACTAAACAACTTAATGAGCAGCGTGAGTTCCTTTCGCAATTTGTTCGGTTTGAGATTTATTTTAGAGGGGAGAGGCATCAGTTTCTTTCTGTTGGGAAGAGGATGTTTATATGCGATGGCGAGTGTTCTTTCTTTGAAGTACAATGTAACGCGAGGAAATGACTAGTGATTTTGAGAAAAACCTGCTCACTATACTTTTATATGTTTTTCTATTTTATTATAAATTTCGATGCTGTGCATTCCTAGGATCGACGAGTTTTGAGCGTTGATCATGTAAAACACCAGTAACTTTTGTTTCGTCCTTGAATTTTTTTTCTTTTTTTTCAATAAAAGGAAAGAGGGAGGGGTGGATTCTTCACTGGCGAGATGCTCACCGCTTACAGAATTTCTAGTTTAATTCCTTCCTGATCCATCTTTCAAAGGACTTAAGCAGTTTTATGGCATCGAATATACCTCTTGTTGGCAGTAATCGGCAAATGCCACCTGAATCCCCCCCCCCCCCATCACCCTCCCTCTCTCTTAAAAAAACAAACAATTCAGCAACCCTATGGAAGCCATATAACAGCCACTGCTAAGGTGGCCTGAAATGATAGCTGTAAAATTAGCCTGCGAAGATAATTCTGCGACGTCCTCCACTTTTTTCTTCGGTGAATCTTCAAATATCTTTCAAACCACAGTTGTCACCTACCTCACCACCACCTCCCCTTCCTTTTCCCTCAATGTTCGATTTCGTCGCCTACCGAGTTCGCTATGATGTATTATCTCGCTATTATGGGTTGTTTCTTTATTTAATCGTTGGTAAGTTCAACGCAATTCCGTTCACTTGCTATGCAGCTGTCGTGTTTTTCCTATTGCTATGCCAGTTTTTGGAGCTTTGTTTGGATTTTTTCAGACATTCACTTGAAACAGTGAATTTTCAGACCCCCGATTTTTCCGATTACTTTCTCACCTATTCTTTCCTGTCAGGCTCTTAAGAAAATGCCCTACGGACACGACGGGAACGGAAAAGGAAGGCTCGACTGGACTCCTTTTCCCACTCCTTCCCCCCTCAACCTTCGTCCGTGTCCTACCTTATAGCTAACCATAGTTGTAATGCAACTTTTCTGTATGCAAAATAATTAGAAGTGAGTGTTGGCTTGCTTTAGGTCGCCATTTAAGTGCTTTCAAAACTACGGAGCATGCACGCTAGTACCAATCATATGGCTGCTTTCTGTTAGTTCTACTCATGTTGAAGCAGAAAATAGGTTATTTGAGAATCCGTTTCCTCATCCATAGTGTGTCATTTTAGAGCATTTATGTTTGAAGAAAGACGAAGGCATGCATCTATTTGTCCCATTGTTTTACTTAAGCAAGTTGTATTTAGGTGTGACACTCAAGGCCATAATCTATGAAAAGAAGGGGGACTTCCACGCTCGAAGTCATGTCATGTATTAAATAAAAATAAAACTTCCGGTGACTACCGTCGAGAAAAACTTTAGGACTTGCAGTCTTTATGGGCACTGATTTGATTAGGGTTGTGCTGAATGGCTCACGACACTATTTCTTGCCAACAATGTCTACTATTTCAACATTTGATTTCCGCTTTTGAACGTTGCTCACTGTTTCGCTATCAATTCTGTTCGTATCTGAAATAATTCATTGTCTGCTAAGATGATTTTGTGACATGGATCATTTCGCTTATTTCGATGATCATCATTACACCGCCCAATCTCATGAAACTCACTAAGCATCTAATGTCTAAAATGTTCTTGTAATGTGTGTTGATGTGTCATGAATGAGCTAGTTCTGCATCGAAATCCCAATTTAAAGGATTGTCGGTCATAAACCGCAACGAAGAACGCAGCTCTACCTCTCGAAAGAGTACGTGTTACACGTATCGCCGAGTTTCCGACATTCGTTGATCCTCCTATTCAAGTCATCGACATAATTTGAATAGCGACGACGTTGGCACTTAGTGGTGTCATCTTCGACATCTGCTGTGCTGCATACCGAATTTATATATTAGCCAAGCTATATTTGTTCGTCAAAAATTCCCTCTGCATTAATATTGGTATTGTCTGACATTTTCACCATATCTTACGTCATCCAAACAAGCCGGTCTTCGTAGTTCCCTTGTGCTGCTGTAGTTTATATGTTGTAGGAACTTGCTTCATACCTGCACGGTGCAGAGAACATAGTACCAAATGAGAGGTCATGTGAGGTAAGAGGACAGGGGATTGAGCGACGTTGACGTGGATGGCAATCGCCCGAACACGCCGCAAGTTTTGCTTCATAAGACTTGTGATACTGTGCAACGAAACATATACGAGTGCAGGTTGACGTCCAGTAGTAGTGGTGTATTACTACCATTGCTATACCAATAATAAAAGTCTATCGACGGAGAACGAATAAAAGTGCCGATGCAATGAATGAAAGGGAAAAAGGAAAACGAACACGTCGGTAAATACAACAATGAGGTCCCAATACCTATGATACAAAGGAGAATATAAATGCACTCGACAGAATATGAACGATATGTAAGAGGATGGACGTGATTTATGATATCACGTAGAGGAAGAAGCGGCGGGAACAAAACGAGCGAACGGATTGGTGCTACATTCACAATGTGAGCAATCGTCGACGTCTATGCAGATTTGTGTGCTACAAAAAACGTTGTAGAGCATCGATTTGTGTTCAACAGGGCTTGTTTCTTCTTCTTTTCTTATGCAAATCCAGAGGTACATCTTGTGAAGCTCATTTTCACAAGAACTCTACCGATGTTTTCTGAGATCGAAAACCCTAATGGCCGGGAATTCTTTAGATCACAAGAGCTTTATCTGCTACATAGCATAAACGTTTTAATGATCCTTTCAATGAAGTGCTTTGAAGGAATCCCTCGACGGAGGACAAGGAGAGATGAAAACGGGAAGGGGATGGATATTCAGTTTGATTCTCACTCGTACTGCTTCAGAGAATTTTTTTTCCATAAGAAAATTCTTTCCACTTTCCCAAAATTGTGAAATTGTGGAGGGGATTTGATAAATGAATGGACGCAATAAAAGGGGAATGAATCCGAAATTAATTGAACCTTTTTTACTAGGATAACAGAGAATATATTTATCTGCTTCATGATTGTTATAGCCACCAAAGGCTTTGAATCGTCATTTAATAAGTGAAGCTATACTTTTACTGCGCTCACATGAAGAAGTTTTTTCTGAATTTTATGAGTCACTATCAAAAATCCGACCCTAGTTTTAACCGGAGAATGGGTCCGAGACAAGGTTTATCTCACACTAAACTTCTCTGGATTACAGCCTTTTTTAATTAACCTTTCCGGAAATACTTTCGAGGTGTGTAATGTATAAAAGTGGTGGAATGAGTTAGTTAGATCAGAACGGGAAATCTGTGCCTATTTCACTTGTGGCATTGTTTGAGAAGTTTTTGTGTTGAAACTGTTGACTCTTTGAGGCGAAAAGATCTAACTGAAAAGCATATTGGCGAGTTCCAATTCCAAAAACGTCACAATCGCGTTTGCTAATTTTGAGATTTTTTTGACACTGCTGCAAGTTCTAACGAATTTTCTCACTTTCAATTGTGAAGTTTTGAGATTTACTTCCGGTTGTCCTATTTCCTGATAGGCTGAAAATACGAGCTATATAAAACAACGCGATGAAATGAAGTGTATTTTTCCTCTGCGTATATTTTGTGGCAGAAACCATGTGCTGATCGAAGGGCACCTTATGCAAAAGCTAGGGCTGCAACAGATTTTTATTCAGCTCCCACCACGATTGTCGAATTCCTTTCTATGCTCGATTGCCTTTGAAATTTTCTACGCAACATAATGCAAATTATTATTGCTGCAATGTTGTTCGCAATTTTTATTGTAACAAAATGTTTGGGGGTAGGCTTAGCAGTGTGCAAATTTATTGGTGTGGTATGAGGTCGGTCCAATTCAACAGCCACAGTCCAACGGGCGGATGGAAATTACGACGGTCATATCAGTGGTATGTTACGGGATGCTTCGCTGTGCATTTATTTGTTTAGCAGATGCGTAAGGCAGTAGTATTTCTATAGCGAAAGCCATATACCTGTTTTACGATTTGGTCAGAATCTCTCAGTATTTGAAGATGTGCTCGCATCTTTGAGTGATGAGTGGAATTAGCGCTTGAGGAGGAGGAGTGGAGGAGAAAGGGGGAGGGAAGGAGGAAGCCCGTAGTGAGCTTTGGTTGAACTCGAGCGAACTTGATTTAGGATTGCTATACGAACATAGAGTGTTACATTTCGTTTGTACATATGACTTCTTTCCTTAATTTTTAATCGACATATCTGTTTTCTGTCTTTTTTTGCATACTTTGCAACACAGAACAATGATCCTGAAAAGATGTTGCTGTTTCCGCATTTAAGCTTTTTAACCTTTTTTTAAATAAATATCTGAATTTTTCATTGATCTTGCTCGCCGTCCTCGAAAAAAGCAGACGTGAATGTTCCTTAAAGATCAGTTCACGAATCTAGACGGCTATTGGGTTAAATTTAGTTGCGATTAAACCAGTCACAATCAGGATCGGCTTAAACCGGGTTGAAAATGGGGCCACCTCCAACCTGTCTTCTTTTACGATCATGGCTTCAACTCGGTGGCAAACGAGACCACTTCCCGGTTAAACCAAAACCCACAGTTCAATTTTGGAGCAAGAGAATCTTTTTTTTCGAACTGCCGGCTATTTCTTTACCTAGCACTTTTTTAAAAATTGCTTCGTTTTCAAACATATGTAGACAGTTATGGTCGATGCATTTGCCTTCCATTTGCATCAGAAGTCCCCCATCAACATACTCTGTTTTAAATCTGATTGACTTTTCTTTTACTTGAATATTTGATCTTCATTATACATATATTCGCATTTCTTGAGAAATCTTTGGTTTTATTTTCAAGTGTTCGATTGTATTTTTCCAACTTTGAGCACCTTTTGCAAGCTTATAATGGTTTTAGGAAGACGAACCCTATTAATCGGGTAATCAGAAACTTGCTGAAGGCAGCCAACTAACTGGACGGGTCGATCGAGCTTGCGCATCTCTACGAGTTTTTAAGAATACATACAGTAGTATTCTGCATGTGATCGCTGAACTCACTCGACTGACATTTTACCTCTCCTCCCCCACTATTACATATCCTGGTTGTATCCGTAGTGTGAGGTGTAGATTATGTCGTTTTACTTGAATGGCGTTTCGGAATTTTTGAAGCGAAGACTTAACAATGTTGCAAAGTTTTAGAGTGGAGCTGTTTATTATTTACTAACCTGGGAAATGACGAATATAGAAAGTGGTGGCGACAATCAAGATGACAACGAGGCCGACGTCCGTATCCTGCTTGTGGGCGAATGTAAGCTCGTTGCTTATGCCGTTTCCTTGAATCCCATCTTTACATCCTCGACGTCTTTAGCAACTTCGTTGTGCCTTCTCGTGTTAGCTGAATTATGCAAATAAGAACTCATTGAGGGTGTATGCAGTGTTGTCGATGTTGACAATGAATAAAAATAGTGTACGTATGAAGCTGTTTTGTTAGTTAAACCCAGGATGCATTTTTCATTGCTATATGGCAGGGAAATGATTAGCTCGCTGCAGCCGCCTGTTGAATTTGTGCGCAAATATTGTTGAATTAATGTGCACTTTCCGCGATTTTATACTGCCCTGAAGTTTTTTTTTTTTTTCATCGAAATTTATGTTTTTCCTCTCCGCAACCGTCGTATTTGGAGGTGATGGTTATCACTTGTATCGCTTTTGCTTCTTTAAGACTCACCAACGTCTTTAAGACTACCAAAGATTTGTCGTATGGTGGACGCGGTAATGTATCATGTTTTATCCCCTGAACTAGGATATTCTGTTGGTATGGGAAACGTTTCCCTTCGTAAATTCTGTTTAGATTTCGGCTAGTATACACCTGTTCTGTTAGCACCACCAATCAAAAACGTCCACCGTTGCGGAATGGATATAGGTAATATTGCGCTAAATATATATGGCCAACTCCCAATTCGTATAACATTTTCGCAGTTTCATTTTGCTCAAAATCAGTTGCGGTTGAAAATCCAGCGCCATTAATATCTGTTATATGATCCGTCATCATTAACTGTATTCTGCCTTGTTTGGAGGCTTTTTGACTTGCAAATTTTAGCACATTTCGCTGATGCCAACTTTGACAATGTTAGATTTTTATTTTGGTATTTTTCTTCGGTGACTTGGAGATTGCGTTTTTCTACATGGCAGTAATAGGAACCGACCAAAAATTCCTTTCGGTTAGTAGTCGATGAAAGGTGTTGACCTGTAATAGAAAATCAGTTGATAAGAAATCTATCACAAAGATTTCCGTCAGTTGGCGACCGAAGGTATTTGTGAAAAGCGGAACTTCGATTGCAAGCTGAAAAACCAATGAAGAATGAAATGAATTTCAACCAGTAGAAGTATGGCAGTAATAGGAACCGACCAAAAATTCCTTTCGGTTAGTAGTCGATGAAAGGTGTTGACCTGTAATAGAAAATCAGTTGATAAGAAATCTATCACAAAGATTTCCGTCAGTTGGCGACCGAAGGTATTTGTGAAAAGCGGAACTTCGATTGCAAGCTGAAAAACCAATGAAGAATGAAATGAATTTCAACCAGTAGAAGCAAACCAATGTTTCGGTTTCCAGCCGAAGTTATGTTGAAAGATACTTGCCACAAAGTTAGAGTAGAATCCTGCTGGATCAGTAAAGCTGCACTTCATATTTTGTGTAGTTCTATTCCAAGAACAACAACAAGTGGATAACTAGCTCAATATAGGTAGAGTGGACACAACGAGTCCCTTAGTCAAATAGGAGATAATGACCATCTCTAGAAAAGCAAACTGAAAAAGAAACTTTAGACACCAAGGTCAGCAAAAAGGATTGAGCGCAAAAGCTATGGTATGTAAAGTGCCGCAGTTCGCCCATGAAAGTTGTAGTATTTAGTAATAGAAATGAGCCCAACACAAGGACCGAAACCGATGGAGACATAAGCCAAATGATACACAACCTTGAAGAGCCTTAGCTGCAAATAAATAATTCAGGAGTGATGCTGAGCAGGTATGAAATAATTGTGCAAGCGAGCATTCAGGAAGCCAGTTTTGAAATTCAACAGGGGACATATCGTAACAACAAAATTAAGAATCTCTCACTCTAATAATACACAAACGTTCAACGTTTCAAGTTTTTTTCGCACTTTCAAGATGATCTTCCGTCACCTTTTACTGTATTCGAGCAATTTGACGCCTCATCAGAAAGAGAAGAGCAGTCATCTCTGTGGATACTATTTTATCGCGGCAGTTTTCTTCTGTTGTCCTTGCTATGTTATCGTCGTTCATCCCACATAACTGATAAATCTGTGTTACATACACTTCTCTCGATTCACTTGCTTACTTAATATCACTTTTATTTGGACATTTGAAGGGATCGTTTCGGAATTGCCGAAAGGTGTTGGTTATTGCTCTGTTCGTAGATTGTATAATAAAACATCTCTGGAAAGTAATTAAATCACGCAGCAAAAAATTATCGTGTTCAGTTTTGTCTAAGTAGAAGACATGAGAAGAAATAAGGTGGCGGTTTTTTACTCAGTTTTTTACAGCAATTATGAATTGTAATATGTCAGATTATTGCTGTAAATGATTACGTATTGCCGACTGTACTTTTTTTTTCGTTCGTTGTGGGGTAGTCCTAAATAAAGAGCTTAAATTCGCTGAATGCCGTATGTGCGTCGCAGAAAGGAAAAATGAATATTTTGTGTACAGAATATTTCCTTTTTTTGCATTAAACTCATCTTCCTTTGTGTAAGACACTGTAAAGAGTCTTTAAAATTGTAAAAATTGTAATACTTTCTGAAAAACTGAGAAATAGGGCGACTGAATGCGTAAAGCGGAAGGAGTTGAGCATTCTCACGTAGTTTCTATTTGTGGCAAATGAGTCATCATACTTATGTACGTGCTTAGCACCTCAAATATGTGTAGAGAATCGGTTTTAAGCCGGTGTTGGGAAGACGTCGTTGATAATGTCGTTGTTGGAGGATGAATTCCACGATAGCGTACCCGCAAGGATCGATCATGTTATGATTCCAGCAGATGTAACGCCCGAAAGGGTCGTCACTTCAATACACGACTACTGCGGTGAGTATTGTAATGACGCATTGATCTATCTAATTGTTCGTTTGCAAAATTTTATTGCTTGGAATTTGTTTCCTTTGTTGCGATAGTTGGCTTGAACAGCCTTTTAGGTTGCGTTTGTTTTTCATTTCTGTGGATATTATCTTTTTTTACTATTTTTTTAAGCTAGAGGGCACATCTGCCGTTCTACATATAGTATCACTTCGATCATTTGAAAGGTAGGGATGAGTTTGGATGACGTCCAGAATTATTTCGGTTTAAATATGTTGAAAGAGACGAGTTATTGATGGTGCTATCAAAAGACGTGCATCACTGATCGCGATATTCCTTTCGAGGTTTATACATAAGCTAATAGGGCGCAGTATTAATGCGATTGTTTACCCATTCGATTTTTCAGTCAACCCTCATCTCGCTGTTATGTTTATTCGTCCACATGGCATATGCAACTAAAAGTTCTTTTGTAGCGAGAGAGCAGAGCAAAGAGGAGCTTATACTTGAGGTGAAAGCAGCTAACGTCATATGTGTTGTCTACTCAATTGTTGATCAGTCCTCTATTGAAATGGTATTTATTTGGTTTTTCTTTTATTATGTCTTTTTATCTCTCCTTCTCGGGTACACATTCTCATGTCTCTACTTCGTTGACATTTTTATGTTTGGCAAAACTGTTGGTTAATGAGGAGATGGCATTCGTTCGAATTACATCTGAATTGAACGGATGCGCTGCATGGATTTCCTTTCCTGTTGGACGCTCGATCAGAGAACAGAAACCCCAAAGGCTTCACGCCATAATTTCACCCCAGCTTTTCCACATCGATCTCGCTGATATACATCAACTCGACTGATATCGTCTCTAACTCCTCACTTATTTCATTTTCTATGCCTTTTAAATCCTAACTGTACTTTATATGACATTGTTGAAATTTGAGGTGACTTCGTATTGGTTGCCATTAATAAAGCAACATACTCTCGAGAATTCCACAGTGCGACCGGTTATTTTAGTTGGCAACAAATCCGACAAGCAGGGACCATCGAAACAAATGGAGAGGGTAATCCGAATTCTCTTTTATGCAGCTTTTAAATATAAATTCTGCACCAGCACAGTGCCTTGCGTTACGTGCTGGGTAGGCTGCTTCGCTTGAATTGCTGCGTTTTGCGATCAGTGATCGTTGATTCGCTCGACCGTTAAGAAATACGTGAATGCTGCAGTAGTTTTTTTTTCTCTCGTGACAGCTATTTTGGTCAGCGTCTCTCTTCACTATTCCGATTCGTTGGCTTCAAATGAAGAACAGAAGGAGCTGTCTTTCCAAGTTGGCAAAATTTCGGTCGCTGAAGATGCATGATATGCCAACTGCACTTCCATAGTAGTTCGTTCTTTCAACGGTATTTGCAACGACCCTAATGCGTGATGTCGTGTTTTTGATCGTGGCGTCCTGTTAGCTCATTTTACTTTTAGCATCCACAGGCATAAAAGTTATGTTTGCAGGTGCAAAGTTATATGTCCACGTTTCCCTCCTCACCTTAAAGCCCCTCTCCCAAAATATATATGTACATGTGCGTGTATTTACACATATGCATATATAACGTATGCTTTCGATATGCTGCTTAAGAGGTTTTTAACAAGTGCGGATACAAGTAGAAAAGCTCATTTCATTCGTTCACCGAGTAGAAAAGAAGATTCAAATCAAGAAATTAAAATTTGGGGAATTACTTTTCCAATCATGTTCAAGTACCTGAGCATTCCCACCAACTAGCCTTTTAACAATTCTTTATGCTTGACAGTGAGACCAACAATTATTTGCTGTGTAGCGCAACTGGGCTGAGAAGAGCGGTGGAAGTTGAAGAATGGCTGCCTTCTGTGGCGCTTAACCCAAAGCGACGAGAACCGGCGTTTTTTGATTTTTCAATTTTCATTCAGATTTTATCGATTATGAACGAATTCGAGGAGATCGAGACTTGTGTTGAGTGCTCGGCTAAGACGATGCAAAATATAAGTGAAATCTTCTACTATGCACAGAAGGCCGTAATCTACCCAATACATCAGTTATACATTTCTGAGGATAGGGAATTAACGAGGAAGTGCAAAAAAGCACTCGTCAGAATATTCAAGGTGCGTCACATATTCCATTGCGTTCTGTGGAATGCTCGCAGTTTTTCTTTACTTCTTTGATTGCTTCATAAACAATGTCTTTGTAATCTTTTTTAGAAGGAGGATTGAAGTGGGAGACTACTTTAAAGGCTTTCTTTGCTTCCATTTTTTTCGCGAATTTTTTCTCCCATATCAAAATCGATTAGCAATATTTTTTGGCATATTTTTGAGTAGCTAACGGTTAACTAAAGATGGGCACGCAAAATTGTTTTTGGTATCAGTGAAAAGTTGTTTGCTTGAATCCTTGTCTGCTTATGGACTTCGGGGAATTTTTGCCGTTTATTTCGTTTTATTTTGTGGCTTTTTTATAAGTTGTCTTTCAAGTTAACGTCACCACACTCGTATAGCTTTTTTCAGTTTGCAAGCCGGAAGGGTCCTTTTCAAGGTTTGATATGCGCTCTTTTCTTTCCCCAATTTTGTTGTTTACTCCTCAGTCATTTTAAGTGGCTTATTTGTGGACAGTGTTTGCCTATAATTGAATGCAATCTCATCGCTGCATTGAATAAAGTGCGTTAAACTCCTTCCATATATAAACGATGCTTATCAGAGGTGACGATGATTTTAATCTTCAGAAAGGAGCCATCTTTTATCAGTATCTCAGTATATCGTAACAACTTCAGTATTTAGTCGAAGAAATTGTTCGCTTGCTGTTTCATACTGAACGAAATGGTTAAGGCATGATTTTGTGACCGATAGTAGCATGGAATCGCTAGTCACTGTAAAAAAAGTCCTTCCTCATCCTGCCTTTCACATCTCCCCGTCTGTATCCATAAAATAGAACTTATCCAGAATTTGCTGGGATAGATTATGATTAAAACAGATATCCAGAAGCGACTCCTGCCCATCTCGTTTAGGATTGGCTTGCTTATTGGACGCTTGGAACGTCGCAAACGTCCTGGGGGAGAGTAAAGAGGGAATGGGAGAATCTCGCTTATTGAAATGAGCTTTTAGTGGTTAGTGACAGCCAGTGGCACTGCACATTAAAAATTGTGTTTCATGTGAGCTGAAATTTTAGTTGTGCGATTTCGATAATGATGGCCTTCTGAATGACCACGAACTGAATCAGTTTCAAGTGTTCGTGTTCGGAGTTCCGCTAAATGCTGTCGCTATATCTGTGAGTTTATTTGCCGTCGTTTCTCCTAATTTTACTCATTTTGAGATGTTGAAGAGGACGAAGGCGTAATTTAAATGAAGGAAATTTTGACTTAGATCCCTCTCAGCCACTCGCTATTCTCCTCTTTCTTACAACCCTCTCTACTTGTATCAGTCCCCTCTGTACCGCATTCTGTGGCCTTAGATTTTGCCTGATATCTTGATACTTGTGTTTTAAATTTCGAGACGTTGTTTGCACGGAGATCGGATTTGATTCATTTAGGGCTGAAATTGATTGCACCAGCATAGCTACCATGTCTGCGTGGAGAAAAACTTTCGATCTTTTTACTTGTCTGCCTATTATTTGGATTGTTGATCAACAAGAGTTATATCCTAATAACATACTATTATGTTGCAGGATGTGAAGAGTGCAGTTGAAGAACACAGGAAGGATGATATTATTGACAATGCTGTAGCCCTAGGTGGTGAGTTACTTTTTTGTTCTTTAACAGAAGTATCGTTTGGTGTAGAAATCAGCTAATGAGGAATCGCCCCTGGCTGGTAGTTCTACGTGAATGTAGCTGTCAAGGCAGAGCACCACCGAAAATCCTAAATGACGTATTGCGTTTTGTTTGCGCCTATTTCTATCCGTTCGCTTGTAGACCTGATATCATAAAACGCCAACTGAACCAGTTTAATATGCAAATATTTCTCCAACTGAACCAGTTTAATATGCAAATATTTCTATGTTAAGAAGACCTCACTAAATTCCGCATAAATTAAAGAGCGGGGCGTACGGAGCAAGACTGTAAGGAAGAGAGCGTGTAGTGGAGGTTCTCGTCTGCTATCTTTTCGGACAGATTTTGCTTTTAATTTGTATTGTGGAGACGTTCTAATAAGTTTGTACGGAAGAGACAGGATTGTATCATCTTCAGAGTCTTCTGAAACCTCTGTTTCTCAGATTGAGATTATATGTCGTTTATTTTAGTTATCATTGTTTAGAGATAGCATTTGTTGTTGTTGTAAAATCTCTTTTTTTTTTTTTTGCGAACAAAATGAGGATCGCTCATAATATAAAACAACAAAAAAACGAGTAGAGCGCGCTCACGATGATCGAAAAGAAACATACTCATAGATTTACCCGAGATTCGATTGCTTAAGACGACTGGTGGACGCTAGCACATTAGGCTCTGAGACGACATCAATAAGGAGGTTTATTCAGCACTTGGACAACCTCCCTCCCCCCCCCCTCAAAAAAAAAGATTGTAAAATGAACTCGGGATTGAGATTCTCAGAAACAAAAAAAGCTATGCTAACAATTTCAAAACACCATGTGACATCTAACTGAAGACGATGATACTTAATCGATTTTGACTGATAATTGCAGAGGAGGTCTATAATTCGGACTGTTTGGAGCCGAAAATAGTTTTCGAAAAGCTGTTTTTGTGAAAATCACATTTTCCAACATCTCTCTTTTCTATTTTAGAAACGGCAACCAAAACGGACAACCGTATTCTAGAATAGGACGAAAACAGTGAGCAGTGAAGATCCTCTTATAATGTTCAGTGCTGAATTGGTGGTAGGATGCAATTTGCCACCTTAAGAACCGTAGCTCTCACCGATTCACAGTGTCTTCCAGTCGAGTGCAAAGATTAGTTAACGAAAACTCCCCGATCTTGGCAGAACTAGCAAGAGGAATTAGGTTTTGAAGACTCATAATGGAGTTTCATGTTCGAATCGAAATGCAGTAACCAATGCTTTTCGGTAATAATTAACAATTGCTAGTTGTAACATGCAACATATTATTATCCAGTATGAATATTTTTCGCTGTTTTCTGTGAATGTTCTAAATGAAGAGATTAATGAATGACGGGTTTTGCTTGTATTTGTTGGAGTAGCTGGTGGTGGAGCGCGTAAAGGTTATAGCTGCAACGCAAAACCACATTCAGTTTCCAGCTCATTGCACAAATTGTTCGTTTAGTTAGGCTTCGTGCAATAGTTAATCACTGTTGAAAGTTTCGAACGATTAAGCTTCGGCATCTGCCTCTTCGCGCTTTGATTCCTCGAAAGTTCAGAGTATCACTTTCTGGGCATAGTTCTGTGCGTAAAGGATCTCGATTGCGTTTTTGAAGGGTTTCTTTCGAAAGTTTCGTAGCGAGAATTGAAACCGGACACCAGCAAGCTGCAGGAGTAAACTTTTCATTTTTTGATGACCAAAAGCCTCAACTTTTCTTATTTATAATGAATTTGCGATAGGTCTTTCTTCGCCTTCAGCTGGTAAATCAGTGTGCTAGTGTTTCATCTGAACGAATAAAATTGATCGCAACCGCCGCAATGTTTAATTTGGATTGCATGCAAAATATTTTCAGGTTTCCTTTATTTACATGAGCTCTTCATTCGTCGTGGTCGACATGAGACAGCTTGGAAAGTATTGCGGCGTTTCGGCTACGATAACGAGCTACAACTTGCTGTTGACTACCTAAGTTCACCGTCAGTTTCGTAGACGTTATGTGAGGCAATATGTGGTGTACACTGACTATTTCATGTCTATTCCTAGAGGTGCATACTGTGAATGAAGACTTCAAGATGCGCGTTTATGGACTGCAATGTAAATAATGAGCTAAGTAAAGTAAATCAGCGATAAATGGGTATATCGTTCAATCGAAAGGGAACTGCCCCTCATCCTGCGCAGCCTCCTGTCCCTTTTACAGTGACGATGATGAGAAAGTTTATGAGAGGCAGAGAGTGCTAAGTATCTGGCAATATTGAGAACGTCGGCCCATCTTCATTTAAACATGAGCGTTCAGCGTTTGAAGGCTCACCAGCGGCCAAACAGTAGATGCTTTGCTACTCGAAACCTGCAGCGATTACGCCGACATCCTTGTAGACGATGAGATCGGGTCGCAATGAAGTTGACTGCGAAATAGAGAGACAACACGCAGATTCTGCTTGGTGCGGCCGAGAGGGGTGTGGGAGGTATCGAACTCATTGTTCGTCTGCAAGTAGTGAATAGGATCATCTTTGTCAATGTGATGTCTTTGCATGTTGTGTTGTTCGAATTGATTGGAAATCCACAAGAGAGATCATTGCAATTTACGTTAAGTTTAGTTGGTCGCTTCATTCTAGGATCTTCCAGTTTGCCTATGACGTTTTTCCGAAGAAAAAGGAGTCTCTGATGTCGCACGTTTCTGGCACAAGTCTCTTGATTTAGGAATCTAAGTGAGAATCTGTGAGCTTAATCTCATACGGCAGTGAGATGAAAATCATTGAGTTATATTGAATGTCATCCTCCATCACTTTTGACTTCTGACCGGACTGTGACAATATAATATAACTGTGCCGCTGCTTTTAGCCTGAAGGTACCGAAGGGATGCTCAACCGAACTGACCGATGAAGGACTCCGGTTCGTCACCGCTCTTTTCGAAAAATATGACGAGGTGAGCTTCACGGCGACCCAAATTCTGTTCATTCCAGCAGCTTTCGTCTTGACTTTGTCGTGCCATTTTTATTAGGTGCATATTTTCAAAGGTTGCAGCAGGGGCTATGTTCTTAATTCCTCTCAGCGGATGGCACTCGTCTTCCGAAATTCTGCCCTTAAGCCCTAGCCTCTGCTTGCTAGAAACAGTGGGGCAACCTTTTGAAGCGATCAAATCAGTCAGCTTAGGTGCAACAGTGTTCTATTTGTTAATGGTCTTCCGCACTTTCACTGTTTCCGTGGTAATTGATATCTGTCGTCCTTTCGCTTTGCTATTTTGTAGAAATCGCAGTCATATTGCGAATGATTCAAGCGAAATTAGGTTGTGTGGTGGGGAAACTGATATAGAGGTATTAGATGGAAGCATTCTTCCAGGATAAAGACGGATGCCTTTCGCCTTCGGAGCTCCAGAATCTCTTCAGCGTTTGTTCGTCAAATCCGTGGACTAGGGAGGCGAGCTGCTCGGTCGAGGTGAATACAAAAGGCTGGCTGACTTTCAACGGCTATATGTCGTATTGGATGTAAGTGATTTCGTCTGATGCATTCGCATGACCCTTGGACAGAGTGAGTCGAAGTAGCCTGGGTCGAACACTGTAAGCAAGGCATTTATACTTCAGTGCTCAACAGAAGTGAAAAATCAGTGGGCTGTTGCTAGTAGGGCATCCTTAAGCATAGAAAAGACGTCTGAACGTGAAAAAAACAAACCTCTCTATTTCATAAGAAACTTTGAGTGCCAGATAAATTCCAGGATTTTCTTCTCCTGTGGTTTCTCCTAAAATAGCCTATGACTGTTAATACGCCCGAATACAGTCCGATCGTTTTTTTTTTGTTTTTTTTTTTTCTGCGTGTTGAATCCCAGCGGCATTGTATAAAGTGTTTGCTTTGTTCACGAATTTTTGGACATTTGACTTCGAGGAGCCTGCCTTTTTATGTTCATGCACAAATTTAGTTATGCTGAGTCTTTCTGCTGAGCAAATTATCGTACCTCCTAACCTGTCAATGAAGTGTTTCTCCATATTGTGTGTGTTCGTTTGGTCGGGAGTTTAGGCACAGCTTTCACCACCTTTCAACGTAGTGTTTTTCATCTCCCATTTCTTTCATTTTCATCATTTTCAGCCTAATGTTTTTCACCTTCTGCTTTCCTGTCTTTTTTTCAGGCCAACTTTTGTCATTTTTTATCATTTTTCAGCTTAACGACCTTCATGAACGTATCGCTTGCGATGGAGTTGCTGGCTTATCTCGGTTTTAATATGCGGCATCACTCCCAGCTTGATGCTATTAGAGTAGGGTTCTTTTTTCGAATTCACTTTCTTTTTGTTCTGACGTGTCTATTGTCCTCTGTTTCCCAGTCATTTCTTTTCTACAGTCGTTGTGTGATTTTTTAGATTTTTTGAAATCTAAAATTATCGACGAGTTGATTCTCATTTATTAAAACTGCATCAGTTATTTTCAATAAAAGTTGTGAGTCAAAAGTGGAGAAAATTTCCCTCCAAAATGAATTGTTGAATGTTGGTTGTAGAACATATCCCAAAGTGGAGGTTTCTGATTGCAGGTGACTCGGGATAGGCGCCTGGATCTATTGGAGAAACGTACAACAAGAAGCGTGTTTCAGTGCCACGTCATCGGTCCGAGAAACGCAGGCAAAACGGCATTCATACACTCCTTTCTTGGGCGCACTCTTGCGGTAAATTTTTAATCCATCTGTTTTAATTTGCCACTAGAGACGTTGCATAATTAATCCGATGGTTTGTGAATGAGTGTTGTCCAAACTTTGATAATATTCCACTAATTCCTGTGAACCCCAGTCTAAGGCAATCGATTCATGCAGAGAATTGAGATTATTTTACAAGTTAAGAGCTTGTTGGAACCACGGTCGAAGGCTGTGCGCTGAAGTACGTAGGTTTTATCGTAACACTCGAAACTTTCATACGTCAGTCGCTTCCTTCTAGCTTTTTTAGAAACTACGTACTTGAAAAAATAGAAATGGTTTTTTGTTTTCATTGTAGCTTTAGGTCACAGCGTATATTCTACCTTAGAAAGCTGAGTTAAATGTGGCAGTCGTCTGTTATACTTCTTCCGATTGAAGGCTTCGTTGAAAGGCTCAACGAAAATGGAACATCTATACCATATATTAGAAGAAAATTTCCGTCAGAAGCAATCACGTTATTATTATTGCTGTTTGCGTCGAACATTCGTGATTTTACAGGATGTCCTTTCCATCAGCAAGAAGCATCTCAGCCCTTATGTCATAAATTCGGTGACTGTCAAGGGCGAGGTCAAATACCTTCTGGTAAGGTTTGTTTTTTAGATAGGGGAGGGTAGGAAGGCGAAGCAGACGAGAATAAAGGCTTTTTATAGAGGTTCAGAATATTGTTTAAATGATTCCGTAGAGGTAAACTTTAGGATTCGTGAAGTGGTTTTTTGCAGGAATAGTAATTTATACAAATTCAAATTTGCATGTGGCAACTCTGTGATTGTCACGAAGATTGATATTTGTCTGTCGTCCATTCTAGTGTAGAGCTAGGCTTCTAGCTTGTCGCCTAGATCTGAGAAGGTTAAAAAGGGAAGAGTCTGAAATAGGTCATGCTAAGACAGATCGATTGAGTCCTTAAAAGCCTAAAAATATCGAACTTGGGGTCTCTCCCGAGACCTTTTCGATTGATGATACGCATCATCGTTTGAACAGAGACCTTGAGGTCTCAGTGGCGCACAGTGGCAAAAAGCAGACCGCGATTTCAAAAGGGTTTTGTATGTTGGTGCAATAACTTCAGTGTTGTTTTTTTTTTTTTTTTTGACGGAGCATTTGGAGTGAAAGTGAGCGTAAGTCCGCGCAGTTGCAGAGAGGGCTTATGTTCAAGTGAATGTTATTCCGAGAGTATAACACTGGCTTTTACTCTCCCATGTTCGTCACTTGCAAAGAGTTGATGACATCTTCCATTTATTATGCGTCCGAACGCATCCGAGAAGCTAATTTTCCAGCTTGTTATGGATATACTTCCATTTTGTTGCCCGTCTTTGCACAACATAGGAAAGCTCTCAAGAGAGGGGAAGGGCAGAAGGAAAGAAAAATGGGCCTGACGACATCACTTAAGCTTTTGCTCATTTGAAGCTGACCGTTGTTAGAAGTGGATGGCCGAAGCTGCATCCACTTTTAATAACAGTAATCCGATTCAACTGAGGAGAGATTTTCAGATAACACTGCCAAATGTTTCACTGTGGAGGTGGAATTTACCTCCTTGCTGATTTATATTTTGGCCTGATTGATTTTAGCTACATGAAGTGGACGTGTGTTCGCGTGATGAGGTGCTGACAAGCTACGAGAAGAGCGCTGATGTTATCGTACTGCTTTACGATGCATCCAACCCGAATTCTTTCTCCTATTCGGCTTCCATATATCTTGTTGGTTTTCTTAATTCTTTTGATTGCAGTGATTGACTGGAGTGACCGAGTGGCTGTAGGAGTGTTATGATTTACTTGTTGCTTAGACCTCTTAAGTTATATTTTGCACATGCAACTTTTTACGTTCAGGTTCTTTATTTGCTAGCACGAAGATGTTATTTACAAGTCGACAGTCTGGTAACGAATGCGTGGTGCTCTGCTTGAGATGGGAACTCTGCAGTTTAACTCAGTACGTGACATCAACATGTGTTAATAAATGTGCAATAGCAGCCTCAAATTCCACGCTTATCTCTGCCTATATTTTTCAATGTATTCGAAGCGGATGGTGCTTTTATTGGAAAGTTCTGCTCGCAGCTTATAGTATTTTCAATATTGTCATTCACTTTATCTTCCCCTTCTGTATTCCCATAGTCCAGTGTTAAACAAAACCATGCAAGCGTTGTGCTGAACATTGGTTACCAATGGCATGGAAGATGAGGTCTGATAATGCAGACCGGCATCACATTGTCTACTATTTATGATAAACGCTTTCAGAGGTATTTCTATCGGACCAAAGTGCCATGCGTAATAATCGCTACGAAGGTGGAGCGATATGAAGCGGAGCAGAACTACGAACAGCAGCCGAGCGAGTTCTGTAGAACGCACGAGCTTCCGCAACCGATTCGATTCCGCGAGGAGGATATTGGCAATGTTCAAAGCGATGTCTTCACACAACTTGCGACCATGGCTGTTTACCCGTAAGAGTTTTCTGTCTAGGTTAAACTTCATGTGTCATTTCAGAATTGAGAAGACCAATATTCCCTTTCCGTTAAAAACAAGTGTAGCTGATCACTGATTAGTAGTACTTGCTTGCTGCTGTGGCTAAATATGTTAAGTGGGAATTTATCCATTCCGATACTCCAGAAGTCTTATAGTGAGACATGGTATTGTTTAATCTTGGCAGTGGCATGCTGATCGACAATTACATGTAGCGGCGAAATAATTGAATCTAGGAGACTTCAGGGTTCAAGCTTAATGGCTTCCCAGTTGAAACTTCCGAGCAGGCAGATAGGCCCGTATATAGATAGATTCATGCGCGTATAGATGATCTTTTGTCAACGCTGTTCCCAAATGAAAGCCTGTATGTTGTTTGCATTATGTCGGAAGTGATTCGATTGGAAACTGACGAGAAGTGAGTAAAGCATCATTTCCTTTTCTTTTTATGAGACGTAGTGACGAGGTTGAAGAAAAGAAAATTATTGCAGTAGTAGCATTTATTGCAGAGAAATAACAGAAACTTTTAAAAACTGGACAAAAACAGTTTGAGATCCATGCTGAAGACTCAGGAAGCCGTTGGTGATGCTTTGTTGGGTGATATGAGATTGTTTCAGGCATTTGAAAAGGGTCTACTTCCTTCAAGATTCAAATCTTCTTTCGAAGATCACATTCGGCGCAGCGGTCGCTGCGTTAGCAGGTTTCCTATTGTATAAAAATATTTAGCAGCGTAATGCCACTAAAGTCGAGTTTTGGTGCTGTGTAAAGTCGCTTCCGTATGGATGTAGTTGTTGCGTTGATCGATGATGTGTCGCTCTCGTTTGTCTACCTAGACTCGCTCGTTGTGCCTCTTTTAAAATCCATAATTTGATAGATGTGATGTAGAAGGAAACGAGTGACAACCTACGAGGTCCCAGTTAAAGCACAACCAGATTAGCCTGTCATTTTTTATCCCTAGTAGTAGTTTTAATTCGGTTTAATATAAAACTTTTCGGCTGTTTATTCTGCTTCCTATATAAATTCGAAGGAAGTTTTGCATAATTTCCAGTATATGGGTCATGGAATACCGTTCTCCTTTTTTCATGGATTATAATGGGAAGGTTTGCTGCCCCTCATTGTTCTTTAGTGGATCTGGCGTTTTTTGTTTATGGAAGCGTTCACCATTTTTTGCGAGTTTTAGGTAAGTTTTCTTGCTTCTTGAGAAAAGAAAGGAATGGTTGTCGGTTTGTGGGATATGGTTTTTATTCTTCTATCTCGTCTTAAAGAACTGCAGGGATTAGTCTAGAATAGTCTGCTAGTGTTGTTGGTTGTTTTGTGGTATTTCTTCGTGGAAACCATATCTCTCGATGGATTTCTTCTTTACTAATTTCACGAACGGGTTTGGCTGGGAGTATGAGCGAACGCAGAAAATAATTATGGGAGATGGGTAAAATGAGAAAACTTTAAGTGCTAACCAAGAAATTTTTGACAACTTCTTGTGTTCGTTGATTGTTCGAATGTTTGCACAAACTCGCTGATGTTGTCCCTTTACGTTTTCGTTGAAATTTCTCTCTGAAGCTTCTTCATTTTAAATATTGAAATTGGAGAACATTGACTTCTTATTCCCTATGCGTCCTTTTGGATGCCCTGACTGTTCTGAAACATGAAGCAATATCATTGGTTTTTTTTGCAGAAATTCATAAGACTAAAGCCTTGATCAGTTTTGTCGCATGTGGCTGAACCTTTAAACGTTTCACTTTGTTATCAGTCGTTCGTCGATCGGCTCTTTTATAATGGTTTAAATAATGCTTGTATACTGAGGTGTGTGCTGCTAGCTTTTAAAGATTCTTCGCTGTCGTGAGCGAAAAGTGCATCTTCTTGAAAGCCACGTGGAAACAGCGTTTCTTACTGTATCCATGCAAATACTACCATGTTGTTCGTAGTGTGAATAGATGTCCTTGTAGTTTTCTCATTGAGCTCCAAGATGGGTATTTTTGGAGTCGTTGATGCTTGTACGTGTACGGGGCTATATCCGCTTCCATTTAAAAAGCATGGGTGATTCCGCTGTTTTCGAAAATGTTACTACCTCATCGGGATGCATTTGCTGCACTTGACGATGTGTAGTTCTTTTTCAAATCTCTTATTTTGCAGTGTTGAAAGGTCCCTAGCCGGGGACCTATGTGATATTCAGTCATATTTACCAATTGACGTACTCCATTCGAAGTGACATGTTTTTTTAAATGTCCTCTGGTACAGTTTGCTTATGTTGATTCTTGTTGGTTAACAAAAATCGGGTTTTATTTTTATTGTTCCAGTTGAGCAGCGTTAATTTCACCATGAATTATTTGCGTCGTTATACTGTTGTTCTTGATGAAATATGTCACCACCGGCGTAAACGCGTTTGCTTTAATCGAATGCAAAAGATTTGAAAAGTTTCCATTCGGCAGTTTAGTTGAGACTGTTGCTGTTCTGGTGAGCGGGGGGGAGGGGTGGGGGGGGGGGGGGGGGGGGGGGGGAAAGGGAGAGGGGATATGCGGGACAGAATAACCTGCTCCCTGCTGGAGATCAGCAGGACGATCCAACGTTTTGGTGATAGAAGATTAACTCACATTTACTGAAAGAAATATGGCTGGGTTGGTCGTTATTATTGCCTTGTTTTCCCGTATTTCTTCTGACGTCGCAGTGAGTAATGTGATAGTATGACATCTGTTGGCATCGTTTATTGTTGTTTTAAAACGACGTTTCAGTTGTTTCCAATTGCTCAATTTAACTTGTAGCGTTGTGCGAAAGGGAGAGTAAATCACCCTGCCGAGGCGTCGTTGTTGCATCACCATAGTAGTGAGCTCACTTATTTGCGCTATAGCGTTTATTGCAGGGGTGTTCAATCGGTCAGTGACACTTGCGCCGGATGAGGTGAGCAGCAGATAGCAGGTTTAGTACTGCTAGTACCGAGCACAGTCAAATATGGGGTAACATATTTCACATACTGTGTCCAGCAACGTGACGTATAGGAAACGTAAACGCATTGGTAGACAAATTCACAGAGGACCCATTGAATTGCTTCGGTCACGAGTATGTGGACAGATGCTTCATTGTAGCCTGGCCTTATCGTTGCTTCAAGATGAGAAGATAGAGGTGCGAGGCAGCTGTTAGCAAGTTTTCAGAGGAGTAGCGGGATGTTGGAAGGTTAATTATCTGTATTGAAGCTTGTACCTTCGTAGTGACGTTCGTCGATGTGGCAGGCCGGGTAAGCCAGGCAAATTTTACTTCAAATGAAGCCACTTTTGTACAAGACGAGGTGCTTTTTCCTTGCAGATACGATGTTGCTTAGGTGTATGAAATTTTGCGCAGTATATCATTCTTAGAATGTGTAGTTCTTGGAGTTGCCCTCAGAATGTTGGCGCCTATGCTTCAAAAATTCCGTTCCAAAGTTGTTAGAAGTTATTTTCACTCTTGGGTTACCGACGGCTGCTCCGCAGCTAACGACGTCAACGATTCTATCTTCAATTACGTGAAAAAGTGAATGCGAATGGTTGCATTATTTTGCAAGCTTGTATTCAAGGGTCTATTTACCTCTGCTGACCAAATTACTCACTGCTCATTCCACGTTCTTCCAGTTGTCGAGTGCACATCCAGTGTCTGATCTGCATCCGATCGTTGCTGCGATGCTCACTACCTGAATTTGGCTGAGAATGATCAAACACGCTTTAGTCTTCCACTGTTGAGGTCTTTCGTTCGATCGTTTATGATATCTGACTGCCTGTATTCCAGATTGCAGACGTTTAACCTGTCTAGCCTCTACTTTGATCTCTGTGAGAAGTGGTAATTGTGGTAAGCCTTGCACGAAACCCTACTTTTAAGGTTCCTAAAGGCGTGGGTAGGAGATGACTGCTGGAGAGAAGGGAAGTAGAAATGGACGAATTTCGTTCAATAAATGCATATATTGGGGCAGAAGTTATCCATGTGGACAAGTTTCGCAGATGGTGAATATTCGTGGCAGGTGCTTATATAGAGAGAAAGGAAAGCTTTACGATTATTGGGTTTTTATTACTGTTATATTCTTCCACTTCTTTTTCGCTGCGTCGAAATGCGGCGGATTTTTAGCTGTTTTATTTGCAGCGTGCTGCGGATAATACGTTCTATTAATATGCTCTTCTTATAATACATCTCCGCTTAATTCCTCGAATGCCCACGGCTGACATGGCTGGAAGAAGTGAGGAGTGGAGCAGCTGGCAAACTCTTATGCAGCCAAAAAGCCGAAGGTGCCTTCCGCTGCCCCGTAAAAAATGGTGTGTACTCCACGTAACATAACTCCTTCGAAATTTAGTTTGTGGATGATCAGAGCCGGCATGATATGCTTTGAACCTAGTCCGTGCCATAATTTGTGCATAACTTGTCTCATAACTAATTTGTCGCTTTGCATAATTCGCAGAAAAAACGGCCACAGATACCACAACTACTTTTCATAACCTTTTACACTCAAACATCTTGCTAGATAAGTGAAGCATGAAGTTACCAGCTCATCCTCTTTGAACTTCATAAACTTCGAAATAATCTCACAGTTTCTTCTTCTTCGTGCGTCACCTTCTCCTGGGGAAACGAAAGTTGCACTTTCTGGTCTTGATTTTTACCCAGATCTGGCATGCCTTGCAGTCTCTCCTGTCATTCTGCAAGCCTCCTTTTCCTTCCACACTCTCTCCATTGAAATCGCCATCCTCCCAACAATTTATTCATCTATCATGCCTGTGAAACACTCAGTGTTGTTTTTTTCGAAAAAAGACCGCGACACTATAAGAACCCGTTGAGATTACGATCATATTCATTGCAATTTCGTCTGCTCAGCAAATCCAAATATGTGAGAATACTCGCGAGAAAGACGAAGTAAAAGAAGAAGCAAGTTAATTGAGTCTACACCTAAACAGCCAAATAAGTAACTGCACGCATGACTCGATGGGAGGGAGACAATAACTGCTCCAATACAATTGCATAAGCCACTTGATACGACTTCGTTTTGACCAATTTCTAGGCAATAGTTTCTCACAGAAAGACAAGATAAGAAAAATGCGCATGGAGCTACAAGAATAAATGCAACTTCCTTACAATAAACAACAATAGAAGTACTTCAAAGAGTAGCATGCCCAGCTGTGGAAAATCAACAAAATTTGAAATAACATACAAGAAGAAATCATCAATTCCGTCATACAATAAGAACACAAATATGAGTATTAGTGCAGAGAAAGTGGAAAGCGAATCAGTCATATAAGTATGAAGATGTTCCCTAATGCGAAGAAAAATGCAAACTACACACAATAATCAGAAAGGGATCTAAACCACTAATTTCCTGCGCAAACAGTTTCGCACTTGTTACTACGGTCTGAAAACAAGTGGTACATTAACTAGCTTCAACTGCTTTGAAGCACCCCCTCGAAAACATTTCCGTACTGGTTGGTCCAGTTCGGCTGGGCGCTCATTCCTACCTGGACCTTTCCTACACAACATTCTTTTGCAGTTCAGCCAACCATGTTAATCTCCGTTAGTGCAATAACTACTTCCATTTTTGCTTCCAAATTTCAAATGTTGCAGCACAGTGTGTACCTTGAGACGACTGTGGCACTGCAAGGATAGCATTTGACACACGTTCATTTCATTAGACTTTTAGATGCTTCACTGAGGAATTTCGTTCCGATGTGAGGATGATACAATCGACGACGACTGAAAACATTCGGGTACAGCCAGAACTCGACTCGAATGCTTTTCGAAAGTAAAGATCAGAGGCGTTCAGGGAAAACCGGATTTCTTCGCAGATGAATGAACTTCACAAATTTTGGTTACCCACGCATCCGACAAGGCTGTATTTCGATTGCAAACAAGATCCCGATCTTGTTTGCAACCGAAAAAATATCAGAAATCGCAGTCTGCTGTGCACAACTTGTCCTCACGTAACCGAATCAATTCGAAAATTTCGGTCTGGTCCCCGTTAGAGCAATCCGATGAAAGTCGAATGCTGCAACCGAAAAGATGAAATGAGGAAAACGGTTGGGACGGAATTCCGATCAGTCAAAAGCGACTGAAACTTTGGGTTTATGACTAAAACTGAGCCAGTCAGTTGACATTATTAGAGCGTGCCTTACCGAATGACACCTCCATCAAAAATTATTTCAAATTTCAATATTGTTCTGTTCAGTTGAGGTCGTATTTCGGTCACTTTCTTGCTTTCTGTTCACAGCATAAAACTGTGTGTGTTTATGTTTTGTTGAATTTTGTTCAGCTTTGACAATGTCAGCCTGTGAGATCTTACGAACATGAATTTCTTGATCATGTGCAAAACAAATGTCAGAGAGTAGCGTTAGCTTTTTCTGTACTACAAGGCGGATTTAGAAAGACGATTGAATCAAAAACAGATATGACCGTTTTTTGAATAATTATGAATGGGGATGACATCACCGGCACTGCAGTAAGGTTCTACTTTTTCAGTTTGAGTTATTCCTTGTGTAGATGAAGTTTCTGAGAATGAAGTGGCGGAGTTAGTTCATGTGGCGATCGGAAAATTTAAAACGATAACTGATATAAAAATTAGAAAGCCATGCACCGATGTTGCGAGTTAGTTAAACGGCTAACCTTAAGGCAGTGGAGCTTCAGCAGAAGGCAGAATTGGAGTTACACCGGAATTTACTCTCAACATCGAGGTCAGTTACGTATGAGTTTGAGCTGTAGCTACAACCGAAACTCAATTTCTCAGGATGTCGAGACCGAAGTCACGCTTCTCCAAGGTTGGAACTGAGGCCAGTCAGCACTCAGGCTCCGAGCCACAGTCAAATCCCCTCCAGATCGGAACGGAAACCGGATTCAGTTTCTACCTCGTCGAAGAGAAAGCTAGGTTTTTCTAGAGACTGCATATGGGATTCTAGAAAAAAAAATATCTTATTCTAGAGAGCGAGGCCGGAGCTTAGCTTCTCTGAAAAACGGAGCTATAGTACAGTTCTCCAGAGACTGGAGACAAGGTGGAGCTCCCATAAGGGACCAAATTGTAGCCAAGTTTTCCTGAGAGTGAGGGCTGGTGCTGAATTCTCCCATTAGACCGGAGCTCCGGACAAATTACGGTATCGTCCGAGATTAAGCCCACCTGCCGGTGCTCCATAAGACTGCTTACTATTTGTGGCATACTACTCACTGCCGAGCTACGGATTACGCGCTAACGCCGTATTCTACTTGTAGTTTTGCTATCAAAATTTCTGCACATCAATTAGGATATTGAGTAACAAGGATTTTCTGCTTTATACGCTGCGTGGCTCCAGAAGGACACGTTTTGGAATTCCTTAGTGGTACATTTGACCAGTGATTCTTGAGCAACTTACGGTATGCCTACACTATGCTACCAAGTGTTAAGCTAACAACGTTCACAACCAGAGTTGCTCTTAATCCTCTGGAAATTGACATAGTGGGGGACGGAAAAATCTCGGAAAATAAATTCCTTTTCTTCCGAGTTTGATCAACACTGTATCAGATGAAACAGCCTGAGAAGTTAATCAGAGCGGTTCCAGTCATTTGCTACCAAAATAAGGGAGCACCAAGCGCTGCATAAATTAATGCATAATCCTATGAAGTCCCTTCAGCCGAAAAATGGAACAAAAATATTTAGAGTCTTGCATTCAACTACCTCCCAAAACATTTTGATTTCATCGAACAAAACCAAAAGCAAAAATAACTGCTCAAAAGTTGTTGGCCAGGTGATTTCTTAACTGGGGGAGCAACTCCAAACGTCAATATTTTGTTCAAAAATCTGCTTGTGCTGTTTAGGTCCCAACGACAGCAAGACTCTAGTATGCAAATGAGGACATTCAAAACTCGCAGTTTTCGACCTACTTTAATGATATAAAACAAGGGTAAGAACGTTTTCTCAAAGTGCGTTATATATTACTGCGATAAGAAAGGTATGAGAAAATTTTTATACATGTTAAGTGGTAAATCGACAGCGTCCAATTCCCTCAGCTCAACGGATTTTTATAATTTATGCCGTACTTTATTGCCCAACAAGCTATATTTAGCTTTATAGGGCGAAGTTTTAATAACCTGCAAGTAATGAATGGATAGCACTGCACCAATGCAGAATTTGCAGCATTTAGTAGAAGACATAGATCAGTGCTGTTTGAGCGTTGATGGTGACATCGACCAATCCTATCAAAAAATAAATAAATAAAAAAAAAACGAAGAAAGTTCTAAAGTGGCTTTGTTGCGAAGATCTGATTCCAATTATGGTTATCATCATCGATAAAGCCGATCTTATCATTCCATCCGTCCACGAGGCTGTTGAATGTTTCCTCATCGAATTTCTGAAACGCAGTATTAAATCTGAAACATCGAGTTTCTGAAACACAGTCGGAATCTAGTAACAATTCGAAGCTAAGCGGGACGAAATTTTTTCGACTGACAGCTGATAATGACAACGAGAGATATTCTCCATCGTAGTTTTATACCGAAAGTTAGAAGTTTCACACTCAGAACGTCAAAGAAATGGAAAAGCCAAAGATTTCGACTCTCCCAATGCCCGCTTATCTGTGCCTCAGTATTCCTATTATCATTTTTTGCATACCTACTATAGTGCTGCAAAATGTCATCGTAAATGTCACAAGGATTTGATATTTACGATTTTCAGAAGTGCTGAATCTTTTAAAGAAAAAGCGGTCGAATTTAGTCTATTTTCAAGGATTCTTTCGGTGATGTCAACCTCGAGGAATTCGTTTCTTCGGTTCAGCGTTTTTGTCCGCTCGTCGAGCAGTATATCGCGAAATCGCCTAGTGAGGTTTGTCCCTTGCACATTTTCGAATCCAGCAGCTTCAGTTATCTGAAACATCCATAAAGCGACGCCTCAGCTGTGCGCTGCTTGGTGCTAGATATAGCATGGGCTTTTAACACAACGTATACCTGTACTCTGATATGCGCGATTAAAGGTGTTTCACAACATTGCACCTGAAATGGCACATATCATTGCTCTTAGAAATTTTTGAAAGGAAATTTCCTATGTGGCTCGTAACTCTCTTATTCGTCTACTTCCATGGATCTATTTCATAATATGTGGCGACTTTTTCGCAAAATCGGTACTCCACTAAGGCTTCATAAAACTGCAATTATCAAGTTGTGTGGCGGAAAAGGTGAGGTGGTGGAGAGGGGAAGGGGATCAACTTGTCTGTCACCATCTAGCAGCGTTAAGAAGAGTTGTTTGCTCATGCTCATACCGGAATGGCATTTTGCATTCCATTTTGGATTCTAAAATTAAGCAAACTTTTTTCAAAACTATGCGAAGTTCTGCTGACCACTTACAACATTTGGTGAGGTTCCTGCTGCCCAATAAATATAATCGAATAGGCATCCGAGAACGGCATGAAGAGTCTACGTGAGTTACTTATTAGAAGTGAGCTGCTACATCTCTCTCCCTAATGAAAAGTGACTCCTATATCCAGTATTGCTTAACGATGATATACGAATCAGTTTCGATATTGTTTCATCCATAACGTTCTTCAGTCGCTTAAATTCGTTAACAAATAAATGAAAATTGCAAACAAATATCACGAACCTCAACCATTTCTTCGAGCGTCTTCAGAAAATACTTCCTCTTTTTCACATAGGCTTGGAACTTCGCGCTTAGTATCCCATGGCCCATGCCATACACCGTGATGAGCACTTTCCCACCAGGTTTCAGCCAGTGCTGAAATGTTTCCTTACACTACTGAACATTGAAACAACCCGTATCGAAACAAATTTTCTCTTAAGCTACATCTTAAAATTTCTCTAATCCTCATTCTCTACCGAAAAAGTAAGGAATTTTTCTACACATATTGCAAGTTCTGCGTGATGTGGCAACGGATTTGGTATCACGCCTGTAAGCAAAAAAGCATTTCAGGGCAAATCCTGTCGCCAAGTTTCTAGCTGTAAGCTGCTGTCTCAGGAAGCCTCTCTAGGAAAGAAAAAACACCAAAATATCAGTTTTTCCGTTCTCCGCGAGCAAATATATCCTGAACGACATTATTAAACTGTGAAGATATGTCTGCAGCAAATCATCAAAGAAAAAACGAAACGCTCGACACTTTTGGTGCCCTTTGTATTAGCAAATATATGTTTTTGAGTGCTATTCTGCTTGAACGGGAACAACCTGTGGGAATGAACGAAATCTGAATATTCCGACCGATACCAACGTCTCAGATAGCAGCAAAAATTTATTCTTCAGGCACCATATCCTCCATTGTAAAACTTGAAGTGGTGAAGTCTGATGATCCGCTGCTACTCCTCCTTCCATCCTCACAAAATGGACATCACCAAACTCATACCGGTAGATTTGCGACCCACTCTTTTGGAATCTCGTTTACTTTCCCCCTAAAACTTTCCCTACTTTTTAGGCGGACATGTAATCGAGGGTGAGCTGGTTATCTGTAATTCTCCAAATTTTAGGGAGGAGACAACATGTAGACAAATGACGGAGTTGCAATCGATCGTGCTCACAGCTTCTCCAAATTTAATCGAGAGAACGGCAAAGTATCCGGCTGTTTGTCTGCGCTCAAAAATTCATTCAAATTTATCCTATAACTCCCTTCCTTTGACCTCCTCCCCCCTTCAAAAAAGAGAACTATAACTAGTTAAGAACACCTAAATTACTAAGTGGAATGGTAATGCGCTTTCACATTTCTCATATACGCATAAAAAGGCAAAAAAAAAGGTAAAATGTGATGTTTGGTCATTAATCAACAATTACATTCACAACGTTACGTACTCTTATGAACAACAGTGCCACTGTTTTATGCCATAAATAAATGTGGGTACCATCTGTCAGTTTAAACGACGAAATATTTTGAAGCGGAAAAGGTGAAGAATTTTAGACAACTTTGAAAGGTAAAACAGAGTAAACAACAAACAACCTTAATGTTCTCCATTCCAGTTCTCGAGAGTCGACAACGAAGCTCTCTCTAGTCGATTACCAGTAATGTTTCTCCAAAGAAGAAAAAAGACGTGGTAAGGTGTATCAACGCTACAGTTGGTAAGGTATAAGTACAGTAATGATCAGGCTTCCTACAACACACCGATCACTTTTCACGGTGAAGAACAGGCGCCTAAGAATGTGATGTTTGCCAAATAGTGGTTGCAATAGCGGAATACGGCGTAAGCAACCGTAAAACTTACGAAAATCCTTTGCATTACGGCGTCAATGCGTTCGTTGTGATGTAAACCGTCACGACTGAAAACATAATCAAACGAGTTGGCCGGAAACTCATATTCGAGAGCGTCGGATATTTGATAACGAACGCGAGTGTCTTTCTCATTCTGTAGGCGATCCATCGCTATTGAAAGCATATTCGCACTAATATCCATACCAAGAACCAGCGCTCCGAATTCCTCAAACGATGCTGATCATGCAAAATTAAACATCTCCTTATAAACGGGTCAATTAATCGACGGTAGATGTTAGATAACTAAAGCACAAGTAGTAATAGTATCATCGCAGAAGCCCTCTTATAAGCAGCAGAGCCATTTTCTCGCCACTCACAGCGAACAAGCGACTTATTTGCCGTCAGTGGGCCCCTTCATTCGGTTCCCTGACGGGCAAGGGATTTAATCGCCTCCTAGCAAGAATATGCGAGACAGTTATCCAAAGATAGCTAAGGACATCCGACTTCCATGCGTGCGAGTCGAACTCAGTCACACCTATCGACAGAACTGTGGAGAAATACTGGTGGAACGAAACAAAGCGACAGTTATGTTATGGCTATAAAAAGCTACAAGCCTTTCACCTTCGACGGATCTAATCCCGAGTTCTGTTCCTATTTCAATGACTATAAAAAAAAAGACACCTCCAATTTGCGCTTATGAAGGAGATAGGCTAACACGCTCGCTTTTTTACACCTCGCATTCTCCTCCCTGAAGATAAGAGTCTGTTACAGCCATGGACAAAATATTGTCTCAGACTTTCCATAAATCGCATTTAGTGAAGCATGGCGTCGCAGTAGAGAAAAGGCATCGCACTCGCAGTAGGGCAACTGCACTGCACTTTCCCTACAATTACAGCTTATACCTCCTGCATTCTCAGCGTTTTCCAATGAGCTCGAAATGATGAACCCCGTAACACTTACTGGAAATTGAAATCGACAGCACTGGATCCAAAGTGCATAATGCTTAAACGACCTGTAAGTGTGGAAAATGGTCGTGCATAATCCTTCCAAACATTATCGTCTACAGAAAGAAAACAACAACTACCCTAGCAGCCTGGCGGGCACCTCCACCAATCCCAACACCGATGTCGAGCATTTTACAATCCGGTTTCAGATCACCGAATCGCTTCAGAACTTCTAAGTTTTCATCATAACCGCCTGCAACCATGCTGAGTTATATTTTAAAAATAAGTCATAAAAACGAAAGGTTGAAAGATCACGCAAATTTTATCCAAGCTGCCAGTGTGAACCACATGGTTTGTAACCTGCCTCTGAAGAGTTTCCTTAGCACGCAAATGCATATACTGGAATGAGCACCATTCAGCTGTGACTCGAAACACTTTCAAGAGATTGAGGTGGCTTAGCTTTTACAGACTTATCTACTCAGTACAGCAACTATGGTTCATGTGAGCTCCACGCCCTATGTCAAAACAGCAAGTAAGCAAACTCATTCGCGATGTAAAGCAAGTCATATAAGCTGATGTTCTCCATTAAACGAGCAGTTCTCATTTCTACAGGTTAAAAAAACGTTGCATGGAGAAATGGATTATGCCTTACCTGGACTGATGAAGTTATTGCCAAAGATCCATTCATATGCACGAATGCTCTTGTTGGTGTATTGCGTTGTATCGAGAAAATCACGAAAGGTTTTTGCTTTCTGGTTCTCGTCTAGCGCTTCGAAACATCCTTTCCGCAACATCCAGAAGACATCCAGAAAGTTTCCTTCGGTCTGTAATTGTTTAGATCACAGTTAAAACCAGGTCTGCAATTGTTCAGAATGTATTGGAAATTAAACGTCCCCATTCGTGAGCTGTTTGAAATGAATGCTGATAACATACAAATATGGGTATCTATGATATGATCTGGGATTATGAATTATGTGTTCATTTTCATATGAACTTTCACATGTCCTCGATCACTACTTTACGATACCGTTCATGTTTGTGATAAAGAAGTTGATATATCTCTGCCTCATTTCTAGAGGTGTCCCGACATGAAGTCTCACTTCCATCAGTACACTTGCTTAAGGAAATGGCTGCGTGTAAACATCCACGTAACGATAAACACAGCAACACATTAGCCATATTTTTAATTATATCACTTGATAGAAGAGAATCCCAGATCACCTCGAAACGAAAACTAACATGAATTGAAGCATTGATCTGCTTGAGTGAATAGAATTTGAAGCCAATCGTAACGCCGTTAAAAGTTGTTCGAAACACATCAAAAAAGTGCGTCAATTGAGCGACCTTCTCACTTGCAGAATAACCATCTAAAGAATAGGCTAATGATCGATGCATAATCAAATTGGCTAAAGAAAATGTCATTCTTCGGAACTTTTCTTTGAAATTTTAGAAGCACTCAAATGCGAATGGAGTTTAGTGATTTATTGTAATATGCAAAAGAGTAATTAATATGCAAAAAGGTAATTTATGTGCAAAAAAGCTATAACAAGTCGAATACAGCTTGCTACATGAAACAAAGAATAGTAATCTAACAGTAACTATGGCATGATTTTTGCACGCTAATCACCTCATTGAATAATACAATGAATCACTGTA
Organism: Baylisascaris schroederi; assembly: GCA_006503575.1. NCBI lineage: Eukaryota > Metazoa > Nematoda > Chromadorea > Rhabditida > Ascarididae > Baylisascaris > Baylisascaris schroederi. Next base: position 1,502,682 of record QEWY01000309.1, on the reverse strand, counting down.
GAAAGCAACTATCAGTCAATTGCTACACAGCATTGTATTTCCGTGCTGTTGGTGACCAACAAAACAATAGTACTTACTATGCAATACCTAAAATTGAGCAAATCATCTTAGACTAGCGCCATAGAAAGTGCACCCCATCGAGCGTTGTTATTGTGCAAATCAGTTGACAAGCTAGAGCACTAGTAAAAGTCGCCAATCGCGGAGAGAAATTGCTAGTAAAAAGGGCTGTTAGTTTTTCTATTCGAGTCTTACTTGTCCACTGTCGCTTTGAGTTTTGATATTCAAACTCAATAAAATAAGCATCCTTAAATAGAAAAAAAAATGAAACAATCTTTCGGAGAAAACAATTCGGAATTTTGGAAATTTTGTGAAGGAAGAAATCCACATACTAAAATCTTCACGAACGATGAGTACACCTCCTTCTTTAAGAGCTTTTAGAGCCGATATGACGAACGCATCGAGATCTGATGGTTTATTGGTTAACTGAAAATAATTGCCGTAAAGAGTTAAATAGAAAATCTGCATCTAATTGTTAGAGTTTTCCAAACTACACTAATGAAACGACAACAAGCCATCAATGCTCAAACTGCTCAGAACTCTTTCACCTGATGAAAAAAAATTTGATTAGAACATTCAGTACACTTTGAACGGAAGATCCGAATTCACTTTCTCGCTTTCCAGAATGAGAGAGGAATTTTCTATTCAAAAAATCTTCCCTGTTTCTTCCAAGTTTCAAGTGTGGGATTTTCCAGTCAATAGCGGGAGGTAGGTCTTCCAATTTCCCACTTTTCGAGTGCGGTTACTTCTGCATGGGCTTTTCCATGGCTGCGAGTTTCCTACTTAAGACGGCCCTCCTGTTAAGAGAAAGGGGGTTAATTACTTTGTATTATTTATGGATGGCTTGCTTCTGAGGATCATGGTTTGCACCACTCAATCCTTCAGAGAGGATGTATGCGCAACAAACGGCTCATGGATTTATCGAGGAATGTGCGCCATTCCTCGTAAAGCACTTTGGACACAACGCAGAAACAGGCTTATTTCACCGTGAACATTGTCACCCACAACAACGAAATACTAACAAGTCAATTATGCGTAGGTTATCACTCAGATTTCCCGCTTTTGGACTTCTACTCGACTCTACCTGTTGATTTCGTGGGTTCCTGCTTACAAAGCTATTGTCGCAATGCTTTCGTAGCTTCAACAGGTATCAGTGAAGTACTACGTTAGCTTTTACCTGCTAAGCTTATTGCCAGCAACAAACGAAATGTTAATAAGCAGCCTGGGTCCGCAGCCAGGAGTTCCCAGTTTTGCCTTTCCTTAATTTCTATTGGAACGTAACGATTGCTTACTCCCTCCTATATTTGAAGTCCCACTTTTGAGCAAAACAAAACCTCTCAAACAATCCACTATTGATGCAGCCATAGCGATGGTACAATTTGAATTGTGAATCAATTCAAATTCATCGTAGCAATTAAGTTCAATTATGAGCTTGGCAAAAGAATCAAAATTAACGTGCACAGTTCTCGACGATCAACTTATTGCTGATAATTGCGTCATATGCGTCAGCTCGAGCGCTTTGCAATCCCTCAAGACGCTCAACGACGGTTACGTTAATTGCTCTGTCCTTAAGGAGTGCAACCAACGATGAACTGCTATAAATGAAACAAATTGGTGTTTGTGCAATAGATCATTCATTATGCGTTTCGATAGAACACAACGATCTTATAAAACACTGTTCAAGCAATGACTCAACTTCGCAATCCGAATCTTCAAAAATATTAGCAGCCACCTAAACACAATAAGGAATAAATTTCTAGGATCGGCGCAACAGTTGCTTAAAACACTTGCACACCCAATTTATGTGAATTAAAGTAAATGAAACAGGAAATTATAACGCTTTGAGATATATGTTTAGTGGGTAAATTTGCCCGAAAACTAGGTACTTTTATAGCCATAAAAGAAGCAGTGAATGGGGAAATGAAAATGAACGAACCTTTCCTCTGATTGGGCAGAGATGACCAAGAGTACGCTTGTAACAACATCTTTCGCTGTGGCGTCGAATAATGCACTGATAATTTCACGCTCTGCCGCAGGCATCTCACCGATTACGGCCGTGTATTTCGCTGCGCCACCCTTACGGCAATAAAATTATAGCATTCTTTTCAATATTGCCACATAACTAAGCGCTCTCTTTAAACAATCGTAAAACGTCTCCATAATAGAATCAAAACGTTTTCTGTAGTTTTTCGAGCACTCAAAACGTCGAAATTTTCTCAAAACTGTACAAGCTTATAAATGCGATTTTTCGAGCAATATCCACTCAGTGGGAATTCTTATACCGCTGAAAATATGGCAGCAAAATTTTGAAATAATGTATTGCATTTATACCAGTTTATCACTACTGAATGAAGCGGTTAAAGAGGCATAATCATAACCAAAACAACTAGTTCAGTAATGAAGAAATCAGCTACGCATTAAACGTCTGCCAATAGTTGTGCTTCTGGAGATGGACAATCGCTATTATTAAGCAAACATGTCAAATTACTTATTAATACTTAGACAAAAATGAGAACGAAGCTAATTAGACGATCATGAGCCCCGATTTCTCAACTTAACAGAAAATACTCAGCTTAATAATCAGAATGCAAGCCGACTTACCAAAAGGAGAGTTGATTTAGTCGAAGCAGTCGAAATAGAGGCGACATCGGAATACGACGAGCAAGACGTTGGAGTATGATGGTTCGAGGGGCAGCAGTCCCCTCTTTTACACGCCAATCCCACTAATCGGCCGGGACTGCTTATAAGCAGCTCCAGCCGACAGTGGACTTCGTTCCCAGTGTCAGCCGATCTCAAAACATCGGCCGACAATGAGAACAACGTCGCAAGAAATTATGAATTCTTGCGACGTCTTCATGGGAATGTTTTCGCGACGATTGCACAGTGCACTTAGCACTGTGCGCTCGTCGCGACACAAGCACACTGATGGAACTCTGCCTAATTAAGCGGGGAACTCAGCCTAAATCTTAACTGGTGATCACCCACTAGATGCACATTTATAAGGAATGCAACTGCCGCGTCATCCCACTGCAATCACAATCACAGCGTAAAATGGCAGTATTCACTCTAGATTCGACTCTTTCACTTGAAGCAGCAAGTGTTCCGTATTCCAAACTTTCACGCTATTTTAGGTAATACGGTCTTCTATGAAAAACACAAAAACGATCGCCATTTCCACTGAAGTCACTTTTTTTTGGTAAAAAATAAAGCATACATCATGAGCGACCGAAACGATCAACAACATACAGTAGCAGTTCAATAATCTTTGCTGATGGTAATGGAAAGAGGCTATGGGGCAGCAGATACAGGTACAGCACCTTACAAACAGATCACAGCAAGTTATAGAGTAATAGCGTTCCCACGTTTGACTAGAAAATTTTTTTATAGCAATTCTATAAACAATCAAAATACGTTGGTTGCAAGGCCTCTATATTTTTATGATTATGATTCAGTGAGAACTCCTTTCGAGGGTTAATCGTAATTCGCACGTAATATACAAATATGACCACTATAATGGGCCATCAGCAGGTTGGCAAATTGCTACGAGTGGGCAGTATCCAACTGAATAGCGTTTCACAACACATGATTCCCACCAAAGACCACTCACTTGTGGGGATCGGTGAAGTTACGTGACCAGCCCGCCAAATTTTATGGAAAGACCAACATTTACTTAAGAAAACGGATGCTATATGAGTGAGGAGGCAGGCGTAGAAAAATCATCAACCTAATGCCCACTGAAATACCGTCGTTAGACGATGTCTGCATCAAAGAACAGAGGTCTAATACCAAATTTATTGCATCGAAACATATACCGGGATACCGACGCAGTTATAGGCGGAAGGGGAGGGGAAGAGCGTGGAGATGTCCTTGGACGCTCTCAGATGAAGCACAGAAAACCTTACGTACCACAACTATATAGCACAGGGTAAACCCGGCACCATGACTGCTCAATTACCATCTTCTCACCATTTTCGCTCTTTTTCTTCTTCTATCAGCGCGATAACGTACGCCTACCGAAGACCAGAACATAGTGGCACAGACATCGCAGACAATTTGAAGCACACTAGATGCAGCCGGCTGCCACCAGCGACCATCAAATGTTACACTTCACGAGCATGTCTCACCGATATTTGCAACCGTCTGCTACAATGATGAAAACTTGTTTCTCGAGGCTAACTCGAGGATGTTCTGTTGGCGTACCAATGATGAGTTTTTACTTGTTTTTATTTAAGTCGGTTTACGTCACGTTTGTTCTAAAACACTGTAACGAACGTGAAATGCATTCACTACACATCAAATATTACCCCTTCCAACAGAAATATTCACTTTAATGAATATTTTGCCATGCCAGGAAACACAATAGGATGAGGAGAAATCAAAGAGGACTTTTGAAGAGTGGCTTATTCAATCCTCGTCGTTCGCAACAGTTTCAACTCCTCATAAAACCTCAAGCTTCAAAGAAATGAAAAAACTCGAAATTACAATCTCAACTATAATTATGAATCACTGCTTGCAATGAACTAATATATTCCTTCATACTATGTTGCTATTTAAAGCGGCTAGCCGATGGATGCAAAAAGCACAAAAATAATTTGGACATCATAACCACTTTGGGTCATCGTTACACGTAAGCACGACACTTTGTGATGATTTAGTTAAATGCTCAACAAACGACGGAAACGAAAAAAATCGAATAGAGTAACATATAAGTGTGCAAACTTTTATCGTTCAACAAGCAGAAGTAATACATAAGAGCAGCACATTTTAGTAACGCCATCTTTAACCATGTTCCCCGATAGTGAGAAAAAAACTGCAAAAATCCCCTCTACTAGCCCCCCCCCCCTCCTACAGAATTGTCTTGCGGAAAAAAATTCATGTGAAAGTCATCGCAGATGGCAAAAGAGTTTTTCAAATTCACTGACGTCCCTCGCGTTCTTAGATGAAAGATAAGAAAGCGACGCCCCAGAGTTCGACGAAAACTAGTAACCATTTATTGTTGGCAGAAAAGAAAAATATAAAGAACAAAGTTAGGGGGATGAATTTAAGTTAGTCTGACCGAAGATCTTGAATCAAGTTTACTAGTAAAGATAAGATGAAGCGCCCATTGCCAACTTTGCCTAGACGATATGGTGCGCTTATATTGGGGAAGTATGTTTCAGTTTCCTTCTTTCACAATCAAAATTTTACTTTCAAACACTCCATTCGTCATCTCTGTCCAATAAATTCCTCCCTCCTCCTCACCCTGGGTCAGGCATACTCCAAATCTTCCACTACTCAACAAGTACACGTTTACTTTATTTGAAAAGAAGTCCTCTGAACGACTCGTAATCCAACTGCAAAAGCGTTAGAGAAAAGTTGTTCACGGAAATCCGGTGGGACTAATACAAACGCATTTTACGCATGTAATAATTCAATAACCTGTTCCGCTCTATGTAAGTCCCCTTTATAGCCGAACAAATCCTTATTAAAATGAATGTACATGATGGGGAAGCTATTATACTGAATTTCGTCTATGCATAATTCATCAGATGCCAGTAGTAAGTGAATTAAATGGCAGAAATAATATCGTTAAATAACTGCGATCTCCGTAAAGCACAGGGTAGTACTCGAAAGAATACAGTGCAACAAATACCACACATCACAGTACCACCATCGTTTGTTAGCACAGTTTGATTGGTAACAGCAATATTACCACTGTCTTCTTTTAAAAAAAAGTGCACCACCAAACAAAAGCACCTTCGCCGATACGGCGAAAAAACTGAAAGATCTCCATTCACAATGGGAAGACAACAGAAAACATAAAATTGCAAGAAATCATTCCGAAATCACAAGGAGAAAGTAAAGATGTCTAACAGGAAGACTGAAGCCATGTAAGTTTTTGTGTTAATGGGTATTCGGACACACATGTCGAACAAAAGTAAACAACTGTGGAGGCAAGTATACTTAAAATCAACCAGCGTTCTCAACAAAAAAACTGCATACGGTCCTATCATCATAAAACTAAAAGGCAATTTCGAAATTGTTACGTCACTACGTCATGTTGATTCGACCTGCAGCAATAAGCACGAAAAGTGTTTTACTGAAATATTTCTCTAAAATTTACAGGCTTAACCAGTCGCCTTATATAGCGTTATTACTTCTTGTGTCTGTATATTTTTTTAACTCGTTCATGTAAAATATCATCAAAAATGTAGCTCAGCGGTATTCAATCAAGCGACCGTATGAATTCTGCGAAGTTACATTCGTTACTTGACAGCAACAACGTCGCAACTTTCTAAAGCCGAAGCTAAATACTGAGTAGCAATAAACTTCGAAAATATCAGAGCAGCAATTCAACAATCAAAACTTCCACAACTCATATCAAACGATTCTGGATCACAGAAAGCAAGAGTTACTGGGAAGGCCAGCAAGCAAACATCGAGACCATAATATGCATTTTTGCATCAGCGTGCAACAAGAAAATTCGACAAAATAATGCAGCCAGCCTCAAGTGAAGTCCCATGGCATTGAGGTTCAAAGTGGCCTCAAGTGAAGTCTAATGGCGCTGATGTTTAGAATGATAAATCTCATTCACTGCGTCGAAGAAAGCTTCAAAACGAGCGGATCGAACATGTCAGGAAAGCGTTCAGCGTTATTCAAGAACAGTTCTTCCTGAATAATGTGTAATGAATTTACTACCTGAGGCTACTTTGCTATAGAATTTCAAAAAATTCACTCTGAAAGCTGAACCCTCACAAACCCCAATAACAATCTGTCTGTTATCGCTACTCGAAGTTCCTACAACATAATGCTGGAACAGTTGAAAGATCTGTGTTGCCTAAATGAATGACTGATAAAACGATTATGGTTGCCGTTTGTTTCAGGATAACCCGTTTCAATAGCAAAAACTGGCCGTTTGAACATAACACTGCAATGGAAGCATTCTCGATACCACAAACATTACAATGAGTATATGTGAACACGACAACAGCCTCGCAGTCCTTAACTATGACCAAATTTGCATCGCCGCCTACGAATATTTTTTAATAAACTCACTCTTCGCTTTTAAGATAAAATGCTCACCCTTCGTTGTTTAACGTCGCAGGTTGCCACTTCGGCGATACTTACAAAATTGATACATGTTGGTTCGTTTGGAACATCATTCTCGCTGTTGAGAACATTTAAAGCATCAGCCGGTCTTCCAACGTACAGCAAACAAACTGCCGTATTGTTCATAACCTTTACAAAAATCTCACGTAAACAAACTAATTAAAACTCAAAATAGCAAAAACCTATCTTTGCTTTATTATGCCCGACGAGAAATCTAAAGAACATGAAATATCCTACATGCTTCTAATATATTTTTCTTCGCAATTCATCAAACACATGGACAAACGATCGATAACTAAACAAAGCGGCTAATGCTTTGTAACACTGCAAACGACTCGTAATACCTCTTAACTTTCAGTGATATGCCCCAACGGAAGTGAACAAAAAGACCATATTTGTAAGGTTTTCTTTACGTAAGCATACTCAATATGCATTTTTCAAAGCTACCCTTGCAAATTCATTCGTTTTGGAAACAGAAACGATGCCTATGTGGATGGAAGTATTCAATTTGAATCATGCTAGAAGTAAGCAAATAATAAACCGACGCTTTTGAACTTATTCTCCATATAACCAACTAACCTTTGGATTTTTCTCCGCCACACTTGCAATCTTCTGCAAATGCTCGTACGCTTGCGTATAGTTTCCATAAAATATACACCGTAAAGCTCTGAAAGAAATCGCTTAAAGAAGCGATAATCAAATCGAATTTTCTACAAAATCGCTAAGTTCAACAATATCCCATACTCGGAGATGCCAACCACTCGAATCCGTCCCCTCATCGCAGGATTCGAATTTTCTTATGTTCAAAACAAGTACTGCCAAGGATAAACTATGAACTGCTTAGAAATAAATGAGAAAGAAGGCAAGTGATATGATATTTCACATGACTAATCCCAGCACTCAATCCAAATTGTGTGGCATCATTCCGATACAAATCATGGCTTTCTGAGTTAATTTCTGTAACAACGTCGGCAACAGACATCTCACTTATTGTTAACAAACTTGTTCGAGTGTGCCGTAAAAACTGACATGGATAAGTTCCACGGTTCACAAGAAAAAAGGAGCATTTTTGTGATAATTTACTTCAAAAGCCCAAAACGGCGGCTTTATCGCCCGACTGTCCACAGGAAAATAGATTTTTTTCCATAATCTTTCCTAAACTTTTTCAAATCTTTGAATTGAGTTATTCCTCAATGTTCGTTCAGGAGATGCACGACCTCATTTATACTATAATCTTTCCTAAATTAGTGCCATGGAATACGAGAAAAATTCGTACAGGAACGACGAAATTATAATTAAGAACAGAACTTGTAAAGCTGAAGCTGGTCACCACATAACGAAGTCACATCTTTGAAATATCGTTCCGCTTCTTTCTCGCTACCAATCGATAAAGCCATACGTGCGAGCATCAGCTTTATTGCCAGCCTCCTTTCCTCATCGTCCTCTTGTGCAGCAATCCGATTGTACAGTGACATCGAGGAACTGTATTCCTTTAATATAATCTAGCAATCGATTAAGCATAAAAAATTCCTGATTTGGTCTTATGTGGATGTTTCTGAGTTTAGGTAAATACAGCTCTAGTTTGTCCGCTACAGTGAACAGAAACTGCTTTCCAACGAAGCGTCTAGATGAACACGGATACATTCCACCTCGCCGGTAGCAATTTTAAAAACGAAGATCGGTAAAGAGAATCAAGGCAGATATACCCTAGTGAAGAGCTGTTCCGTTAAATCATTCACGATTTCGCTTCGATAAGTGCCTCAATGAAAAAGTGGGACAAGAAATATGAATTATTTTCAGATCTCATGCAAAATCAACCTCTAGTTTTTCTTATGTACATATCTAAGCATTCTCACATATTCACTCACTACCCAACTACCACTGCACATTTTATATCCTGCTGCAGCTACTTAGTTGAGTTTCGTTTGATTAAACAAAGGTTCGATTTCATGCGCATATGATGAAATTGCCGTGATGCACGTAGCATCGGAAAACGAAAACGAAGAAAGAATCTCAAGGTTCACTTTGCAACTTGGCAATACACAAATTGCAAGGAAAATGAACGCATTTAAGATTCCCTGATCTAGTTACATAGTCAGCAAAGACCACACGTAATACGTGAATACACTCAAGCACGTCGTAGAGCATTCAAGAACGAAATAATTTTTGTGCCCTAAACAAGACTGCGTGCTTGGAGGAATTGCAGTGCAAGTGACAAGTGCGTATACGATGTCTTGCTCCAACCCGCTCTCTCAATCACCGTTTCAGTGGGCACTAGCAATAAGCACGAGCTGTACCCTGCCATACTCAATAACCGTTCTTGTAGAGATGAAACTCCAGCTGCGTAAAAAAGTATAAAGAGAGGAATGAAGTCGCAAAATGGAAACTTGCCTTCAAGAAAAATAAAGTTCTAGCGCGTATTTTTTGCACCGCCAATAAACGTTGCTTCCATAAATCCAATTGCTCAGCGGGTAGTTCCCTCGCCTTCAAACTCTTAATAACCTAAAATACACCCAATTACACGCAGTTTAAAAGCAACGAATTCACGAATTCAAAGAATATCTGAACCGGTCATCAATCATTTCAATACAACGTTCCATCCTAACAAATGATCCCTCGAAACAGTATAATATGTGAAACAAACTGTGTGCTGAGATAATGCATGACGCCCATCTACTGAAAATCGCCTAAAACAGTCTTTTGATGATACTGTGGAAAGTGAATTCGGCCTGCGAAAGTACCCCAATACAGTGTGATGAATCGATGGGAAAGGGAATGCGAATCCTATAAACAGAAGCGCAGCACCATGCTGTAGTTCTGATCGTAGCATCTCCAATTTTAACTTTCAATGGATACCTTCTGGACGTTGTCCTCTAAGACATCGATTCGTTTCGTCGTCGCCCAAGGATATGGAGTGAACCGCAACGATTCGGCGTGAATGAGACGCAGACTGAACGGTACTAATGAACCTGAAATCGAAAGACTCCCTCTATCGGTCCAAAAAAAAAGAAAAAAACTGCAGCCATTTTTTGAGAACAGCTTACAAGTGCACATCAGTTATAAACAATACGGAATAATGGCCATGTGTCTCATCCGGAACCCGACCTTGACTGGAATTCGAATCGCACTTGGGATTTATTCTTTCCGATATAACATGTACTCATGGAAAAGTCTCTGTCCACCAAAGTGATTTGAGAGTACTTTCGAAAACAAATAACTAAACTGCTAAAAACAAAGAAATTTATGAAACCTACATCATGTGCGTAACGTGCATCGGGTCTGTAGGGAAAACAACAGGAAAGAGTCGATTCAAGCAAAAACTCTGATGAATAGTTTAGATTTTTCTCAAGAAAGAAAAAGGAATAAGAATAGCACAGATTTAACGGTTACATCCCACCGCTAAAAAACCACTCCATTATCAAGGCAAACGGGCAATTTCCTCTTCATAAGAGCTATGTTTTGGTTATTGGCACCCTTTGGAACTAGGATCAGAGAGGATATCGAACCTGAAAACTTAAGCATAACAATGTGGCATCCAAATAATCGCACATGTGCCGTAGTATCGTTTTTTGTTTAAAATATAATTCACAGCCCGCACTGTAAACTGATACGATCACTTAAACGAAGGAACGCTTCAAACTACTGCAATGGGCGTCGTTTTAGAATAAACGCTTCATAAAAAGTTTACGACAATAAACAGCAAGTTGATGTAAATAAGTCTGAAAAGTATTACGGAAAATACCTTTCCGTCCATCTATATAAACAGTTGGGTAATATTGGAAATATAAATCTGGTGCATCAAGTTCTTCAAAAGGCAATAGCTCATCGTTTAGAAGTGTATAAAGCTTGAGAGCCATTAGAAGTTGGAACCGACATGCCCAAATCTGAAAACAAAAGCTAATCTTTTGCATTATTCGATATTGAAGTGGTGATTATTCGATTGAAAAAAAAACCTAGGAACGACGATTTGATAAATAAAACATGATACACCTCCGGTACACAACCGTGATTAAATATTCCGTACAAAAGGACAATTAACGACTTTCGAATCGACATAAGCGTCTGTCCTACCCCTCACCTGCTCAAAAATCTTGCAACCATTCATTCACTCTTGGCTGGAATTCGGAGATCTTGAAGCTAGCTTTATCACTCACCAACTGTAAGCTGCCGTAGACTACTTTTGACCAGCCGCTATTCACAAACCTGATCAGTTTCACTTTGACCAGAAAGCTGCGCTTCCGGATAATTTATCATAACTTTATAAAGTCATAAATCTTTTCTTCGAATATTCACCACCTCGAGATTTACTTCCTGAACTTCTCAAACTACTGGCCCTCACCTCTCTTCAAATTGAGAAAAGTAGGAGGTTGACAGCAACGTTCCCTTAAAGGCCACAAAAAATAAATGAGTAAAGTGAAAAAGAAAACAAATGTAACAAAGAATATGCATTTTCTATCATATATATGCAAAAACAACTGAGAATTTAGCGTCAGTAGCAAAGAGCAAAGTGCTAGCAGTAGCCTGTCGGATCAAGTAGAACGAAACTAAGAGAAGTATAGAAACTCCTCTTTCTTTTGTTTTCTATGTTAGAGTCGTCTCTAGCTCAGCTCTGAGAATAACGATGTGCCGTACAGGCTTAAGTGAGCCGCATTCAAATATACCCAGGGGAAGGAGGGAGGGGGAAGGAAGTCGCACTCTTCTAAATATATATATTAGTCGCATAATATTAAACAGATACAAGTAGGCTGAAATACACTTACACAAACACATCGCAAACGTGGTCACAGATGGGCATATATGCATTAAACTATAGGCACATATGTGCCATGGAAATGAAATTCTCAACGCCCTCTGTTCCTCAAAAATGTGAGATTTGTGCTCGCTCCTCCCTCCCTCCCTCATGCTTTATTCGAGAATAGACGGTGTATTAAGAGCGCATTCTAAAAGGCAATTCCATAAGATATTTCCCAAAGCAATGTAACCTTTAAACTCTGGAGAGTATTTTTTGAAGGTTGTCCGGCCATTCCCACTCCTTGTTGCATTGTCGTAAGAAGCGCAGCTGTCAAATTAACTGCTGCTCTGAGGTGACCATCTGCCTGAAACATTTGATTCAAAAAATGCATCACAACCATATTACGCACAAAATGACTCAGGGCACAAAAATTCTGTTACAGTCGCATCCTAACCATATAAATGTAACTCCCGTCCCATTTCTTCTCCTAATTGGTTAACATGGAGGGTGGATGGATTGAAGTTTTGAGACATCGAGGAAGTGAACAGTGACCAGGTACTAAATAGGCAGTTGGAAAAAATGAGCCTTTTGAGAGAAAAGACCATAAAGTGGAGAAAATTCTAGACATTTTAAAGACAAATAGTCAGTACTGTGAAACGCAAGGTTTCTGGCCTTTTTTTTTCTCCAGCGGGTCATCAAAGTTTATCAGTAGTGAGTCACTGAAACAAGATCGTTGCGAGCGATTTTGATGCTTCAAATTTCACTTCTGTGGACAAAAATGATTTCTGACAGTCTGCGAAACTGGATACTTAGGGAAGCGCTTATGTGAATTACAGCAATCACCTCAACTGCTCCTAGATTAAAGGAAGTGAGATCAAAGCGATTTAAAAGCCTGAACCTTAAGCCAAGTCATTATATCTGCATTTTAAGATGGAATGAAGAACACTACATGTATGACGCTGGCGGTTGAAATCACAGATACGCTCTAACAGACGCCTGTAGTCCTTTGCCACAGTCTATCCTTCCTCCAACTGCTCCTTCACCGTACAGAAAGTTCGGCGTTTGGAAGATGGCTCTCAAGAATGCTGTCCCCTAAAAGTTCCTACTCCTGCAGCCTTTAATAAAAAGATGCGGCTTCCGTCAAATTCTTTGAAAATTAAGGAGGGGTAGGCTCTATGAAAGAGCTGAATGTTTTCAACCTTCCAATTAAAAAAAAAAACAAACAATGAACGACCGTAAGAGTCACGAGTGTTGAAAAGAAATTAATTAGTAGATGAAGAAAGTACAATGAGTTGCCGAAGGCTATCCTCATTAAGCGGCACATCGGGCCGTAAAATCGTCTTGTTGAACAATTGCTCGGCACAATTCGCCACTGCGTCGCTCAATGTCGAATTCGCTCTGAAGAAAAACGCCTTTAAAACAACTTAACACAAACGTTTAATAAATAACAAACAGTCTTTCACTTTGCTGGTGCCAATTACACGTGAAGATTCCATTTGTGCACTCACTTTCGACTTTCTTTTCCTTTTTCACTTTTTTTATATAACTGTCTAAATCATCATCAACAAGATTCCTTAGATTTTGCCCACTTTACTCTTTATTGCCGACATTTTACTTTCATTTTGTATACTAGTGCTTTATTTTGAAACCTTTATTTATATGTTCATTTATTTCGCATTATGCAATAAACGACCTCAACCAATCAATGGAGTAATTTTAGTGCAACCGAACAGCACCGCACATAAATTAATAATGGCCCATCCCGTCAAATTTCAGTGCGCTTTTAATTTAGGAATCGTGCTGCAAAACTAAAATGTAAAGTGGAATTCCGATCACCCCATAGTACTCTCCACTAGTATTTGCTAGCGATCAGCCAGACACTAAGTTTGTAAAAATAAGTGGAAAACTGCTCTTTGCAACAACAAAGCAATCGTTTTGTAGGCGCAAACATTGACGCAAGAGTACCAAATAATTAAAAGCAAAGTGGAACGAATCCCTCACAGGTGATGTAAACAAACAACATAATTCGACAGGCATCTATTCCCTCCTAAGTATGCGTCCCTTAAATGATCACTAACTAGTAAAAACTACACATAGCCGTTAAATATGTGAAGATGCAATCTCACAAACAGTTTCAGCGAAACAATCAACACCCTACTTGACACCAGGCATCGTGTAGCATTGATCAAGTTTTGGTGAATCTCCATTGAGCACCTTCTTCAGCCTTTCCGACTCCGGCCATTCGAACAAGTAGGCTTCAGCTTGTGTCGTCGTCATACGCTTCAACGAACAAATTTAAAACAGCAAGCAATAAAACAGCGGACGATTCTAAACGCAACCTTCGCGATAATATGGTACAACGAGTGGTACATTCCACAATTATTCTATCAAAGTATAACAAATCCTTGCCACAACTTCACCAATTGTTTCACTTCGTCATCTATCAATGCTCTCCCCCATAGCTCACACTACCTTTGCCGACCAAAGTCTCAGCTGAGACCACTGTCGCCCCCCATTTGTAACCTTCCTTTTCTACGAAATATCGCTAATGGTAAAAATAAAGACCACTAGCGATATACAATTCCAAAGACTCTACAGCGTTTACGCGCAAACTTAGTTTTACCCAAAATATTAAGATTGTAAGTTTGTGCACAAAGGCACGACCAACACCTGCCTTTCGGTTCATGTCATCGGAATCCCCTCATGAATGGAATACACATCTATACAACACCTCTCTCCAAACTGTAATAAAGCCATTGACAAGCAGACGCTTCCTACCCGTAACGTTTAAATACACTTTCGTCCCAATTCTCAGACACCTTTAACACCAATAACACCTCCATTCCCTTTAGTTCATAAATTTCCAATAACCGGGAAAACAGGCAGAATTCGCGGAATGCAGACATAATAAATCAAAAAAGCGCCCACCGAAGAACGCAAAAAGTATGTCCTTTTTCAACGGCCATCCTCCAGCAAGAGGATCTCGAGTCATTGGAACCCACACCAAATGCTTATCCACAATCGAGATTAAGGGCTAAAAAATGAGGAAAATCGCTTTCGTCGAGCAGCGAGGAACGGCTCATCCTACCGCAAAAAAAGTGGCTGAAACAACCTTGAACAAACTCTAGATCATTTCGCTCACTTTAACATATTATTCGCCGCTCTCACTATTAACATCACCTCTGATAGCTAATCAATGGATAAAACCATCGGACTCATCGAAGCAATCTGCAAACAGAGTTTTTACTGGCAGCAAATATTAAAGCTTTAGAATAGAAAATAAAGCACAAATCAAAAACAGTGCATAATATCAACTCATAAACTGTTGCTAATTGTCCATAACTCGAACAAAATACCATAAGAGCTAAAGCAATGACGAATAACACAAACGGAGTAACAACAACCCTTGCACACTTCATACATCAAAAAGTGGGCGGCAACTCTTTATTCAGTTGCTGTTCTCGAGCAAAGCGAGGGAGACCTTATGCACCGCAGTGCTTTTAGGTCATCATCATCAGCCACACAACGCCGATTACGGCGGAAACACGTTTGGTAATGAACAACGAGTACTGCATATCCAAACCAATGAAGCGGTCGAGAGAGATGGGCAACGGGTGATAGAAGGGGTGGAGAAAGAATTTCAGAGATTGCCTACCCGATGTCGCCTCTAGATGGAATGAGAGGTTGGCTGTGGAAAATAACTAAAAGGAAAATGGATCGCCCTCTGAAAACTGATGAAGCTATTAGGCCTACGAGCCACTCCAGTTCTTTGAAATATGAAACAACTTTTTAGTCTTTCTGAATTTCGACGTACTCTTTCGGTTTGGCCTATGCTAAACACCTGAAAAACGAGAGATACGGAGATTCGAAAAATCATCGGAAAGAAAAAGGCGACGAAACGAACGAAGCAAGAATCGCAGGAACAGAAAGAAGGACGTAAAGGGCAAGGCAAGAGCATTTTAAGGGGATTCTGATTTTTCAGACATTTTCGAGCACTCTTCCTCCCCCCTTATTCAAATTTTGGAACAGGCCACTGATTGCAAATATAACATTAAGTCACTCTTTTTAGCAGATAGACTTTAAGTACTTTGTGCAGACAAACATCACGTGCCCGTGACGAATTCATTAAGGAATCGCTAAAAAAGGGGTCACAATTACGCATAAATCACTGAAACGCCCTTTTCAAAATA
Source organism: Baylisascaris schroederi (assembly GCA_006503575.1). NCBI lineage: Eukaryota > Metazoa > Nematoda > Chromadorea > Rhabditida > Ascarididae > Baylisascaris > Baylisascaris schroederi. The sequence goes on along the minus strand of QEWY01000309.1, from coordinate 1,486,614 downwards.
CGCTATCTGAAAATCAGTCATTTGCCCAGAACGACGCCTCTCAATATGGCTTCATTTCCAACGCTATAAACAGAAATCGGTCACAGCGCTCCCCTCGACACAACAATAAGATAACAATTCATATACGCTTCCTTTGTTTGCTATATATGAAATCTGTAGCAAAGTACAACAAAACCACGTGAAACAGACGAAGAGACAGAGCATCTTCGTTAGCACGATATGTTTTTTTGCAAACCCATTTTTTGCAAGCACCACTTATACAAACACTCAAAAGAAATACAACTCAGCAATGCTTAATTCTGCAACCGTTTTCCTATACAATTTTGATATGCATATCCATATTCCCTCCCCCTCCTGCACCCCGAAAAAATCACTTCTGCACTTATGACAATTACCTGTGCATCAAAAATTTAGCTCATCAACTTGCTATTTTCATAGTGTATAATTCCAGTGAAATGATTGAAACGAAACGATGAAAAATGTAACGATAGTAGACAATAGGAATTACTCTCATCAAATTTGACGAATTCATACAGCTCAATGAATGATTCACAATATACACTACTAAACGGGCAGGCGCATATGTAGAGCACAAAGATTGCGATACCTTAAGCGTTTCTTGTTTTGCGTAAAATGCATCACAGGCAAAAAACTGCACACAACTATTCACAGTTGACTGCTGATCAATAACCATAGTCCCCTTCGGTGACACAGACACAACCATATACACCGAGCTTTGAGCCAGTAACGACGATCACCTGCAGACATCCGATACGCGGCACATTACGTATAAAGAATATGGCTAAACAATTTCTAGCCAGGCAGAACAGCCAGACAATACGCCGCCGACGGTAGGTGACGATAAAGTTGGAGAAGGTTTGCCAAATGTTGGACGTCACCAGAGACCCTGACAAAAACTAGCGAGAAAAAGGCCACAGGAATGCAGACTAGCAGGAAAGCACCAAAGTCGGAAATTTTTCCAAATTACGAGGTCTTGTCAAAAATTCATTTGGCTAAAAGAATAGGAAACATTCTGAAGAAAAGATGGGATGCAACTGGCAATGGGGCGAACCTTATCAGCAAGCGAACTTTGGGCGGCGGTGGAAGTAAGAGGAAGGACAGAAAGGAGGGAGAAAGTTCGAAGTCACAAAAGAAATCCCCGCATCGTCCTATGTCACAACTCCACAAGTTCCATAGTGATAATACAATAAAAAACGAACAAATGCATCAAGTGGTTGCTTCAAATATTTCACCGGTGAATCGACTGAACACAACAGTTTCACAATATCACAAATAATTAGCAGCCATCGATTGCCAGATTACCATATAACTTAGAGATAGCCAGATCACCATATATAAGATAAATGTTCCACTCGAATAATCACTTACATTCATTCAGCTGTGAATAAGAGCAATTTTGCGATTTTGACAATGTTAATTTCTGCAGAAAAAGTGAATTGAACACCACTATCAGCTCACAACTAATGATTGCGACGACTGCAAAATTAACGATTTCATGACGCAATAAGACTAATCTTACATCATTAATGAGAATGTATTTGCATGTTTTATGCAAAAATGCGCCATATTTACATCACGCATGTATGTACCTTGTGGGTTCATCTCTTGGCTAATTCCAACTCGAAAAGCATACCTAATGAGTTCATCTCTTGGCCATTTCCAACTCGAAAAGCATAGTGTACTAAATGCACGAAACAGCAAATCATTCATCGATTCACATCACCTACTTCTCAACAACTTACAAACAAAACATTTTGCTGGGCAATTTCTCAAATAGACATCGGAAAGGAAGTTTTTTGACGGCTTCTAACACTAATGGCTTGTGGCATATGAGAGCACACTACTACGTGATGACCATGGCTATTTTTTTAATAAATCCTTGCGATCAACTCAAAAAGTAAATATTAGAAAAGCTCTTTCATATGATTCGTTCCTCTCTATCTCCGATTCCGCTTCTAATGTTTCAGTTTACAAACTCTTTTCTTCAGTACTTTTCAGCAAACGTTAGTCTCATTATGCATCACTGTTGGCCGACAAAAACTTCCTAATAAGTCCATATATATCCGAAGACAATAACTAAGTGTTCATCCATGATGTCCCAAAGCGCCACAAAGCCATGTGGTTCAGAAATTAGTGTAATCTCATGGTTTTAAGTCGCGTTTAATTTTCTAGGCGTTCTTCATTTTAACGTCACCCCATGAAGGATTAAATTATAGCCCACTTATTTGTTCCTAAAACGAAAAGCATCAAAATCCACAAAATATTTGAAGAAGTGATAAGTTCTTATAACCGGGCAAAAAAAAAGCGAATACTGTGAGGGTTTATTTTCAAATGCTGCAATTATTGGTAGCAAGTATCTGCTTAATATCATCTTCAGAGGTACAATCCAATATAGATCGACCGTCTGGTGCCGTTGTATCTCGACGAGCCCCCTGCAAACACATCCATCAGTCGTTGCACTCTACAAACAAGCAATCCTATTCAAAGCTGATTTCATATGACTCCCTTCTGTCATACAGTTCCAACAGCTCTGCCATATATACTGACATCGGTCCTTGCATTCAGCACATAGTACGTACCACTTCTAAAGTGTCACTAAAGATAGGACTGAATCAGAATCCTACACATGACAATAAAACGCTTCGGCCACTAGACGCACATCGCTTGCATTGTCTTCGTCATCACAACACTGGCTAAATTTTAAGCTACGGAGGACGGAGAGCGTGAGATTGAAAACGAGATAAGCACAGCGGAAGGCGATGATGATGAAGGACTCCAAACCTTGGAAAGGAGAAGCACAACGACGTCCTTGTGCCCCTCGAAAACGGCTGCAAGAAGCGCTGTGATGCCATGAACATCCTTCACCTGAATTAAAAGTTCCTGCTCGAGAGTCACTTAGGATGAATGCTGCCTAGATAAGCTAAAAATGCACTCTTTATCAAAGCTTATCGCACTAAACAACGCCCTCAAAGAAATATTGCAGTCACGGACACTTAAGCAACTGGAAGCAGAAGTGCACAGCTGCTCAACGCATAAAGGAAGGTGACGCAATTTAGCGCCACCTTATGCAACGATTTTGCAACCGCATGTCATTTCAAAAAACCATAAATTACAGTGTGTCTAAAATCACAGCTCAATAAAGCTTAATGTGAAATTGGCATCGACGGATTCTGAAGTACAACATTCACTGCTGCGAACAAACGCTGCAAGTATTCAACCGTCTCCACTATGCAGGTTGTGCAAAAAGAACGACGGATTTCTTGAATCGTCAATGCGAATAGCGCCTAGGTTAGGATAGTACCAGGCTAGGTTTCAGTACTTTCGGACTAACAGGCTTAACTAGTGGCAAACACCAATCACTATATCAAATTCTATAGGGATCACAATAAAATGTTGAAAAAAAAGACGGAGGTGTGGATCTTTCTTCAATAACAACTACATAATGGCAATTACGCCAGGTTATGTGCTGAGTACATGAAGTGCGCAAAAACCACTACAAATTAACTTCAGTATATTTGACTGTGATGACAACAAAGGTGCGTCACGAAGATTTTCGTTTGCAGTTAAGAAAGGAAGGCGGTTATGAAACATTGCGCACCTTGTTTTGCGCAGTCAAGATGCTGGGAACAGGAGAGAGTGGAGGAGGGAGAAAGAGGAGTGGGAGGTGAGACCGGAAAGACAGACGCAGAGCAGACGGATACAATCGCCACACCTCAGAAATTTTAGGTAATATAAAGAAAAAGAAAGCGCAGACAGTCAATGAATGGAATTAAAATATGCGACAAAAGTAGCGCAGAAGTGTTATTTCCGACGAGTGTTCGCCCTCTCGAAAGAACTTTCTGGTTAGACCTTTCGTTCTCGACAAGGATCAACGACGGTGGCATGGTTTCTTCAGCATGAATAAAGAATGTGGCATGTTTCGAAAGACCTTCAGAGGTAAAACACTGCTAAGGGATTATTTTAAAAAAATGTTTTACGCACATCGCCAACCAATTTTTGAGAGGATCTGTGGCACTGCAAATAAAAAAAAATAACCCTCCTCAAAACTGATACAAGTAAATCGCGGCACTTCAGGTTTTCAGTGCATTCGAAAAAATAATGTGGATGCATACCAATACGCAAGCGAATGGACATAATTCCGGGAAACACTAAGCAATGATCATGCACTGAACCCTAAACTCGATAAAAAACGAACAGTACTATTCGAGTACTGACAGTTACATCATTCAGTTGCATGTTCAACATACACCGCACCTTACATATTTCGCACCTTCGAATTAAACAGCAGTGCTTTAACTTCTCCTTACCTTCCATGCCACCCCTCTCGCCCTTTTTTTACTGCGATTATCGTCTTCTCTGTGCGTCCTTTCGATTCACTACGTCTTCACATAAACAATTTCCCTTATGATATACGAGTAATCAAAAGCCACTCATATTCAAGAAAGGTGTTTGTTAATCACAGGGCGATTTCATTCAAGCGGACAGAGATGGAGAATGTGCCAAGAGGACAAGAAATATTACCCATCGCCCAGCATGAAATATTACAAAAACGAGAAATCACACGATCATCTAACAGATCCACATCGAAATTAATAAAGTGAACTGCACTTGAGGAAACGAAAGTAAAATACAACTAACATTAACATCGGCACCTTTACTGATAAGATATTCGATCACGTCAGTGTGCCCATAATCGGCCGCATAGTGGATTGGATATCGTCCATCAATCATTTTATTTACATTTGATTCATTCTAAACGTTAAAAGTGCAATAAACAATAGCAATTCAACAGATACACAAGCAATCTCTCCCTTCAGAAAACGCATTTGTACCTAATATCCACTCTATAAGAAATTTCGATGAAGGAACTCCCATCAATTTTTTCTTGTTTTTAATAGAACAGCGTAACAGTAAGCACGGAGTTGGAGTGGAAGGGATTGTCCGCATATCGTCTGAGCTTACTTTTTTCCTCTTAGAACTTCCAAAATTTTACGACCCTTTAAGCGATCCTTTAACATTTTTTTTCTTAGCCTATTCTCTAACTCCTAAAATATTTTCATATATAAACTTTAATATGTTTAAAGTTTGAGTGGTTTAAGTTTCGAGTGCTTTATTTACTTATGTATTCACTCACATCTATTTTGTTGCAATACTTTTTTTCTGCTCACTGTACAGGTAGCTCTCTCCACCACCTGTAAATAACTATGATCATTGATGCTGCAATACTAACACTGCGAGTGCCTGCAGTGCATACCAATGTTCTTTTCAACTGATGAGATGCATCCCAACAAATCGGTGCAAACTAACAAGAGTGCATAAACATCAACATCGACGGCAACACAGAGAGGGAAGACCTCTTACATACGACAACAGCTAAATTACTGCATGTGGAAACAACTGGGTGTCTAATTTGCCGCGACCTTTGACCCTCATCTTACTCACTATTTATGAGTCGCTCATTCCCAGCAACCGCACTTATAAACGGCAACGTCGGGAAAAAAATACTACATACGTAACCGGCTGGCAATAAACGGATCCAAAGTAAATCCCTCATAAACTCAAAAAAAGTTGAAACCAACCTTATAAAACAATTTTTTCAATGAAGAAAATTCATTTCACACATTCAGCAAACTGCAAATAAATTTTCTCACGATTCCTCCTGTTACTTGGAAATAATAATTTCCATTCCACTACATCCATAACACAACATCTTCTTTCTGTTTCTGAGTGAAGGAAAATTCCCCAATCTACCTGTCTGTCCTTTCTCTCCAATTCTATGAAACAAGTATGTATACCCATAGCAACCGAGAGGTTAAATGTGCTAGAGGACGACTATAATACTAGGAAGAATGATGAGAACTAACAATATTGCGCTGGACTGCTTCGAGGTCACCGTTCTTGATTATCCACGACAGTCTCTCGGCCATCTCAAACCCAGATCTGCAATATCACCTTCAAAGCAATATCCAGCGTTCGACTGCTCAAGCTGGGATCTGCACACACGCCCGTGAATAGCCAGGCTCTGTTCTCCGTCCCAACCAAGTTCGAAAATGGAATCAACGCAGATCGAGCTCAAATTGTTCGATCTTTACACATTGTTTTAGCAATTTAAATAGGATGGCTCTCAAATATCATTTCGTCAATTTTGATGTATTGCTACAAAACCCGATGATCGCAACTCAAAGTTTACTCAAGGAAAAGGGAAAGAAACGAAATTTCGAACACCCTACTCGGTGTGCGTAATTCAAATTTTGATGTATTTAAACGTACTCAGTATTATCAAAAGGTCTTCAATACATATCATGGATCCATCTCGGAGTGCCGTACCCCAATAAGTTCCCCTTATCTGATTTCCGGTACCACACTTTTAGAGAACATGTAAAAAACGGCTCAACCGCATTGCTTCTTGCAAGAATTTACAATCGCCCACAACAGCAAAACCCCGCTCCCAGCTCAAAGAATCTTAACTTCTAGCCGCGCCTCAGCGTTCAGCACCCCCTTTGGATACAGTGAAGGGCTCTAAGCAAGACGAGGCCTGCCTGGGTTTTCCGGCTCTAGACAATGCCGTATGCCAATCCTCATCACTTTTGCTGTGCCAAGGCCTTATCATTCATTCAAAAACCAAAAAGACCGCAGCACAGGACACCCTACGCACACGACAGCATGTAGGACCTTCTCCGAGCATAAGCATTCTAACATAATGATTTCAGTAATTAATTTAAATTTCGAAAAATAGCATTTGCGGCTCTGATGAAAAGCTAATGCCTTGCACAGCAATCGCTCGCAGGCCAATATTCCTTCCCAATGAAAGTACCTAAAGAGTTATAGCTTCCACACAGGACCTTTGCTCCTTCCCCACAGGTCCCTAGTTTCATGATCGAGCCAAATTAACAAAAACGTTACAAATAAACAGTCTGAGAAAGAAATGTGTTGAACATTCCCCAGTAAACGAGGATAAGGGCGCTAATTTCTTCATCCACGTAGCATCGTTTCTTTGAACCACATTACTCTACTCCTAATCACAACTGAGCTTAGTATAACGGAAAGGTAACGGTGAAGACAAGTTGTGAGAGGTTTTGAGAGAGAGGCTTGCTTCTATGTAGACAAGCCCTCACCGCGCAATTTCTTGCCCTGACGCGATAGAAAACCCTCTGTTTGGAATGTCGAGGTCTACATTCTTTTTATGCTGCGCTAAGAACTGAACCATACGGGATGCATTCTCCGTCCAGTGAACAATCGAAGGCTCCCCTAATTGTATCGCTTCCACATCTTCCAATTAAAAGGATCGCCTAAACGAAGCAATGATGATGCTGACCCATGTGCAAACCGTTTAACGGACGCACTGCAGGTAGACGACACAAGAAAAGTAAATCATAGTTGACACACGACTGCAGAATCGCCAAAGCAATTTATTCATAACTCAACAACACATCGAAAAAATATCCCGAATCTTGAGCGCCACTGTGTTACATTTAAATGAACAATGAAGATCTGCTTTAACGTGTACCGACATCAGCCATTGCACTGCATCCGATATTCACGACCATAGGAGGCAGAGGTAAAGGGTTGCGATCAGGTAGCAACTGTTATCCTTTGCACATAGATTTCATTTCGATTCCGCATCCGACATGCCTCATCAAGCTTTAATGGCCACCAAAACTACACGTAAGGAAATTTCTTCTCCTACATTTCAACAAATTCCGTATTGATTTGGAGCAATTTTATTAGCTGTAAATTTGTAGTGTTTGAAGGATTCTGCATGTGAACATTCACTGAAAAAAGTTGAAATTTTGTTAAGGCGCAAAGGTGCAAAAATTATAGTTCTTCTCTCAGTGGTACGAATTTTATGCACCACTGCCAATTTTTCTTATCAACCTCAGTGATGGTTTCCACACTCTGGGATAATGGTCAGCATCGCCCTGTAAACTTCCTTGTGGCTATTACACTGCTACCCGAATGCGCAACCATCCGCAACAACGCACGAAGAGAACACGAGCCGCCTGAACGTTATAGAAACAAATAAGAGGAAACAAAACAAACAAGAGGCCCTCATCGCCTTAAAACCAGTGAAACCATCCACAACGACGCAATAACAAATATACAATCGACTGCAAAGTAAATAGAGGACAATAAATACAGAACACTTTGCACTCCCGTTCAGAAATAAAACACCTCCACTATACGCAATAACAAGGTAGATCAAAAGCATTTAACGCTCTCCTCACAATATAAACACCTACAGGCGAACACAGATTATTTCCCCTCCCTCTCCTTTACCCCTCTCCCTTCCCCAGCACAAATAAGTTGATGCTACTGTCGATGCTGTAAAAATGCAGGAAAGTGAGGCAGCAATAAAAACATTAAACAAAACATGCACAACATTACAACCATTAAGAAAGTCTTAGAAGAATGACAAAAATGGCAATGTGATCGATTAATGCAGCAACTATCAACAATGATGAGTAAAACAACAAATAATACAAAAGAAGTAAAAACGGTGCATTCATCACCTGTATCCACCACTTGAATCATCAGCAACAGAAAATAAACACTATCGAAAACGCTTAGAGTTTAGCTCGGTTCAGCCTGTCCAAGCTCGATAAACATTTCTGCCTCTCGGCTTATCCAAGCAGGAGCAAGCGAATCATTTGAGTCAAAAGTTCGAGCCAAATAATTCAAAAATTTAGAGCGCCTTAACGAAATTAATGAGAACAGATTCCACAGCATAGCTAATCATCATAAAAGCATATTCGCAAAATAATACACCGTACAGGTTAGCAGAACAAAAACGAGAGATCACAGAAAGGCGCAATGTGCATCTTCTAGTACCATCCGAAACGACCGAATCCACGTGGCCTACCACGCCCACCACGAAACCCGCTCTGATCTCGCGGACCGCCTCTTGCAAACCCTGCAAAGTAATCCAAAAATATCACAGATATAATACTAAAATGCGTACGCAATGGTGTCGCTCTTGATACTAAATTTCTTCCCCCGCCCCTCTCATGGCAACAACACTATTTCATTCGGATAGTGTTGGCTCCTAAAAAAAGTTCCCTCCGGGATTAAGAATGCCTACGGTAGCTCTGCACTCCCCCTCCCCCCTCCCCCTAAAAAGAGTCCAGGATTCCCCAGCACTCATTATAAAACAACATGACCTTGGATGCAACAATAATTTTCACTTGCTTGAAAATGAACCGACCACCTAAAACGAACGCTTGTGGAACGGAACGAACCAGTCATGGCGCCGCTGTACTTACCGCCTGGCGGCACGTAGTACTTCTCCGCCGGCCTCTCTTTCTTCCCTTTCGGCTCACCACTCAACGAACTATCACTCGCTTTGCGTTTCCTGAAACAGCGACTCCAATTAAGTGAGCTGCTCTCCCTGCTTCAGGCCAATCCTTACAATTTCCTTTTCATTTTAATATGTCTTCTTCAACTTTATACTCCTGAAGCTACCAACTGAAAACTTAGACTTATAACAACAAACTAACTGACACATAAAATCGGGTTAACTATTCAATTTCTCTAATTTCTTCGAAACCCATATGCTCTGAGACTTGCCTCTAGTGATATATGCTTTTTCATTAATCATAACAATTTAGACCAAAATGACTACTTGGAGACAAAAGGGAAGAAGGCAAAACCACTAGATAGTTCAGTTCATACAATACTCATGTTCGGTTCATACAATGAACAACTTCGGCGCCCTCCACAACGTCATACACCTTAAAAAGATATAACACGTTGTTGCTCGGCAGCTACTGTAATTATGCTCCTATGTACATAAATATAGGCATATATATTATATATATATATTTCAAATAATCGCTCTGAGAATCTGCGAAGGACTTATATGAGCTGATGTTAGGCAAAGCAGGTTTAAAGTTGCAAAAAAGACTGATGCAAGTCTCAACATTCATATCAGTCGGCGATCATACCTCTGACTGACGTGTTTAGAAAAGAGAGGAATTCAAGAAATTTGGAATTTCAGAGATCCTCGCTGAAATTCGCCCAAAATTAAAAGAGGGGGATGGAGGAGTGGTAGATCAAAGAAAAGGTCCTTCGTGCATGTTTTCCCGGTTTCAAAGACTCCCTCCTTAGAGCAGGAAATCACGTAGGTCTTTCACTTGTTCTCACTCAAACCGCAAAATCAGATGAATTATTAGCCCCGAACGCTCTTCCATAAAAGCACAATCGCCATTCCCTTATAAAGATGAATATCATAAGTACTTAACATAAAAGATTAGCTAAATAACTGAGCGTAAAGATCAGTTAAATAATAATGCGGAAAGATTACGTCTAAAGCATACTCAGAATTGGTGTCCGTAGTTCGCACGACGGATTTCTTCCAACTTGATGTGAGTATCAAGGAAAATGTTGGTTTACTATGCACAATATCCTTGCAAATCTTGTAAACGTTTTCGGCCATCTTCAACGCGTTCACCAAAAATTGCATCTTCTCTTTGTCTCGTTGTGTGCTCGATGCCTCACGCAATGCTTTCAACTCACCATTTGCTGAGGTTATATACTGTTGCAAAAGTCCTGCCAGGTATAACACTCTGAAAATATGTTGGACAAGCACGATCGATGGGCGGAGATGAACGAGGGAACGCTTTCGCAATCATATCAACATTGCTACAGTACTACCCAACTCAATATAAATGTAATGCAGCTTTCAAATCGACATGTTTCAAATAAAGTGAGCAGCAATTCAGCACCCATCCAGCATCACCTTAACAATCACTGCGACCCACTTGAAATGCGTTATACGACATTACCTTTTCGCTTTCAAGAAATATTGTCGCTTTTTATTGTGAGTTGTGAGCAGCGACTGAGTGCGGATCTAGTGCACCAGTTATTTATCAAGGTGAAAAAGATGCCACTCCCTTATTCATGAATGCAAAAATGATTCTGCAACTTTACACCAACATAGTTTAGGTGGTAAATGATTGTGAGTAGAAGAAAAACCCAATGTCCGGACATTACCCCATATACGATAAACCATTCTTACTACCTATACGACCAACTGCTGATCACCTTTTCGGCCAGTTCGAATAATGTTCCTTCTGTTCTTGCAGTGACAAGAAGACGTTCTTGTTAGTCTTGAGGAGAGTGTACATCGCCAATCCGACAGCCTCCAATTCGCTTAGCTTGAGCTGGGGTTCAGCATCTTTATCATCATCAATCTCCGAATCCAGCTGCTCGGATGGCAACAGGGGAATGAGAGCCTTGAAAACGACTTCATTTCACGATGCCCATACACATTGGCAATATAACGCTAACGATTAACATGGTGTATATTGAAATGCTCGCTTGTTTCGCCATTTTTGGCTCATTTCGCGATTACCATGCAAAAGATATAACCTAAATTCAAGTCACAACGATTCCCTTCGAACAGTGAACTCAGCTGCTTATACAGCAAACACATTTTGAAGAATCTGACTATGCATTACTCCTCCAGAAGAACCAACACGGCTACCAGATTACGATCAACAGCCAGGAAACAATGCAGCAAATAAATGACCTTGCAGTGAGCATACTGCATTATTGTAACGTTATCTTCCAGGATTCGTTAAGGACAACTCAATTAGCAAAAACTTTTCAGGTTGGATAACTCTTCAAGTTGACTTCATCCAAATCAGTATCTAACTAATGCATAATCCTGAGGACCGCCCATGAATATTGTCGCACAATGGGCATGACGCGCAGTTAATATTATATAAATAATTAGACGCTCCAGTCCCCTTTACCAACAGGCCAGTCATATTTCTTCATTTTCTTTCTCTTTCAAATCCCAGTTCAAAAAATTAAAAAGATAATCCATACTTCCTCTTGGATAAGCTGTGTGCAAGATAGAAATGGCTTCGAATATCAAACCACTCACCAGAAAGTGCTCGAATACGACGATCACAGTTGACTCATCAAGAGTGCCAGCGTATGGCGCCACTTGTGCAACAGCACGCAACAGTCGATTCTTTAGACAGGGTGTAACTTCATCAAGCGTTGGGAATCCCTTCGAAATCAAAAATTCTGCGAATTCAGTACTCCGACAAGTCGGCTGCAAATATTCTTCGCAGCTATCAATTTGTTCATGAAGCCAATGCGAAATCTAACAGAAGTGTTTGCCGATAAGCCGAACTGAACTTACGACTACCAGATCTTATGCTCTATTAGTTTAACTAACGATGGATGCATTCATCAACTGTCACTGCTAAAGACTTTCAATTGAGAGGAAATGGGACGCTCCCAACCCCTTCCCCCATCGACCAGCAAACATATCAGCAGAAACATGTCCGACACGTTCTCAACTTCGATGTTGAGTGAATGCATACAAATCAGAAGGCATTCAGAGCAACGTCAAGACACTTTCACATAACATGTTCTGCATATTTGGCAACTTATGCTACCATCAAACGCCTGAGAGTGTTCATACTCGAAGATGCTTAACCGATCATCATTTAAAACCTGGAAGCTACTTCAAGTTTTGGGTAAATTTGACAACTACTGATGAGAAGCGAAATTCTTTCTCTTTGTGGTCAATGCAAAAAATACCACCTCAAATCAACGCATATTGACTATATTTGAAGTAGAAAACGCAATCGGTAACTTTGATATTGAAAACTACTTTTATGAAGGAAAAATATTTCAATCAAAACTCGTACCTCAAATTCAACTACAACATCTTATGGTCGTAAAATGAATAACCCACTCGGCTAAAGCATTTCATGCCATCTCAATACAATCCACATCACATATACACATATATTACTTTAAAAGCATTGTTGCGACGTTATTTCCGCACCATCAAAACTCCAGGATCATGGATGCGCGGATACAAATTTCCTAGGGAAGATGGAATGCTTTTAAAAGGAGAGCAGATCCTCAGAAAATGAATAAGATAAGTAAGGAAAAAGAAAGCTTTGCCAGATTCGATCAGAAAATGGTCAAACTAAAGAGATGAGGACAAGGAGAGTGAAGGAATTGAGTGAGTTACAAACTTCCCACTTTTGAACGCAGGAGTTCGACTTCCTTCTCGTTCTTTTTTCTCATCAACCAGGAACAATCAAACATTGGCAGCATCACAACTCCCTCCATCTCGTAGTGGATGTTCGTGCCTAAGCGCTGCTCCCTTCTACTAGCAATTCTGAGTTTAAAAGACCTAATTAGCATTTCAACGAGTTTAATAAACATCTTATCAGAAGACTGTGGGAACCATTGGCATTAATATCAGCAGATTAGGTGAGAATGTAGGCGACCGCATTAATTAAGGATGCATAGGCTTGCCAAAAGCACTAGCATTGATGTGTGGACATAAAAAGCAGAAAAAGGAATTGAGGCAGCCACTTGAGGGAAATGCGGCTGTTCTGGGAAAGACGATCTCCTCATCGGATCCTAGCATAACCAAATGTTAACTGGACTTAGCCGTTGCCTCAACTTTACTAATCCAAAACGGAATAACCTATCATCACAAGGTTGCAAATACCAAAAAATAATAAAAGGATTTCGTAAGCGTTACAAAAAGAATCTCTCACCGAGAAAAGCTTCTGGGCTCGTTCAACGAAGTACAAAATTTGATCGAAGCGTTGCACATCATGCGCCTGAAATAATACTTCATATTCGATTGAAGAGAATGCGCTACATGGCCCTTCGTTTTATATGACATGCTGCATAAGTAGGATAAGAAAATCTCTAAGAATCCCTTTTCTCCCATCCCCCTCCCCCTCCCCCCTCCTGGTCGTTCACTCGAAAAATTTCACTCATCTTTTCAACTCAAAGATCTTCACTCGTCATTCCCTCATTTTAACAAGCAGCTTGTCCTCAAGGCCACTGGAGTGCCGCTCTTCAAATTTTCTTCTTTCTCCTCACCCCTCCTAAAATCGACATTCGTCTCCCTCCAGCTTAATCAATCATCGAGCAAATAAACACTTCAACACATGCATCACAACCTTTCAAAGAAAAAGTGAATAAACGAATGTTTTCACTACAGAATGAGCGAATTCTTCAAACGATGAAAATGTCACCGACTGGATAACAAACCATCTCCAACCATAGCAATGTAGTTATAGCAAAAACTTCCTGATTAGGCCATTTCCTGGTTTCATCAGTACTAGCAGTATCCTCAACGACCGCAATCGCAGTACCGTAAAAATGTTGCGAAAGTCACACATGATTAGCAGTCCTGTTAAAAGATGCAAACGAAAGAAAACGTGTAAGCGAACTTCACTGTTTGTGCTTATAAACTATTAAACGGCAATTTATCAAAACCTAAAAACTGCTTTTCTGAAAAGAATATCCCACATATATGCATGTGAGCACTAAATAAACGTATTGCAACTGCCGAAAGGACATGCCTCGCAAAAAGCTCGTTTATGATAAACCATCCTGCATATTTCCAAACTGTACGGAATTGTTGATTTACTCTCGGAAACCTCATCAAATTCAACCTGCTGTAATGTGTCCCCATATTTCAATACAATAAGGCTTACTCAAAAATCGCACTTACAGGAAATGGCCGATCCATCCCAATTTGCTCGAAAACCATTTTGCACAATAAAGCACGACCGTGCGCAGATTGATAAGCATCCATCGAGCGCATCAGTTCAAAGATCAGATCGAATTCGGCAGCCGTCACATCCTTCATTATCTGCATATAGAATACACTGATGATCTTGTAACAGGCAAAACGAGACTTTTAAAGCAAACATTTTTTTAAATAATCAGCTTATACACCTTGCAACGTCAATACTTTCACCCCGACAAAGTTGTGCTCCCACTCCCACTCGTTCGTCTAAAACACTTAATCCCAGACCTTTCACCGATGTTTTGTTGAGACGAACGAATCATGTAATCGGGATGACTACGCCCTATGGGGGAACCTGATCAAGTATGCGCCAATCGACAGAAGTTTTTATCAATTTGCTTTCAACAAACTTTCTGCACCTCCACTCTCCTCCTAAAAAAGGCGTGCACTAGAAGATGGACAGAAGCAGCGAATCGAGATAAATTGAAGAGGCATGAAAACATTTACTTATGACGAATTTTCATTGATTAAAATAAGATAAAGTAAAAAAAATTGTGAGAAACAACAATCTACTAAATAACGAGGTCGTAAACATCTGTATGTGCACCTGTCCAAAGCTGCAAGGTGAGTGGTATGGGCAGTAGCACTGGGAATTGACCAACGTGGTAGAGAATTGTACATAGCAACACCAAACATAAGCCTTTCCTGATACACATTTGAGAACAAATCTCATAACAACTGCCAATTTGGAATAAGACTCATAGAATTCAAAAAGTTTTGGCACTTTGTAAACCAGACTCGTTGTCTAATCTCCTGAACTAACGTACCATGATCAGTGCTTCATCGTAACAAAAGTTACCAGTAAATGGAAAAGTTGGCAACTCTCCTAAAATGAGGTTACTTTCTGTACCACCACCGCAGAGTCAACGGTGAAAGGGTCCATGCTCGCAGAAGAAGGAGGAGTTCTGATTTGGGAAAATCTGTTTGAATTAACGTGCAAGAAGTTTCCTTCTGGCCGGATTTGAACCCGGAAGCTGCAGTAACGAGGAAAATTTGGCAGTTAAAACGGAGAGACTGGAGGAGGGGGTGGGAGTGTGATTCTTGGAAACTGTATCCAGATTGCGCCTAGATACCTAAATGCAATATGCAGACGGACGAAGAGAGAGAGAAAGCGCGCATAAAACGTCTTTCTAAGCAAAGAACACTTAAAAACCAACGTACTTCGCGAAACTGATCTTCGACCAAACTCTTCAAATCAGCATCCATTAGCCCCGGTGGAATATCATTAAGATGTCCGCTTATAAATTTCAGTATATATATATATATATATATATATATATATCGCTTATACGTATACACACGTATATGTTTATAAATACGCAAGCAACTTCATGCAAACAAGTGTAAAAAAAACCGGGATGCTGTTCAGCAACGAGCTCGTTACCAAAAACTATGTATGACTCGAGCGATGAAAAAGGTCCAAACGTAAGCGAACGTGAAAGTAAGTGTTTCCTGCATCACAACGAGTAAATTTAAAGCATTTTCACTAGTAAAAGCAGCAAAAGTATACATCACGCATATCTTCTCCATGAAACGAATATTCGTTCTTTACCGCCTTGGCTCAGGAACAGATGCGCCTTCCCCGTCCGCTTTCCTGCCTCCATCCCACCCACATTGTATGCACTATACATAAGTAAACTTATATGGTGCGCAGCCCAAATGAGGCCCATCCCCTTACTTCTAGAGAAGTATTCGTTTCGTGCTTGCAGTTGTTGTAAAAGCATATCAAGACTCAGTTATTTGCCACAACTTTTTCATTTCGAAACAACTGACTTTTTTCAAAAGTAAAAGCCGTTTACTCACTCTGGCCAATACTAAAATTTCTCTGAAATTAGAGATCATCGTAATAACCCATTAAAGAGGTGAACCAGGCCTGCATTCGAGGTCATTCATGATACACAACGGAACATCTATGGAAAATATCGATTCGAGCTAGTCTTCGTTGCCAGATATTGCTGTCAAATGAGTTGCTCACTTTAACGACCGGAGCCCATGTCAGATTACTGCTTAGCAAGATCACGACAATCGCCAGTCTTGGCTATGCGCAACAAAAATCGAACAATTCTGTTATTTAGTACGAGTAAATACTACGTTGGGAGAGGCGAGAACGAGCCCCAATCTATCATTCACTTCTTTCAACTCTTACAACAAAATATCGCTTCTTGTGATAATCAGCGTTACTTTCAGGAGCAAACTGCTTACCCAGAGAAGCACATCAGCAATCCTAACAAATCGTTACACGTTTTGAATATCACCAATCAAACCACACTACACAAACCACCAATCAGTCTGGCTACACATCACGAAATTAGAACCAACGAGAGCATACCTTTCGGATAAGATTTTAAGAACTGTGCAAGCGTATTCGTTAGCATTGACATCTCTTGTGCATCGTCTGTCTGCTGCAGCATTTGCGAAAGAACGTCAGCAAATTTGTCGACTAATTGGCCCGTTTTCACCAACTGTGAAAGCTCACGAATCACTGCCTTTCGCGTCTGTAAAACTTTGCCTCATTTCACTGTCTCAAGCCTACAGCCTTCCCTGTCTTAGCTTTTCTAGGTACGAGCTACGAACAGAACATTTCCCGATGCTCATTTTTTTTCTTTTCTTTTCCTGAAAAGAGCTACAGTTAGTATCACTTTAGAAAAACCTTACCTGTGTGTGAGGTGATCGAAGTGACCATCAAGGACTCCGTTCTTAAGCCTAAGGTAATTCGAAAACTGTTAACCTTGCCCAACATGGACTTCCGGCAGGACGCCCAGCCACCTTAAGTTACTGCCATCTTTGAGTGGTTGCGTCACGACGATAAACAGAAAAGTTTAGGTCGGCGTATTTTGTATGAGTTTTTTTTTTAGTAAGCCGTTCAACATCGTAAGCAACCAAAATTTTTCCAGACAATGAAAACTTACAGCGTAACACAATCATTGGTTAGACTGATCGAATCTATCCTTTCAAACGGATCACTCAAGTTTAGGGCTGAAGCTTTGCTTCGTGAGAATTATATGATTGTAAGTGAGATACCGCTGGGAAGTTACTTTTTGCAGTATCACACTCGTCACATAAACCTTTGGAATTTCACATCTTTTTAATGGAATGAAGTGATTTTATTTTTAAGGTGTTGGATGATGAAATGTGCGTGCTAAAGTACACAAGGAATAAGGCGCCATTAGAGAAATGTCACTATTGAAGGTGGTTATGAACACCCCATCAACGATGAAAAAAGTGCTAAAAAAGCGAGATGAGATTATTCGAACAAGAATTCAGAAGGTTTGAAAAACAATTGTACCTAAGCGCTGCTACCAATGAATAATGGTAAAAGCAAGGTGACACTTTCTACAACGAACCTGAAGTCTTTTAGTTCTGCCACCTGGTATTTGCGTAATTTTGCCAAACCGACTTGCAGAAACAATGTTACCCTAATCCAACCTCCAATTAAACCCCTAAGAGCACTTCATTACAATGAATGTAATTTCTCCTTACCGGAATGTAAAATACTAGATTTTCGAAGGGGATGAGGGTCGCTGGATGAGATGGCACTTTAATAATTTGGCCAGTTTTTCTCCCTCTTGTTTTTCGGACTTCATGCTCTTCCTCTTCTCTAAATATCATTTAAAATTTCTTTTTAATTACGGCAGCGCTTTCTTTGTTTTACCTTGGGCAACGCCCTGCCACCTTGTGAGATCGAAGGATGAAGCGCTTAAGGCCAACTACATCTGACCACCGGTATCATTCAACCACTTATTAAAAAAACGATGGTGAAGGATGGAAAACGAAAAAGTCCAAATAGTCTATCGATTTGTAAGGAGATAATACTGCAACTGTAATGGAATGCTTTTCAGGAGGCTTTATTGGAGGGTGGATCAGAGTACCACTGTTTCTATAAGTCGGCATGGCGAGAATGAGCAAATGCCAGGTGGCAGAGCTAAAGAAATTTGGTTTCAGTTGTGATGCTTGTTGCACAAAACGTCACTCTGCTTTTACGATCACTGGCGAAGAGCGTATCTGGATGTAAGAATCTATCACTGCGCATGCAGTGGCAATGTGTGAGACGATTAGATTGTTTGTGACTCCACTTCACTGGTGGATAGTCATGAATAGTCACGACCACTTGCAAAGCAGCGCTTATCCAACGGCTCCGCAACGTCATTAATACAAAAAAGGATGTTTAAGAAAATGCAAACTTCAGGATCTCGATCTTCGAGTATAGACACCAATGAATAAAAGGCGAGATTGCGTTGCTCCGTAAAATTCTTCCAATATCGCACGATCATTTGTGCACTCAACTTCTTCACTTTGGCATCAATACTCTTCGCACCATCGATAAAAAGTGCATAATCGTCCGCATTCTAAAAAAAGAGACGCTTAGTGCACATTCCTACCCCGATCATTACGAGTGTCAAAAAATCTACACCATAGAAGGGTCCCCTCCACACTTACTATCCATAGAAAGTGCAGTCTCTCATCCATAACAATGCTGCAGTGTGCACACCTTAACTTACAAACCAATTTGGGGTGAGCGGGAATAACTGCCTCAACGTTATGGATGGAGGATTTGCACGCATCAGCAAACCTTGCACGTATCACAACACCACCGATGCATGCTATTTCTCTTCTTTGATCGAGACACAAAACTGCTTCCTCTCCAGCAATGATACGTCCTTCAAAAACATCACAGGGCAACACACAAAACAAAGTGTATTATAGTATATGTGTGCATATGCAGTAACCACGAAGTAATCTGCACCTATCTCATCCTTTCCTTTGGCAACAAGAAGCGCTAAATGCTTCATTTTTCTACAGTCAAGCTCCTCAACTAATACTTCGAGCTTATATAGTCAAAAGCATGACCTGAAACTGAAACCCAACTGTTTTTATTCTGTTCGGAATAAGCGTTCCTGCCGTAACGCAAGTGTACTTCTATAAAAATGGCAATCCCTCTTCGAAAACTACCCCTCTATTGAGCTTAATATTTAACCCGCTAAAGAAGGAAACTACATAAGTCCTTCTCAAAGCATTCTATCTTCTTTTTGCAGCCGAAACCCGTTAGAACCTGTGCGAAGTGTGTATATAATGATATACACAAAGCAACAGCATTAAAAATATAGTGGGAAAAATAACGTAAAAATATAGTGGGAACAATAATGGATGCAGGTCATATGCGCTCTTATTTGCGGCCTCGACTGGAGCCATTCCCGGGTTTAACTTATGTCCAAAAATAAAAAATTGACAGAAATAATTCATCCTCGTCAAAGTTTTCAGATGGGACTTACAATCAATAACAAACAATCGTTCTGGCGCTCCTTTGTTGAATCTGCAAACTGTCTGCTTTGTTCTATTAGCAGAGTTTAAAACAGTGCCAAGAGTATAACTTTCACCTATCAAAATCGAGCCGCAATCACCATGCTGCGCTGCCTGGCTAAATATCCGAAGTAGCAATAATAGTGGTTCTACTAACGGTAACAGTAGAACAACTTAGAAGGGGTGCTTTTCGATCTCATCCATGGACACAGGATTTGTAAGGGGTTGGCCAACAATCAGATCCACATGTAAGTAACAAATTTTCACAAACCTTTTCCCCGCTCGCTTCATCCAGACGACCACATGCGTCGTAGATATCATCCAAAGTCGGCGAAGCCATTCTTCTGCTAATTCCTCAAACATAAACAAAACGTCTGTACTGAGAGAACTGCAACACTATTTTCGTTGCCATCATTGCACGCCGTAGGCATTTCGATTAATTTCCACAGAAATTCCACTGGGGCTCCGAAAGCATCAAAAGTTTGCTATAGGGTAACCAGGTTAAAGGTCATGAGGTGGCGGAGGGAGGGGATGATGCGAATTAGAGGCACAATCATAAAATTTTCCCACCGAACCTAGTACCTATATTATGCTTTTACATAAGAAACCAGCATAAACGACAAAAGTATCTACTGAGGAAGCAAACAGCTGTTTCACGGAAAGCGTGAAAGAGATCACCTCGGTTTCGGAATCTTTTCGAACATTGTGTGCATGATAAATCTCTTGCGAGGACTCAACAAAGGAATCCCAGAACAACGGTCTACTGCGATAAATGGATTGAGCTTCAGGCGCCGGAGCTCCGTGTTCAGCTCTAATTCACAACTCACTCTTGATTTTCCATTAAAGATGCTTCAGAAAGTTCCGAAAACATAATGAAAAGGGTCTTTAGCTCTCAATCAGAAATTAATATGGACGGGTTTGCTTAATTCGTTTACTAATGCAGCCTCCCCAACCTCGCCTATACGCGCCCTCTTTTCGGGCGGAAGAAGAGGGGAGGGGGGAGGGGAGGGAATGAGGGGGAAGGTGTAATTGAGAAGGATCGCCTACCCTCGGCTCCGCGTCAATGCAATAATTCAAATGGGGAGTCAGACTGACCAAAGTCGGAAAAAAACAATCTATAAAAGCTTATAAATAATAAAATTTCGGTTGGCGCTATCACCAAAAACGGGACAAAAGCAGCGATGTGCGGCGCATTTAATGAGATAGGGTGGTGGTCAGTCAGGTACAAGGAAAGTCGGTTGCCTGAAATTGCTAAAAACTACGCGAAACTGTCAGTGTCAAGAGTACGGTATTTGCGGTTCAATGGTCGACAACAGGTTGGCTTTTATTTATCCATTAAAATTCTAAGAAAAAAAGGGGGGAGGGGGGACACAGCTTGTTTGGAGGTGGGAAGGAGAGGGGAGAGGGAGACAAAGGTACAACACTTTTTAAGATTAGGGAACTGCCAATGCTAAATTTGGGGTGGATGTGGAAACAAGATTGTTTTCTGCAGACGTGAACATTCTAAAGGAAATCGTCGCAAAGCTAAGTTCTCGAAAGGCTGGCAGACTGGCAGTCAGTCGTTTCTGGTACAGTTTTTCCCCTAATAGCTTGCATCCACGGGTACGAGGGTAAGAGTGATTTGATTTTACTGACATTAATTATGGATGGGTTACGTGTTGGTTTGCGTGTATTATGGATGGGTTACGTGTTGGTTTGCGTGTATTTTTAACCCTTCATATAGGAGGAATGATAAATTCAATACTCGTGCCGCACCTGCCTTTTCACTTCCCCCATTTCCCTCCATCCACTTAATTAATTCATAAGGAAGAAAGAAAAGTGTGAATGCAATGAATGGAAGGGAAGTAAAGTGCAATAAAACAAAGACGAGCGTGCAAAATTATTAAATATAATTTGGAGGCCTCAATAGGGGACATAGATCAGTGATATATGAACACGAAGCATAGAGGGAATAAAAGAAGAAAAATATGTGCTCACTTAATTGAACGATTTATCGATATCGAAGTCTTTCTGACGATAATTAAAAGCTCTCAAATTTCGCTATACTTTTTATTAAATAATCCAAATCACGATTCTCTACTAATAAAAATTTGAAATTGTACGCCACAATCAAGAAATCCAATATTTCAAAAGTGCAACATCCAATCAGATATACTACGCCACAAACCAACATCTGCTTATGTATTTAAGAAAACATGTAGCTAAAGAAAAACTGCGGAAACGGTTGCATGCGGACCTTATGCATATATAGCATAAGCATATCTACACGAATGAAAAACTAACCAACGTCGCCTTCTTTAGAGTTGCAAATTCACGAAGGGATATCCCTTAGGAAGAGGGGAATAAACAACACATGTGTTGTTTTCTCCTTAAAGCAAACTATCGGGGCGCAAAACCCGTCACGAAAACGATCCACGGCCCCCAAAAAATGGCATTTTTTCGCACCGGTGATATTCTGATACCGCACGACATTCACGTCACTTCGGCGATTCAATCCGTGCGCTCCTTCCAACGACTCCCGAACGCGACTGCATCTATACTACTTTCTGCTTCGGTTATAGGTGACAGACGTTTCGAGGGCCCATGAAGTATAATGCGCACGATTTCGTGCAGCTTAAGAGTGGACGTGAAAAGAAGATGTAGATACAACACCTTCCAACGCCGAGCCATTGTCGGTACTAAACAAGGAGTAGATGTGGAGAAACTGTTTTGTCCGGACATCAGAAAATTCAAATGGTTTGAGGATGGCCTTTGGTTTAGGCGGTTTATCATAGATTTGAGATGCACCTATAGCTATATCTCACTGTCAGAGAGTATTTAGACGGCGTTTTATATCGTCTTTCGAGTCGTTTACGTGGCATCATAACCGAGCCGAGTCACGCATAATTGAGCCTGCGTAACCGAGCCCATAGCAGTATGCAGAGTTCATAAAAACATTGATCAACACAGAACTCATGTCATTTTTATAAGCGGTCGGCTGCGTCGAGAGCACCTAACTGTCAGACCTACGGCGATTCACTACTCGCACGGGATGACGTATGTGGGCGTAACTCTAATGCTGGATGAATGTCGAGTTGGCATAGTTCAACTGTTATTGTATGGGTGAGTAGTTCAAGAAGTGATACGTGTAAGTGGGCTGCTTCCATCAGCCAAAGCGTCAATCCTGCATATACCTCAGTAGATGCATCTGCATTTGTCGCAGCATTGCCTACATATCTGCATGCAGAAGTCTACAACGCCTTTTGATGGAAATGTTCGCTGTGTATGAATAGTCTGAAACGCCTTTGATGGAAATATCGCCTCGATTAAGTCGACTCTTTCTACAGATCTGGCTTATCAACAATCGACGCATATCTCCACAGCACAACCATATTATTTCATGATGAAATCCTCCATGCGAATCCTCCGTGCAAGAGATACTGGACGGCGCAAGTGCCCAGACTCCAACTCAAGTCTCTGCATCGTGATGGTCAATTAGCTCATGCAGCTCAATCGCAGTTTGCTGCTGCTAACAACTTACATAACCATAGAGCACGGTTATTAGCAATATGTGGCTGAATTGTACCCTGCTCAATCATAGTACATCTGAGAAATATTCCATAAAATGGCGTTAATTATGTCGTTTGTTGGCAAACAAAAAAGCTTTTTTATTGAGCAGAATAAAGGATATTTACATATTACACTATTAAAACACTTCAAATGGGATACATATGTGCGTAAAGCACTTGCATTGATGCAATTCCACTTTAACAACGACGCTGTGAATTTCACTATGAGATTCTCATTCCGAAAATTCAACAGAAATGTATATAAAAAATGTGAAATATAATCTACCTATATGGTTTTCTATTGCACAGAAAGCATATTTTTAGTCATTTTAACGGTTTACTGCTGAGAGTAAAATTGGTAGAAGTGGACGCTAGAGGCTTTCTTCTTAAGCATAAATTCAGCGTTGATCAGTCAATTAGAAAATCAAACATTTTTAGTCCACCTGACATTTATAAACATTCTGAATGTGATTAACCAAACTTTTTGAAAGTGCACTTTTTTTCATCGAAGCAAAATAAACTTCTATAAACGTAAATTGCTACTGCGCTTTCGACGCTTGTTTTGATGACTATCGGGAATTATCATCAAAAGGCCAATCTTTTAGTGATCAAGTTTTTAAATTTAGAATATCACTGACCCTTTCCTTCCCATTCTACTCCGACATCTCAAATTTCATTGAATTATACGAAACATTTTTTTTTAAAACATAGAAATGCTAACGACAAACTTATTATACGTCTCTCATAGAATCTCTACTCCCTCGCCTTCTGCTTAAATGATGGCGTTTCTGCACATTAGGGAGTACGCTAATGTTTAGCAAAGCGGAAAATGTTCGTCTGATTTACACAACAAAACACAATCTCCACTGCATCCTCAGTTGGTCGCCGTGAATTCGTATTGGATCGGAATATCGTTTAAGTGTTGCTGTTGCCTTCGATGGTATTGTTTCCATTGCTGAATATACGTTGCGTAAATACGATTCAAATAAACTATAACAATTCTGTCACTTCAAAATTCGTCTTCCTTTTCATCTTTGATAGTTTCTTTTCCACTTTTTGAAGTGAATAAATTATCGAAAATTTATTTAGAATTTTCCTGCTCTGTTACTATGAATTTCTCCAGTTTTAATGAAACGAAGTCAAGCAGAAAATTTTGAAGAAAGAAATGGAACTTTTTTCTTACCCTTATGTAAATATATGCCACACCGATTCCGGAGATGATGAGTAAAACTTGTACGCAGACCAATAGCACTGTGAAAAGACAGCTGAAATCTTCGCATATGCAACGCAAATACGATGGCATCGCGAGTTTTCGCCAAGAAACCTATAAATATTTTCCATTTAAATACATACACAAATATTTGTATGTACATTTGTCGAAGCTGAAGAATACTGGCTTACCATAATACATGTCCGCCACCTCCCTCTACCGCCTTTCCTAGTGCATGATCGTCAGTTCAAAGCTCATGCTCATGCTTAAGCTTAGGTGAAGTTCAAATGTTTCGCTTAATTTTCTAACGTTAAAATGAGATTTCAGCAATTTTGCGTACTTACCCATCTCTAAGGGGTTGATCTGTAGAACGCACCATTGACGTACAATACCAAACTGTTTAAATGCACAATTATAACTGTTCTATCATTCAGAAAAATGCCGATCATTATTAAACTTCTTGTTAGAGCAAGTTATGCAGTGGCTAAATTATTGCTCTTGTTTTTGTCTTTTTATAATAGTTTCTCAACGGTCCTCGCAGGGTATTTTCACAGTTATATTTCTTTGCTTCTATTCAATAGCCCCATAATAATCCTCCTAAAAACACAACGTAAATTCCCATTTTTGTATCATTAAGCGATCGCGCTTGTGCTCGCTTCATAATAGCTCCTTTTTTTCATATAGCTCACTGAAATATAAATTAGTCTGCAAGCGAAGTGGCTAGATTCGTCGGTGATTCCAAGCCGCGATATCTTCAGAGCATTTTTACACCAATATATTTACAAACATAAGTTACGTCCAGGCTAGTCCTGTCGAATAGCACTGTAGCTCGAAATGCCTCCAATGGACGATTTGTATAGTTTGAAAGTTTATTTCTGAATGCGTGAAAAATATCTGTGAATCAGAAATAAGCGATTCAGCATACGTTACTATCTCCATTTGGTGGGTAGCCGTCCTTTCCATTTGGAATATTTGTTTTTTCTTCGATTGTTCCATATGAGAGAGTGTTTTTGTCGCTTCTTGAATCTAAAATTGATAATTATTGCTTAGAAATCGCCGTCACAGACACGCTATTTATTCAAATAAATAGTAGCAACTAAACGATAAATTAGTTCAACAGTATGCGCGAATTTATTTGAGTAACGAAGACATAAGCTGATGACTTATATGATTGAAGAATGAATAGGCAAAGTTTAATTTCGCAGTAAACTATTAATTACTGAATGTATGAGTGGTAGTAAACACAAGAATCATACAAGTATGAAGAAAGGTTTCGACGATGAAATTCTTATGAAAAAGGAGGTTCGTTCATGAAAGCTCACATCAGCTATTTGCAAATTGAAGTGGCCAAGTCAAATTATTTAGAACTGTCTCGCTAGCCATTTCGGCTCGTTCGTTAATAATACGCCATAGGACGATTATTTAATTAGTCGTTTGACAAGGAAATAAATTTACATAATCAGTAAAATGCCAATTGAGTGGCCATTGATTTAGTTGCCTATTACTTTTAACTGGTTTCCACTGATTAGAGGAATAAATTTGAAACTGATGAATCTATGAATTCTTTTCTTGTTTATATTTGCCGTCCAAGTATTACCGTTAACAATATGTTAATGTAATATAATTCTGGGTTACTTGCCACGAAAACGGTGAGAGTTAAGTTAAGAAAAAGGTTCCTGTTTCTTGGAGAATAATCACTTAATTTAGTTACTGGATGCTTAATGATATGTAAGTGATCGTTGCATTTTTTTTTTTTTGTATGTAGGCTGAGTGCTTTCGTTGTATACGTGGAAACACTAGAATTTCAGGGTAAGGAATTTATTGATCTCTTTTTTTTACCTTGATCTCCATTTTTTAAAGATAAATTGGAGGGTTTTTAGAACATTTTTAATAGGGAAGTGATAACAAAGTAGAATGATATTTGTAACATTTTAAAATTCGCTAATATTTTTGTTTTTGATTTGTATCCTCTTCTATAAATGATCACAATTAACGAAACCTTTAATAGATCGTTTATCCTCATTGGTGATAACAGTTAGCTTGTTGATGGAGCGCAACGTATAAATATCTTCAGAAAGTTCGAATCTCCTCGATGAGTCAGCACGACGCAATGTACGTCTGCTGCGATTGACTTGATTCGATGTCGCCCTGCAAATTCGAATACTCGCAAAACGAATTCATCTGTAAATGTTTAACAAATGTAAATAAATGAGAGATCCCGTCTGCACAATACGAATTTCATAGTTTCTTCCTTGACAGTCTTTGAGAAAATGTGTTCCCAGGCAGGATTGTGAACATAATTGGTGTTCATACAGACTACTAATTAATACTACGATGGGTCAGCTGCTCTTGTCATCTTCTCATACGATATTTAAAAGCTTTCTACTTCAACGCCCTGTTAATTAAGCTTTAAAGCCTGCAATTCCCGCGCCTTCTGGTTGCTTTATCTAGCCTTCTTCGTTAATTTTTGGATAATTTTTCGCACTTAAAATATTCTCAGTTCTTCTGATATTTGCAAAGTGGAAATTTGGTGGTCTGTAAATTGTCCCCTTTAATTGGTTCCACAACTGTCTTCCTTCAATAGCCAACAAGCTCTGATTTCCTCCATTTATAAAGGGCCCACAAACTTTTACTTCTTTCAGAAGACAACAATTTTTTTTTTGTTATGATTCGTGGATAAAATGGTGTGAGTTAACAGAAGAGATCGAAATGTTCTCATATGTCCGCAAACTTCATCAGCAGCGATTATCGGACATGACAGTTTGGAGATTTGATTGTTCGGCACGCGAGGAAATCGTAAATACTGCCGTCATAGATGAAATACGCTCGATTTTTCAATACATAGTTTTGGAAATCTTTATGCTCGGAAATCCCCTTGGTTGAAATTGGTGGTGATTTAAGAAACATGGAATCCTTTTAATCACCACCAGTGTTCGGTACGCAAGCTGAATAGCAGCTAGAGAAGAACATTTTAGGGTACGAAGGAGCCGAAGGTTGCGGAAATTACTTTTCGTTCACATGTTCGCCGAAGTTTTGGCTCACGAAGTCCTTATTGATATAGGTGGATTATATTTGAATGCTCTCAGTGAATTCTCTCGTATAGGTGCACTCGTAATGTTTCATATGAAAAATTTGCTTGCCGAATGGAATGCATCCTACTCCTAAATACTGCTTGCACGCGTATTCGAGGAGGTTTTACTGGAGGTTATATGGTACTTTCTCCAGCAATGACTCTGCTTCTAATATTATTTCATGCTAGTGGTCAATTCTGCATATCGACATGCTAGTGGTCAGACGAATCAATGAACACATAGGAGACTTATTCATCTTTGGACGCATTGCTCATTGTTCACAACAGTTGGACATTGCTCAAATCGGAATCACGAATATGTTTGCAACACTTGTTTTGGCGCAATTTTTGCATCTTTATCACCACAATGAGGTGGGAACGTAATGTTTCGATAGAAAGAAGCAGGTGCTGTTTTGATGCTGTGAAATCGTAAGCGAACAGTGCAATCATAAAAATTTGTGTCACACTTCTGACAAATTGACGTTTTATATACCTTCATTTCCTCTTTGAATTGTTTTTCAATAGAGGGAAATCCTCACCACATATTCCGGCAAATGAAATAATTTCTGATAGCATTTCATCCGGCTCAAAAAGAATTTTATATGAGTTTGCCTATCAAGCCACTCACGCGTACTCTGCGAGTGCCCAACATTAGCATCTCATGAGTGCAATTTTAATGAAGTATTTATCAATTTTGTTCTCCTCAGTGAAACCTTCGATCTATCGTTATGTTCGAAAAAACAAACAAGTCGTTATCTTGAATTTTGAGAATGTGCAGAAAATTGTTTTCTAAACTTTTCCCAAAGAATGGGTCCAATATTTGAAATAGTCAACAAACGAAACGCGGTTATCTCTAGGAAACGAATTTTTGGCGGAAATATTGAAAAATTTGATTTAGCGCATTGTTAGATGTCAGTGCTCTTTGGTTGTTCGCTAGGCTAAAATGGAGCAGAAATGAGTTCCTATAACTGGGAAAGACTTACAGACGCATAGCTTTCACAGAATTATTGCCCGAACAATGGCTAGCAACAAAAAGTGATGGTCGCATTCTCTTGCAAGAGGGGGGAGGGGGGGGGGGAAGATTATGATAAGGAGCATTGTAATGGTTCACCGATGCTTGTCGTCCGTCTGCCATAGATCCGAATTGCACTTCGGATAGCAATCTTGTGTACAAGACTTGACAATGCCTTCGTACACAACTTCAGCCTGAAATTCGAACAATTAGAGAGGCAGTAACAGAAAGGAGACTCGGGTTAAATCGAGTCCCGGTAGCTGTCGAGACCAAAATCGGTTTGGTCTGCAGCCACTAAAAGACAGATGGGAACACTGGAAGAAAATGTTTGAGACAAAGCGGCAAAATGAAGAAAGGAACTGGTAATCCAATTTTTGCGTCCGATGATATCGCTACTGATAACAGGTAGATGATATCGCTACTGATAACAGGTAAAGCTATCATGACAAAAGATATCGTGATAACTGACGCTGACGTGTAGCAGTACCTTTATGAAAACTTCATATGAGGTCACCGATGGAAATCTGAAAACAGCGAAGAAAAATCACCGTAACTTCGCATAATGTAGAACAAATACAGCGATATGCCATTTCCATTATTAACCAATAAATAATGTACTCATTTCACCTCCACGAGGTACATTATGCGAATAGAATAAATCATTAGGTAGTCTCACCTGATCTGTGAATCCACTAAATTCGATCCTCATTCGCAGTTGATTGTTGGCAATCCGTTTGAACGATGATATCCTCTTATCAATGACGCATCTGCAAATGTATAACTGAGCGTTAGAAAGTGACTAGCGATGAATCACAACGCAAGAAACGATCCGTTTATCCTCTTACTATCAGGTCAGCGCATTATTTAGATGAAAAGAGTAGGCAATTGGTTAGTGAGGTTGTTAGCTTGGCAGGTGATCACTGTTTTCCATTCCATCTGTTGGTGCCTCTCGTTTGAATTTATGGTCCGTAGCAAACGTTGCGTTTAACGATGAAAAGTTTGACTCTTCAGAATTGCTGTGTTGTATGTGATTGAAATAACAGCAGTATGCTGATTGCCGGTATATAATTGTAAATAAGTTTTATAAGCTTAACTGAATGTATTTGTTTGTTAAGTAATAACATGTCCTTTTTTGTTATATAGGATGTGCCACGTAAAAGGCAGCAGTGAAATGTGTTACAATAACAAAAGCTATCTGTTGAACTAAACATGTGGCTATGTGGCTAAAAGAATTATGTGCAGCACCCAGTGTTCACTGAGTCCAGAGGAAGTCGTTCAGGGTGTGGAGCCAATGTTTGCTCTCTGCCTTTTCGTCGGAAATTTTTTTCCCTTAGACAGTTCTTTTTCTTCCGAAACGCTATCGTATTCCCTCTATTGCCCACAGAAACGTGTGGTGAAGGCAGAGGTCAGAGGAGCGGAAAGGCGTGTGTAGGGGATGCGTGAGCATCTATTTCCCCATCACGGAACATATTTTATATGCCAAGTATGGAGTTGTGCTTGTTTAATGTTCGTATGTTCAGTAAATGCATACTAAACTGCGCCTCACTTCGAGCTATCTCGCCGCATAGTCAGAATCATTCGATTCCTGAAATACCTGGTATTTTCTTATGTTCACCGTCGTCCTCGCATCCCCCCTCTCCCTCTTCCCTTTCTGGCTCTATCCTACGGACTGTTTATGCTTCGAGGGGTGTTAGAACGAAATCACCAAATTTTTTTCTGCGCCTAGACAAGAAAAGCTTCTTTTGCCGAGAAGTGTTCATAAGTAACCACGAGTAAGTGGGAGATAAAGAACAATGATCGACATGGAGCATTTGTTTACCCGTCAGAGTCGATAAGCGGAATAACTCGATCGGATTTTATGTCTCGAGCTGCAACATCACACACCACGAAATTCGAGTCTGTCTTTTCAGCCTGCCAAAAACATTTCGATGATTACAGCCCGAAGAATTCTCTCACAGCAGTTATTATTCGTATTCTAGTGAAAAGAAAATTTTACGCTAAAAAGCTTGAACTATGGTACTAAGGTATCAAAAAAGTGCCATAACATTATAAGTGCCATATGGGAGCGTCAGCTCATAAAGGATTGTCGTCTTCTTCAGCAGTTTCAAGCTTGAACACACGGTTCTAAATATCGCTTTCAACATTGTTCATATTCCATAAATAATCTGCCCTAAATAATATCTCCATTGAAAGGGCCATTCCGTTTGCTTATAAATTTAATAGGTCTCATTTCCTTCGTCTTTTTTTTTTGAAAAATTTTCACTCAGTCGAATATATAGTTGCTATGGGAAATTAATTCATCTATGCAATTTCTTAGCTACCCTATGGAATTCAACAATTCAAGCAGTAGAAAAATTAGAACGGCACCTGTTGCACTGTGACAAGAAGGTATCCAAAATCGCCGACGTTTACGACATCAGTCAGTTGTCCACCATCATCCAATACTTCAAGTGTATACTTTGGCCTTGGAACGAAATCGCTCGATGAAGAGGCCAGACGTATACTTTCTGTACTAAAAGGCTATTTTCCAATAGAAAAACGTTGAATTTTACAGAGATATCACCTTCGTAAAGTTTCAGAATGCGATAGAATGTGGAAAATGTAAGTCGTTTCAAAATCTATTTTTGCTATCACGTAAAGTGATTATTACAGAAAATGATGGAACCTAAACGAGAAACGATAGTTGGGGTTAATGAATTTTTGACGAATCTAATTAGGTTGATTTGATTCGATTATTTCATCGTTATTTTCGATGATATAAATATTTATAGCGATAAAGAACTACGAAGGCTAAATTAACTAGAACTTACACAAGTTTGCGCGTTGTATTTTCATCTTCTATTTCCAAGCGGAAAGATAGAACCTGATCTGGCAAAACCTCTAAGTTTTGATGCATTCGACAGTTTACCTGAACAAAACAACTTTAGCTAACTGCAAGATCATATTATCCGTTTCTTGATCATAGTAGGTATACTGTTATTGTATTTTTGTGCGAACTAATGCAAAATAATAAATACAATCAGTTCGGTGATACGTTATTGAGGGTGGACACAATTGTGGTATATATTATAATTAAGTATAAAAGCGTAGCATGTGCGTAAGATTGATTAGCGAATTAAAAAGGAAACAACTTTTAGCACCTTACACCTAGAAAATGTGCTTTCCTAAACACATTCCTCGTTAAAATATTGCAAAACTAATGATCTAAAAGAGGTCAGATGAGTTCAGAAAGTCCAACTTTTCGAAAAACCTCAAAACCTCTATCAGGAGATACCGATGACCAAGTTGACCTGAAAATATTGGAAGAAATCAAGTTATTTCCTTTTCATTATTTTGTATTTTAAGGAAGTCACCTTATCAGATGCCAAAGCCCCAAGAAAAAATAGGACGTTCGAACTCCACTTTAACTCTTTCACTGCAGCTTCTTTCTTAAAAATTCCACTGAGTTTCCATTTCAGTTGAAATCTTTTACAATTTCAACTGATGTTCAGGTGAAAAGAACGAACCTTTTACAGTTCACATAACAAACAGCTTCACTTTGTGTGCGGTGAGAACAATATACTACTGTATTTTTCCATGCTTAATTTACGATGATGTAAAAAAAAAAAAACCAACACTTTTCTGCATTCCACATTCTCCATAATTCATTTCGGTTTCAAATTCGTAGGCATTTTTGATCGATTTCTCGCAGAAGGTATCACGATTGGTTTTCGCTTTGATCGTTCCACTGAATATTTTCGTTGAGGAACCCCATAGTTGCAAACTGTTCGACTTGCACTTCAACTTAACTGCAACTTTCGTGTGTTACATTTGCAACTTCTTTTCTTTAAAGCATACGTCAACTGCCTGGGTGGTCTCTAGACAAAACTTTTCAGCACAAGGCAAAAACGGTTTCGGTGAGAAAGACGGCAGAAAAAGCAATGGAAATAAGCGCGTTGCTACTAAAGTTGGCCTTACAACACTATAGAGAGGATAGGCAACGGTACCAAAAGAAACAGAAACATCTACCTGAGATGCGGACCTGCTCATTTCTTGTCACTCGATGTACCAGTGTCCTGAACGGATACTGACATAATAAGACAGAGATTGCGCCTAAACTTGTTGGACTTTTGTTATGCTCGAAAACCGACGTTTTGTTAAAGTGACTATGATATAGACGATTATCGATTATAAAATATTTTGAAATGCGCTAACATCACTACTCTTTAGTGGATTAAACGTGGAAGAAAAAAAAAAGAACTGAAAGTGCTTTGACGATGCGACAAAAATTTTCTCATTTAACCAACATTTAAAGCAATCGTCGAGGTCTCCAGTTGATAAATTCACGTTCGTCATGTCGAGAGGATTCTTGCCGAGAGCACGGCTCGTTGTATGACTGAGATAGCAAGTGTTATCTGTTCGGTCGAAAGTGAACGATCGACAGACACCATGTGTCCATGAAAGACATGCACGTTCACAGGCATCCACATCGGGTATTTGTTGCAGGCGGACATCAAAAAAATCCGTAAATCCAGCCGAATTTACACGTAGGAAATGGCAACGAGCTGAATCAATTTCCTCTAAAAAAAATCTACATAACGAATATCACATTAATTAGGACATAAAATTAAAGCCATCCGTTTTCCACGGGCGCTAATGAGGCCTTACATTACGAAAATGTAATATTCAAATAGGGCGATTTATTAACGATGGGTTCGCGCAGTGAATTGGGTATAATATTTTAACAGCGTTTATAGAACTGGTTTTTCTATGACGAGAACGATCCAATGCACAATGCCTAAGATAGTTTTCTATTGGAGAGATTAAAAGAGGACTAAGAAGAGTTGCACTTATTGAACGTTTCACCAGTTACAGCTTATTCTAAGTTGTTCCTCTAGAGTCTATTTCTTAGATCCTCTAGGGGAACTAATTAATCGATGTGTTGAACATAACAATGAGTTTCTCATCGATTGTTCGTTTGAGTTACTTGGTATGCGTTCCAAATTTCGGTTTTTAAAAATTGTTTTCAGTTTCACCTATTAACATTCAATTTTATAAGTCTTCTTCCATGGGTATCAGGTCAACCTAGTAAATTAAATCAAATTAAACTGCATAACCATCAATAACAAACTTTTTTCTCCAATAATGGCAGATACTAAGAGATGGAGGCATTAAGTTTTCACCAATTTTTTTTTTTTTTTCACAACACAGAATCATTTGAGTTGTGTATGAATGTAGGTGCTCACATAATTATCACTTGTAGGGCGTTGATTATATTTCAACTAGACATGAACATGACAGCTACTTAAAAAGTTTAACCATAAGAAGCGCAGTTGCTTTCATATAAGTCGACATTTGGATTTGCTGTGAAATATTTGCGCACGTTGTAAACATTTTGGATTGTTATCGATGATACATAGCACGTTTGTGTGCGTCGATTGAATAATGCCGCTTTACAGGTGTATCTGAAAGGAATTTAATGTAACACAACCGAAGCATTCATAAATTCATTTACTTTCCCACAAATGATTCTCTTTAACAATAGCAAAAAGTCTCATATTATGAAATCAAATAACGATGCACACTTATTTTTATTCAATAAATTCACAGCAGAGGATGTTTTTATTCATTTCGACATCACGTTTTAACTAAAAAAAACATTTCCTTTATCAACTTAATCCACTACTATCTCAATCTCAAATATGAATTCATTCGGATCGAACGAAAAAATTTCATTGGTTCAAAAAATTATAAACAGACACCTTTGAGCGCAATGCGAAAGACATTCGTCCACTTGATGAACGTTCTCAACAATGTCCATGTACTCGGCGCTAAGCGGAGCTTGATTCGAATATTTTTCGAAAGACCAGCTCATATGAGCGCATTGCGAAGATGCTAAAAATAACACTTCCAAATGTGAAGTGCAGAGGGCAGCAAGGAGGGATGGGGAAAACTAATTCATAGGCCTCTATTTACCCACCCCTTCTGTCCCACAAAGAAGGCATAAGCTATTGTTACAAGTAATACGTAAGAGAAAGGAGAAGTAAGGAAAGAAAGAGAGCTGCTAACCGTGTCTTACGTGTGTAAAGCAAGCTCTTCATATTCTTAGATATTGCATGATCTTTTTTCTTCTAATTTTATTGTCGTTTTTCTAATTTATTGCTCATTTTTCATTTCTTTCTAGATCTTGCATCACAATCACTTTTCATCGCCGAGGCTTTGAATATGAAACTGCTGGTTTTTCATTTATTATTTCTACTGAATTAGTGGGAAATTTATCCATATTAACAGTATTGCTCTCAAAAAATGCATTCGATCAACATTTCTAAATCGATATGACTGTCATAATCGTAAAACATCAAAAACCGACACCTCCACTGAATCAAAAACTCCCGCTGAAATGTCGATAAAAACTTAGTGAAATTCTCTAGCACAATATATCTAATTTTTGAGAGCATTATCGAAGAGTTAAACTTTCTAGTTCATTAGTTGCCTTATTTTCTCTAGTAAATCGAGAGCTGTAATGGGCATAAACAACTCTTGCGGTTATATTTTCATTTTGTTGATATATGGCACAATAAAGCAATTTTTTCTTCCAACGTCGTTTGTGCGTAAACTTCCTTACTTGACTTACCTCTACTCACAAATAAAAAGTAAAAGAATTTACACGTTTGCATGCAGAAGGATACGGCACTATACATCACGCTTTCTGGAATTGGTAACTCTGAAGAAACGACTGGCGCTGTTGTATCCATTAGAAGACAAACTGGTTGTAATTCCATATCCAGAAGAAAGTTGGCAGCCGAGCAGCGTGCAATCTGCAATCAGTAAAATAATTCAAGACATCTTATAGAGGCGTCTGTATGTCTGAGTCTGTTTCATATGTAGGCATACGCTAAACTCATGCTTATATATAACCGCATGCACGTGTCCGCGTTTATGCATATCATCTACGTGTACATGATTATCGATAAGAGGAATTTAACTGTTAATGAGTATGGGCATTTATACCTTATTGCATTGTTCAATGCATTGGTGAATACTTGCTGCGTGAGTTTTTTCTATAATACCTCCTTCGATGAGTCGTTCGCTCTCAATGAAATAGGACTTCTGAACGCATCCTGAAAGAATATGAATGAATAAAGAGATATGAAAATTACAATTTTCATAGTCCAATAACCATGTCGAGAATCAAATTTCAAAGGTTGCATTCTTTTACCGGAAATGAAGAGAAATTACAACCTCTTCGGCAGAATGCCATGCAGCGGGCAGTCGTTTCTATGTTCGCCATTACCAAATGGCACTGCAGATTTCGATTGCTGTGATTCGTTAATTTACTGTAAGAGTAACATAATAATTTTGATGACATGATCATTCTTCAGAGATCTTATAAACAGAAGTCGTTTGATGTTTACCTGTGATCAAGAACCGCATAAAAATGTGACTGACATAGAAGCATTTACTTAGGAAATACTGTATTCATTTGAATTTAGGCCCTCTTGAATAAATGTCCTCTACCGGAGCAACAAAAAAGACATCGCCTTGCACACAAGAATATTTTAGATTAAGTTCACCTCTTCGATAAGGCTCACTGTTACGAACTTTCCAGGCTTCTGCATAAAAATCGTTAGAATCACTTACACTGACGTGCGGCAGGAACGCCTTTTGATTTATTGTCCCAGTACACATAGAAATTACATTTAAATATA
Organism: Baylisascaris schroederi; assembly: GCA_006503575.1. Lineage (NCBI taxonomy): Eukaryota > Metazoa > Nematoda > Chromadorea > Rhabditida > Ascarididae > Baylisascaris > Baylisascaris schroederi. The sequence goes on along the minus strand of QEWY01000309.1, from coordinate 1,450,183 downwards.
CATTCAAAGAGATAGTGAAATGAGAAAAACCAACCAGCGAAAAGTACAAGAGCTGCAAAAAAACTCGCGGACAAATGCTAAAAAATTAGAAGCCCTAACATTTATTAATGCAAACGCAGTCTATACTAAGAGCTAGACAACGCGTTTCTTATTCTTAGTACGTTCTGCCTGAATGAGCTTGAAATTTTCAGTTGAGTCGAATTAAAGTGTGGCTCCAGTCAAGTACAGCAACGTTCGCTCGGATTTCTCACTTACTCACTCAAAAACGCAAATCGACCTCAGTTGTAGGGAAATGTTATGAATAACAAAAGAAGGTGCTATTATCGCATAATTTTTCACTCTTCAGTGGCAACCAGCAAAGGCATGTATTGAATAATCTCAGATGTTACTATGAATCGTTGTTTAGGATAATAGTGCTCTCAATTCGACATAATACGTATGTAAGACTACCTCGCATTGCAAACGCGGAACTACAATTGAAGGACTGTAAACCTAACATCCCACACATTCAGCGAGAAGGCCAAGCAGTTGATCTTATGCGAATATCCACTTGGAAACCTAAAGGCAACGAATAGATTCGATTCCACAAAAACGATTTTGACTTAGTGCTATAATGATTCCGGTTGAGTGCTATAACGATATTTTGGGTAGTTATGAGTTGCTGAGATAATCCGAACAAAGATAATGTTCGAAATGAATTCACACGCTTTTCAATAGAAGAATAGAGAAGTGTGTCAGCGCGTGCATGAAATTCGTTCAAGGTCGTATTGCTCAACATATGTTCACTGTTGCGCACCACCGAATCGCTCTAAATTCACACCCTTCAAGGGTGGGCTTTTTTTCAAAATATTTTCGGCCTTTTCCCAACCTATTCTCGGTAATCTTTTATTGCATGACTGTTGGCCTCTAACAGTGCAACATAACAAAAAGGTCCCACTTCCAATTTTTTTCAGCACAGAGAATTTCGATTGTTCGAGCAATCTCTATATAGTAGAACCCCTGTGAAACAAATGATGCTCTGAAGAACTGAATGAGATCACTGGTGGACATCCTGGGATGCCCGGCTGCAACGGTAACAATTGAAAATTTAATTTTCGATGATACCATAATGTTTAGCCACTAAAGATCGGCGAACGTGCTGCTGAGCAATAAGTGTGCCTCAACCATCCTCTCCCCCTAAAATCAGAAACTGATATACTAATCGATGATATTATTTACAGAAGTACCAGAGAGATATTTCGTAATGCTACAAAAATCTACCTTTAACGGTGGCTAAGCAAGCCCAAGTCTGCACCACATGCACCACCATCCGGCACTGCCTCTTGGAGAGCATCTGCAAATAGCTCCGATGATATATGAACATGAGGAAAAGTGATCCATACGGCAACGTGTATTGCGTTTTTTTTTTTTTTTTTTCCCCCCCCCCCCCCCCCCCCCCCCCCCCACACCCCTCCATTCCACTGAGCTTTTGACATTCTATGAGCAATGCAGCACTACAGCAGTACTTATAATATTCAAAAACTCTGCGCAATCTGCAGAATAATGATGTTATCTGATCTCGTGACCAAAATGCTTTTTGACCTATCTCTAAGCTCCACGATCGGTGCCTCATCACGACGAAAGTTACGATATTCGGAAAAGTGGCAACGCTCCTAAAATGAGGTTACTTTCTGTACCACCACCACCGCAGAGTCAACGGTGAAAGGGTCCGTGCTCGCAGAAGAAGGAGGAGTTCTGATTTGGGAAGATCTGAATTAACGTGCAAGAAGTTCCCTTCTGGCCGGATTTGAACCCGGAATTTTCAGTAACGAGGAAAATTTGGCAGTTAAAACGGAGAGACCGGTGGAGGGGGTGGGAGTGTGATTCTTGGAAACTGTATCCAGACTGCGCCTAGATACCTAAATGCAGCTGCATGATGGACGAAGAGAGAGAGAAAGCGCGCATAAAACGTCTTTCTAAGCAAAGAACACTTAAAAACCAACGTACTTCGCGAAACTGATCTTCGACCAAACTCTTCAAATCAGCATCCATTAGCCCCGGTGGAATATCATTAAGATGTCCGCTTATAAATTTCAGCAGGCGGATGCGAAATGGTTCATCCTCCGATTTAAAATTTTTGTAGGCAGAAAAAAAACACAAGAACCTATAACTCAATTAAAGAATGGAGCTTTAGGTTCTTGATAGTACTTTCCTAGGCTAAGAAAAAAAAGTTCTAACAATGTTTCATGAAAAGCATGAATAAGAGCAGCAAAACTGGCAGAATTTCGAGTTAGGGTGTAGGATTTCTACGTGCATTGAATAGCAACAATTATGGTTGAATTTTGCGATAGTATTTGAGTGTATTATCGAAGATTTTTTTCTCTAAGTTACTGAAATTTCTTAAAGTGAACATCACATCCAGAAGTATGTTTGATGAGTTTCACTGTGAAGTGTATCACATCGAATTTCGCTGACGTAGTTTGTTGAAAACGATAGCGAAGAAGGGAAACTTCACAGAAATGCTTAAAGAGAAACAGGTTCACAGCTGATAACCCATAGGGTTAAACAAGCCAATTTTACGTACGAGTGGTGATTTCTCTTTACTGGATGTGTTGTTCTACAGTATACTGATATAAAGATAAGTAGTTTACTAAGTCATAAAGTGCTTCTTTAAAGACTTTTTCTTTACAAGAAATTGACTATGGAAGATTCAAGAAAAGGCTGTGACAAACAGCCGATGTCATATGCACATCTGTATGTCTAAAGCGTCACTGAATCTTACTGCGGTTTTCAGAACGACTAAGAGCAAGACAATATCGAAAGAGGGGAGTGAGGGTAACTGTCAACAAACAAATTCTGTGAAGATTTTACCCAACCTATTAACAGATCACAGGTAGTTAGTTCATCATAGCTAAGCTGTCTGTACTCGAATTATGCAATTCGATCCTAGCGATCATGAATATGAAAGGAACAGTAGATTCAACCGTTACTTCCATATTGGATATAACGAGTTTTGACCCTCCAAAACATAAACCACAATAAAACTATGAGTGTCTCCTACTTCAGAAAATCGCCACATCATTGATCATACGAAAAAAAACAGCGCTTTAACCTATGGCTCATTGGACATGGAAGTTACGTCAGGTACCAACCTATGAGGTGAACAAACGCAAGTACTCATTGAAAAATTACAGGATCACGAATACGAAAAGGATCGATAACGTTCAACGTTTTCCTCCACATTTGTGGTAAGCGGTGCACAACGAATTACTTATGCAGCAGAATGAAGGGCGGAGCGTCATTCATAAAATGGGTCACCATGCTCTGCACTCTTATTTTCTTAGCGTTTCATGCGTGCACGAATGTAAACACCATTATAAAACATAAATGTCTACAAATCCAAAAAAAAGAACAAAAAAAAACAAATAAACAAATAGATGGCAACGTTTTCCTCAGGCAACGATTTTAATTTTAGGTGCATTACATATCAAATGCCCTAATTAAGAGCATCTCTCGTTTACAAAGATGCCCATGCCCCACGTGAAACCCCTTTGAAGAAGCCTTAAACGACAACACTTTCGTCGCAAATCCTCTTCAGTCAATTCAAGAACACTTTCTATCGTCTTGTGATTGGAAACACCCTAATTACTACTGAATTTTTGTTAAAAAATAATGAGCATGAAGTGACACCTCATTAGTGTATAACCTGGAATAAAGCCCCCCCCCCCCCCCCCCCCCCCCCCCCCCCCCCTCCCCCCCCCCCCCCCCCCACACACACACACACAAAAGGCTTCCTTCAATATAAGCCGTCCCCTAAAACTCCATTGTTAGGAACAGTCTTAGAACAAACTGTTTCAGAAATCCGATTACTCTTAGAACAAAAATGAAACCAACTCGCTTATTCGAAAATTCCTTTCTATTTCACATTTGCAAAACGAGCTACAAAGTGTTTTGTATCTTTGACTAATTTTCACCGAGCAGCAAAATCTTATAGCCTCGGGGCCTGTATTCATGCCTCCACTGTATTCTGACGATGAATCGTTGTCATGATGTTATGTTGGCCAATGTATGCCAATTGAGGGTAGAAAATTTTCGGTTTTTAAGGAGGGATATATTTCGTCGACAGTGATCAACCATTTCGTTCTAAACGTACAGAGTCAGTGAGCTTATTTATCAAATTCTTTCTAGACGAAACATTTTACACCTGTAAAGAAGCGCGTTGTTTAGGGATAGGCTCGTCGTACCTTTGGCGCAAAATAACACACCGTTCCGAGGGTATCACCTTTCTCGAGTTGGGAATCGTTTCAGCCGTTCGTTCGAGTGCCCTCAACTCAATACGTCGGTAAGAAACGCAACTGTGATTGCGTAATAAGATGCATCCGGGCAGCACATTGTGCGCCACGGAGAGGGACACAAAGCGACAAGCGTCACAAAGGCGAATGACCCAAAAACTTTTGAAGAACGGGGCCATTATAAGGTGATGCCCAAAATGACGACAAGCGAGTCAAGGCCGTCGATGTGATGATGCAGCATTCCTCAATCGCTTCCCTCCAACAATTCACTCAATATCCGAATAAAGAGGTCCTCGCTACATCCGAAATCCCTCAAACGAAGCCTTAAAACGAAATCATTCCAAGTGCAAGTTCTCTTTAATTACTTTATTTCCCACCACTTTCACGACTGGCGATTCTTCGAGAGTAAGATGCTGCACTTCATGCCGAATGACAGAGAACACTTCCGCTACAACCCGAAATACGGCAATGTGTTGTACGTGTAGCCATGGCACTTTGGACTGGTTTCGGGTAAAACTGCAAACATAATAGGGAGATTTTTGAAAGAAAAAATGATCTGAAGGGCGAAGAGATTCTTCACGACATATTATGGGATGGCAAAAGCTTTCATAACTGTATATGTTTTTTTCTAAATCATATACCGACCGTTTTATTTGAAAACTCTATCTGAAATAAAAAACAAAATAAAAATTCCAATAGAATCCATCGAAGAGAAATTTCCACTCCTTTCAGCATTGTTGCATGTTTGATGAATATGAAAAGAACAGATATGAGACTAATATGGAACAACTGAACCGGAAACAAAGGCATATGAATTTACAATCCCATAAGTCATTGTAGTAATCACCTTCAAGGCGGAATCATTCAGCGTTCCCCTTTCAAATTGAAGTGCGTCGGTTTGCGATTTAAGGAATACCGTAAATGTTTAGCGGAGATGACCGCTAACAAATACCGAACAGATGTTTAGTCACGCATTGTTTTCACTATGCTGTTTGTTGAACGATCTAATGCACTTCGCTTCCAACAAACGTGCTCGTTTTCGCTGTTGCACTATTGCATTCGTTTGACCATTCGAATTTCTCAGTTTTCTATGAAACGTTCCCACCATGCCAAGGCCATTCAGTGAAGTTTTCTATTTCATTGGACGCTAAGCTATCGAATCAATCTTGTAAGATTGCACTGAACGAACCCAAAACATTCAATGTTTGTCAAGTGTCAAACTCACTCTTTATAGAGGTGAGCCGATGCAAAGGTAACACCTGTTATTTAAAGCAACACTTTTGGTTAAAATGGCCATGTGGAATATGAACGGTCCGATTAGGTAGGATGTAATAGTGTGCGCTGTTGTTGGGGATGTATATAACGATAGTATAGAACAGCACCAAGCGATTTATTATATAACAAATAATAGCAGGAAAAAGCACTCAATAGGGCACATTGCGCGTTTTTTGCAACAGAAGATCAGTGACTACAAATCTAAATTCTGAAATGAGTGCCACTAAAAATTTATTTACTTATTCGGGCATTTTCATTTGACTTGACCCAGTTGATGTCATAAAGAAAAACTGGTCACCGGTTTTTACCTAAACCAGAGGTGGAAATTACGGGAAAAGATTCGAGCGACAACAGAATAATAGAGGCAAAAGCTACGCCCTTCGTTTTTTAAGTGGAATCGAAGAAGGCGTCACTTTCATTCCACTTAATTAATATAGTGGATACCCAAAAGAGAGCGTCTGCATCCTATCGGAATCGAGCTGGGGACATTCAAACGTAATCAGTGGTGCCAGTCTTTTTGGAGGCGAAACCTAAAACATACTGAGTGCTCATCGTACAATTCCATTCGAATGTTGAAGTGAGTGCTGAGATGAAATATAACGACAGTTCGACGAAAATATCCTCCGAAATACAGACGGCCATCTGTTATAAAGAAAATACAAAACGAATGATGAATGAAGACCATTGCAAAAGGGTGAAAACAGCAGAAAGACAAGCAATAAGAAGCGCCCTCTGAAACGACAGGAGAGACGCTACTGACCATCACAGAAACACGACCACGACTATTTATAATATCACAAAGGCGCAAACATTTGCAGAGATTCTGACTGACGCCGACAAATAAACCCAACCAACCCCCTCCTCCTTACCTTTTGCGAATAAGTGAACGATGCGAGACGGTAACGGTTACAGCACCATGATAGGCGTACATCAGACACCGCCAACACTCAATGAGTTACTGTCCGCGTCTTCTCGAATAACTGCGATCAAATTCAACATTACGCAACAAATGAACATCCTCTACAAAAATCTTCCTCAACGTTTTCGGAAAAAGAAGCCCGGCACATGCAACACTCTTCTATGATGCACAACGGCCTAGTAGGAAGCAATCTCCAGTGAAAACTCTATTGCACATGATTTGTTTTTATGTGCTGAATAGGTAGGGTAAACCAAACCTCGTTGTTTGAAGCAACAGCTTGTAATAAGCTGCCCCGAGCATCCTCTCGCGATGCTTAAGCAACCCCGACTCTGATAGCCGCCTCGCCAGGACGTGACACAAATCAAACGGCACTGAGTCAAGCCCACCCTTGGTTTTGGGACTCGATAACTTGCTAGTACGATGCGGTATCTATCCGTTTTGTACATAGCGACTTTTCATTAGAGTGTATTTCTCAATATCCAATAAACGACTATATGGGATTTGGAAAAAATCACCGAGGAGCAAAAGGAATGGCGAAGATTGCCAATGGTGGAGAATGACTCGGCATGAAGCCGCACAACACTGATCTCTTGCCGCAAATAACGAACACTTCAAATCAGTAAATACTTAACATCACCTCCACCGGCAATTTCAATCACAATAAGCGAAACATCCTATAATAAAATAAAATAAAATAAAATAAAATAAGCCTCAGAAGCAATATCTCGCTCTCTAAGGAAAACTATAAATAAAATCCCGCAATACGCAAACCACAATTGATCCAAAGAAGCTCTGAAATTCAACAGTCACTTTATGAAAATGAAATCACGCCAATATTTTCCGTTCATAACATCGATATCTCCGTTCGGGTATATCTGATTCCAAAATTTCCTCGAGATGTATTTGACAGCAAACTTGAAAATCTGATTCTTTGATTTGAAATTTCAAATCTTCAAATCAATTTCGAGTCTTTAAGACCTCTTCCATATGCCAGTTCCTATAATTTAGAACCACTAATGAACTGTAACAGTTGATAACTGTAGCATCTGTTCAGATTATTTTACTGAGTCAAGCCCACCCTTGGTTTTGGGACTCGATAACTTGCTAGTACGATGCGGTATCTATCCGTTTTGTACATAGCGACTTTCCATTAGAGTGTATTTCTCAATATCCAATAAACGACTACATGGGATTTGGAAAAAATCACCGAGGAGCAAAAGGAATGGCGAAGATTGCCAATGGTGGAGAATGACTCGGCATGAAGCCGCACAACACTGATCTCTTGCCGCAAATAACGAACACTTCAAATCAGTAAATACTTAACATCACCTCCACCGGCAATTTCAATCACAATAAGCGAAACATCCTATAATAAAATAAAATAAAATAAAATAAAATAAGCCTCAGAAGCAATATCTCGCTCTCTAAGGAAAACTATAAATAAAATCCCGCAATACGCAAACCACAATTGATCCAAAGAAGCTCTGAAATTCAACAGTCACTTTATGAAAATGAAATCACGCCAATATTTTCCGTTCATAACATCGATATCTCCGTTCGGGTATATCTGATTCCAAAATTTCCTCGAGATGTATTTGACAGCAAACTTGAAAATCTGATTCTTTGATTTGAAATTTCAAATCTTCAAATCAATTTCGAGTCTTTAAGACCTCTTCCATATGCCAGTTCCTATAATTTAGAACCACTAATGAACTGTAACAGTTGATAACTGTAGCATCTGTTCAGATTATTTTACTCGATAAGCGATTACGGTACCCAATTGGTGATAACGCCGAACAGTTGAAAGCCGATGCTACGCTACACCTACCGCTTCATATCCACCCATTTCCGGAAATATCGAGATGCAATCACGTTTAATCAAAGTCTTATAGGAAAATGTGTGACCAAGTAGCAGAAGCTGAGCAACAAGGAACGAAGAAATAAAACAAAATTTGAACCATAAGAACACATTTGGTCCTAAACCTCAACAAACACCACTGCAAAAACATTCCGGCAGGGCCCTTTAAAAACGCCTTAACATCTTTCTCTCCTTAAACATACAATTTGTTCAGTCAGGAAAAACGGAAAGGAAAATTTGCTACCATATAAACTGGCAATCTGGTGGTGTAAAAAGCCCCACTTCATGTCAAGAATATTGTCTACTGTTCCTATATCACCCTGATACCAACAGCCTCTATGAGTTGTGGTCACCCCTGAGAGTGGACAACAGATAAGAAAGGAAGATGCAGTGAGGGTCGAATGATCAAATGAGAGCGCTCCTCCCCTTTTGACAAGTAAGAAGAAAAGGTTATGGCGAGGTAAGACTTAAAAAATTGTAACTGTGGGAATCTAGGTGAAATTCTGCCTCGAGAGATAGAGATAATTGTCAGCAAACTTTCAAAACTCATCTTAGACCGACTTGATTTTGCTGCAATAGGAACCTCGGAATAAGCGTTTCTTATTGTTTGCTTGATGAATAGCACATTTTTTCTCAGAATATCTATAAATAGTAAAAACAGTAAAAGCGTAGGCAGCAAAAACCGTTGAGTACATATACCTCACCTCCAAACAACAGGAACTCTTCCTTTCTTCTCCTGCTTGTGTTCACTCTGTAAAAAGAAAAATCCTGTACAGAGGTCCCTATAGGTTAAACCCCCACACCGGATAGATCAGAAAGTCAGAAATAGAGGAACAAACAGCAATAAAAAACACGGAAAAAGAGAAGGGAACGACTGACAACAACCGATAAAATACAAGGCAAAGAAGCGATACCAGGCGAGCTGCGGTCAAAGAGATTCACCAAGAAGCAACGATACGAGAGATATTAATTATAGGGCGAAGCTGTTACCGCGTTGCGCCTCACGAATATCCTCAATGAGTCCGATTCTCGAGCTTCGAGTTTCCTCTCGTGAAATCTCGCGGAAATTCGACTCCATACGTCGATCGTCGATCATACGTTCGTTCATACGCCAGCGTTTTCTATCATATCGAGGGTTTATCATCCTGAAATCTGTCAATCATCAAAGAGCAGTTCTAATCTAGTTAAAGCACAAAATGACTAAAAAGTTTAAGGTTGCAATTGCAACGTAACTTACTGGTTCGCCTCCTTTATTGGCTACTTCCGGTGCAGAGCCATAAGACAGACGCAAATATCTTATTTGATCAAATCGCTTCCATATCGACTTGGTCCCTGCTAAGACGCAGAAAACAGTAAAAGAGTAACTTCAATGCAACGCTGATTTAAAAAGAGAAAAAGAAAAAACCTCATTGCGCTATAATAATATAACCTTTTGTTGCAACAGAAAGATGAGATATCGATAAATGAACCAAGATTGGTTGCAAGCGGCAAGCATATGCTATCAGGCCCATAAGGTATGCACCCAATTATTTCATGCGCAGTTCAGTGATTGCTAACGAACAGTATACCTGACAGGGGGCAAAAAAAAACATCCAAATACCCAATCAAATTGAACATAGGAACGGAAGTTCCCTGTTCTCACTTCTAGTATTTTTATTGGCTATCCTCATGTCGAAGACCTCTTTCTTGTTGAGGATGCAATTATAGGTTAATGGAATAGAAGGGCAAAAACCTTTCAGTATCACGCACGTCATACTGCTATCATTGCTGCCACACTTCTAACAAAACTAAATTCATACACACATCTTAACTAAGAAAACAGCTACCGGTCGTTCATCCAAAATATATGAATGGAACAACAAAGCAGATAGGCAACACTGTCACTGCTAGATCACAACGAAAATTAGACCAATGTATGGTCACTTATATTTATAGGTAATTGCTTTAACAGCTCAGTCGATGCGTTGTTAAAGCAATAACCCAAATACATCTAGTTCAAACCCCTCCTCTTCTGAAAGCACATCAGCCATCTCATCTTTGATTCAAACAAAAACGATAAGAGCAAACCTAAGCGTTTCTTCGAGGTCAGTGCGCTTCAGATGGTCGTCCAGCTCAGTGTCATCTATGAAATCGTCCAAATCGCTATCGTACTCCTCGTCGTCTACCTCTTCGTCATCCTCATCTTCATAACGACGTTGTGCGTGTGCCCTATCAATTTTCAGTATTCATTGTTCTGCATCATTACTACTATACTTATAACAGAAATAAAATTCAATTCACAAGCAATTCAGCTATGAGAGCACGATATGATCTACTTCAAGATAACATTCATAGAGTTCGTTAATGTGCTTCATGTTTTACATCAATAAGAGAAAAGAAGAGAAAAACTGCCATATAAATCGACAGAATACGTTTGCTTTTTCAAGCATCACTTCGCTTAACAATAATTCCACGAAAAAAATGACGCGTTATTCGCCTCGAAGAGTTCAGCAATCAAGTTACTGTTTTATGCAAGCTTTTTTTTTTTTTTCAGGAAGATACGATACAGGGCTCATGCAGATAAAAACGCTCTGCGGCTGAAACATGGGACCGTTTTTCGAGATTCAGTCGGCCGCCATAAATGAACAACCCAGACTTTCCAGAAAATGCGAATATGACTTAAAAGTGACAATTGTTTGATTTCCTGGGAATTCCTAGCAGGTGAAAACTCTTCATTGAAATACCCCGCAAAACCTTCTGGCAAAGTTCGAGGACTTCCATGCACGGGAAATCAAAATAAAAAAGAAGTAAAATTAAAGTTAGCAGAGAGAAGTGTGTGATCACGGCAAAAAAAATGTACATTGCAGCAAAGGAGAGAGTGTAAGATGGCTTTTTGAGGATCGGAAACATACATCTCACGACGACGACGCTGCTCAAGAATCATCCTCTCTTTGGCACGCATACTTGCCGTATTGCCTCCGTCTCGTTGGATTGGTCGAACATTATGTCCATATGACGGCACTGGTCTTCCGTCATCATCCTCTCTACGACGATCGTCATTGCGAATACGTTCCACAATCCTGAATATCATTTAATGAAGAGGCAATTATGACAAATTATTACACTTAACTTTAATATGATATTCTGCCGTGCAACCGAGACTCCCGTAAAATACCGCCATTTCTCTTAAATGACCAGTTTCCGGTATGGCTGATGAAAGCCTAGCTTAGGTCAAGACCACTCTTGGAGGAAAGGACGAGAAGGGTGGGGCGGGGGAGGGTGGAGGAGGACAAGGCAGCGAGGCGACCGCTTTTGATTCGAGCTAAACACATCCTTTCCGAACAAACGATAAAAAATAGCCACAACTTTTGATGAGATTGTTGAAAGGCAAAACAATTTATAATTCGTTCGCTTTCGTCTTCGTTTCTGACTTAAACTGCGCTCACACTCATATGTCGCTTTCCCTTGAGACTTCGCTACCCTTAGAATATTTTCAAAAGATAACCTTCGCTCACATATTATACGACAAATATTCATAATCATTACGGTAGATGTGACTGGGACGTTGGAAAGACTGAAGCATTTTAACTAACATGAAAAAATAAAACTGGGAAGTCTTACACTTACTTGGTGAACAAAACACTGCTAGCGAAAAAAGATTTGTTTAGATCCACGCCGCAAGCGTGTAACATCAAGTACCTACCTGCTATCCGGCTTCCTTTCCTTCGAAAGTGGTTCATTTCTGTCCCTTTGATAGCCATAAGAGCCGCCACTGCTGGAGGAAGAACCACCGTAGCTCCTAGAGGCAGTACCGTTCGCAATACCTGGGTTTCGAGAAGGTGGTGGACCCTGATACCTGAAACAACAAACATTTTGCCACTTACACCATCAACGCTTAATGGACAAAAATAAAAAAGGCCGCTCGAACCTGTCACAGAAGATAGATATATTAGGTAAGAATATTCGTGAGCAAGTGAACCGTCATAACGACAAATAATAAGATATGAAGCAATAAGATTGGATTGGTTCAGGCATAAAGACAATATTTTAAAAACATTTTATTACAAGCTTTGACAACAGTAAGAGATAACCCTACCTCTGAGACAATATTGACAGTGGATTGAATAAACACGTGCTCTATTTATTTATCGCCCTTTCCGCTTTGAAGGAATTTCACTCCAAGTGACGTTCAAGTGCCATACCACAAACAACGTCATCAAAGGTTACTTCAGCGATCGCAACTGATAACATCATTCCTAATGACGAGATACTTGCCACCTTTTTTCAATGGCAGGCTAGCAAACTCTCAATCCACGTTAAAAGTGATCGTCATCCTGCATATCGAATGTTTCCGCCCTTCAAAATGCACTGCCTTACTCCCGACGTCTGTAAGTTCTCGAACGTCTCAATTTCCGCCTGCCTGTAAGGCTGTCAGTTTGGATGAACTGTCTCTGGACGTAAATCATGGGGAATCCTTACAGGACAGCAAGAAAGACGTTCTTGGCATCCTGCAAGTGCACAAGTGTTAGTGGTATATAAATAATACAGTTACGACAGGTTCAATGGAAAAGACAACCTGATATCGCCTGGAAGATATCTTTTCGTTGGAGCGGTCGGTGCCGACGGTATGCTTTGAGGGCATGTCTTGTTGGCGGCTCCATTGGGAGCAGACGCCACCTTATGTGTGCTTGCAGAAGTAGCAGATTGGTGAGTCGCATTCTTTGAAGATGACGGAACAGCCGCTTTCGATGTAGGGCGCACAGAGGACTGCGTTTTTTGAACACGCATCTGCGACCTTCAACAATACAATACTGCGACCTCTTACAGTGTTATATTTCAACCTTCGGCCATCATGCCCTTTTTTTCAAAACAGATAATTTCCTTAATAAAATACAAAATAAAGCATTTTACTTCCAAAAACATGCAGCTGTAAATCCATGCGACCACTTTTATTCTCTTTTCGCTTCAATCGATACTGGGCAGACATAGCCGGCAAGAAAAGCAATTGCAGTTGACTGCACCTGATTTATACCCCTCATTTCCCTTTGGTTCTTCACAGCCAGAAGAGAGATAAGGAACATCCTTTTTGAGTTTTCTGCCGCTGCGCTGCACATCCTCACGGTTCGTAAAACACCTCTCATGTTCAAGAAATTCATACTTCGAAAATTTGTTCAGGTTCATAAAACAGATTACAATTTTAAAAAGTCAGAGCACTCCATAAATGCTCAGTAGAAGTCCCCTGTGCGGTTAAATCCAAGAGTAAACATAAAAAAGTAGAAGAATACACTACCCAAGCCGAAGAAACACTTGCATTTGTTTCACTAAAAAGAACACCACAAAGTAGGTAATAGATGCGTCCTTCTATGAAGTCAGTTTGTTGTGCAAATTCATATCCAAAGTTCGCTTTCTCCAGTATTAAGCGAACTACGTCGGTGGGGGGAAGGGGGTGGGGAATTGCAGCGATGAAGAAACAATCCGCACTTTCGTGCCATTAAATAATTGCCAAATTTTCCCTTTGCAACCAAACAATTGCTTCATATCGAACGTTATTAATTACGACCCGCGAATTACATCATGTAAGACTTTACAAAAAATAAATCAACTCAACAAATCACCGTAAGTATGTTATGAAAATTTCTGTAAAACGTACTACTCAAATCTCCCCTCTCCCTTACTCTTATATAAAAAGTTTTCTTAAGCCAAGTTCTATGAGCAATCACAAAACACGATTCAAATATAGTTCTGTTTTAATTCTGCTCTGAATCTTTTATCTCTAATCTAAAGTTACATATGAAAATTTTTTGCACATTTTGCAGAAATTCATGAGCACTACCCTTCCTCATATTACGAGGCAAAAGATACTAAAGGTAACGAACACTGACGTGCGATTTCCTTCATTAGGAAGTGATTCTTTGTCGGTACGATAAGGCTTCTGCATCTGCGCTGTACTCTTGTTCGAAGGTGTTTTGACCATACCAATATCGTATTTGTTTCCACCTCCGGGCCTGAAATTAATTTCTGAACGATTTTAGTTATTGGTGCGAGCGAAGAAAGAGGAAAGAAAGGGAAGGGAAAACGCAACATTCTGATGCAGGAGATGCTATCCTACCTACAGGTTAGTCGCCAGTGTGCAAGTTAAGCATTTTTGAGTCGTCTCTCCAATATTTTTATCGAACGCAAAAGTGTGGGATGTGACTTACGCCATGCACTTGTTAGACGCTGATTCTATTATTAAATTTCATTAAAAGCGTCGCTTAATTATAGCTGGACGTTGCACAGACGCATTGAGACTTTTAAGTTTCAGCAAATCATTCAAAAGTTAATGAAACTAATGGAAATTTGCAGTATCCAGGGAACCTCACATCCTTCATCAAAAAAGTCAGCTAGAAACACAGTGAAAGGCTCCAAAATTCCTACGGTAAGAAATACGACAGAAGGCCACACTGCTAACAAAATTGGCCATCAGCTGTGCAATCGTCTGACACTCTATTGTCCTTTCTGGTGTCCTTCAACTTCCTTCGAAGAAAAAGTATAATATTACAGAAGAAACAACCAATATGAAATGTAATGTTTTTGATTGATATCTAAAGTTCCATCAAGTATCACTAAGGAAATAAGAAGAGAATTAAACCTGTCGTTGGGCGGCTTCGAAGATGCGCCGCTCGAGGTAGGTGCGTGATTGCTCTGCCCTTGAGATCTGTCACTGGAAGGTCTCGCCGGTAACGAATGTTTTCGATCGGCTGGCTCATTACGTACGCCCTCGGCATTCAAAGGCTCATAATATGGGTTCTTCTTTTTTGGTGGAGGGGGTGGTGATGGACTTCGTGGCGGTGATTCACCCCGCTGGATCGCTTCCGCCTTCAAGTTTTGATAATATCAACAGTAGGCTAAGACCATTTCAAGAAGGCATGTTTTTCACTAGCTGCTCATTTCGAGATAGTAGAATTTTGTTATCGGTAAACAAGGTCCTCACAGTCAGCGATATAGCCACGACCTAAAGGACAAATAGAGAATAATTAAAAGAGCAAAAAAGTGAACAGCCGTCTTTCTTTCATTTGAATTTAATGTCTTAAAGCAATAAAGAAACATTTAGCAGACCCCCTGGAGCAGAAGCAATGTGCAAGACAAAGCATTTCTCAGCAGATCAGATATATCGAGCTGCCATAACCGCGACCACTTTTCTAATGAAACCATGCTCTCAGATAATGCGTTATAATCGAGTTAGGCTCAATAATAGGTCCGTATATTTCACATCAACAGCATAAAGCTTGCAGCAACTTAATAAGTTCCTTACAAGATCGTTTGCATAAAGCAGAAATAGAGGAGGCCCTAGAACGCTACCCCGCAGTATCCCGCTGAACAAAGAAAGCAGTGAAGACAAGGCATTCCCAACTTTCACTCTGAAGCTTCCTCCGCATAAAAAAATCCTTCAACCAGGCTAGGACAGCGCCAACTGTTCCACACGCCTTCAGCTTAAGCAACAATTTCGGGTGGCTCACCCAGTCAAAAGCTTTGGCAAAATCAATATACACCACATCTGTTTGGAAACCGTTAGTGAGGGCTTCGTACCACTCACAATAGGAAGTCATGAGTTGTGTAAGCGCAAATTTTCTTTTAAGGAAGCCGTGCTGGTTACTGATAGCGTTAGAAAGATTAAGATGATTCAGGATTGATTTTCTCAGAGTAATTTCCAGCACATTATAAAACGACGACGTAAGACTAATGGGACAGTAAACGGGAACAGGTTTAATCGGGGCTTTTCCGGTAATGGTACTAAAATTGCAGTTTTCCGGGCATTTGGAACGGTGCTTAATACAAGACTATGCCTGAACAAAAGACATAAGGTGTAGCAAAGGCCTGTCGCAACTTTCTTGATGAATCTTGAAGATATACCATCTGAATTTATCACTGAGCTCAGAAATGGCCTCTCTAACTATGTCTAGGTCTATCGTGACGGTACACAGATGATGTTGCATATATTTAGGAAAAGGGGGAAGTGTATCGTTGCCCGCTTTAAAAACCCGGTTTTGCATAATCATCAGAGAGCGACCGTTCGTCGTCAGTGATAATAGTTCGAATGCAATGACGTGACCTGATTTTATAATTCATGTCTTTAAAGAATGCATCACGGTCATCAGAAAAAATTAGGCGTTTTTCATGGTTCCTCGCCCATTTCTTATATGCCTTGCGGTAATCTTTGGAGCATTTTCGGAATGCAGCCATTTCAATTGCTTTTCGTCGATCTTTCCACAGAAAATATCGCTTCGAAGCAATACGCTGAGGATAGGAAGGCATTTGAGAAAATAGAGCCTTATTTCTCCTCAGTGGGACAGCTTTCACATAACACGGTTCACTAATTCCAGAAATAGAGCATACATATCTTCTAAGCTACGACATGAACCGAATTCGAAATCTCAGTCATAGCCCAGCAGGCAGTCACTGATCTGAGCCCAATTGCAATGACCATAATCACGACGGCAGATTGCTACAACTGGCCGAGAACACCCAACAATTTTGAAGCCAATACCACAATGTTCACTTGTTCTAAAATTCGGGGTTGTGCGAGGATTATTATTAAAGCGGCATCCGTACAAAGCAACAAATGCAGCAAGCTGTTTTCACAAGTGGACCCATCAATCAGGCTAACAAGAGCACATTCTGCGAGCAAATCGTTCAACATATTTAAATCATGACTCCTCATTCGGGACAGTGGAATATTAAAGTCACCAACAATTACTGAGGCATACGCAACACAGCACCAGTCAGTCAAACAATTTAAAAAGTTTCCTGAAATCTACAACCCGGTCGACGATATGCCACTACGAAGCGGAAATGGTAAGCATTTGCGCAGCAAAAATCAACACACACCAATTCAGCGCCAACGCCTCACTTCCTTCAAATGAAAAATAACCGACAAACTGTTTTTTTCTTATAGACTGATTCATGTGAAAGCTAGATGTATTAAAGAAAGAAAAAAAAAGGAAGAAGGAAAGAAAGAATTTCAATATCGCTGCACAGCAAATCGCTCAAATGTCGTAGTATACACAGCTATCGCAATGAATAGAAAAACCATTTAATTCAGTCGGAAATGACCACTCTTTATTGCACAACAAACAAATCTTCATACCTCTTTCCCCTCTTCCCAACCTTTCAAATTTAACGCGACTGCGCCTTCACTCCTATAACTGTTGCCAACCATTCTTTTATACTGAATGTTACGACAACCAGAGAATGCAGCAATAATGAATTATATATTAGTACGAAGAAAAGTAGAGCCCATGAAATTTTCCATAAATGTCGTCAAACGTTACTTCAGTCTGATAACGCAGCAAGATCGAACTCATTTTTCAAAATCCTTGCAATCAGCTGCACAGCACTACGATATTTGCGCTCACATTGTCCAACGACGAAGACAATATCCGATCTTTGAGAGCAGCCGTCGTTTTCACTACTACAAACAATTCACCGCGTACTTTCGAGGAAACAGAAGCATAAAGACCTTTTTCATTAGCAGTGAGAAGTCGATGGCAGAGCTCGAAGGAACTGGCCTTTTCTTGACCATAGGCTGAACCGGCGGTGGCCTCTTCTTGGCGCTAACAACGTTCTTCGACGATGGACCCGGACCTGGCGAATCCTCCTTCCTGAACACGCTCATTAAAACAGTAAAAGCTGCAGAAGCGTGTCAAACGAGTTGGCACAATATGTGGTGCTCTTGCATTCCGGTCATTTGAACAACCCGTTTCACAAATTAGTATCAAAAATATTGCATCAAAAACGATGTCTTCATCTGTTAATTCATTCGGTCGAACGCACCCCGAATACTGTAAAACGCGCATAATTTTTCCCAATCTTAAACAAAAGCATAAGATGTTATCCTGAGGGGCATTACATATGCACCAAATTTCGACATCCTACAGCTTCAGCGACTACCGAGTTGAGACACAAATATGACCTCATAATAATGTACTTTCATAAAGCAAATCTAAATAAATTGAATCGTTCGGAAATATTAGCTTTATATATATGGAAAAAATATAACATTAGCTTGATGAACAAATTTTTTGCCGCGTTTTGAAGCTTCAGAATTTTTCAAGAATGTTTCACACGAAATTTCATATCTTTGTCGGTATCACATGGAATTTCATAATTTCTGTCGTTGTTTTTTGCAAATTCGCTCGCAAGAACACATCAATCGATGCCCGTCTTTGATAAATGTGTCCGTCCACAAGACAGTTTCAATTTAAGAACCACTGAAGCTAGAATTATAAAATTTAATCATCCTAACGAAAATCAAAGGATAACCCCCTTTGTCGCATTTCATACTGAAACATCAACCTTAAAAGAAGTTAGAGGTATTTATATTCAGGAAAAAATTGCATCCATTTCACACAGGTGAAGATGCGAAAAAAAAGGAACTTTTCTGGAAAACCTGTGCATGCCGTTTAGTAAGTCAAGATGTGAAGCATTATCTCATATATGCGAATGGTTGATCAGCAGATGCGAATACAAAAGCACATATCACGCCCGCTTCTCTGCAGTATTCATCTTTTTTTTGTAAGTTGACCAGTGCAAAATAAATGCGAATTCTTTAGCATCTTGAAATGTCTATAACTTCTTTTATAACTGATCGGTCAATGAAAGTTTATGGTATATTATATGAGGTCAATCTACAGGCCACATTATCTTTGCTAAATTTCTTTATGTTAACTTCAGTTGTTGCCGGAATGGGATTGTCAGAAAAAAAAGAAAAGAAAAAAGAAAAAACAGACACACGCACATATGCACGATACTTCCAACATATAGTTTGACCGCAAAAATCTAATACAACTGAAGAATACTAATACAAAATCTAATGAGGAACACCCATTCGTAGCTGTGTACTTAAATTATTTCGGCACAGAATTAAAGAAAATCTCTATTATGCTCCATGAACCACGTTGAAGACAAAATTCCATTAAGACTATATTCGTTTGAAATACATTCAAGTATTGTTGCTTCAATAATTTTCATGAATCTCAACAACAATAGATCAGTACCATTATAGAAGAATTAGGGGGACAGACAGGAAAGGGAAATGAGCTTATTCTGTAGAAAACCGGGAAGAGATTACTGAAGATAATAAGCCTGCAATAACAATTCAAGCTCAAATCCTACATTAAAAAAAAAGTTATGCCTGACTTCTTGAAGTTCCATTTTTATAAAATGGTAAAACTGCCATTCTCCTCATCCCCTCAATAAAGCACTTATTTAATGCAGCAACATTGTGAAGTAAACAAAAATTTGGAAAAGAGCGACAAAAATTCAATTCCTTCAGAGTATATTCAACAAAAACCGCGAATTCTTCAGACTCGTCGAAATATATGCTTTTTCATTCGTGTGTTTCATCCGTTTCAAAATAAAAACTTATAAATTCGATAAACTTCTCAAATCATATTAGGGAGATTAAACTACATCCAAAAAATAATCACTGATTACACCGATTGCATGAAGCGTGAAAATGACTGATTAATTACTATCCCATATCTACGAAACAAATCACTCTTGATCTAAACACAATACTAACTACAGCAGTACATAAGCATTAATTAGCCCCCTCCCCTCTCACCAAATAGGAATCACATTGCTATGCAAAAAACTTCTGAGGTTCATTAATCGTGAGCCGTAAAGAAAAACACTCGAGAGATTATTGAATCACAGAGAAAAAGGTGCTTACACCGAAAATCGGGTTTTTCGAAAAACACCCTCGCTTCCCTTCTCACATTTTTTTTCTAGTTCTACATTTTTGGCACGGCTCCAACAGATTGTATATTAAGGCGAACAAAATTAATGGTGGTGCGAGCGAAACACGCTGAAGCTTTTCTGCGACAGTGCAGAAATCATTCAAAACTTCAACTACCTGTAATTCGCTAATTTTAATCGATTAAGGTAGCCAGTCAAAGTAATTAAGTCAGTTCTCAATGACGGTAGAGATGATTTAAAAGATTCATTAAACTTACGACAATCTGCCCACATGATATGGAGACCACTTCGAGTCGAAGCGTTTCTGAAATCCAACAAGGAAGAGGGGGGAAGGGAGAGGAGTGTGGCGATAAGAATTCGAATCGCCCATTCTGCTTGTTGGCTTTTCGATGCTATTCTGTACAGAATAGACCCAATCCCATTCAACGTTTCCACTACTTTGCGAACAAGCTTTAGCTCTCGTAACTCATTGAGAGGTTGCATAAAACGCCTCACTTATCGCATTGCTGCGAATGGTTAAAGGAAGGTGCGCTGCGTAGAGGTGGGACAACTTATCTAAAACTGCGGCCCTCACCAGGAGTTTTCAAATGTTCATGAATTGGGACACCCCTTGCCCAGACAGTAGCAATTAATTTGTGCAACAAACAACCGATCAAAAAAATTGTGATGGTTGTGCTCATGAAAAATTGGGACATTCAATAGGTACTTTAAAACAGCAACAACAATGGTGCAGTATCGAAACCTGAATGCTAGCTGGTCCTCCTGGCTGCGTTCGCCCTCCCATTTGGCCATAAAGCCTTTTTTCTTCGGGTGTTCGAGCATTGTCTTTGTTGGCTTGGCGGGCTCGTTTCTGCTTGTGCTTTAATAAAAAGTTTCATTAATGAGCCTTACTGACCATCAGCAAGGCGGCTTGAAATTATTTAATTGCCGATGGTCGTGTATATTTTTCACAATGGAATCATAATAAACATTTCACTTCATCAGCTGTTACAATACGTTACATTTTAACTCACAAAAATATACTGTTATAATCATTCCACTTCGAATATTTACAGTGCACGCTTAAAGCTCTTAATGAAGGACGAGGAAGGAAACGTGGAAAACTCTCTGAAAAGTAGAATTGGATGGGCTGCATTGGCGGTTACCATAGTTTGAGCTGCACTTTGCCCTGTCCGACTGCAAATGAAATGCGGCTGCACGGATGGAGTGACCGAAAAACGCTCATGCCGAGGAGGTGGCAGATCCACTGGGAAGAACCGCAAGGGAGACTGCTAATGCACTTCATGTGGGCAAAATAGCTTTATGAGACGGCTGCTTCGGTCGTCTGGCTGCCTATATTTTTCAGTACAGCACACAAGAATCTGCCGCAAACGTTCATATGGCGCTGCGTGGACAGTAACCATGCTTCGGTCTTTTGTCGTGCTAGTTACTGTAGAATTGTATCAGTGCGTTATGCCCATTATATAGCAATTCGTGCCAATTCGCCAACTCGCTTTTGCACGTAAGAAACCGACAGTGATACGAGGTTGGAGGAAGGTACCATTGTGTTAAAGGTTGAGAGGTCCAAGTCGACAATGGTGTCCAGCAACTTCTCAGGATGTAATGCATTTTGGTTTAGTTAATCTCACCCCATGAACAGCTAAATTAAGGAGAGTTTCTAGGCTTCACTACTCAGGCAGGAGATGGGATGATCGGTGCGATTCAGCACCGCAATACCTGTGAGTAAGCAGTCTCTGATCAAGAGTCTTAAAAACCTTTGCCACGACGGGTAAGCTCTCGCAAGGAAAGTTGCATTGGGAGATTAGTCAACTGGGGGTTTTGAGGCTGATTATTACTCAGCAAATCATCATTTCTTTGCTGGTAATAAGATGTTCCACAGATAAAGGTCTGGCAGCTCTGAGTTCAGGGTTGCCTTAGCAGCTTGCTTTTGGACCACTTTGCACCAATAAATCAAGCGAATACCGCTACCGCCATGACGCGATCGGTGCCCTACTAAAGAATTGTTACTCATCGATTTTTCTCTGCTGATCATCGTCAGAGCTCATTTCCTTTGAATGTGCCGCACAGCTCTGCTCTGCTAAATCGAATGCGGAAAAAAGTCGATCATTGGCGTCTGGCTCAGAAGAGGCAAATGAGTCAGTTTGGAGCTCTTTGCTCATCATTCTTTGTTCCCCAGATGGTCCAATAAGGTCATGAATGAGATGCTTATCCTGCCGCAGTAGGTCACTGCTCTCAGTCACCATGACTATTAAATTAAACATTAATGGGCCTAGTGCCGCTTCTGGCGGATTTGATGTGGTTCTTTTTTGAGGAATTCGCTATGACAGCTTGCGCCGCAGAATCGAAAGGCAGTCAACTCATCAGTCACGGTCCTATCAGTCTAGGTAAGATCTTTGCTTGATCTGTGAAAAGACGTGTCACACCACTCAGCACTTCGATGCCTCTGCAATGGATGTTTCACTTCTCGATCGCTGTGGCTCTACGATTTTTTGGATTACACCCTTCGGCGTTCGTTCGATCAACTGAGTAACAGCTAGAGAGGCATACACGAGAGCATCCTCTCGTGCAAGCGCCCAACAAGCAGAACTCCAAACAGTCGCTAAGCTCACTCTACTGGTGAATTACTGATTTAAAATGGGAACAAACGAAAACAAGGCTTTTCTTAGTAGGCTGTCGCTAACCGAAATTGATAGCAAAGACATCTACTTGAGGAATAAGGCAATCTACATCTCTCGATAGAATGGGAATTTGTCTTCCACTTTAACCAGTTGCCATCGAATGCCAGATTTGGCGGACACGCGGAAAAATATAACCCATGCATGCGGGGGTACGATGATGAACCGTTAGTCTATCATTGGATCTACGGGCATTTTCAAGACTCCATGGGAGACCAGTGGTTTGCGCAAGTTCTTTTACGACACCTTGCCTCACCCGCACAGTGACATAGTATCAATGTTACCGTCACGTTAGCGGATGCGCCATGTTTCATCCTGTTCTGTCCCTCAACAGATATGAACCTTTCGATGCCACCATTTGCATTGCGGAAGCATGCAATGCTTCCATAGGCAAATAAAAAGCCGAAAATGCGATTTGATATTTTTAGATGCAGTCTTTTCGCAAGTCTTCGAGGCACTGCAAAGGCGAATGCTTTATAAATATTTTCCGCAGAGAGGTCGTAATGAATATTTTTCTTCGACAGTTATGCTGTCCTCAGCAACACCACTCTACACTAGAGGATAAAGCTTCACCCTCCGCAACGTAATTGTAACTCTGGCAAGTCCAAGCTGAATCTGAGAACATAAACTTCAGACAACTTCCGTTCATTCAATTACTGGAATGTATTAAATCAAATGCTGTGTAAAGACAGCACGTTTTACCGGACAAGCAAAAAGCTTGCAGAAGATCGCGACTCTTTTCGCATTTTTTGGTCAACGGCAATCTTAAACCTTTAACAATCGCACAGTCTATTTGATCTCCACAAATAACTCATATTCTTTGACCTATACTTGGCATGCGATGCTTTCAAAAGAAGAGAAACGCATGAACATACACAGTGCTTAATCTCCCTCTTAAAATCCACTAAGCGAATTAGAAAGGCGGAAGAATCAAGTGAGGGTGGGAGGTGGAAAATGAAACAGACAGACTTATCAATGATCGATTGGTTAATGTCAGCAGAACGCCCATACACCACTCAGTCACCCCATAAAATTAGATATTCTTTTCCATTCGCATTCACAACGCCTCACTAGCAAATAATGAAAAAATATTCAGTTCACACACAAGGCAAAAAAAGTAAAGAAATTTGACAATATTATTAGTGAGAGAAAACTAAATGAAGGGAAGTAGTGGTGATCAAGTAAGGTGTTAACGGAAAAATGAGAAAGTAAGCGACGGTTTGTGCAAGAATGCGATGCACTCAGTAAAGAAGATAGTAGCGTCGAAAGACAAAACAGCACGGCATCCCACACAACATTAATGATCTGTAACAGAAAAGAAACTGAAGGAAACAATATACATTGCGGCCTATCATATAACAAAATTTCAGCAAACAGACGACTATTATGCGCAATTTTCAGCAGGTTATTTCCCTTGGTTCTCTCTAGAAAACATTAAAATTAACTCTCTCATTGCGCTTTATGCAAAAATTAGCAACTATAAAAAAACGACCAACATGAAGTGTCTAAGACTGTTCTGTTTGTTGATGGCAACACGATGACGACCCATCGCCTTTCTCTCTTCGGCAGTTGGGGCTAATTTGTCGACTGCTTTCTTACGTTCCAGCGCTTTCATAACACTACCGCGTAGTTCCGTGCATTGACGATCAAACTCTTCCTGAAAGTTTCGCTTGATCTATGCACTCTGAATTCTCGAAATACGCTTTCCTGCCATTAGCATTGAAACAGACCGGTGAACACAAGTGTGGTTTCCTTTTCACATTCGCGTTTTATAGCAGTTGCAATGACAACAACTGAAAACAGAAATACGAACCTCTTCGCGATATTGAAGTCTTTTTAAGTGCTCTTCATGTTCACGATCGTTGCCGTATTTCTGCTGCAGTTCGATTGGTGTTGTGCCGAACTGTTTCGCGAGTTTTTTATTCGCCTGAATAAATAGCCTTAACGATACAACTCTGCACTGACAACTAAAACATGTGGTACATTTCAAGAACAATACCAACTCACATTTCGAAAGAAACTAGAAAATAGAACGTTGAAATATATCTGCTAATGAAAAAACATTTATCTTATCGAATCAAACTGAAATCGAGTGTCAAAAACATGCTAGAAGAATGCGTTTAAAGATAAAGCATGCAGCAAAATGCCACTTTACTAATACGCACGTTTTCATCAAATGCTTACAAATATGAACGGATACTTTCCAAATGGGTCATCAAAATCAGTACTCTTCATAAAACAACACAAACCTTGCCACCAAATGTCGTCTGAAGTCTCATTTGTATTAGCCTTTCTTTTTGCTGCTGTTTTTCAATTGTACGCTTTCGTTCCTCTTCTTTTTTCTTTTGCATAAATGCAGCGATCCTGTCACTCATTTCATCGCCCTCTTGCTTTGAATGCTTCAACTTTGGAATCGAAAACTGCAAACGTATTAATTACCCAATGAAAACACTTCTAGCTGAAATATGGCAAAATGGATTCCATTTAAATCTAAAAACTGATTTCGTTTACTTCACAAAGTGTTCAGCGACGAAAACAGGCAACAAATATAGGTTACAGTAATAAAAACGCCAAAAGGTCTGTCGCTATATATAATTCATTCTCCCTTCCCCGCCAATGTTGCAAAAATGATGTCTACCACGCGCTGATTACACAGCCGATCAATTGCACAAATAATCAAGAGAAAATGCGCTGCTGATTTATGTTTCGCTTGCAAAGCAAAACTTAATTTCCAGTCTTATGACATCTCTAAGCAATCATAGTTTTTGCAGGCTTAAATCGTCGCACAATCAGACAGCCACGTCGATATTGAACAGCGGGTGAATTCCAACAATTTTTCTGTTCAAAGGGGAGGAGGGGGAGGGGACAGAAGTCGATAGTGTAGCATTTTGAACAAAAATTTGGAAAAAAAGGAGAAGTTAAAAATGCAAGGCGAAAACTGTTACAGTCGTTAATAAAACATATTTGTCAATTTACCCCATTTGTATCGTCCTACGTGATTTCACCTTTGCGATGGACAAGAAAATTAGGATATTTCCCTTTACTCAATAAAAACAATCTCGAGCGCCAATATTTTTCAGTCTGAAAACTCGAAAGGTGCTAAGTTTTCATGACAAAATTTGTTGGAAGGATATATCTTCTTGTAGGAAATAAATTTCGGCCTCATCAACCAATTAGATGGAGGAATAGAAGATCGAAAATCACAGGTTGCAGCAAACAAAAAACACAGGAAGAAACATGACATAGACAAGTGAGGCGCAAGGAAGCCATGTGACTTGTCGGAAGCAAACATCTTACTGATAAATCTACAATCTCAGAGCAAGCGTTTAGGAAATGGGTAAACTGAACCTTCGGCTTCTCTGGTGGTAGTGGAGCGGCCCTTTTGGCCGCTTCTTTAGCGTTTTTGCGTTCCAAGATATCGCGCTCATTACGGATTCGTTTTGCCTGCTCGGTGGTTTTGTCAATCGCCTTAATCTCCTTCGAAGCGTTTTGACTGTTGTTACTCGCTTGCTTCAAGATCTCATCAAAAAGGTCCATCACTTTTAAGATTAGCGCTGCAAAAGGAGACTATCATAAAATGAACGGAAGTTTCTGCATTACACGTAGAACGCTTCGTATACAGTTACATAGCTGTGCATACGACACTTGAATTAAACGACGCTTCAACATATCACACTCATAACTGCGAATAGCAAACACTCAAACATCAAGCCTTTTATAGCAAGTGAAGAGGGCTGTTCTAATAGCGTGGATACTCACCTCCTTCAGATGATTCTACGTGCGCAAAACTGGTGAACCTCAAAACATCAATCGAAACTATCAGCAATGAAGCTGCCTCCGCCCACTGCGACGAGAGCGGTCGTTTAGTAGAAAAGTTTAAGGGACGAGCACTTTACGTCTTTCCTCCCACCTCGGAAGTAACAGATGAACCTTACTCTCAGTTACTTACGACGTGGGCGGGAAGAAGTGCAGAGTTGAAAGATGTGGGGATATATTTGGAATGAATTACAGTGCCGATACCATTCTCAGCAGAATGGATCGCTTCGATGATTCTGGACTATACGGGTATAGGCGAAAGGCACCGATGGAAGCAAAAGTAACAAATATAATTATGCCTCAAAATAAAAAAAGTTCAAAAGCCGAACGTTATCTGTAAGCAAGTTGAAGAAGTTCGCAGAATTGAATCGCCGTTGTCGTTTTCACGTTGCTGATCGAGAGATGAAACACTAACTGCTTGAAGTTTTGCAGACACGATCATTGACAAAAAAAGTTGCCGCGCTTATTGCAACTACATTTAAACACATTGAAGCAACAAAGACAAATCACCTGCACGTCTTTCCTTCCACCTCGGAAATAGTAGATAAAATTTCACTTTCTCCACTATTTCCGAGGTGAATGAAAAGAAATGCAAGACGATGAAATTTGGGCCACACTACACATTGAATATAACCGATAAGCGATTCACTTCAATGGAGTCATTCACATATTCAAATACCCAAATCAACGATTAAATATTATCTTCATTGGCGCAGGCACTCTTTACAGAACACACCTAAATACATCGATGATAATGAGTATTGCTTGAAATTTTGCACATCGATGAGCAATAGAAATGGTTCGCCAAAAGACGCTGGCGCTGTATATTAATGAAGATAAATTGAACATAGGTGAAAAATAAGAACGAGTAAAAATGTGGCTAATGTCATCAGCACAAAATTATTTATAATATAAAAAATGATACATACCTATACATTTATTCCTACTAGAAGAAATTCCAACAAAAATTTAGCAATTATGAGTGCGCCATCGAAATATCCTTAACAATACTCAATACAGTTTGCTGCAGACTCACTTTAATCGAGTGTGAATAATTCGCCTTAGTTCAATGGCATCTCCCTTTCGAAAAAACTTCAGAATCATTTTCCTGATAAGAAAGATATTTAAACGCACTTGAGATACCACTGAAGATTCTCCAAGTAACACACATCGAAATTTCAAAACCACCCTATCATCTAATTTCAATTATATTGTAAGCTGACAATCAATGCACATTCTACCTAGTTAATAAGGAAATCTACTGTTCATAACATTTAGAGAATGCATGTGTTTAAAAGAGTAAATTTAAAAAAGCATAGAACATGGTTCTTGCAGCTGAAGCTTCTACTACATTCCCGGCAAAGTCTTCACAGCAGACACGCAAATACCTTTCCTGGAATTTGGGAAGCTTTCCGCTTTCCCTTCTATTGAAACGTAAGAGCACGGTGCCAGAAATTCTATGTTCTTCGAAGGCAGCGAAGAGAAAAAGCAGGTGATGACAAGTTCATCCTTCTTGTCTGACGGGATGTTCAAGGAACGCCGCAAAATCAGCAATTATGCTCTCAGCAAACAAAACCTGCCAAAGATTTCATTAGATTCACCTACAGCCTATTGCTGCAGGCATACCAACCCACTCAGAGAATGCGTAACGAAAAGCTTTCAAGTACATGTGTAAAGGAAGAAAAATTAACCAAAAAATATTAGGATCTTTCAAAGACCGATAAAGCTGAATCCACAAATTCCGCTTTTGCGAGATAGGAAAAGGCTGCTTTTGATGAGAAAAGTTTTCCACTGATAAAAATACGCGAAGTGTCAAAAAATATGAAGGTTTCGAGGGGCTCTCCTCATGATTTCGTGCTATTTTCGACATTTTACAGCTCTTGTTCACCATCTCCTTACAGCTTATTCTTGAAAACCCTAATATTCTCTGCCCTTTACATTAATTAGGCGAGGGGGGAGGTGGGAGTCGAGGTGAGGAGTGATGTGCTCCGATGGACAAAAAGACATTTCACCAACTTACGGAGTTGATCTGAAGCACGAGAAAAACAACAGGCCATATTCATTCTCTTTTCTTTTCCTCCCTCTTATGTGCAAAAAATTAACGAGAAAGGATGGGAAGGGGGTAAAAGTTGAGAAATAAGTTGATGAACTGATAAGATATGCGCTTTTGCATGCTGCTTATCTCATTTGTCCGCTTCAGAGGGTATCGAGAAAAAACAAATTATACCATCATATCCGATCGCCCAAACAAACAAGCTTCCATAATTGGTTTCACGAGTTACACAAATGATCTGGTTTTCGATGATCCGATCGCACTAAAGTGAAACTCCTATCGATGTAAAACATCTTTTGGCACCATTTAAATGTCTACAACCCTTCTCGCAAATTAAGTAACATGAAATATAGTGTAGAAGGCCACCTCCAGTTTGCACTATACCTGTACACCTACTTTTAACGGTTGCCCACTTAAACTATCCGGCAGACAGACAGACGCATATATAGACACAAATGACGTCATCGTAATGTGCATTTAAAAAACCATTTTATAAAACGCATAAAAAGATTATGATCGAAAATACAAGCGCAAATTTCGATCTATGCAAAGCCTTCTAGCCGAAACATTAAACAGGTAGTGAACAATAGATCAGCAGGAAATTTCCCAATAAAAGATATATTTTTCAGTCTAAAAATTTCTCATTTATGGAAAAATAAAAAGCAAAGGATCTATTTTCGAAAGAGTAGTTTAAAAAACGGTATTGTTGAAGAGAATAGAAGCGAAATTCTTTAGAGTAGCAACTCACGACAGTAAGCTAGCGATAACGGAAAGAAGACTGCATAAAATGAAGCTCGAGCTCCACGAGTTGCCTCTTATCGACCCGCTCAATAAGCGAACACATACGATGCTTGCTGCGTGAACAAATTTAAATCGGTATTGCTGGTGCGTATAGCCAGTAACAAGTGAGCCGAAATACTTGTCGAGGTAGAGGGGAGAATGCCAACAGAGATGAGCGTATCTAGAAACGAGAGTGACAGAGAAAACAAGCGAATGAAATGATTGCACACGTCGAATATTTGCGAATAAACGAATGCGTTTTCAGAAAACAGCTAAGAACACTTTCGTCGATGCCACTGATTAAGTAATTTTGCTTATTTTTTGAGTGTATCGTTTGTAACTTTCTTATAAAGAAAAAAAACGGGGGGGAAGAGAGTGACGAGACGAAACGAGGACGGTGAACGGAGTTGACATGAAAACCTATAAATGCTACATCGATGATTGGGCACCCTAGTCTACGGGAAGGGGATGAATGCCGAGTGACACAACACAGCAACAGTAATTAATGCACATTTATGCATCAGCTATTAAGACTCTATGTGTTGTCTTTTTTACCCTTCGAGGATGGGAAAGGCAACAGGATGGGAAAGGCTTATCTATGTGCCTTGCTGCGATCCCCTCCCTCTCCTTCACTCCTCTACCACCGACGCTTAGCGTTATAGCCACAAAACCTTCTAGTAGCGTTCAATCAGCTAAGTCACAGGATATAATTATACTTTTCAGGTGACTGAAGTTCAAATTCTAAATTCAATGCAGCATTGCTGGAGTGCCTTAGTCAACTGACCAATGGTCACTACATATTGCAGAATCTGGAGCTGTGTGTGTCCAACTGTCATCATCAACACTCCTAATTACGAGGCTGTACGATCGAGTTGTAGAGAATGCACATCGATGTTGAACGAAAAAGAACGAGTGGAAGCGTCAGCATCGTCCGGAAGAACGCTACGCGTACCGTCAACAACAGATTTAAATGTTATAAAGCATACCTCACCCACAATACCAGCATACCACCATTCTCACACCAAACACGCCAACCATCGAGCAGCAACCTGCAACAGCTGATCTCGTTCCACAAATTCAACACCTATATACAGCATGGTTCATCCCAATCGACAGCTTTTCCAGGCAGGACAAATTTCGGACTCTTGCAGCCAAATATCCTCATCGAAATAATCTCATATTCGTGCTTGTGAACATATGCATACCCGATGGATGCAGTAGTGAAATCCGTTTTTCACTATTACATCGATGGAACATCAACTCTGTATTCCGTTGGAAGTGTATTTGTGGTGCGCCAACTCTATAGATGATACAGAGAGTTTAAAAAGTGCTGAGAGCATCGTTTAACTTTACCACTGTAGCTCAATGAGCTTGAAAAATTGGAATGCAAAGTTTGAGAGTGAAAAGTTACGCAACTAAAAAAAACAAAAATATTCGTTTTGGCAAATCCGCAATTAAAAATATTTGGTGAATTTGGGAATAATCTGAGCAGTTTTCGTATTCTCGATTTCAGCTTGGCTATAGGGGTTTGCATAAATATTCTAGAAAATGCATCGACTAATGGGTGGAAAAGTAATAAGTATCGCTAGACCCTGCCAGCACTATCCAACATGCGATACGAGTACTAATACATAATACTCTGAAATCACCGCCTCCTCAATAATCAACCCTTCGAGGAAACCGCTGTATATCTTTGGCACAAATAAAAAAACTCCGACTCAAGAAACTTTCCCGGCAAAAAATTGGGATTTTTTTTCACATATTTGGAACATCACATATTGTTGTTATATTTTACCAATACATCTCTGGGAAGACAACTGCCCTTCTCTTAACAGTTCCTACTTATAAAATTTTGGGAATTTTGTGGTGGGTTTCATTCACGACAACAAAATGACTGAAATTCGAAATTTAGATTGTCTGATAAAAGATAAAAAAGTTGGCAACTATCTCCTTCAAATTGACTTGCAAAAGAGTTACTAAGCGTGTCGGAGTTAGTGTTTGGCATCATGAACAATTCAACTTGGTTCATATACAGAACGCTGTTGTTGACACCAGAAAAGTTGAAGTGAGATGGATTTAAGAAGCTTCTTCAGGTGCTAATAGTTGAGGCCAGTTATCGATTTATTATGTGTGCTTGTTTGCTCGTTTCTTGACGCAGTCTTTCTGTGCGATATTATCAACTTTGCCCTTGATAATTTGACGGCATAGGGGCAAATAACTATTTGCGTGGAGGGGGGAGCGGAGGGAGCGGGAAAATAGCAGCAAAGATCTTTCAAGGACATACCTTTGTCAATATTCAGCAAAGAAGGAGACCACTTTCCAAAATGAAGCTTCTAAGAAACATCGTAGCGATGGAATCAGATTCCTCAAAACCCATTTTGAGCTCTAGTGATTTCTACTACGATGCCGAAAGAATTGCAACTCATTGCTGTTGAGTCACCTTAAGAAGCCTATGTGGGAGGAGAGGGGGGAGGGGGGAAGAAACAAACCAGCGCGAAAGCAGGAATGTGGCCCTCGCAGGTGTCAGAAACCTTTGCTCTGTCGCAACCAAGTGACATGAATCATCCCCAACCCCATAGAAGGCAGGAATTTTCAGTGCTATTGGGAAAGATGGGACTCACACTGTAATGGCCAACCAAGCCGCAACGTTTATGAGTTTTGAACAACTCTTCCCCCTCTTAAATACCTACCCTTCAGCGCTTCCGTTATTGTGCTACATCACGCTGACATATGCCGGGAACAAGCAGATGAATCGCTGTGCATGTTCGAATGAACGAACTTTGCTTGAATGCGGTTTCGTCGGGTTGCTGAGTCTGGTCGGCAAACCTTTAAAAATGTTGCAATGAGTACCACCGTAAGTCGTATCGTAAGTACGCAAAGAACTGTAAAAAAACGTGTACTATATTCCAAGAATGTGAAATTCGTTCACAAGTATGAAAGGTAAAGGGAAAAATGTAAAATATGGTTGTGAATAATTGTCCAACTTAATTGTGGAATATTCATGTCTCCTTTCCTAATGATCTCCGCTATTCTTTTTTCTTTCCTTTTTTTGATGTTTTAAACGCGTGGCTGCGTGTTCTTTAACGATTACAGATGCGTTTCCTGTTTCTTTGCATATTTATTTTGTCGAACGCGTGTTCCATGCTTTATTGCAAATAAAAATGTTTTTGTTTGTTTGTGTGCATATAATGAAACACATCCTGCACTCCATGATAATCGATCTGGATTTACTCACACATCCGCAATCCCTTTGTCTCATCGGGTCATCACACACTGCAAACAACGAATTCCAACAGTGTAGGAAAGCCATACGAAGCTAAGTGAACTGTCTTCAGAATCGGACCATCAAAGAGCATAGCACACATGAACCTAGCTAAGAACTCAACAGAGCTCAGAACCAAAATGTTTCCTTAACAGAAACATAACTAAGAACTTAAACCTCGGGCAATGCTTACGATGTTTGTTTGAGAACAGTGTGCTTACCCTCTACTACAATTCTCTTTGTTTCTCTGGCTGACCAGAGTCAACTTGGTCATCGTTTCGTGCAGCCCGCGATTGTAAACTTTTGAGAAAACAGGTAGTGGTTGTGAATAATTGTCCAACTTAATTGTGGAATATTCATGTCTCCTTTCCTAATGATCTCCGCTATTCTTTTTTCTTTCCTTTTTTTGATGTTTTAAACGCGTGGCTGCGTGTTCTTTAACGATTACAGATGCGTTTCCTGTTTCTTTGCATATTTATTTTGTCGAACGCGTGTTCCATGCTTTATTGCAAATAAAAATGTTTTTGTTTGTTTGTGTGCATATAATGAAACACATCCTGCACTCCATGATAATCGATCTGGATTTACTCACACATCCGCAATCCCTTTGTCTCATCGGGTCATCACACACTGCAAACAACGAATTCCAACAGTGTAGGAAAGCCATACGAAGCTAAGTGAACTGTCTTCAGAATCGGACCATCAAAGAGCATAGCACACATGAACCTAGCTAAGAACTCAACAGAGCTCAGAACCAAAATGTTTCCTTAACAGAAACATAACTAAGAACTTAAACCTCGGGCAATGCTTACGATGTTTGTTTGAGAACAGTGTGCTTACCCTCTACTACAATTCTCTTTGTTTCTCTGGCTGACCAGAGTCAACTTGGTCATCGTTTCGTGCAGCCCGCGATTGTAAACTTTTGAGAAAACAGGTAGTTTCTTTCACCTAACCAACACAGTGAAATTACTTGAAAGGTGCTGATGTATTGGTTGAAAATTATCTCATTTTTCTGGCGTTTCGAAATTCACAGATTATTGAAAGCAACGCTCTCGAGCGTAGCCAAATTACTCCCTCCTGTTAAACGCCTATTTCATCTGTCCACCACTTTTTGATAATCTATATAGAAGACCGTGGATTCAACTTTCAACTCGCGACAACCTATGATGGAGAAAGGAACCTCAAAATCAACTCCACCGAAGGATCTAAGCAAATTACCTGACGCCAGACTCTCCTAACCAAGTTAAGCTTTCCTATCTGCCTCGGTTAAAGGAATGGAGATTTTCGCTATGGCTACAGAAGTTTACCCCAGGTGGTTGGTAAACTTTTAAAAATATAGCGATGAGTATTGTAAGGCACATGATAAACTGGATTCATTGTGTTCTGAGTGGTCGAAATTCTCGAATTGAAGTGGGGAATCCATTTCCCCATCATACGGTATCGTCAGTGGTGTCTCATAAAGCAGCGTATTTGTCCCCACGTTATTCCTAGTGTATGTGAATGACGTTAAGAATGGCTTGATTAGTTCTGCTATTGACTAGAATTATAGAGCGTTCAGTGATCTCTTTTTAGGTTAGAGAGAGCTTCAGCGTGACTTAGGCGGTCTCGCCCAATGGTTTAACGCTTGGCAATAGGATATCCATCTCAGAAACTGTCGGTTGTTGCATATTGATTTGAAGCACGAATGGCCTGTATGGTTTCGATTCCTACTGCCGCTTGCTTCCGAGATTTGGGAGTGTTCGTTGACGAATCTTTGCATTTGAAGCCACATCGTGAATCTGTGACAATTGAAGGCTGCAAGATGGCAGATTGCATTGAACTGATAACTCAATACAGCTGGATGAAACGTTGCAACGTGCATTGCTTGCTGTCGTCCTACTCTTGAATATGATTGTCCATTTTGATGGCCGTTTTTGAAGTCGGTCAAAGTCGGTTGAAAACATTCTCGACTAAAAATCTCTTGAATATCGTTGCTTTGCATTACATCTTATATTGTATTTCAAAATTATTAGAGCTTTCTCTGATATCGCATTTTATTCACTTTTCTCTTATTTTGATCGCCGTAATTTATCATGTGTTTATGCTTCTAATTGTTTCCGTGAGTTTGAACCTTAAATTCACTTTATAATTGCTTTCCTGTTCGGCTCATCAGCGCATAGAATAAACTTCCTGTTGATGTGGTCATAGCGCCTAATGTATTTGCATTCACTAGTTGCCCAGAGTATTTCAATGTCCTATGAGTTTCTATTGGAGTGAGGCCGGTTTTCGATCATCGTGATCGTGTGCTTTACCTCATCTTTTTGTGGGATTTCATGTTTTGCTAGCGGAAACAACAGAAAAATCCGTTAAAAAGCATAGGGAATGAACGATAAGGAATCTATGAGAAAAGCCGCTTATTTGGAATGAACAGGTGGATACATTGCTGAGATAACAAATAAACGGAACTAACGCCACTCCATGAGTGAGTATCGTCTTTGTACCGATATACAATTTTATTTTACACTTCAATATACCAACTAATCAGGTAGGTCATTTGTGTATATCGAAAATAAGCTGGAATGCTTTCTTGAGGGCAGCTTACTGTAAGCGTGGAACTCTATATGAAACGATCATCGAACGTCAACTTGAGATTTCCTGTTGGGAAGAAAGGCCTCAATCGATTTTAAAAGCCTTCTACAAGTCCTGCAGGATCAGATTGCGGCCATAGGAAGAGGGAGTGACACTGAGTTGGATGCTTGAGCGAAATCCACATAAATGCAGTCTATAACGTTGCCTTCTTGAATTCTTCGATATCAGCTGGACTTTGATAGAAACAAGTGGGGTGTGGTAATGGAGTGGGAGAAACCTGTACCACACAAGCAAACGATGAACTTCGCTTAATTATACCCCATTAGTTGCCCTCAGGTTGAAAAGGTAATTTTATGGCTTAAACCAGCTGAGCCTATTCGAATTCTACCATTGAATTTGCTGTATTGAATAAAAAAAGTCAAAACATAAAAAATTTAAAAAAATGCAAAATCTGCAAACTAAATGGCACTCTCCCAAACTCACCGATTACTGTAAGAAAGGTGCAAAGTTTAAGCGTTCTACTCAGTGAACCAAATTCAAATGTGAAAAACAGCCGGTTGAATAGTAAGAATGAGCAGTGAAAATGTTGTAAGTTTTCACGAACGACATTAATGAAAGGCATTCGTTCTGAAAGTGCACGTCTGTCTTTCGGAACAGTTGCTTAACGATTCACTTTTACGACTACTATTTGTCTATGCAACATTTCCTTGTGCACATATATAATTGTTTCATGTTTAGGAGGTTTTTACGAAATATTTTGCAATTTACACATCGAATTATTTGCTT
Organism: Baylisascaris schroederi; assembly: GCA_006503575.1. Classification (NCBI taxonomy): domain Eukaryota; kingdom Metazoa; phylum Nematoda; class Chromadorea; order Rhabditida; family Ascarididae; genus Baylisascaris; species Baylisascaris schroederi. The sequence continues at coordinate 1,414,202 of QEWY01000309.1, read as the reverse complement.
TTATACTCGGAAATTAGTTTTTTTTTGTGAGGAATATATTCGGAAAACGTTACAGAATAAGAAAAGTTGGCTTTTCTGGACGTAAAATTACATTCTCCCTTCAAAGCTATCGTTAAATATCTGATTTTCAACAAAATTCACAACTCGTAATAAAATCTTCTTCATCTCGTTATGTGTGAAAAATTGAAACATAACTAATATGGTTCTGCTTAGCTTATTGATGTTCCACTGGTCAGCGTGTGAAGAATTGGAAATGGACATTGGTCAAGAAATAGCGTTTCAATAGAAGCACAATAAAGAGCGACAATAAACTATGGAGGGAATGTTGGGCATCTACAAGGAGGCATCGACATCGAGGCTAGCAAATCAAAGAACCTTCCCAGGTGTTGTAGCTGCCATCCTTACAGCAACACTCTATGGATTAGGTAAAGTGAGTGCATCCTCCATAACGCAGCTACTGCAGCTACAGGACCAAACTCAGTCGGGATTCTTCAACACAGCTAAAAATATTTGCGGACGAGTGGAAGAGTATGGCATGGCAAAGCAAAACGCAGGTAAATAAGCACCAACTAATTGCACGGCACATATGCATCACGTGCAACAGGTATGCGTTTTCACATGTGCGCAGTCAATAAGCCTAAAGAAACGGAGAATAAACTCGAAATTTATTCATTTTTTAATAAAAATTTCGAAATGCTCTTCTAAATATATTTTCTTACATTAAAAAAAACTTCAAACGTTATTAGCACTACTAAGCAATATTTAAATTTGGCTAACACTTTTTTACGTCGTAAAAATATTGTTTCGATTTTTAGTGAATACTTTAATTTTATACACATCGTTTACTCCTCTTATTATTGTTTTAGCTGCTCACATTTTTCGCATTTGTTTGAATTTTGCAATTTTTTTTCGTTATCATTTGTCATTTTAGTTCCCGCATTTTTTTTTTTCATATGTCAACCTGTTGTCGCTTTCTAAGATGTTTTTATATGAATGGATGACGGAGAAGTCAAGCTATACGGCCGTTTTCACAAGGAAGAAAGAACCCACTAGTTTTACAGTAACCCAGCTGAAGAAGCGTTCGTTACCTAATGATGAAACTTGTGTCAACGCATTCCGGAATAACTGGCCATTAAGACCGCCAGAGCTATGGGAGCGACCCTGCCGGGAGTATTCTGTCCACCTATCGCCTCGTCAGGGCATTCCGGAATACTCTCCACCAGTGTGCGTTGAACGACTTCTTCAAAATCACGGAGCACTCTGTCGATTTGTAGACAACGTCGGGCTCATAAGACTTTCCTCCTCACCAGTCGCTACTGCCATTGCTCCATCTGCATACTTATTGTATATTGAGCGGCGAGTGTGCTTATTTGAATAATGCGACGTGCAAATGTGAAAATGTGTATAAACCGCTGTGTGAGCTGCATTACGTCAGTATGGCTCATAAATGATTTCCGCTGCTCGTTGGTGGTTCGATGGAAACGGCGATAAACGAATCGAATGCCAATCTCTCTTTACGAGTTAATCTTTAATTGTTAATTATAGCGGTACTCCTTGATGGAACAATTAGAGACTTCACTAACAATCTAACGGAAAGCAGTAAGCATTCGGGCAGTAAGTAAATTAGCGATTATTTCCATTTTGCTGAGAACCCGGAGAAAATAGTATCAAAACGTTTGATTTTAGTTCTCTCAAAGACAATTGACTGTTTTCTTAATGAATCTTTCATTGGGTCTTTATTTCATTCCGAAGAGGATATGACGTCACTGATGAGGGTCACCTGATGGCTTAAAAAGTTGATCAGTCCCTCAAGGAAAGATAAGAAGAAATATCTCTCACCTTACGAGATTTATAATCGCGATAAGACCATAGATATTTTAGTGGTAATAATAATGAGAATTAATAAATATTTAGCAATTAGAATAATTATTAATGGTGAATTAAAATAGCAAAATTAGATCATTTTAGTAGAAATAAACTGAAAAATTTAAATTTAACTCCAAACAAATTACAAGTACTAGCAACTAGCAGTAAAACAATAATAAAAATCATGTGGGATTATCGAATGCTTTCAAAGTTTCTTTATACTTCTTCGTTGAATTTCAACAGTCTCTGCTTCAATTTTGCTGAATTATGTTATTATTGGCATCAAGCAATTTGTCACTACCACTTTTACCATTATATTAAGTTTGCATTTTATTATACTTAAGTGAATTTTTCAAAATTCTCTTCAATTTTTATAAATATTTGTTTCTATTTTTCTCGACTTCACATCCTTTTTTTGTCTCGTTTTCTATACTCCACTGCGAACTTTTTTTTTTGAAAGATGTGCTTCAATATTCTTCAAAAAATGTTTATGCTTGATGATCAAAAAAAGGCGACTACAAAATAAATGTAAAAAATCGTCGCAATTTGTAGGAAATTTTTCTCAAATTCAATAGTAATCATTATTCGAGGGATGGGATATATTCGACAATTATTTTTGAAGTTGAAGCGGTAATTGCAATAGTAAAAACTTTCCAGATTCCCCACTTCAACTTATAAAACTTAATGAACAGGAAAATTGTGAGAACTTCATAGGCTAAGATCGAACCGCAAAATTCGAAGAAATAAGGAGCATTTTTATTCACGGCATCAAATTAGAATAGAGAGATCGAATATATTCGATGAGGTGGAAAATAAAGGTTTCCATTAATGATTTAGTTTTTCTGTAGTTCTTTTGCCCGTCTTTGTTCGAAAGTGTAGAATCCACTTCAATAGAACAATTGAAATGGTACTTTATTTAAACTCTTCTAGCAAGAAATTGTCGTCTCTTTCTGTGAAGGATATACACCAACATACGTTGACCGACTGATTATGAGTAAAACACCATTGCTCATTGCGAAAACGAAAATTTTTTTCTCTTGCATCTCTTTGTAGTTCGAGATCGCTTAACAGATCGCCCTTCTTCTTTTGCAGGAATGAAAAACTTTTTTTTTTGCCTTTCGCTTTTCAAAGTGATTTCAACGCTTCAGCAGCAGATAATTTCTTATATCTTACGCAAATCTTATGACAGGAAATTTCTCATCGAACCATCGTTTTCAAGTTTATGGTATATTGGAAGAGCACACCATGTTATGTCTTATAAAACTGCTGGATTATAAATTTTCTCATTTTTAGAAAGGTTATCGGAGAGAAAAGCTTTGTTAAGGCATGAATTACTTCAATTTCCAGCATTCTGAGAAGATGCAATAGCGACGTATTACATTCCAGAATGCAGAAATAAGTCATCTTCTTGAGTTTTTGTTGAAAGGAAGGTTATTGAGTTGAAAGAGACCGTTTATCGAAGACGGGGTTTTATTCGGTGTCCTACGGTATGATGTATGAAAAGAACGCTACCTGATAACGGGATCAATTGGCGAGTATGCTACTATGAGTATAAGAGCAGTGTGTTAGTGGAATATTTGATAAAGTTGTTATTCAACAATTTCTATGATGCATTGTAATTGTAGGGATTATAAATGTGCGAGGGGATATTATTTGAAAGTTAATTTTATGCAAGATTAGTTCATCTTTTGCGACAGTTTAAATTTATCTTTTATAAATCTTTTTGCACAAATTTACTAATCACCGTTTTCATTGTCTGTCGTTTTGTCGGCCAACATTGTGAATATTTAGTGTGAGGCAGTAGGGATATCGATGTTTAGATTACAATCAGGTGTGATTGCTTTGAGAGTGGATGCTGAGAATAGCGGCTTTAGGCCATAACAAAATCGCTTATCAAGACTCGAATCACCACACCACATTGAAATCTCGACGGCCCTGAGAAAAGAAACAAAAAGATTGACATTCGATTCCGCTTCACATTTTGCTTCACCTCTTAGGACTGCTTTCCACGGCCATCCAAATTTCATATCCCACTTGGATTCCTCGCATGGTCGAACTTATGCTCCTATAGGCTATAGGCTTAACGAAAAATATCTGAATTTATACACAGAGAGAGAGAGAGAGAGAGAGAGGGAGAGAGAGAGGGTAATTAGTTAGTACCGAATGCTTTATTATTACTGTGACTTTGTGGTTGGCCTTTGCCTGTGCATGAATTATCTCTATCAAGAATTTTTGTATGAAGTGCAATGTGAAATGTCAATAAATATCTGAATACAGGGTCAACTCTATAAAATCATCATTTTTTCTTTTGCTTGTTGTAACGGTTAACTTGTGACGTCATCGTTCTTTCAAATAGATTTTCCTTTTTGAATGTTACTTAAATGTCTTGTTGTGTGCTCTACCATGCATACCACTTGAATTTTGAAAAGGGTGGCGAGGGATGGCTGCCGAGGGCGAAGAGTAGGAGGACGATGGGTGGAGGAGGAGGGGTGGGGAGTGGGCACAAGGGACGGGGGGAAACTTAGTCATAACTCATGAATCGTACGAGAGATTTTCAAAAATGTTTCAATTTATTTGTGCAAGTAAACAAGCTAAATGAAGTGACCAAAAAATTTAGCAAAGAAAAATCTCTCAATTTTTCGTTGTACATTTCTGAGCGCATATCTTGTTTTTGAATGTTTCACTCTGTTACCCTATAAACAAACCTTTAAAATACAATTAAATGAAGGTAAAGTTTGTCAACGATAACTCTTCATTCGTATCCTTTTGCACAAACATCGAGTAAATTTATCGCATTGATATGAGTATCACTTCGAATTTTAAATATTTGTAATAACTCTTAAGGTGATAAGCGCAACTCACAAACACCATTTTCACATAACACAATATCTACAAATAACAACAACGTTCTGCAGTGAACCATGCTGCGAAACTGACGAGAATGGCAATTTTAACGAGGAATTTCTGTGGTAAGAAAGCGATATCGCATTTATAATTGCTCGTACTATTTCCTCATCGTCTCCAAGCAATAAACACTATAAGCAGTAGTGGCTTAGAAATTTGTGCTGATTATTTCGCCTCCGAAAAAAAAGCACAAAGATAGTAATGTGCCAAACAGAGAGCAACCCCTGAACCACCTTCCCCCTNACCCCCCCCCCCCCCCCCCCCCCCCCCCCCCCTCCCCCTCTTCAAAAAAACGTCGATCACATCAGACGCATATGAGTCAACAAGTTACGAAATATGCGTTTGTGAAATTTTGTCCTAATTTCAAGGCTTGTTCATTTAGTGCATGTAAACTTGGGATTGATAACAAATTTATGAAATGATTTTTTATTTGCAAAAAGAAAAAAAAAGTGCGGTGAAGGTGAATTTTAAAGATTAATTTCGCATAAAATTTGCGAAATAATCGTTGGACGATATTGCAAAATGAAATGTATATGTAAATTGCAATAGTGGAGGGAATATACGTTGCATGATGTATTCTTGCAATTGATGCTTGCAATCCTTGCAACGATTCCTTTCTATATGACAACAACGAAACGCTCTCTCTTGCCGCAAACGACATTCCACCCTTATCTTATGTCTCTCTGCTTTTGTGCAAATTCATCCGCTTCAATGGTGAAATTATTCTTCATTGAGCAATAGTGTTTGCATTGCTTCAGTTATCTTGTTTTACTTTTTATTGCCAACTTATATACATCTATTAATTTTGCACGCTTATCAAAATTTTATTCCCTCGGCACTGTGCCAAGTTTTTTGCAATCACCTAAGAAATTAGGTGAAAAATAGCGTATGTTAGAGAAACGAGGCATTTAAGAGGGAACATTGGAACTACAGAGGAACAGGGTGAGATGAGAAGGTCGAAAGACAGTGCGCTTATATGAGATTATGTTTATTCGAAGCGATAGATGGCCCACCAAAATTACACGTTTATTGATTTGGGTGAACGGAAAGCGGAATCGTAATGGGCGGACCGATAGAGCCGAGCTGGAACGATCCGGATTGAGCTGGAACATGTGCTCGCCCGTGCACACCATCACATCGCAGATCAATAGGCCAGCTGGACTGGGAGTGCGATTTTGTGTGCACATAGGAAACAGCGTGCGCTTTCGTTCTTCTACGGTTGACGATGTTGATTGCTATTTAGCGCACATTTCGTTGCACTCGATCTCATTGCTTAAACATTAAAAAAGCGTATGTTGCATCACAAATGAGGCACTTTAATGCACACAATCTACTAGTAAATGCTTGAATACGTTTATAACTAAGCGATCCCTTCTTGAATCATCGTCGACTTTTTTGTTGTTTAAGGCTCACCTGGTTTTTATTATTGTGCAACTGCACTTTTTATGGAGTTACGATGTTTAATTGCTTCTTCGCATCGTTACACATTTGCTTGTTGCATGCTTATGTGCTCTTCGCCGTTTTTTGTAAAAAAAAAAAAGAAAAGGAGCATGATGACGTCATATATGTGGGTGTTTATTGACGCTTTATAGCGTGTGTAGCATTATCATCTCGCACTTCAGAACATCTGTTGTACAGAAGTTGATCGGTATAGGCAATTGGTTGTTGGCTTTATGAATTGCAAACATCTAAAAATTCCATCGAATTTGAAAGTCCGATTTCTTCTATGAGCAGTCGCAGAGGGGTGAGGGAAAGGAAGCGAGGGGAGGGGAGGAGGAAAGAGTTTTAAGTCGCAAAATTGTGCATCCTTTCGCCGTCTGAAAAGTTTTGACAAAGTATTGTTAGGTTACATTTTAATCCTTGATGCAGACGGCTGTTCTATAAACGCCCACAAGAAGCACTCATTGTTCTATACCTTCAGCAGCTTCGCTTATCGGTTTTTTTTTCTTTTCTTGAGTAATGCGTATTCAATGCGTATTTTTGGAATAATTGAAGTGTGCAAGTTGACTCCATCTTTCAAGAGTGTGCTTCTTTGTGGAAGAATATGAATGCGGTCAACCACAAAGTTTTACATAGATATTGAGAGCTATAAATTTTCGGATGTTCGAGACTATTTTTCATTAAGGAGTGAATTCTGTTGCAAAGGCGCTGATAGGGTTGAACAACAGGAAAAAATCTTATGCGCATAAAAAAGATAGACAGTTATGCATCTGAAAATGCAGTAAACGGTGCAAACTGCTGGGAGAGAAAAACACAGGCTTTGAGGCATTGATATTTTAAGTCATTTAACTGCTCATGCAAATATTGTGAAGAGAATTGTTATGCAGTTCGAATTTATGTGTACAAAGGGCGTTATCATAATTATATTTGTATGTTTATATATATGTNTATATATATATATATATATATATATATGAGGAAGTGTGCGCAACAAGACGTGACATCATCTACCTGCTTTAAAGTTGGTCTATCCGCTTTTAAGACAGTTGCAGACAATTAAAAGCGTCAGAAATTTTGCAAGTGGTCGGGTCGCATTTCACACTTTTTGAGTTACAATAGAGCGAACCGTTTTTGGAGGATATGCAGAAGCTGTCTAGCCGATTAAAATATATATGCATTAAAATGCGCGTTTTATCGCTTGTTGGTAATTCATTTAGAAAACCGGTCGGTCTGAAGTGGCAATTCATCTGGCACATTTCTGAACTTGTTATATGACCCGACTAGTGTAAAATGCAATCCAGCTAGGTGAAAAATGCGCAGTTTTTATGTTATTCAGGTTTAACGCTTTAAGAGGTTCGTGGATCAGCTATAAAGTTGGTTTGGTTGATTACATCACTTCTCAGTGCAGACTTTACTCACAAAATTCTCTCCCTTCAGTTTCGGGTTCTGGAGCTGAGATCGCCGGAAAGAAACGCAGACATGAAATCATGGTGCCGTTCTCAAGAACGCATAAAACGGAAAATGAAAGGTGACATTTAATGTCACTGAAATGAGAATATGATCTATCGGTCACCGTCTCTCAAATATTATAGCTAAAACTTTCGCCTAGTGCATTGAACAAGTTGCTCTGCTCCAGAAGCACTATAAAGGACTCTTGCCATTCATGCTCACTTTTCTATATTTTCCCACCTCGAGACGTTGAAATAAATAAATAAAATATTGCACATTATCAGTCGTAAACATTTCGATCGTAGAGTTCTAAGTAGGGACAACGTAAATAGTTGTAAGCTTAAAGTTGTTCAATGAATGAGTCGTTGTTTTATGACTTGATTGCATCTTTCTCATTCATGATAGGATCTTTTTTTGCAAACACTTTATATCTTCGTTTGAGAAGATCACCTTATAAGGTAGCGGAGCGCATCACAAGCGATTTACTGTTGCAGGTTCATTTTTTTTCCACTTTTCAGAGGGGAAGGAACTGTTTATCTTCGTGATCCTGCAGCAAATTTGGCAAACTCCGTGTGATAAAGGCGATTTACTCCGTATCATTGTTGTGTAATATGCTTCCGTGGGCATTTTGCTTGCTGAGATTCCATAATGTGATCACGAATATTTCCCTCTTATCACGGGTATTTCCGTTCTATTCGGCCTCTCCATTTCTACCCCTTCTGTTGTGCTCGCTGAAATAGGATCCTTGGTGGAGAAGTGATGGAAGTAGGATCTCATGAGTTATCTCATTTTCTTAAACCCACCTAATATACCGGAGAAGAAAGTCATTAAGGTTGCTGCTTAAGTGAGCTATTGCTGTGAATCAACAAATTCATAACATGCCCCTTATCCGAAATTGGTCAGTAAATGTTTCAGATGCACTCATCATTTACGTTGTAGTTTCGAAGATTTTGACCTTTTTCAACAGAAAATAATTCATTTAATCGCTATAAAAATAAATACATTTACTATTGTTAATTAGAAAGTAAAAAGTAAAAAGATGAACATTAGAAGTGGTTTATTTACGATAAAAGAGATATTTCTCGAATATATCGAACAATTTGAAATGTATTCCGAAACAACATCGATCATATGCAAATGTTTTTTTTTTGTGTTTATACTCATGAAAGCGCATTTCAGCATAACTGTATCAGTGTTTAGATGCTTGCTGACTTTGCCTCTCTACTCTTATTGAATCTCTATTTTATTAGAGAAATATCGTTCGCATTAGCTGATGAAAATTACTGTGTAGGACATTACTTTAATAAATGTTTTTGCTTAAGGATGCAATTCGAACGCTGTGACGGATGCCGAGCACGTCTGCGTTCATTTGGACCAGCGAATACACAAAATTCAGCTACCTGGCTTCTGCCATGTCTTCACGCACTCTGCACTGTATGTAAAGCGAAATGCATGCAAGGTTGTCTTTCTATGGTTTTTTTTTTTGTTGCCGAGAAGCATTTGCATTATTATTGATAAGTATTAGTGATGGTACAACAATGAGTAATATGATGTGGACTAAGTAATAAAAGTTTTCACGTTGGTTTTTCTTTTTCTTTTTTTAAGTTCTAATTTCGAGGCATTGATTTTAATGGTTTAACTCTTTGTGATGTTCCAGAAACTCTCTTGAAACCTCCTCCAAAACTTGTTCATCAGGTGTAAAGAAGGTGTTATGGAACGCATTTTGTAACTGTCAATTGTGGAAGGGTGATTCGTCGATTGTTTAGACAACCAACGAAATTAAGTTCATTATAATTGCCTAAAATTATTATTGTAAGTATTCATGAGTCGTTTTATGAAAAGGAATCACCAGAATCGACTTGTGCATAGAATGAACTGTCTCTTTTTCAGAACGCATTTTCAACATGCGTTAATGACATGGTTTCTAATGAAGATGGCAGTTGTTCACTGAAATTCAGCCCTATGTTTAGAGCTGATCATATCGTGTTCATTTCATATGGTACATAAAAAAATTTCGCTTTTTTTGGGAGGAAGGTTATGATATCTTGGATTCCGTTTCTTTTAATACTTCTGAGATGTTACTGTTTTGTGTTTGCAGGAGATCCTCAACAGCGTCGACTCGTTTGTCACCTGTGCCGAACAGAGTGCTCAAGGGAGCAGGCATTAGCACTTCCTGTATCCAAAGACTGTATTGCCCAGTTGGTGTTGTTCTATTCTTGCTTATACGTTTGCTCAAATGTATCACCATCGGACTCTATTGCTTATCGGATCTCTGCACTGTTTACTCTATAATGACGTGATGAAGTATAGACAGACTTATTGTTCTTAATGGTTTAGTGCTTAAGGGTTAATTCTATCTAAGTTGATAGATCTTTGTTTGATTTATTTCCGGGGAGTTGGTATCGTTATTCTGTCCGCAGGTAACACAAGTATGCCACATCTTGATGGCGCCTCATCCCGCCTACCAAATCGGAACCCGGGAGGATCCTAATTAAATTCTTTAAATAGAACCTCCTCGCTTAACGTTACTTATCATTCGTGCAAATTGCTACCTGCAGTTTTGTCGTTTGATCTATATGAGACCGTACGAAGGTTTCTATCTGTACGGCGTCGTTTGTCGTATACTTTGAGTTTCGTATAAAGGAAACGATGCGAACAGCCAATATTCTGTGAGAGTACCAGAGACGCAGTTTTTTTTTTTTTTGAGTGCTGCGTCCATGTCTTATCGATTTTATCTGAGTATTTAACACGGAAGAAATTGGTTTCATAGTTCGGTGTTGGATGAATAGGTTTTGTTTAGATGTTGTGAAACGGCGGCCTGTCCAGACAAGCAGTTAGCAACGATGCGTTGTGTTAACTGCAATGAACTTCTGTGCGAGGCTTGCAGTCAAGCGCATCGACGCGTCACCGCAACCTCAGGTCACACTCTCCAGATGGTTAGTTCAGGCTGTTGCTCGAAAGCATACAGCTTTACTGGTCATCTCGAACCCGCAAGTGTTTGATCATATTTTGCTGTTATCAACAACAATAATTTGTAGTGCAGTGCGTCGCAGACTGTAGCTGAATGGTTATCGTGCGCTAGCATATCATCGTTCAGGCACAGCTCGTTCTCCAGCATCTTTGATCTGCTGATAGCATCTGCAATGCCGTGTAATCCTTCATCCTCGATAGCATCATGCTGTAATATCCCTTCAACTTTGTAAAAACGCAGGCGATATCGATTTCATGTAGAATTCGCATACAAAAATTTCCCAAGCGAGAGATAACTCAGAGTGATACAAGCACTTTCATCTCTGAAATGAGTGTTTATCCACTAAGAAGAACAGAGTTAATATGATTACGTTTGGAGGTATTTCCCTCAGTGAATAATCGAAAATGTTTGCAGGTAGCAAGTTTCTGCGCCGATCACGCTGTGTGTGTGATTCACAATCGCAAAAGACTGACGGTGTTTTGTAGCTGCGGGAGTGTAAGTTCTCTTGTGCTTCTGTTTCATTTCATTCCGATTCCTGAATGGATAGAATTTGATGGTATGAGCTCACTGGAAAGGGAAAATTGATAAGACTGCAAATTGCAGCCTTTGTGAAAAAAGCACAACCGATTTCGATCATGGTACTCGTTTGCTGCAATGTTCTCACCTCATCTTCTTTCCTTGCCACTTCGTAACGGTTTGTTTTTAGTGTTGAACGACACTCAAGTGTCGTTGTTTTGATGACGGAATGCTTCCTCTTGATCTGTGAAGAGTGTTTTCAACTTACTCATACAACACATGAATCAATATTTATATTTGCATGAATTCTACAAAAGCCATTGTTTATAAGAATTTGCGCATCTGTGGTGCTATTCGGCAACAGCATTCTCGGTGATCGTCATGCTTTAGTAAAGATTCCGCACAAACTGCGTAAATAGTGTAGTTTTACTCGAAGTATTTGACCATTGGCATGAGGTAAATAAATCTCTACATAGTTTTCAGTATTCGTTCACCGTTTTTTGGTACATTTTTCCACCCATTTCAAATAGCAGATAGCTTGCTGAGAGAAGCGAAAAAATGGCTGCTTTAAGAATTCAGACATCAACCAATGGAGTGTGTATGCACGTGTGTTTTTGCAGATGCTGTGCAAAGATTGCGTCATATCACAAACGCACGAAGGTCCTATGCATATCAAAACACCGTTGATGCAGCTTGCTCCCGCATCCCATATCGATGAAGCTAAAATAGTTTCCTCGACAGCTCGCGAAACTGTACATATTGATTGCAGGTATATAGCGATATTTTCGATTATACTTTATGTTGCATACTCTCATGCGTTGCTTTTATTGTCTTTTTTTGTTGTTGTTAATGAGGCGGTCTTATTTCAAGGGCATTTACTTATTGAAACAGAGAGGTTCCAAAGCTTTTGTTATGGTGGCAGTTTTCTGAGAGGGTAGAAGGAGATATAAATTAGGTGATTTGGAATCGTTGTGCTGAAGTTTTGAAGCAGACGAAAGATGCTACATTATTGTGCTGGCTGGCTAGGTGCTCTCAGATGGTAAACGATTAGTGGCTATAATATTGTTCTCAAGATTTGTTTTGCTCTTTCAGTCTGTCGATGATTCAAGTACGAAAGAGTGCACTAGATGATTGTGTGAATAATTTGAAGAAAGAAGTCGGCAATCATGTTGTTCAAATTTGTCAGGCGGTTAGTTTTTTTCTCTAATTATTGCTTAAATATGATTGTTCGTGTTTGTAGGAAAGGATTTCGCTTATGCAGGCAAATTTTATGAATGAGAACACAAGCGGGAGTAATTGAGAGGTGAAACACAGAAAATAGGAAGAAAATCAGCTGCAAGAGTTTAGAAAGCGATTAAGTAAAGCGGTATTGGTAGCAGGCATTAGAATCTTGTTATTATATTTGAGCTGTTTATCGTTTAGATTGATGCCAATTGAAATGTGAGAGACAACAAATCGGAGTTTGATTGCTTGCAGTAAATTTCTTTTAAGTTGATGCGAATGCTTGAATCAATTTTTTTTTTTTTTTTTTTTGGCTGCAAGAGGTTGTTCCGATTGCTGAAAAAAAAAGTCAATAAATCACTAAGAATGACTATTAGAACACAAATAGCATTGGCAATATGTTATTAGCAAAACAAATCGTATATCATATTGCGAAGGAATGTAATGTGGTAATTGTTCAGGTAATGCGACGAGGTAACGACTTACTTCGTTCGTTAGATTTGGTGAAGAACTTCAAATCATATGAATACGATAAGCTGCGTGGTGAACTAATGTGGCAGAAGATGCGCTTTGAAAGGGTATGTCTGTTCATATGCATTTAGTTTGTTGATGTGATCCTAAAATGTGCACTCATGCATAGATGCTTGGGAATCCTTGCCTGCTGAAAATCGAGATCAGTTTATGTGGACAGTTTATCTGTAACTTTTTTATACATGTGTGATGGTCTAGTTTCCGTGGAAGGCTGCTTTGTGTTTCTTCTTAACTGTTTCACTTTATGATATGCAGAGTACGTCACATCTTATGATACTATAACCTGAGAAAGAATTTATTTGGTTTATTGGTTTGTAGGCAGAATGAGGTATATTTGATTTATAAAGGCGGGAACACTCATAAGCTGCTATTTAAGCATCAAATGAAACTACTGCAATTTGCACAAAGTTGTGCTGAGTGAGCATAAAAGTGGTGTTTTTGCTGTTGCATTTATCTGGTTAACGCATCACAAACTTTACCGATTGAATGCTTATTTGAGATCAATGCACTGCATATGTGGGTTCTAATTTGAGACGCCAAAAGAATTATTGAGTGTTCATCTCGGCGTTTAGTTGTTTAGCGTATGTGTTAAGCATAGAAACTTATGCTCATGTCCTGCGAAATGTTCGATGGTGCATCATTGTGAGTACAGTATATGCATATAGCGATAAGTATTGGAAATCACTAACCAAATGCTAGTATATACGTTGGTAAATAACGGATATTGTTCCTGCGACATTGCGAGCAACGAACATCAGCAGTATCGTTGCCTTTTGTGTTGACGTTTCGATTATGAAGTCGTCATCAGAGCACTGAAATGAGGAAACGATAAGAGCATAATGAGTAATACAAGCCAGAATGGTACAACCGAGAGTGACATCATGTTTCATACGTACGAGGAAGTACCACAAACGAATGAAAAGATTTTGGCGAGTTCGCATTTCGAAACAGCCTTTGAGAGATTGTAAGGGTGTAACGATTAAGTGCACCTCTTTGATTTGACGAGAAGGCGTACCTTATCATCAAGCCACCATGCGGAATGAGATTGTGATCTCTTCGATGTTGTAATAATCTTTTACATGTTTTGCAAGCTTATCAGAAAAATGCGAGGATTCAGTGGGTGATCTCTTGCGAAGAACGTCCTCATGAATTCTTTTCTTTATATTGCCCACAGAAGCTGCACCACCTCGATGTGGTACCTTCGTTTATTCTTCCACGATTTTAATAGTTTAAATTGCAAAATTTCGATAACACTTTGGATGTTTTTGGTCGTTCCATCTGGAACGTTTAAGTATCTGTTGTTTGTATTTGAAACTTCGATGTCACTCGTAAAATTGTGCTATTTAAACATACTTAGTGATTGCCAATTGCTATATTCCTGCGATATCTTTTACAGAATTTGACACAGAATTCGATGTGCATATATCATTTGAAACCACCATTCGTATTTAACAGTGAAGAAGTCATAACACTCATAGTAACTGAAAAAAAAAACGTGACGCATTTCCACGCGCTTTCAGTACTGTACCACTTGGCGCACTTTGTGTGACAGCCAGGCAGCGGCTTACGGCTGTATTGTTTATTTTCGTGAATTCGCACGAGTTGAGGGACTTTCTGATATCGCCTTATGTTTGATCGTCACGATTATCTCAGAGGGTTGTGGTGTGCACTACAGACATCAGCTGTTATTTAACGTCATCGCCTTTCCTTAATTATTTTGCGGCTCATTACTAATTACATATAAATGGAATTTCACTCATCTCGATCCATTGGGTATCCTCTATTTTTGAAGATGTTCCATTTGAAGCGGTGCATATAATTTAACCCTTCTGTCTGATTCTTTGATTATCTTTTGACCGTTTTGTCCGAGGTGCAGGTCATGTTTGAAGGTGGCTTGTCTGAGCTGTTAGTTATATCTGAACGTATTTTGTTTGTGGCATTGATCAGGTTTTATGATATGTTTTCTAAATTTATGTTTTAAGATAAACGCCTATGTGTCCGAAGTTAAGAACTATGAAGATCCGGTTGCGCTTGTTATGACGAAACAGTTTCTTGAAAATTGCATCAGAGTTATCAAAACCAAAAAAGTTAACAATGAGGTAGTTTTTTGTTTTGTTTTGTTTTGTTTTGTCTTGTTTTTTTTTTTGTTTTTTTTTGAAGATATACTTTGTCTTATGGGTCCTCATTGTTCCCAGTTCTAACTGACTTCTGTTTGTCCATCAGGTGTGATAGCAGTCGCTTTGCTACATCTGACCACATCGCTCTTTGGAGCTTCCTGTAAACTGCTGAGCTTCATTTCATCAGAAACCGATGAGCATCGGGAGCAGATATATCCAGATGTATGCTTATCGATAGTTCTGTCATCTGATCCCGTTTGTAACCATTGAGTCGACCTTATCACCATTTATTGTTTAACTTGGCGATGAGATTAATTGTTTTATTAGAAAAATGCTTAGTCGATTGCTTTAAATGAATAGTTCTCTTTATTGAGAAGAGGAGTGGGAGAGCAATGTGAGAGTACCCCAACTTGATCGGTTGAAGGGCGAGTTGCTCCCTGGATTTTTTTTTTAATTGGGCTATTTTGCGACTTTAAATAATTTTCTTTAAGTGCCGTATTCTTAAAAGTAAATTACTGATGTAATTCGGGAAAACTTTTTTCATTTTTCATCCATAAACGAGGCAAATTTTGAGCTTTTCTTGTCATTGAGCCGGTCTGTCAAAGCTTTGCACCGACATGGAAGTTTCATTTCAAATCCGTTTCCTGGACGGAATTACCCTTAGATAAGTACTAAAATTATCTCGTACTAATGCTCAAAGCACAGTTAAAACGTAATCAATAATTGGCTATATGATGGGCCTATAAGTTGAGGAATGTCTGAGATAACTGAATTCATTTATTATGGAACTTCTTCCGCGTCCACAATTTTTATTAATAGGATCATCTGTGATAAGCTGAACCCATTAGAATGCGCTTTAAAAATTTCCAAAGCATTTCTGGTATTGAATGGTACTTCCAAACTTGGCTGCATCATGTTACCGCGTCCACTTAAAAGGCAGATTTGTTGGAGAGATTTCAACGTTTATCTCCTTTTCATGGAACGGAGTTCTTTGTTTCACTCATCCCTCTCTCTATGCCGATTAAAACGAGTTTGATTGCTTTTGGGGAAGAGGGACACTCGAAATGGAAGACAAGGAAATCTGTCGATATCTCAGAAAAGCTTTGTTTTAAGTACAGTTTGGTACTTGCTTAGTGGATAAGTCTATTAATATTTCATTGTGAAACAGCAGATTAGCTTTACTGTTTCGATTACCGATATTACTGTTATTATTGTCATTGTTTTTATTATTGCCGCTAACACTTGCTCTCATGTTATCATTGCACACATTTAAGGGCAGTTTGAATGGGCTACAGCGACCTCCACAAGTTCAGTTCAAGCCGAATACAGATTATGTGCTAGGCGTTTTGCACCAGTGGGGTCGTGTACTCGCGGATCTCTATGAAGCCGGCACATTAAAACCAGTATTTCTTTCTCAATTGTTCGCATAGCTCATGCTTTGGATGTTGTTGGATATCATAGAGAGCTTCTATCGTTCTAGCATTTTTATTGCTAACAGTTGGATTTTTGCACTGCAGTATAATGTTTATTATGTCAACTGTTAGTGCGAGTCAAACTGCTTTAGCTATAGGCTTTTAATGATGGTATTTCAGCCATTTTCGGTGTTTAAAGAATGCAGATTTGATTAACAAATGTTTTTGTTAGGGCAAAATAACGCATTCTGAGAAGTGGCATAAACGGTTTTTCGAAGTTGGCCACCATGCAGAAGTTGGATGAACGAACAGTTTTAAGCGAGCATTACTATAGTGGGAAACGGCATTTCTCACCCAAATTAGTGAGGATAATGTAAGCAGAAATCTGTGCATTTCGAACAACGAGAACCTTTTTAGAAAAGGCTCCAGAGGGCACTTTGAAAGTCCTTTGATTGTATGAATTTGATATCCGAGCATGGTTCACAGTTATCGTTTAGTCGCTTCTTTGCTGTCTTCATAAATGCGCCGTAGTATATGAATTGGTAGTACAGGCAGACGTGATTTTATTGAAAGGGACCGCACAACACAACACAACTTTACAGGCTGTGTGCTCGATTTTCTTATTGAAAGATGCCTACGTTAGAGGCAGCGATTCGGGCATTTTTAGCGTTGATTTGATGTCGTTTTCGTCAAAGGCCATCATTTTTCGTAGCGTTGATTTCGCTTGTTCGAAGACTGTTACTGTAGTATTACCCTAGGAGTTGAAGTAAGTGGTTTACTCTATTTTTTAACCAGTTATTTATCATTTTTCATTCTGAAGGCTCGTGCACTTTAGGTTGAAATGTCTCCAACGCCGCCGACATCGAATTTGCTTGATGTACCGTTGTTTGATATTGGAAAGAACGGCGTGAGGGCACCGTGCCAATTCAGTGCCGTACCGTCCACGTCGATGCCCCAAACACGTCAAATGGCGCCTACTATGCCGGGAGCAATGCGTCCTGGAGCACCTCCGCCTCGTTATCCGATGTCGATTCGCCTAACCCCTGAACAGATGCTCATGTATCAACGGCAGCAGCAAATGAGGGCTGCACAAGACGTTCGTTTTCTTTCGTTCTGCTTGTGCTTTAATCAGTTGTTATAAACGTTGAGGTGATTTTGAGATGACAATGTCTTTTGTAGATGGCTATAAGGCAGTCGCAGCCTTCGCCGCAATCGATAAATAAAGCGCCTCCTGGAAATGATCCACGGTTCACAGCAGTAAGGCAGATGCGAGCGCCGAATATGCACTCCAACGTCCAATATCGTTTTCCTGCTGCATGCTGCTATCGAGGTTCTGCTCATAAGCATATTTCATTAATTCTCTAGGTTGATTTTGTCGTTTTTTTACTGCTTCCGTTTTCATTTCAATTAGGGGTACAGAATTTATATTGAGAGTCTTGGTCAGTCAGTTGTTAGACTGCAGGAATTTCTCATGTCCTTCCTTCCCTCTGTCCTCACAGAGGTGCGAACAGGGAAGTTAACTCTCGAACGTTCATCTTCATCGAACTTTAGATGTGTTGGAGCGCTGGGGGTTCCACTAAGAAGGGATCGGGGATTATAAAAGCATCTGTCTTACATGCGATTGTCTTGGTGTTTTTTCTAGTTGTCTTACATACCAATGTTTTGTGCAAATTTTTTGCTACAATGTCTCCCACAAGTCTATGTGTGCTTGTGTACACATATGTACATATTGATAGGTTTATGTGCTGATGCGCATGCTTTTCCTTGTATTATTGAATGTGAACGCGATGCTGTTGTGTCACTGTTAACATTAACCACCGATTTCAGCACCTGTCTCTTCATTTGATGCGAGGTTCGCTTCTGGCTCGCAATACATGCTGCCGAATGGAGCGGCGGTAACATATCCAGCGTCCCAAATGGTTTCGCCCAGTGTTCCTCTCTCATCCATACCATCGCCCATCCCTGCCACTAACCTCATGGAGGCGCTCAGCAGCATGTTTTTTAAATCTTATTTTCATAGCAGTTTGTTTATGAAATGTTGAATGTTAAATAACCCGCTAGGAATTCTCGGAGAAGTGCCTATTCTCTGCTAGGGGGTGTTTTGTAAGGTTGTGGTCTCATGATGAGATTGAGCTGCAGTTCCGACTTTGGAATTTCCAATTTTATAGTAGGCGAATTAATTTATTGCTTATTCGCAACGTGCATTCGTGCTTGGCATAGAGGTTTGTTGACGTAGAGTGACAGAGGGGGAAAGGGGTATGAGAGATTATTCTCACAGCCATAGTATTACATCTCAATTTTAGCTGTCGCATTTGTCATCATCAAGGGAACATCTGTTGATATCGGCAGTAATCGATATCAAGTTTTGACAGTGGATTGTTTCTGATGGAATGTGGTACCACATTTAGTGCAGAGTGGCAGAAAATTATGACGTGCCTTACTGAGAAGTGTTAACGCTTGCCTTAAGTTATTTCGTGCACTTGTTTTGTTGTGAGGAGCAGAAGAGGTGTTGGATGGAGGGTAATAGGGCTTCTTATCATCTTGATTGCAGCCCTAGTGAGCCAGCTACGGTTAGTGCCAACTGATTTAATGTGAGGACAGTTGGGGGAATTGAATTGGCATTTAAAGTATTATTTCTTTTACGCTTTTCAGATGTGCAGTCATTCCCAGCAACTTCGATGGCTAATAGCGGTGTCATACGAGGCGGTGAGCCAACGTTAGTGATACAAGAAACTGTGCAAAACGGTGCACGAGAGGTTACTATGGAGGAAGAGAGGAAAAAGATAATTGTGCAGGAAATGGAGGAAGCAAGGTGTGCTGTATTCTATGTGACATATGCTTGGTACTTAAGTCAAGTAGAGTTTATACATGACAGTTCTGTCAGTGAGATATTGTCAGGCGACGAGGATTTCATTGGTTTCTTTCGCACATCTAATCATGATTGGTATGTTCTAACGAAGTGGACGCGTCAAGGGCAGCTATACTCTAACTCATAGAGTATAACTTAAAAAAAAAAGATTAGCTGATGGTCGTTATGTCGTGTAGTTATACTTTCGAAAGCACTGGAAAAAGAGGCTATCAAACATTAAGAAGTGCTCATGCTTGCACCGAAAATCTGTTGAAAAGTTGCACTGAAAACACTCAACTGACCTGAATCTTGGTGATAGCTGGCCTGACTCGTTACTTCGTGCTGGAGAGAGGGCTTGGCAATATTATTCCCTGCTTCATATCGACGGAACTGTTGTAAAACATGATATATAATTTCAAGAGAAAATAGATATTAGTAGATGCTGCACTGCCATTTTTATGTTACAACTTGCGACAGTGTTGAATGTTGAAGGAGGCGGAGGGAGGCGGCCCAATTAGGCGATCGAACTGGTCAGACGGAAGCGCCAACTAGCTCTGTAGACTGTACAGTCTCCACCGTGGTCGCGCAGCAGTCCGATATTACGTCGACGACACAGAGGCCATCTGTCGAGCCATCGTCATCTCAAGTTAGCTCGTCCACCAGGTGAAATTTCTGATGTGTTCGTAGAAACTTGAGGTTATTTATCGTCTAGCTTCCAATCCTTCATCGTTCCGTTCTCCTTCACCTTGGCTTCCAACTCAACCACTGCTGTCCAGAGAAGCGGTAATATTTTGGTTGTGGTGTAAAGAAGGGTGGCGGTTCTTGTGTTAAGCGTGCGGCATGCGGAAGACGACGCATACTGAGGTAATTAGAGGGAAGAAGAGTTAATAACACTTTGCTGTTTATTTCCTGGTAGACCTTACCTGACGTTTGTGAAGAAAGGCAAGTGAACATCATCTGTTAGTCGAGTGGCGATGACCTTTACTGTAATGGCGGTAGAGCTTGCACATTGGATTGCTAGTCCAGACTTTTGCATGTTCCACTACATAATTGTTGCAGTTTTCCTTATCTGTTAAAGTTGCCTTTCAAATTTGCTCGGTTCGTAATCATTTGAAAGGTTTTCCAATGTTGCAGTAATGGCACGCCGCCACCGAAAGACCCCGCACCTGCAGCACCCCGAACTCCTCTAAAAGTGACCATAAGACGTTGCAGTACGGCTAGTGTGGCAACAGCACTGGTCAACGATCCTGAGCAGGTTGCGTCGATAACAGGTAAGCAGCTTGAATATAGCGGTTCTATTCGTTTCGTCAGGATTCGCTCTGTTTTATTGGTGGTAAACTGTGGAAACATTTGAGATATTCACTCACTGCTTCACACTGTAAGTGTACGCTATCTGTGAGTGATTTCAGTCTGCTGTTCAATAGAATTTCATCAATTGTTTTATTGGTTTATAATGCTAATGTGCTTCAGACTATAGCCAGAATGTGGAATCGGTCAAAAAATTAGAAACACATGTTGGGTTATGAGGCCGAAACAGAGCAGTTAAGGTTTCATCCAACCGGCAGTGAACTAAGCTTACAAGAGTAATTCAAAAGGCAGTCACCTGATGTCGCCCTGCTCCAGAATATAACATTTTGCTTTTTTCATCACCTTTGCAAGCTCACATCGGCTTTCTGAGGCTACCGCGAAAGGTGGTGGCTCACTCACAGCTACAGCCAGTGTGACAATCGTTATTCCTAGTTTTGAGAACATTCTGTTGTCTGTGCGGTCGAGCACGTCCTCTTATATGCCAGCAAACAGTTTGCCTTTTTTGTTCTTTTCCGACCGCACGTCTTTTTTTTTTTTTTTTGCTGCCGTTTGTGCGCTTAACGGGCATTTATTCATACGTACTTGAGGAGTGGGAGAGGACCATATATTTCAGGAGGTTTTGTTTGAGAGGGAGAGGGAGAATGTATTTGAGGGAATTATCGTTCCTACAGGTGTTGATGAATCTCAATTTCTGGGCAGTTTCCGAACTCAGCGTCTTTGTGCGTTCAATAGCAGATCCATTTGTGGCACACCAGCGGATTGTGTGAGAGGGGAAGGGGAGTTGGTCCCAGAATCCGCACTTTCTGGGAAGATGGTATTTTTCCAAACGAAGACTTGTGGAGGCCTCTTTTGAATAGAGAAACGTAGTATATATGCAAAGTTTTTAACAGTCTTCCTCGCCACTTATAAATGCGTGCGTTTTTATGAAAATTGCAGATATGAGTGGTGACAGTATAGATGAGTCAAAATGGGACGATTACTGTTACGTGTGCCAACAGGGCTGCGATGAGAAGACAGGTTCACTTGGCTGTTGTGCGCGGTGTCCTCGTGTCTATCACAATTGCTGTCACATCCCATCCATCAAGCAACCCATGGAATCCCTTCCGTAAGCTTACTTGTTTTAACTGTTGCGCCGCGGTTTCGCTGTGAAGTGTTCAAGCGGACTTCTTTTCATTTTTATCTGTTCGTTTCTTTCATTGTTTGCCTGCTTCTTTGCAGGCATATATGCACATAGTATGTGTATTTATGATATACGTATGTATAGACGCACACATACGCGTACATACTTGTCCATTATATGATTATATATGCATGCGTGTACGCGCACCTATGCAAGTGTGTGCATGCATGTACATGCATGTGCTATGTACGTATATTTTGCATCTTATTTTACTACCACGCTCTTCCGAAAAAAGAGGACTTAATAACACACGTGTTAGCATTTCAAGAAGATATCTATCTCCCTAGACATAAGGCCTCTTTCAAAAAACCACAGGGAATAAAATACCATGCTGTAAAACAAAACCTTCCTTATTTGAATAACGGTGTTCGAAAGTTGAATAAAAATATGACATCGAAGCTTTCAATCGAAGGCTCTCGACTTCATCGCATGAATTATGAGTATTGCATCATGAAAATTAAGAAAAATCCCAGCACATTTTCTCGTCGTTGACATATAAATGTTATAATGGTAGCAAACATATCCGCATAACATGTGGTATTTTTGACAAATTCAGTGTAGGTGATAGATTTTAATTGCAGCGATGAATGGGCTTGCTCGTTATGTATGCCGGCTGAACCTTTGCA
The DNA here is from genome assembly GCA_006503575.1 of Baylisascaris schroederi. Lineage (NCBI taxonomy): Eukaryota > Metazoa > Nematoda > Chromadorea > Rhabditida > Ascarididae > Baylisascaris > Baylisascaris schroederi. The sequence goes on along the minus strand of QEWY01000309.1, from coordinate 1,391,813 downwards.
AGAGGACAGCGGAGTGATGGGCCATCGAGAACGCTTGGTAGACATTTGATCTTTGATGTCATCAGTAAAATTCAGCAGGATGAAATGCACTGAACTTCCGTTATATTCAAGCTTTCAACAATAACCATGCATGAGCATGAATTGCTGCAATGACTTCATGTGATTTGCATAACGCCATATTGGTTGGAACTCTCTGCTAATGTGGAAGTTTGGAATATTCGAAATTCGATGAATTTCATTCAAATAAATTTGATTCCTTCCTATTTTTTGCTTCGTTTTGTCTTCTTAGACGGGATCGATTGTGACCCGTCACATGAGGTATTTGAATTTTCTTCATTTTTGAATTGCACTTCTCGGGGTTGCGTTAAGTATTGGTATAACCATGTAATTAAAAGTTCCGCATCCTAGAAACATGAACTTCCTTATCATCGTTTCTCTTTTTAGCTCTTTGATCGTAGAAAATCACTGTTTATCCATTTTCTTCCGAAAATAAGAGCCAGAAATTTGTAAACTGCCAACGTCAATCAATTTTTTAGCTTCCGTTCTATGACGGCATATGTTTCCCAGATTTTCTGCATTCGCACAGGGTCTGAAGAAAGGGAGCCCACGATGGAAAGGGGGAAAGAAATTTAAGAAACAGTGGAAGCAGTGACACGGAAAATGTGGGTATTTAAATAATTTTGCTTAAGCCAGCTGCAATTTGAGAGAATGCTGATGCCTAGAAACGTTAGCTGTGGTTTCAAATGGGGCTTAAAATAGTTGGCTAAGGTTTTCAGCATAGTTGGATAGGAAATGCGGTTCTGTTGCAACGATTTCTTTACCTCTATAATATTCAAACTGTTTGCAGTTGTGTTCGAAGGTGCTGTTGAGGTGCTATGAAAATTTCCCACAAGCCGAGCCATTCAGTCACCCGGTGGCGAGAACAGTGCCCAACTACTACGTCATAATTAAGCATCCTATGGACTTCGGGACAATAGCACGTCGTCTCAGGGAGAGAGCGAAAGATGCGTTCGTTAACGTTATCCAGTTTGTTCAGTCCATGAACTTGGTTTTCGAGAACTGCTCCACGTTTAACCCGGTAAGTTCTTTTTTTCTCTTTTGCAAAGCAGTTTAACTTATTTTTGGCTCATTTATCCTTCTTTAACTTTCTCCTACAGATTTTTTAAATTTTCTTTAACATATTTTCTTGCTGAATGCAGGATGATGTTAATAGCAGATAGGTTTTCAGTTATGCAGCTGAGAAAATCAGTAGTGGGCAGAATTTTTTTCCCGGTCTTTCGAGTATAACATGAGTGGGTGTTTTTAAGTTGATATTGCCAGAGATCTCGAAATAATAAAGCCAGTATATTTTCCTCGCCATTTTTTCGTGCTTTTTCATCAGTTTTTCTTTTCGCGATTCGCGTGATTTTAGTTCCGATCAAAGAGTTTCTTTTTTCGCTTCCTGCGCAAATTAAAGCTCTTGAGAGGCTATGTGCATGCCACAAATATAGGCAGTGATTGTAGTATTATTACTGGCGCACACCCCTTTGATGCGTTCTTCGAAAACTTCAAGTTGAATTAGTGAGTTCGAATTTACACATATTTTTTTTAGCCCGACGATGAGGTCGCGCAAGCTGGCAGAAGTGTTTATAATCTCTATAGCAGAGCGGTGAAAGAATTTCTTCCTTGCATGAAAAGTTTTGTATGGCTCTACATCAACAAGTATTCCGAAGGACGCAACAATATGCTCGTGCAGAAGGATTCGGTAGGCAATAATTTTAAATATTACGCATTGCAAATGGGCTCTAAGAAGCTGATTCGAACTTCCTTTGTAATCCTGCGTTTGCAAACATGGCTCTGTACTTGCTTTTTTAACTCTTTTGATGGTGCATATATTGTGTACGATCGAATAGTTTCTTGAGATATTTTTTAAGCCATCCGGTTGGATTTTAGCTATTCTTGAACAAGCGATGTGGCGTAATGTCCGCTCATTGGTTCCTGTGTAACTAACAGGGAATAGGTTGCGGGCGAATTCTGCCGCTATAAGAGGGAGGGATCATTTCCTCTGTATTAGTTAGATTCGATTTTCGATCTATTGTGCAACCTCACAATTAAGCGATTGCAATCGATTGAAGTCGTCCTTTGACGCGAGTTCTACTGAGGTCGCACGTTGTCTAAGCTAGTTAGCATATCACTATGGGACAATCTGCTGCTACACTGTCTGTGTTAATCCGCTTTAAACAATCGAGTTTATAAGAGTTCAATGCTTGCATCTTGCAATGGAAATCAAGTGGAATGCGATCTGATTTGTAGTTAAGCACTTGTTTTTAAAAGTTTTTAAGGCACATGCACCAAGTACTACAGTGATAAAAGTAGCAGCATAGTGATCCTTTATAGTAGTTACTGTTGCTGCTTGTGCGGTATTTGTAAGTGTAAAGTGAAAGGGAGCAATTGCAGGGCGGACAAGTTCGTCCTCATAGCGGTGAGTCGAGTTCGGAGCCACACGCAAAGAAACCAAGGAAAGAGATCAAGAACGAAATGGAGTAGGCCGATGTGCCTGGATCTGGCACGCGACAGGGGTGATATGAACGAGTGCTATGGGTGATGTGATTCGGGCTGCACCCATCATAGTTGACCTAAATGATAGGAGCTACAGGATTTGGTGTATACGGGAGATTTCTTACCGGATCGGATGTAGTGCGGAATAATTGGTGATGTTCCCGGAAAATTTGAGTGTGTCGACGATCGCTTTTATCTATTTAGCGGACGTGATGAAGACGTAATGAAACTGCATCTTTGATGAAGGAGGGAGACGAAAATTGGTCTTAAAGGTGCAATTTCAGTGAAACAGCTACTGAGGTTGTTTTTAGCGAAACGCAAGGATCACGCGAGGCTAATCCGTTTTGGCGTAGAAAATATGAATTTGTGCTTGCTCGGATTTTTATGAATGAGATGCCAACATTCCAGATGAAGCTTATGGTGTGTTTTCTGTAAATATGGTCGTTTGTTAGATACGTTTTAAACGTGCTGTCTATTCCCTGTGCTTCCATTAATTATATTACGTCCTTTTTTGATAGCCTGTGTATATAATAATGTTTTTATATCATATCTATGGTTGTTTGATAGGGTGATTGCAATACAGACATATGGAATAAGGGTGTGTGTTTATTCAGGCTCCCTATCGCACTACGCTGGTAGCAGACTTTAATGCATTTTGCATAGTTCAGGATATCCGCCATTTGTGTGACATATGGATGGGCGAAATGCGCTTCCCATAAGGCATTAAAGTGTGCCAAGCGGAAGACGAAACAGTTATGAGTGAGACTTGCTAGCGTATGTTTGGCTGTGTGTTTGTTCTTGCATTGTTACTGCTAAATGGATGCTCCGTTTGTTTCGGCAAACAGTTGCAATGGATGTTCACCTCAAACGATGACGAAGACGAGCTTACGGCATAGCATTATGCAAGAAAACACTTGTTCAAGGAAACGATTTCTTGTGCTATTTCGGGACTCTCATCGCAACCCGAAATGGCCGCCATTGCAGGGTTTATTTTTTTGTTCGCATGTTTAAATAGTTTTATTTGTTATGGATCTGTCGGAAAGTTTAGATGATTACACGTTCTTCTGTGTTTTTTCTCCTGTCGTTTCTCTTCGGCGCGAAAGAGAACTGTTATCACTTTTTCAAGGGTGCGGATGTTTTTTATGGAGAAAGTTTGAACTTCTTGCTGAGTGTGATCCGGCTTTGCTGTTCATTAAAATTTTTTTTGAAACGTTTTTTTGGAAGTATATTTCGGTTTTCCGGAACAGAATTTCTTGAATTGCTCGTGTGTTTATGAGAGGTGATGGGAGAACAAAACTGTGGAAGAGATATTATTTATATATATTTTTGCTTTTCTGGATATGCAAGTGAAATGATAAAGATGTTTGTTGTTGTATTCTGAGTGTTTTAATATTTTCAGAGTATTACGGTTCGACGATTGTTTTGTAAATTATTGCTGCATGCATTAAGCCTTCAAGATTATTTAATAACAAAGTGGTAATTGAGCTTGATCATTTACGGTCATTTTATTGCTTTTTCTATTTGTTTTACTGTGCACCATTTTTACTGTTTTTTCGATATGGTTTGCATGAATTGTGACTAAAATTAATTCATCGCTTTGAAAGTTTTTTTCTTGCATGCGGATTTAACAATGGTGCAAGTGAGCAGAGGACTGTGTTGTGGTGGGACATTGGGAGAAGAACTGTTTATGGTTTTCATCGCGTATTCGACTCCCTATTGACTTTAATTCTTGCGCTACCACATTTTTGGGCCTAATCGATGCGTGATAAACTTATCAGTTCTGTTCATTTAACGAAAGGAGAGAGTTGATAATCGTTATCACATTGTGTTTCCTTCTAATGTAACCAAATAAACGTTGTTGAGAAGCTGGGACATCTTTGATGAGCATTGTACGGTCTGTGGACATCACATTAGGGTTGCGTCGCATGGCACTGTGTGATTGGCCACTCGATCGCATATGAGTGCAATACAATCTACTCGTATATTTCGTATCGTAATTAAGATTGCCAGAGAAATTCGGTTTTTTGCAAACGCCATGAAAGAAACAGATACAGTCGCTTTCCACAGTATCCTAGCCAGAAAGTTGATGTTTTGTTGTTGAAATGCCTCGTAACGAAGTGCTGTTGAATTTGGGGTACATTGGAATACAACAGGTCGAGTCCTCGACGTTGAGTAAACGGACGAGGAGGCTACGATAGCGAGATCTGCCAGACGGTTGATGGTGGTGCGTCGCCTAACATAGGCTCGAATTGTTTGTCGTATCTTATGTAGTGCCGATAGCGGAATCCTGCGTAGGTGAAGAGGGCGTTAGAATTTCATGAAAGGCATCCCTAAGTTAAATCTAATATAGTGGTTCAGACTGGCCACAATGGATTTTTTCTCGATGACTTCAGGGGAGTCGGAGGTGGGGGTTGCCTTGTGGAATATTACAGTTGAGAGGTGGACTTCCAAGAAGTAAATTATTAATCGATTCGTGTGCATAGATATGTTTAATGCAGTCTTATTCGGAGTGACTGATGGAACTAGCTGCAGTTACACGGGCAGGTGAGCTGTGTTCGATGGAAGTCCATTCCGAACTAAAGAGGGGGGGGGAGTAATGATCGAAGCAGAACTAGATGTGTGATTATACTGGTGAATTCGACGCTGATAGGGTGGTGTTTAGAGTCAACCAGTAGGCCAAATCGCTTGCATTCACATTCATAAACAGAAGAGAATGGAAATGCTGAATGAAATTACGAGAGCAAATTTTATTGTAGATGAAATCATCAAAGGGACTCCCTTGAAGCGAGACCTTTACATAGATTGTTCACATCGGCATGAAAAGCACACAATAAGCATTGCAATTTATCGGCTGCTTTAAGATTCATATCATAAGTGAGGTCGATTCATAAACTTCACTGAAATAACACCAAGAACGCTTGATGAATTAGTGAGCGAAATCCCTATTGTTGACGCATATGATATTAAGGAAAGTGTTCTTCAAAACATTAGAATTAAAGTATTTTCCTAAATGCCTGAAGAAGGGTTTCGGTTTTTCTGCCGGTAGAATTTCCCATTCAAATGGTAAACGAAGAATCGAGTGTGGAACTCGCTGCCTCAACACCAAAAAACGCAATCTGTCCCGCACCTCATCGATATTATCGACGTGCTTCAATCTTAAGTCGAATGTCCGGCTCTTCACCTGTAAGCGGAAGTGTTGAATTTACATCCAAAGTCCAATTTGAATTCAGCAGCAGATTGACTCCTCAAACGTCTTAAAGTATAACTACTTGCATTGGATGAATGTATTGTACCTTTTTGCTCATAGGGCTCACGACTTATCCTCTGCCGAAACTCTTCAGAATCGGTGTATGCTTGAGGGAGAGATTGTGGAGAGGAAGTGAGTTTAGAAATGAAGAACTGCGGTGTCTGGGTGATGCTATGAAGAACTGTGGTATCCAGATGGTGCTGTGTTCAGTTGTGTTAGTGTTAACGTTCGGATATGCCAAAGCATGTTTTTGGCGGGGTGAACGTTGATATGTCACACAATTTTAACACTGTAGCGAGTCTGTGATATTTTTGTCCATGTTTCAACCCTTTCTTCTTCTGTCCAAACCGTCCCCCCTCCCTCCACCTTCGAAAACCGCATAGTTCTGTCACTTCTGTCTCTGTAAACCTTACATTAGTCAAAACATTACGAAAACATACTTGAAAAGTACACACAATCGCTGAAACATCTTACTCGTTAACGGAAAAGTGCAAAATATAAATGAGTTTAGTTTGCCTTTCCAATACCGTTAGATGAATTCAGTTTCAGTAGGAAACCTCCTAACAAAGTCGTATGTGTAAAAAGGCGACTACATCGCTGGTAAAACAGCGTTGTGGGCGAACGGACAATGAGGTGAGCCTTGAAAGCGGTGATGGGATTGGAAAATGAAACGTTACTACCCAATTGCATTGGTAAGTAAGACAAATGAATGTCAAAAATACCGTTAGATGAGCACATTCGACCTCGATATAGCAAATTGTGACGAGGGGGAATTCGAAGCGAGTTGGCGGATATTTGGTCGATATACGCAAATTCGAGTAGACCACTTCCACGTTGGCTGCGATGCAAATACGTGGTAGGCGATCGTTCTTCCGCTTGCAGTAAATCATCTGAGGTATTTCCAACTGAATTTTTTTATTTATTCACTTCGATTTAAATTTTTGCGAAACAAATTTTCATTCCACGATGAAATTGTCCGCTCTTTTCGCAATGGAAAGAATTATTTGTGATGAAGCAATTCGATTAATAAAAATGTTTTCTACTTAATGGTAGCAACTCGTACGAATCGTCATGTATACTGCCACTAATGGTTTCATTATTGCCGCTTCAAATGCAATAGTAATTTTGCGTGTGATTCGCGATAGTCGTGTTCAAATGGAATATAAACGCGTTCTTTGAGCTCTATAAGGAAATAGTAAAAGCTTGCTGGAGGAGTTGAACAAATGGGGAATGGAAAGAAAATAAATTTTATGAGCGGAATAGGATACAATTCAAACTTGTTTTCCAAATACAATCAGTGACCAACTTGCTTTTTCAAATCAAGTTGGTCACTGATTATGATGGCTGAGAAGTTTTGAAAATTATCACATGTAAACTTAAGATTCGTATAATTTCTTTGCAGAAAAACATGAGAATTTCTCGAATTGAGGTTGTTGATAACTTTATTCTATTATAGGTAACACGAAAGCTATGAGAAGTTTTTCTGTTTGAATTCTGAAACATTTGAATTGAGCATAATCAGGGCTTACTTTTCAATGAGAATTACCTTGGCTGTCCATGAAGCATGCAGTCCATGCCGTGTAGATTGTTCTGCATTATTTTCCTCTGGAATGATTGGACGTCGAAGAAGCTGTAAGTGGTTCATATAGAAATATGACTTTCACGCCTCGAACCAGTAAAACGATCCAAGAGAAAATTGAAAAGTGAGTCAACTAATGCTGGCCACTCACCGTTTAGTGTTGTGGAATGTATGCATTGAAGTGATCGTCGGGTGCGTAAACAGCACCGAGTATACTGTGTTAGCATAACGGCTCGTTGTTAGCCGCCAATTGGTAGTAGAACAGAGCCATTCGAATCCAGTTTCACCTTAATCTGGGGTCGGGCAGGCATAACAATCATCCCCTTACACTATATTCGCTTTGCCCACTAGACAGCTTCTTTACCACTGCTGTCGCTCCTGTCCCCACCCTTCCCTCTCCCTCTCCGGTCTCCGGCTCTTTCCATCACTTCAGCAAACGACCATAGCATCACCTTATTTTAAATATGACGCCCTTTAAGCAACTATTGCGGGATCGCGCTCGATTATATCTCCTCCCCCCCCTCCCTCCCTCTTATTGTATGCCCCTTTAGCAAAATCAGAAATACTATAAGTTTACATAATTACCCACTCAAATAGTCTATTTCAAGTTGACTTCCGTTGGATAGGAGAAAACTGTTTCCGGCTTATGCGGAACCCAACAAACATGTAGGCTTTGTTAATAAACTCAGAAATTCAGACCGGCGAAAATAGAGAAATGCTCGATTGTGGGTCCTGCTCAAATAATCGGAAAACTTCTGAGTCCCTAGTTAATAACAATCGCGCATATCTCCTTAAAATTCAGAAAGTCTCTAATTTCCTGCATATAAAATTAGAGTTTTTTGATACTAACGTCTTGCAAAATTTCGATCAACTCCAAATTTATGACAGGAAAAGTGATATTTTCTGCTGAAGCAATTTCTAGCTTTCATAGCTGATTGCTAAAGTAATATGAAGGGTGGTCATATGCATTGTGTATTAAAACACTATAGTGATGAAATATGAGCGTCTTTGTTTGATACTTTCAAATAACAGTCTTAAAAGCTAAGGTAATGAAATTTTCCACAGGAACTCTTCGAAACTCATTTTGATTCAACATTTCGATGTGCCAAATCGTAAGCAAAATTTATGCATCAACAGGATGGCTTGTGTTGGCACATTCGTTCCTCTCTATGAGATCTAGCGCTCATCTGCCCTGTGAGCAAAACTTCATATGATGATATCATCCCTCCTCCAAGCTTTTCTTGCAATTCAGTTGGTTGTTTCTACAAAAAGAGCCGACTGCAATTTTACCGGGTTTATGAGAATTCAAATTGGAGTGGATTTCGCAAATTTCCGAAAAGATCAGGGTGGCACTTTGGGTGCAATGCCCGTGTATGGAGGGAGACTTACCGTTTTGCGTGCGTTGTAGCGTACGCTAGGCGTGGATTTCTTCGATGTCTACGAAGCTGTGATTTACTACTATGTTCTGTTCTATGCCTCATGAAACTTTTTACGTCAAAAATTATAGAGTAAAAGAGAACTACCTGAATATTTTTAGCACCTTACAGATTAGTCTTTGAAGATGTAGAATGATGTAATAGAACTGAAAAATCGAAAACTACATCTATGCTAGAGTTGAAACTGTTCTGTTATTCGCAACTATTCTATCGTTTAGTTCTATTTTTTGGTGAATTGGCAACGCAGTAATCATAACGGCAAAAACCTGTTGCGGACAAATAGGATTGCACTGCCACACTTGCTGTTAAATTACAGTAGCGTTTAAATTTATCCACCCTGTTAAAGACTTTAGTAGTTAATATGAGTAAGTGCATGGGTGCCTTCTTAATTATTATACTCGGTTTATGCATGAACGGTTTCAGATGCGACAGGTGCACTTTAGCACACTTGTATCACACTATTGTGGATTGCGATTGACATGTTTGATATCGACCTTGTCGACTTTGCAAATATTTGAGTGTACCATATTCTCTGGACATAATGCTATTGCGTATTGAACGATGTCTTGATATTAGCGAATTGATATTTTTTCCTGATGCTGTTGTGATTTTAGTGAGTAAAAAATAAATTTTTATGATCACTGCAGCGGATGCTTTAACGGCATCAGTTACGTAGAACTAAAGATGGACAGATCCATCCATTCATGTCGGCATCTCAATCCTAGGAACTAGGCAGTTGTTCGGCAACAACAAGAATAACTACACTAGGTCATGTCTGGGCAATGAAAATAGAGTGATATACGAAGGATATTTATTTGGTTCTTTGATGCATAACTGTTTGATGAAAGCTTTTAAAAAACATGTAAAACACCGCGTGCTATCTTTCAAGAGTCTCCTTTCTACATTCTTCCCGTATCTGTGTTCTTCAACCGCTATATGAGGACTTAATCCTCATATACATCCTTCTCGTTCAGCCTTCAAGTTCATTATCGATGCGCCCGTGCATATATACCTACGGTCTGAGAAGGTTCACAAAATAGAATTTTGGTACAACAGCATTTATCTTCTACTTGACTCCGTAGCCTTTGAAAGTTGCAGTTAGGTTCTCGTTTGTTGGATATCATTATTCAGAACCGAAAATTGCTCATAGAATTGGGGGGGGGGGGGGGGGGGGGGGGGGGGGGTAGGAGGAGAGGAGCACACATGCTGAGTTTGGCCTCAGCATCATCTCGACAATCTTAAACTGTCAATATGCATAAATCACAGCCAGCCAAGTTGAACTCATGTTTGGGATAGATGCAAAGCGTAGTTCTTAAGCCAGTCCTGGTTGAGAGATGCAGATAAGTTAAACGGTATAGCGCTGTTTAAAAATCTTCAAGGCAACTGAGCCACAGAAGGAAAGCACTACACTCATTAGCATTGTTCTCGTGATAAAAGTCGCAAGTTGTGTAAAGCATGCTTCGGATTCTGTTTGAAGCCATGGTGCGCGCTGCATAGCCGCCCTCGGGCCTCTCATTTCCGACCTCGTACAGGTAATTCGCTACAGTGTTCATAAGCTTTCAACGTCATCATTCCTGCATTAAAGATGAAAGTACGACGTTCTGTCTATCCCACTGGACAAAATTTATGGAAATTCCGCTAGCGCTGAAAAAGATTTTTGACGTGCCCAAGATCGACTGACACGTAAATGACTGAGAATTGCGTCATAATAGCAAATGGTTGGAATAAAAATATCTACAACGATTCACAGTGACTAAAAAGTACTGTAAAAAGTGTTGTTTCGCTCAGGATTGCTTTGGCGTCGTAACTTACAGTCGCTTTAAATTCCATGCATCCGTCAGTGTGCGTATTTGAAAGATAGACCATCGAAAACAGCAAAATTTCACAAGTTAGGGAGGTTGCATTGCAGTTTAAAGACGCCACTGCAAACGGCCGCATGGCAGATGTATTGTTCAAACAATAAAAGAAGGCTTTGTATCACCTCAAACGCTCAATCAAACATATATCACAATCAATAGGCCATGTGGTTGGCTTAGACTATTTCACAGGAGCGGGTATCATGCACCTGTGACACGACTAATTAGCACGACGTTTTCAATTTTAAATAAATATTCAAGAAACAAACACCGCCCCATACATAATATTGTGGAGCCCATACAATCTACTTGAACGATATTCGGAAAGAACGTCACGCTGCTGCCATTTCTTCCGCAGAAATAACGTCCTGACTAATTAGTTGCACCACTGGAGCCCCGAATCGTTGCGCAAATGAGCGCAACTTCTCTTCGTTGACTTGCGGCACGCGTTTGTCGGTGTCCGCTTCGTTTTGGGATGTTTAGGTGGCCGTTTCAGCTAGACGGTCGTCACCGAGAGAATCCCTTCATTGGTTCGATTCGACGGGTCACGATTGCCGTGCGCAAGGAATTCCTGGATAGTCGTGAATTTATCGAACAGCATCTGTCCCTTTTTCCGCATCATCTTCTTATGTGACAACTGCACTATCATCTGCAACTTAATGATCGACCCTTAAATAATTGCAAATCTCACTTATTCAACACAACGAAACAGGTTTTCCTCGAATGAGGAGCAATTGTCCAAGACAAGCTTGAAAATGTTCATAAAGATTTCCTAAACTCAACTTTTGGAGTTCTCATTTGGAGTCTTTCTGTTCAAGTTCGCGCAACATGTCTAAATTTAAGCGAATAAAGAAACTGATGGTTATGAGAAATACGCTTATAACGTTACGTGAGAAAATCGTTGCTTACGCGAGCGACACTTATATGGATTTAAGACAACAGAAATAATGCAAAGTCGAAACGCTGAATTAAAGACAGATAAACGTATAATAAGCGCCGTGAAATAAAGCTAATGGAAAATGAAATGCATATTGCAAGCGAGGAAGCGATTGTTCGTCCCTATAAGAGCGTGACTGCTGAGAATATATATAAAGTTAGGACCTTCTCTCCTCTTATTTGAGCTGTCGGGCTGACTTATCCTACTACATGTTCTTAAAACCTCTATCGATTTTAAACATTCTAACTACTATAGTTCCATTGATTGAGGTGCGCCAACCTCCAACATTCCATTTCAACATATTTTTTAAAGCGAGTGACACTTAATAGGTGGGCTAAAGCAACAGAACTGGAGTTTGGTAACTGTTCAGATTCTGCGTATATTAGTTCGATACCTTAGCAGACTGATGAAGCGATAATGAATGCTTCCCATTCCCGACCTGTCCATAAAACCGATTGAGAGCAAGAAGCGATGAAACATTCCATTCCTCTTAATGAACATGCGCCTGAAGATCAGGGTGCAAGCATAATCACAGCTGAGAGAAGGTGAGAGGTGCTTCAACAAGAAGGCACCCACCTGATCAGATGGTCGTTGTTGTCGTTCAGCAAGCATCTGATGTTGCCGCATTTTGCGCTCTTTCGCTCTCTCGAGATGCTTCTTTCGTTCTTCGCGACTCCAAAATCGTCCTGTTTTCAGCTCACTCATTGCATCATCGTCTGTGCTGATGCCGGTACGTTCCTAAAAACTAATTCTCGCCCAACTTTTTCAAAAACAACCATTTTAAAATTTGTATCCTCATACAGTGCAAGCAGCTACTCTGGTGTTCTCGCAAATTCTGCTGAGAACGGATCTTTGCGAAGATAAGATATCACATCAAGGGTTAAAATAGTTCTTAAAACCTCGTCGTTCATTATGAAAGTTCGTTTACATTAATAAGCCGAAAGGCAACAAAAAAGAGGAAGGTAGCAATCACATGAACAATGGGAAAAACGCACCTTGTTCAACTGCTCTTCGCGCTCTTTTAATAGACGATTTCTGATTGGTCGTTTTGTTATATAGCGCGTTCCATCTGACCTTCTTTTAATCTGCAATATATAAGATTGTTTGATTTCAAACAAAGGACTTTTGAAAATTAGATATCTTTTGATGAGTCAAACATCCGAAGCATACAGGATTAATGAAAAAATTCGAAAACATCAACATCCACTATTGTTTTGACTGTAAAACATAGGCAGATTTTCAAGAAAGCTACCTTCAGTTCTCGGATGCAGCTCTGTTTTTCTCAAAATTAAAAAAAAAAAACCGTTTTTCACTCCCTTTTAAAACGAATCTGATTTGCATATCGTTTACTTGACGCAGAACAACTGAATAAACTTGCACAACACACCTCTCTCCCACCAAGCGAAATATAATCCAAATAGAATAGAAAGTTAAGCAAAGGCAAGGAAAGAAGTCGGTATAACCTTCCACTCAAAAGGCTCTTCGTTCTTTTCGTTACAGGCGCTGTGAGGTTTCAGCATATTAGCTTGTTCGATCATCGCTTGTCGAAGAAGCCTTTGTTGCAGGGCGATTGTTTCCGCTAGCTTATCTGGCGATGTGTACATCGTATCACCTGGCTTGTAGCTGCAATTAAGATGCGATGACAAGTTGTCTCCATGTTGGCTAATCCACATTACCATTGTTATCATAAGAAGGCAATCGTATTGGCATCCGAGTTTTGCACAGATACTACATGATAGTTCTAACAGCTAATGCGATATTAATTCAACTGCAGTCGAATAAAATCCCGTGACGACAAATTCCCCAAGGTTTTAAAGAGAGGATTTATTCAACAATTGAGATTTCATCGAATACGGAGAGACGGACTATGTCTGTCCAAAATTTCGGCAGGCTAGAGCAAGTGCTGAAAAAAATATGGTAATTTTCGTAAAAATTCAAAGGAGATTTTTATGTCTTCAAGAATACTCTTAAAAATATTATATGAACTAATCCGAAGCGTAACGAACCCACTGTATAATTCAACTTATGAAAATCCCTATGATAGACAACTTAAGTTACAAGTAGTGCGTGCTACACTCGAGTAAAGTGCATAGTCTAGCAAAGCCGTGAATGATTCTCACGCAAATAATTGCATCGCCAACATAATCCGTTCTTCCATTCATTCTTCAATTCATGCCATTGAACAAATAAGTTGACTACCATCGGAATTATGATTTTATCAAAAAGAAACTCAGCAGTCACACCTCTTATTGACATTTGGAAAGACAGCTGCGCCATTATTAGTTCAAAAACAACCTCGATAAAAAAGGAAAAAGATGTTAGGACATCAATTAGAAGACATCCCGTTCTATTGAAACGCATTCATTTCCAACAATTACGGAAACTTTACAAAACATAACACATAGAAGTATTACCTAATTCGTGAACAGGTATCCTTTCTAGACGAACTTGACATTGCGCTCTTCTTCTTGAAATTCGACTCACGAAGAACAACCGAATACTGCGGCAATCTGAGAATTTAACGAGTTGTTTTTCTTTGTGAAATGCAGAAACAAAAAATTGGCAAAACTCGATCTACTCAAGTATGGCATTATCTAATCGTGGAATGCAGGCAATCGCGTTAATATATCTCGAATGTGCTTATTCTTCCCATGTACTCTTATACACAATTCACATCCCAATTTTTCAAAATAATCAAAGTCTTGAAGCGTGATCAAGAATTAGCGAAAATAGCGAAAACTAAGGAATCCTGGTGTTCGATGGTTCTAGTACTTCGATTGGCTCAAAATAATTATTGAAAATATGCTACCTGAATTTAACGTGAGGTTGAGAGGTAGAAGGTAATTGTGAAAGCGCTTCATAACTGGTTGCATCATCGAGTTGATGGTAGACGTGCTCAGCTGGACCACGGCACGCTTGGACAGCAGAATTCTTACTGCAATAGCTGTCACACCTAGCACAAACAAATATAACACTTTGCTCCGGTAATTCGAGTCCTTTGAACATTGTGATTTTTTTTCATAGTCGCCATCACTTAGTTAAATAAGTGTAATCCACTCCTATCATATTATTGTTTACCAGGCTCATAAATAAATATTCCACTACTTGTATATTCTCCCTTAGCAAACCTATCAAGCTGATGCAAGTCCAAGACATTGTGTTATATTTTGACTGGCCGAATGGATGACGTAGAATGATGCCAAATCTTTTCTTATGAGCGTTTTAAAATATAAAAAATTGAAAACTTTTAAACCGTCACCTGCGAAGGTAGAAAAACTCAACAATAAAATAGTCTTTCGAGAAATGTGATGGAAACTCTACGAAAAATCAACGCATGAAGCAATCGTACTGCATCTGCGGCTGAATATCAATATTCCTTCATTCTGAGCTACATTCAACGACAATTCGCTCAGCAAATATTGTTAAGTATTCCAAACTTAGGACAAAACTCAGTTCGAAATATCCCTTAGTGATTTCCTTTTCCTATAATTTTTATTGCTCGATCCTTCGATATCTAGATTCCAATTGAGCGCGTGAAACATATCGGCTTGAATTTTCAAGGAAAAAAATCTCCCCGAAGATTTCAGATATGGCCATCAAATTTCATGGTTCCGGACCAGAAAACGGAGTTCGACCGTTTCGCCTTGCCTACCAGTTTCAAACTGCTAACTTCTGTTACACTTGGATTATCTAACGCAAGCAACAGCAGGTCGAAACGGTGCATGTACAATTGTTATGCTGAGGAGGATTATATAGTGGCACCTCTTTCTCCCCCATGAACGCAATACGCCCGACAAATTTACGTTGTGCACACATGCCGAAAAAATCCAGACAATACAATTCGCAAGCTAAGCATTCCAATGCAAGCTGCGTCGAAATATGCTGATGCTTGATCTGAGAATCAAAAAAGACATTCTTTCCTGAAAAATTTTGCTTTTTCTTCGGAAACACCCAAAACCCTCCTTTTTCTACTGTGAAATTTTTCTGCCCCATCCTATTACATTTTCTAACATGAGGAAACTTTTCGTTCAAGTATTGAGATAAAAGATATCATCACAGGTTGCTTGTTTGTTTGTTTTTTTTTCGCCGAATTTATTGTTCTTGGTTCCTAATGCGCGTCTAAGCGAACCGAAAATTCTTTTAGACATAGTGGACGGCTTTTAGAACTTTGTCTGCATGACGAATAAAGGTTTTTTTTGCGTATTAACACCTGAATTTAATTAGCAGATGAAAGACGACTATTCTTGCATAACAGTTTTCAGTATTTACCAAAATTTCTAAACAAGAAGACTAACAGCGAATATAGTACCTGCTGACGGGACGTGGATAATCGGATTTGAGTGGTGTGCTTCGGCACGATTCGCCACCGGTATTATAGGCGCTCGATGTGTCGTCCGTTCTACGTTGCATCTCACTACCACGACTTAGTTCTCCAATCGTATTCATCAATGAGTTTGCTTTGGCCACCTTAAACCTCATTTAAAAAAATTTAGTCGGTCACCAATTCGACAAACGCTTGACTAACTCAGAAGAATTAAGCAACTTTATTTACTTCAAGGGTCAATGTTTCCCACTAACCTAAGGAATGAAAAAAGAGAAGAAGGATAAGACGCACAACGAAACACACCAATTTTACAGTCGTCGAATTTCCATGCATGTGGACTCCTTTCCTCTAGTTTTGTCCCATCAGTCAACAGTGCCAATTTGGGCGTCCAATTTCGAGATGAACCGGATATGAGTAGGTACTCCAGTAGATGCGAAGGGGTGAGGGAGGTGGAGTGAGGATTACCTATGTGTAGAAATTTTAAGAAACAATCAAAAAAATTTCAAGCAATCATTCATAAACAAAAACAGCACAAGCCTAAACTGTAACATACTCGACCAACCACAACCTGCTAATGCAAATCATTAGAAGTAAGGAGGTCACATCTGGCGTAAGAAACCGGAAAATGTGTATACCTGTTGTGCAACTCGTCTTTCAGCATTATTATGTTTCGAAATAAGCCGATCGCATTCGAGTCGAATGGTCTCCATCTCTCGATGAAGAGACGCCAGCTCACGTTCGAGTGATGCATCGCTTCCACATCTTAAATTGGAAAATCCAAAAAAAAAACTATTGTCGCTATCCTTTTTCTCATAAAAAATTCAAAAAAAAAAAACGAAAACAACTTTAGGAAGGTTGTAATCTAATCGACATTGACAGTTTCCCAAACGACATATTCCCTTCCCCTTTCTCCCATCTTCAAAACGCTGTTTGTTTAGAGACCCATAACCACCTAACCCAAAGGTAATTTATAGGCCTTTCTTGCACACACACTCAAGTAAAATAAACACGAATGCATAAAATATCGAAATGTGTAAGTATCAAAGAGTGCTCACCGTCGAATTTTTCGCTCGTCTGCGTCCACGCTTTTGGACGACGAATTTTGTGGCGAAGAGTTGGGGTTGTCGATTGGTGGAGGCAGAATTTCGGCATCCGAATCGGTCATTCGTGAAAGACCCGAATCCTGGAAGCGTAAAACATCATCACTCCCCCTTTTGACCAATTTCACCAATGATGTGTGCATCAATGAGCGCTTTCACAGCTCGCGCCAAGACCCTCGGCATCCACTGATAGGTATATTAGCAATGCGTATCATCTTAAAAAACTGCCCCTTTCGCCCTTTTACAATAATTCAGCCATCAGATGTGCAAAGAAATATTTTTCGATCAAACGTTCATGTTTCAGGAATAGTGATCGAACGAGCCTTAACTGCGATCAAATAAAGCATTGCAATATTGAGGTGAAATCTTGTCTAATGAGGTGCACATAAATACAGTGAGTATTTTATCTCTTCAATGCCAAATAATTATTTCATCTATAATCGGGAGGGGTCTAGAGAGAGGTGGAAGAACATAATAGTCCATATTTAAAAGATTCAAGACATCGTTTGTCAGTTTCTCTTCGCGAAACAATTCGAATTTGATAACCGATGATGATCGAGGAAGGAGAGAGGACACTTAAGTAGTCATCAATTCGAGCATAAGGTGATGTTCAAGACAATCAAGACAACTATATAAAAATTGGTTTATTTAAATTCTATCTTGTAATATCATATGAATGCTACCTTAAAGAATTGCTAGTATAAACTTGTCAATGATCATTTGGTCGGTGCTTGCTAAGTACACAAATTTGCCTGTGGGCAAAGCGATTAATTCAGTGATTGCTGAGTGAAGGTACAATAAATTTCCAAGTTCATATGGCGGAGTGAATAAGAACAACAAGACGAATCGAGCGGTGATTCCATATGCATATGAATGCACATGCGTGTACAGATAGACAGATACAACAGAGGCAAATACAAAGTTCTGAACATGGTGTTTCAAAAGGTTACATTTTATGATGGCTTTTTTTTTGCGCTCACAAACTGCAATAATAACGCAAACGCCAGCTGGCACCAATAACTCATCATATGACTGTTTGAGTTATTACGCTCACTTATCACCTATGATGAGGGCCTTTCTTGTTGCTTAACTGTGAAAGATTCATAGCCTCATCAATAAAACGATGCTATAGAAAGCACTGGTTCGAACGAAACGCTCTAAGCGGTATTCTTTGGCCTCATTATCTTTAGTCGTTTCATAGTTTGATAAGTAGGTGCGTATTGCTCATCCAATTCTAAGTCCCATTTATCGTTTTTTAAGACCAATGCAAGATTGAAGGCAATTATAAAGGCTGCAACTTCAATTGCAATATTCAATTGCTAGTTATGAAGTATTTAATAAAACGTAACGTTCGTACCTTTTCAAAAGCCGAATTTACCGAATTCGCGTCAGTGAATGCTCCCTTGTCGTCTTCGTGCGAAGCCGTGCACATTCCTGTACCGACGTTACGATCGAAGTTCACCTCGTAATCCTCCTCGACCTGCAATGATAACAAATAAAAAATATCTGATTTTTGCGTTAATGGCTCCCACTGCCGTAACCTCGACTACAGCATCAGCTGTAACAGTAATCAATAACGTTAACTCTAGAGATGCCACTTTGATAGCTTCGCCACAAACGGAAACGTCTCTTGCACTCCAAAGTTTACACCGAAAAAAGCAACGCCCAACCTGATAGGAATAGGATCCCGGTCGCAGAAGCCTCGATAAGTAAATGAGACAATAGTAGCGAGCATTACGGAGTGATCATACCTCACCTAGTTCAGGTATCCCAAATGTGGATATGAAACTTCAGTTCCATGCCCAGCTCGGAGCTTGCAACTCAGATCAAACATGCCGACCTAAGCCGCAGTGTCGATGCTTGTACGACACTGGCTCTGGCACGTAGAGTGAGCAGTTATTATGGTTGGGTTGCTTTGTTGACATGGACGAGAACGAGGTGAAAGCGGTACTTAGGCTGTGTATTTTAGGTCATCGTTGAGACCGTCTTTCATTAATGAATGCCCGAATGCCTCCCTTTCTCTCGCTCTTTGCTTGGGTCATGCACTCATCTAGTGCGTCCCAATTTGCTCACAACAACAATTTTTGTGCGGCAAATTGCATCCATAAATTTGAACACATCTGCGTTTTCCACTTACGAATGCCGCACAACTTGCTAATTAAAACGGGGCTGTCCAATTTCGGAAACATTCCCCTTTTTTTTAATTTCACGAGACGACGAGAAGCGAAAGTGGGGGTGGGGGAAAGAAGGAGGGAGGAAGACACATGAGGGAAGGAGAAGTTCACAGGATTCCTCACAGTTAAGATCAAGTCGTGAAAAGCTTGACAGCTTTTCCGATCGCTTGCAGAGGAGCGACTGACAACAAATCGGTTGCTGAATTTTTGGTGAACTTGCCCTTCAAATACCTGTGAAGATCCAACAGCATTAGGCGATATCCGCACGCTGTTGCGCTATACCCTGAGGCGATCACAAGCAATGGGCTAGGACAAGGATGGTAATGTGATTGTGACAGCGAACGAAGAAAGCATTCTAATGCATAAACAAAATTTTTAGCTCGTTGAACGGCTGCAATAGTGGAAGCAAAATGGAACAAGATTTGGGTCTTTATCTTGGTCGCGACAATGAATGGGACCAGATTTAACCCATGACCAAAAAGTTAAATTCGGTTCCGTCCCTCACTCGAAGGGTAGAATCTGGTCGTCCGACTGAAAGCGAGTTTAATTGATCATGAATTGAACCTGATCCCAGTCTCAGTCACCGGCCAGATAGAGTCTGAGGTAACGCAAATAATATTATCAGAAAAGAGCGCTGAAATTATCTATAAATTTTGAAAACGCCAGATATACGTTCTCCTACGAAATCAGATAGAATGTTGAAGTTCTTCTCGATCTAAGTTGTTGTTTAATTTGAATTGAGTGTGAGGTGACACAAATCAGCCACCATGGCATTCTATCTTAAAGCACAACGCATTTCGCCGATGTCGACACTCTCATAGATGTTGAAATCTCGATTGCCAAGAGGTGTGCTCACCCCTTCTGCCCTACTGATGATGGTCATACTGCCTTTTTAGTTTAGTTGGTTCCTGGTTGCTTATTGGAGCTAACGAAAATTGCTTTTTGGTGCAAGCGAGAGCAATAACGATACAAAAAAAAACATCACAAAATCCACAAGCGAGCGTATTTAGTGCGCATATAGAAACTGATATAACGGTTTATATTATCCAGGTATCATGTACGTATTCAATTGTTTTCATATTGCAATAAATATTACACCATGCAAATTTAAACACAAAACTATTTTGCAATAAAACATAAATCATATCGTTGAAAAATTGATACAACGGTTATACGATTTAATGTGATTAATGAACAAAATCCTTCCAATAATCTGTAACTGACAAATAAACAACTCTTAATAATTAAAACTAATAAACATCCCTCAATATTGATTAAATAACTTATCACCTGCGTAAAGATAAGTTTGTTTTTCCTATTGGAAAATGTAATTCTGAAGAAAACGAAGCATCTGAGAATTGCAGTCATTGTTTGCGAAGAGATCAAATTCCAGTTGCGAATGTTTGGGCACGCAAAATAGACAAGGAATCCCGACACTGCTTGTGAACAGCTAAAAGCGAAGGCTGTTAACATATCGAATTAAAATGAGGAACTCCACATGGCAGCCTCAATAGGGAATGAGGAAGAAAGCGGATATCGCTTCATGAAAGCTGGCACAATATGCGTTTTTTGCAATTTGCCGATTAAAGTGGTGGATCGCAGAAATATTCACATAATAGTAATCCTATGTGCAATCGTGCGTTTTCCCTTGTCATAAGCGTTTGACAAAATTCTATTAGAAATTTATTTTTCACTCGTGCTAACATGATATCGTGCGTTGTTTGCGAGACTTTATGGAATGCGCATTATTGGTGGCAATAAATGAAAAGCATGATATGACATGAACTTCTAAAGTTCGCATTTATAAGATTCACCAACTCCATAAACCGCTGAGAAGTGATAGTCACTCATAGTTTGACGGTTGCAACCGTCAAACTATGAATGACTATCAATCTCCTTATGTTTATCGCTTACTCCTTCTTGAAGGAGGAGAGGGCTTTAAATCCTCTGAGTGATTTTAACTGGGCCCTACAAAAGTTCAGCATTAGAAATGGCATCTAACGATTTCAGCTCGCCTTACTCGTGTTGATGGGCCATTAGACCAAGTTTGACGGAGCTAGGACAATGTTGATACATCTACACAGATACACAGGTGGATACAGGAAACCTAACCTGAGACAATCTCTCAAAGTAGAAGAAAAAGCTCCTTTGAAATTCAGTGAAAGAGGCTACATTCTGGCCCTGACTCTATTAGTCCCTAAGTCGGCAGACAGATATCTACACACGTATACGTCACAAACATGTCAATATAAATGGACTTCCACACAGCAAATTTGCATAAATGCACAGAACTGATTCTGGTTCATTTTTTCATCGATCGAGTGCTGACCTCTAGCAGACAACGTTATGGGCTAGCCAAACATTTTAATTTTATGAAGTTAAAACGAGGAATTAGAATCGGTTGAAACAAGGAATTAGAATTGGTGGTCCTTCACCTATAAAATGCATCCAACCAAAGTTGCGGACAACTCTTTAGGAGGTTTACGATGGCACCGCAATGGACGATGGCGGATGAGACCCCACCAACGTTTCTTGGCTAGCACTAAGTGGGGAAGATAACATAAAGGTTGTACGTTCAGACAAAGAGATCGAGCCAATCAAATTCTTTGATTCAAACAATGTAAAACGTTCAGCTATTATTTCCTAATGAAACGTTCACGAGACGATGCGATCGTTTAGTGAGGAGTGTGCATCCAAGTCTGCATAGTGTAATTACCAGCATGTTACACTAAGTTCAGCTTGCATGCCTACCGGGTTCTTTGGCTTTCATCCTGCAGGTATTATAATCGCTCCACATTCTGCATTCGTCACTTAAGCAGTCACCAACAAACTGCAAGGCTTCTTAGAGGAAAAGAGATAACCAATGTGAAAACCACATAGCGTAGAGGTTTCGCGCCGGGCTACTTCTAATGGTCTTCATCAACATATAAAAAACACTGGCGGACAATTTTTTCAACCAAATAACAATGGAGGAACACTATAGTTTTGTTGGAGTAAAATCATATTTGAATCGATGAGATCTAACCCAAAAAATTTCAAATTATTTAAAGTGCACTACAGTATAAAAACTGCAATGATGTCATTTTCGCACGAATATTTTTCCTACAGTAGCCAGACCGCTGCTGTACAATGACCTTGCTACAGTAATCAGATCATTATTGTACTCTATTATTGAAGAACTCTCGGAGTGAATTGTACAGATTTTAAAAGAGCACTTGTGAACAATGACCGCAAAGAACATAATGAGAGGCAAACAAATAGAGCCCAAAAGATAGCAGTGTTCTTCCGCTATCTTTCATTTCAACTGCTTTGCCTCTATGTCATCGATCCTCTTTCCAGCAATTTCTCCTTCGATGAAGTTTTCGGGAAATTTTTAGTGGAAAAGATTCCATAGAAGAACTAAAGTCGAAAGTTACCGCCAAGAGAAGTAAACGTGAACGTATTTATCAATTACTGATGACCCTTTCCAACACTTTTATCTACAAACAACTATATATTTGATCGCAATGAATTTTCATGTGAATTAGTTTCTAAGCGTGAAAATAATACCGTTTTCCTAGAAGAGCAATTGTATGAATGAATATTGTTTTGTGGAACATATTATATGCTTATTTTATTTCTCAGACGCTATTTTCTACTATATTAAACATAAAATCAACAGTTGCCATCAAGTTGTATATAGTGCTTTGAAGAATCGGTTGGCTAACAAACTTTCTTCATGCTTGTTATAGATTGACAAATTCGCCAGAAACTAACAATCGTGCTGAGGAGTGCATGGATTAAAGAAGGCTACGGTAGGTAGCCTATCAGATTTCACGGCTGCAGCTATCGCGATTCATGAGTGGAAAACGTGAAGCAGACTGACAATTGCACGGCTCGGGTATCTTCAGCAATAATGCGCTTTTTAAAGCAAGGAACACTTAAGTATAATATCGTAAAGGGATGGCCTTATAAACCCTAAACGAAAGTGGGTGCCGAAGTTCACTCTTGAAAGACCAATTGAGAGATTGAAATTTAAAATTTTTTCAACTGAAAAAATCGACAAGTTTTACTGTTCGATTGGTCGAAGATTTGCGCTTAAATTTAGCACGCCCGACAAAACAACTTTAATTTCTCATTTCTTCCATTGCAATCTACAATCTTGGGATGCGATGCAAAACTGTAAAGCCTAGGAAGCAAAGAAATTTCAGTCTATTCTTTTGAAAGCGTTGTTGCATAAGACGAAGAACATATACGCTATATTATTCCAAATGAACTGCACTATTCGATTGAAATGCGAAAGAATCGTTGAGTACTATTTGAACGAAACATACTAAGTAATTATATGCAAATTTCGAGCGATGAATCAGCATAGTAAATAAATAGATTGTTGGGGTCATAGCGAGGCAATATAAGCACAAGGGGTTCAACGACGAGCAGAGTGGGCAGCAGCGCGGAGTGCTCGCAAATACAGGCTGATGGCACAGCTAGCCGATGTGACATGTGTCATTCGCGATGCACTAATCAGCTCGTCAATATTATATGAATACAGCATCTTAGCTGAGATGCATTTTCCTCTCATTCTGCTTCACCGGGTCTATGCAACGCCCACCACCAACTCCGCAGAGGTCGAATGCGTAATTAAAAGTTAACTTTGTAGTATCGAATTCTGAATTATTTTGATACTACCGTAACAACTCCATTAAAAATTTACCTCAATAAATATTCTTTCAACAATAAATCGCCCTCCAACCTCTGAGGAAAGATATAACCTCCGCTCCAATAAACCCCGGGTGACAGCAAATAATTTTCATTTTTACCACAAACTTCGAGAAAACACTTTCTTTTACATGCATGGAACCTCAGAAATTCTTGGGTAGCAAACAATCCATGCATAGAACTTTTGGGCGAAAAGGACTCCAGCTTCAGTTAACCTTCCATCGGCAAAACCTCGCTTAAATCTCGAATATTGATAGGTGAAGAAGTTCCGTTGGTTTTTTAAATAGGGAAATTGCTTCTCCACCGAATGCAAAATTTATACAGAGGCAAAACGGGAGGGGCACTAACGTTATCTAAAATAAGTAGAAAAACGTACCAGAGGAGTTGGCACAATATGCGCTTTTTCAATCCCTCTCATCAGAGCAAATGACATCTCAAGTTCTTGAAAAATAACAAAATATGCGCGATAGCGAATTTGTATTTTGATAGAATCGACCACTCGCACGAATTCTCTTAAAAGATTCGCTCTTTCTGTCCTGAGCAATATAAAAAGTCCGTAAAAAGTCAAATTTAATGACTCTTCTTCAGTGGTTTTTCAGTTGAAACCATCGGACAGACAGAAACGAACATACATTAACACAGACACAACATTGTCGTAACAAAGGTTATAAATGCAAACCTGCATAAGCGCGTGAAAAGAAAATTTAATAGCGAGCAAGGCTGCTTTTCGATAACAGATGTTCAAAAGAAAAAACAGGTAGTTTGACACACCTGAGGAGATCGCGCTAAAAGAATTGTAATTTCTCGGCGATTTGAACGAAACTGTTCAATTGCGTCGAGGCGGCTATGTATCGCTTCTCCATTTACCTGAAAGGATCCTTTTCAATTCTTAGATTTTTCCAATTCACTCCTACGATGATGGCGAATTTTCTTCCACAATTTGGAAAAAATAAACGCCATGAACTATTGAAACTTTAGCTTTTTGAAAATGCCTCTGCACAGAACATTGCCTATGTTATGTTGGATTCGAATGAATTTCGCAAGACAGAGAAATAAAATCGACAAATATGCGTAGGAGAGGATGATAATTGTCGATTTCTCGTGCATCACTATTTTCCAATGATATTTTTTATGCAACATCGTTGCCACATTTTTCAGATTTTCCATTCTCTGAACATTCAAAAAAAGCTAAAAACCATCCATTTCAGATATGAAGAGAAAAAAACAAAGCCATGAAGGAGTACGATCAGCAAATAGCAAAAACAAAAATCCAGGTTTGTGATAACGGAATTAACGGATGAAATATCGATCAATAAATCAATAAGTATATAGGCAGAGCATACGTTTTTTCGAGAACAGAGCCATAAGAGACAAATTCAAAGTGAAATATAAATACAAACTTAGAGGATGCTTTCTCTTCAAAGAAGCTGCAGAAAAATTCAACTCGACGGGAAATTCAGTGGATGTTTATTGAAGAGTGCAGCAAGTGCCAAGCTATATCGACTAGTCGGCTAGTTGATGCCGACGGCACAGTGATGAACTATGAACATCGCGGAGTGGGGTCACGTCCAGAGAGGTGAGCGTTGAGTAGTTTATTAAGTAAATCTAACATGTGCACTATTAATGCGTAATAAATCAGCACAACTGTTTTTTTGCGCGTGAGTGGGAAATTCTTGCCAACAACCTTTTGACATCTTAGATTGTTTTAAAAGAAAAGAAAAAGAAAGAACAATTTCATACGTCCGTTTCTACATCAAATTTCCTACAGAGGTAAAAAAAAACTTGCATTTTTGCAATTCAACAGTTATATGAAAGTAATATGAACCTAAAAGATTTTTTTTTGAAAAATTCCTCCAATATCCTCATAAAACAATCCATAAACAATTAACTAGGTGATTGTTGCTTCGCAAATCACTTCATAATTCACATTTGTTTGCGGCTCATTTACTGAAAAGAATTTGCAATGCATCATCCGAAAACCATTGACTATATGCATAGGTGAGAAAAAAAACCTGTTTGGCATTTTATAAGTTATAGATTGTTGGAAAGAATCGCCAGAAAAAAACAATTTTGAATGCAAACTCGTTTCACATAAAATATGTAAAAAAATAGAGTGATACGTTTTGCTTTGTTTTCAGCTTTGTGCTCAAATGCTTGAATATCGTCGAAGAGTTTAATATTTTTCTGCTTCATTAATATGTCAGCTGTTGTCATTTTCGCAACACTCACTGACAAACTTTCATAGGATAAAGCTCATTAATGTTTAGATTCAGTGAAAAAAAGACTGCTCTTTCGGGTTTTTTTTTTTTGCCCTCCGCATGTGCAAAATTTCACCACAGAGTATTCATAAGTACACATCGACGGATGGAAGAGTGATGCTCTAGGTCGTATGAATGATTTGGTTGTTTATGGCTATAAATGTACCAGCAACATCTCTATATATGGAGAGGAAATAAAAGAGAAAAAAGGCAAGAAGATTGATATCATCAATGTTACAGTATTATTGAATGAGGAGCCGCCAAGTTCAATGGATTAAAATTCATTTTCAAAAAATAACTTACTCTACATTAAAAAAATTAAAAATCTGTCCCCATATTGACCGATATGTTCTATATTATATAGCGCTTCATATGGTTTAATGTTGTCAGAAAATGTTGGCTATAGAGACTACATTTTTTATAATTCACTTCATAATTTATTGTGATTTATTCTCTTCGAAATTTTCGGAGGTGACAGAATATCAATTGGAGAGAAGTCTGTAATTTTTTGGAACAACACATAAGAGAATCACTATCTCAATGAGCGGATGTCATCAAAATTAGTATCAAAGATAGAAAAAAGATGAATATGATCACGTATGATGCATCATCCAAAATTTCAGTGCAGCATCCTCGATGAGCATTGTCACAGAACTGTTCCACACAAAAGGCAAGTACGGTTTTGAGTGGGACAATAAAACGCCATCTCTAAAAGACTTCCTGTCATAGAAAACAGTGAAGTGAAGTGGAAAATCTTTTCTTCCAGTGGCACCCTCATTAGTGCTTGAGAGGAAAGATGTTAGAGGTATTGTTTCGAAGGAACAATCATCGCAGAGGATTGCTAGTTGAAGAAAAGAGATCCTCAAGTGTATTGTTTGTATAATAGTCAATCTTGGAGAGTAAGGTTTTCAGTTGGTGACCAACAAATGAGTGCTGCACTCTCCATTTGCCGATGCGGCGCCGAGAGGCGCTGCTTGCAGCAACACCCACCTATCAGACCTCAGACATCGATCGGCCGCAGACCCACTTTTGTAAGTGGCTCATCATCGGATAAAAAGCACGTAACCCCTACATCACTCCGATTTGTACCCAACACGAATATCATTATTACGTCTGCAGATGAGCAAACCGGTTGGTCTAAGCGAACACTCGTTCACATATTGGTAACAGTAGCCATACGAAGCTATTCGACAATAAGCAAAGCAAAAGGAAGAACATATTGAATGGATGATCAAGTGAGCAATGTAAGAATGCTGAGCGAAATGTGAAATAAGCGCAATATACGGGTGCTGCCAGTAATGCACTTCATGTTGAGAACATAGAATTTTTTAAAGACAATCAGAGATTTACAACAAGACATGAAAATGCATCGTAATATTTAATTGGTATTGCGTACAACATTAGGAAGTTTCGTTGCAAAAGAAAACCTCTTTACTTTATTGAATGAAATTTCTTACAAGTCAGGATATATTTTCGCAAACGAATGAACCCAATAAAGTTCTACTAAACTTTCAGTGATAAATAAGACATTTCAAAAGAGCTTCAAAAGTGAAAATTATTGACGCAAATAGAATGCTTTAATATAAAGCATATTAATATATATAACGAGCAAAAAACTTCTCAAAAAGTACCTGAAGAATCTGATCTCCCGCACGAAGACGCCCATCACGATCGGCTATGCTACCAGACTCGATCTGAGAACAAGCGTGCATAATACTAAAGACTGTTGTCTGGTCATATGTAAATGCAAAGAGATTCGAAGAGCTGACCGCTAGTCGGCCGCGATGCCCGGCAATTGCTTCAGCTCAATCACACTCGCCTGCCGAGCATAGTGACAGATCTTAACCAATCTCTTCCCGCTTTCTCAGAATTTGCCCACCCTCTTCTAATTCTCGTTTCATTTACCGCATTCAAATTTCGCTTTTAACACATCTCCTATTCGTTGTTCTCTCATCTCATCTACTCTTATTTTGTAAATAAAAACACAAAATTTGCATATCTGTCGCCGATAGAGCTAAATGTCTCCAATTACGAATGTAAGATACTATAACAGAACAACATAAGTATAAAAGAACAATATAAGTTTGCAAAAATCTCGAGCTAAACGCTCGTTTATTGGTTACATTACACTTTTTCGAAAAGAAAATCTACAAAGTAATTCCCACATAACTATTATCGTTAACCGGAAACTGTCTAATTCTGCTCACCTTTGATATCAAAATAGGCATTGCTAATTCAATTCTGTGATAAAAATTAAAACCATTGCAAAACTGATATATAAAAACTAACAGTTCAAAACGATGTTCGCTCATTTTACGATGCTATGAAGCCCGAGGAAATGACATATGTCATTCACCTTATTACATCCAATAAAACGCTAAGGGCTTTAATTTCTTAAGATTTTTGGTGACTTTCATGAGGAAAGGACAGAAGAATTTAGTTTTTTATAACAATAGTTATAAAATAATATTTAAAGCGCCAAACAGATGAGAACAAATCGGTTTTCCATTTTTGAAATGAAGGGATTTATTGACACAGAGATGAAATTGCTTTTTTATCGGGAAAATTTAAAAGTGGACGCGCAGTTATTGGGTAAGGGAAAGATGTCCATTCAAAGTAATATGGCATTTTTATTTAGACAGTTTTATAAGCAAGATGTAATGGACGTAAAAGTAACCTCACTGATGAAAATATCAGTATCATTATCATCGGTGGCACCATAGCACAACGTAAGACCGAGTCGATGGCAACTGCTCGACCGCTTCAAAATGACTTCCTGAATCAGGAAAAACCTCTTGAAGAACCTCTAAATGCTTTTAAATTCGGATGATTAACTGGAATATTCATAATGGAGGTCAGCCATAGGCAACTCACATAGAAAACCTTTCATCTTCCCAACATTCAGTGATCGAATCCACCACCAAATGTCAACTCAACTCGTGCACCCATCAATCACTATCTAATATGCTTTGTATTTGATTCATCACATCAATTGATTTTCTGCGCTTTTACAAACTTGCTTGGCAGAAGCGTATTTCCACTTATCTATCTGTCTGTCTGTCCGTGAAATTCCGACTCGAGGGCGATTGAACCTACAGTTAAGAAATCTAGTAGCCATAAATACTATACAGCATAAGGAAAACTCTTAATTCATATTCCACGTTGACATATCGACTTCTATAGAAGTTATAGACACTTCAGTATTCCAAAAAAAAACTGCCTATGTTTCACATCGGTCGGGATAAAACGAATTTAATCCGGATCCATTCTACCCCGATCATAGAAAAAATGGATCCTTAATATGCAAATTTCTTCTGGATAGACGGATCATTCAGAACACGGAGACATTATTGTGCACTTTTGTTGGTAATTTGTGAAACTGGTTGGTCAAATGAGCGGAATAAGAAGTTCCGTATTATGCCAGCGCTTCTGATATTTACTATTCTTAGAAGCGAAGCATTCTAGTTCTAATAATTTGTTGATTTTAATTTCGAAAAAATCAAATCATTTATGCGTAGAAATCAGCATGTTTAGCTTAATAGAACTTGAAGGAGTAAACTTATAAACAAGAGAAAGGAATTCAAAGACTTAGTGGAGGAAATAAAGGAACACTTTAATCAGCCTGGCATAAGTACAGATGTTTTGAGATGTAAATTCAATAACCGAAAGTGCGATATCGATGCGACGAAGAATGAATCGCTGAAACTGTAATAAAGTGGCGTGTTAAACAAAAAAAAAAAAAAAAATCAAATTTATACAATTAGATTGTGCATTTATCAAATGAAAGGAAATAATACTTTTACTTAAGAAAGAAGTTTCCAAGAAAGCTTAGCTAGAGGGAAAGGACAGGGCTAAAGCCGATTGAGATCGACTTCTGCAAACGCTTCTAACTTTCATTGGTTAAGATAAGGCTCGGAGTGTGACGTCAGCAACTCGCAACGGTTTCGTAAAGTCTAGAAGAGAGGGGTGGTTGGATATAGATGCTGAAGCATTAAGGAATTTGCATCCCCCTACACCCATCCCTCTCCCCTCTTCATCTCCTATCATAAGAAACTGCTTTGGCAAGTGAGGCATTGACTCACTTCGTACTCGAGCGCATTCAATTCGCATTCGCCTTCAAAACAGTCGTCCATATGCTCACTGAAATTAATCGGAAGTAATTAACCAGAAACAAAAATTATGAGTCAGTCAGTAATGGTCGTTGTATGACGTCGACAAACTAAGGGGCATATTTGGCGAGAGCTCTATTCGACGCGGGCATATGGTGCTCTCATATCAGCAAATCTTCGACGGTTGAGCCACCTGCAAAACACGCCTGTTGGAAGTGTGGCAGCCGCGTGCTGCTACGGCAAGCTTGACGCGCAAAACTTCCTCAAACAACTCTGCGAACGGTGTTCGGTTTATCTTAACTAAACATCCAACTGCACACCGACCGCTCGTTCAACATATCGAAGAATAAAATGCTTGGTGAAGGTTCGAATCTTCTCGGTTGGTCATCCACTGTTAAGTCGTGTGCGAGCCAACAAGACGCGCAAATATGCAACACAGCACGAGTCTGCGGCAATATATTCTCACTTCAGCAAACCGCCCACAGCAGTCGCACTTGCTGCTCCAGTCGGCTGACTTCTCGAGTCGAGCAAGTAAAGAAAATATCAGCGATCAAAATTATTTAGATGGCATTGCTTATCATGGATTTTCACCGAAGAACGATTGTGTTGTGCCTCTGGTCATGGTATAAACATTTCTAGACCCAGTTCTAATAAATGGTTTTTATATGCATGGAAAACTTCACAACATTAGAAAAACGCGGGCAACAAGAATATGCGCTAGTTTCCTTTCAACGTGAATCTTGGGCAAATTCTTTACTGGCACCCGTAGGACTGTGAAATAGCATCTGTTTCGAGTTTTTATTGTAAATACTTGCTGCACCTACAGCCCGAAGGATATGGCTAAAACAATAAGGAGGAACAAGGAATAAGACGCTCACTGATGCAAATTTTGAATCAGCGCGTTCCCCTCTCTATGCTGCCTCTCCTTCTTCCTACCTTCCCTCTCCTCTATTCCTCATCCCCTCCCGTCCACCCCCCTCCCCCCGACATCTTTCATCGGCATCATCCTCAAATGCTGATGTTTTCTTCGGGAAGCAAATACTACTCATTCAGAAAACAATTCACAATTTGGATGGGGTTTCTTCCGATAAGCATCCACACTGCTAAAGCGTGCTATAACTTCTTCAGCCGCTATCGCATAAGCTAGAAACTTCATTAGCCGCTATTGGCAATTATACTAAACAGTGCTGAAAGGATTTGTGTGCTTTTGTGTTGAAAAGTTAGTGCCAAGCTTTGCTGGCATCAATGTAAAAGCACATTCCGGGATATGTCACTTGCCAATCATCTTATAAAATATCGCGCCACCCTTTGGCATAATACCATGCCGTTTGCATGGCGCTTATATTATCAGATCCAATATGCAGCATAGAAGCTTTGTACTAATTGGGAACAAATTTTCTGGGGTAAAAGAAAAAAACGTGACGTTTGACTGAAGGAAAACTCAGCTAAGCGGAACATTTCGATGAGAAAGCGTTAAAAGCTCGCCGTTTGTGTGTGCTTATGTGTGTGTGAAATAAGCACCATTAATTATAGCGTTAAAGGCGCTTTTCCCATTGTTTATTCGACTCTTCTTACAATTGGCTGTAACTCTTCAGTTTGTTACACGTTCATAAGTCGACTTGCAGTCTAACAATTGTTATCGACATATGACGGCTATTCATATTAACTCATTTGCGATCATTATATTCAGTGAAAACGACTAGCAAATGGTGCTTTATTTTATTTTCGAATTACAGTAAGCAATTATCGCTAAATGAAACTGAATTAATCTCATTGTTTCGAGTATTCTATGGATTTGTTCGGGGTTATTAGGCCGATAAATTTATACATTAAATGCGATCTGTGGAACGCATATGCAAATTATAAATAATAGAAACCAAACACTGATAAGCAAGGCGAATTTCAAATTAAAATTCACCAGCCAAAGGCGCTAACAATTGAAATGTTAAACGGCAATTTGACAATGCGAAGAACTGATACGAGATTTGCTGTCGAAATTAACGTTTGTGCAGAATGAATGAATTAGACCAGATCATTGGTAGTTATGGCAGCAAAATGTATATCTCCCACTGCTCTAAAATACTTTTTTTTTTTCAAACAGTGAAAGCTGAAGTGATTCCTAGAAGGAACCACAAGAAATGCAATCCAACAGCCAGCCATATTCATATTAGAATGCCCTCTTATTAGCAAGTGACGGTTATTGAAGGGTACTTCTATGCGGATGAATTTTTGATGAAATCCATAAAGCTGAATTTGTTTTGGCTAGGTTTCCAATCGTTCCACTTAACCAAAATTGAGAAATGACTTGTCGTTTGGAAATGCGCTTATCTAATAATGGTGCCTTAATTGTTGGCAAATTCTACATAATTACACTAGATTTGCTTTAAAAACTTTTCTCTTTGCTTACCTTATATCACGATCCTCGTCATCCGAGCTAACTGGATCTGTTTGTGTACCGACACAAATTTGCTCATCCAAATTGACCTCCTCGTACTCGTGCATCTAAAATAAACACAATAAAGTAATGAATATAATATATTTGTTTATTATTAATCGGATTAACTGTTTTTAGCAATAAGTAAATGAAAACTGCTTAACACTGTAAAAATTATTGCACTTAATTTACATAACGATAAGAAATTACTGCAGAGGTAAAATCATTATGAGCAATATAAATTTATACAACGCTGAAATTAGATCAATCAACGCTCTTTTCAGATTCCACAGCAGCGAGAAATTTTTCATTGTACTGACCTATTCACTTATTCCTCCTTATTGCCGAACTAAAATATAAATGAAACGATTCAAAGTAGAGCCAAGAAAAAAGCGGTCCGATCAACTGCAAGTAGAAAATACCAATTTAATTGTCAATATAAATAGTAAGCAAATAAAATAAACATTTCTTTAACTGCTGATAGGGTAAACTTAGAAAAGTTCTTGGATTTCCAAGATAAAACTTTACGTAAGTTTTCGAAACAAGTTTTTTCATTTAATGTGAGGTAGCAGGGGACGTGCAATGTTAGCCAAATTTTAGGAACAAAAAACATGAGAAAACGGGAATAATTAAAAAGAACCATAAAAGATAGTGTCTTGCAGTAAGTTCAATGCATTGCACCAATGCAAATTCGCACTTTCCAATATCCTTAAAAAATTACAAACGTTGATAATAAAGAATTATAGGCCGTCTAAACGAGATGGATTATTGCCATAAATATTGCAACACATTAAAAAGGGAAACAAAGAATTCACAAAATTGAACAAGTAGAAATACCGTCAACAGGTCACTTATGCGAACTTAAGAAAACTTTGATCGGCTAGAATGACGAAAGAAATGGTCGCGATTTAACCAGTGTGGTAAGTATATTGCGAAGCATAGTTTATACAACCAGAAGCTTTCGAGACGTCAACGGAAGAAGCATCTATATTATGCAACTGCTGCTGTTGGAGCGCGACAGCGCTACTTACAAGTCACTAATGTGGTGCGCAGTATGCATTGTTGATGAAAAATCACCGCTGAGGGAATTGCTGCCCTCGATGCGCACACAACTTCCAACCCCAACTTCGATACTGCCACTCGATTATCGACCTTGGCGACACTCTCCTCTTATATTCATACTTGATCTTGTTGAAACTTTACAAACTTACTGGCCTATAGGCAACCAACCTAACATCACTGTGGAAGTTTCTAAACTGAAGGAAGGGAGGGCAGTCGTTAGCTCACTAGTGGAAGTCTACAAAACAAAATCATGCACCTCTAATAACGAAAAGGTGAGCGCGGATGTGGTGTCAGCGTAAACTACTTGGAATGGCGAAAACGTCAACGAGTGAGACGAGGAGGGAATGTGAACAGCATGGATACCGTATTGTGCTACTCTGAAAGGGCAATACTTAAGAGTCATTAAAAGTATTTTTGAAATCGAACCCAAAGTGAGCAATTTCTCACTTAATGTGAATTGCTTTTCAAGGGAAGAGAAGGCTGAGGCTCATTCCCAGTTGAGTGTAAACAGCTGAAGTTGTCATCAGAGGTAGCAGGAAAAATTGACGCACGACCATGTGAAGCAATCTCCTCAGAGAAATATCATTGTGCGCATTCTTTGATCTCACCGCGAATTGGTATATTCCGCAAAAGGCGCCAATTTCGACGAAACTTCGGTGGGAAAAATGTCAAATGCAGAAAAAAGACAAAGTAATTAAAGTCGTCACTATCAGTACCAGTACTTGATGTGTACTAATTTTAGCATCGGAAAATGGCGCTACTCCAGTGATAGGTGAGGATAGTTGCTCTCATAAGCACTCCACATATCAAAAGCCAAAAGAATTTATCTAGAAACTTGGTAATCTCCTCCCAAAAGTCATGTCCGTACCGCACCTCATGTCAAACTCCCTCAAGACCAAGAAATAGCATCAGCCCAATTCATTCCCTTCAATAAAAGTTCCTGTCTTAAATGAAGCCTCATCTCTCCTTATCACATCCTGAGCCTCTTCACTTAGTGTTGTACGGTAGATTGATTTGCCACTAAAGAAAAAGAGAAGGTAATTTAATCAGAGGCCATTGGCGCATTTATGTGACTTTGGTCTCGGTTGCAAATGTATTAAAAGCGCTTGAGGGTCTCGAGGGGAATCAGCAAGCGCCCCGATTATGAGGCCGACTGAGCGCAAGCGGGCGACGCGAAAATGACTGCCTATCATGCGCAACGATTCGTTAATCTGAGGCTTGCATCACCAGCTGATACGTCAACCAATGTTCGATCCTATGAATTAAGCTCGCACAATTGAGTACACTCTGAGCTCCCTTTATAGCTTATTACGTCTCCATCGAATCGCGAGCTAATTATAAATGGCGTTCTCCAATGCGATGTGATGAAGTTGCGTTAGATGATTTGAAGGCAAACCTAAACCTTGAGCTAAAGTTCAGGCAAAAAGTGTGGCCATCAGTGATTTCGATCAGCTGCATTTTATCAATATCGTTTATTCTTACTCACAACACAGTTAGTCTATCGCTATAAACCAAGCGAGAGTACCATGAAAAGAGCAATATTATAGATAAACAATGTTTTAGATTCATTTATTTTTCTGAAAACGCATGCACTTCTCTGAAACATAGTATTTTAAATGCGCTCTGTTTTTTGTACCTTCTTTCCCACATATTTTAAAAAATTACGAAGATGGGTTCCCCACATTTCAACTTTGAATTCATGCCCATTCTGGCGTACTTCTTAATGCATAAATTCTGCTGAACAAAGATATGGTATTGAAAACGTTCAAGAAGTGTTCTAATATGCAAATCAGAGCGTACGGCACTAAAAGGCAAACAAAATTTTAGATGTGGCGATGAAACGCTTTCTCATTCCTTCGAAATATCAGGTTACGATGATCTTCCGCCTCTCCGCAGTTTGCCTGCTCTTGTTCCCTCTCCAATTCCAACATTGTTAACACTCTCAGAATTGTTGAAGAATATAAAAATAGGCAAAGAATGCTTATTGGACGCATCACATCCTCACTACTTGCGAGTTACAATTCTCTTCTTTATTCCTTTAAATAAGTTTGTTCTACTACGACTAAAAGAGAGCAGCCTAAACCTACTATTCAATCCAGAAAATCATTAACGATGCAACCAACACCTGCGGCCATATGAGTTATGTGGCTCTTAGTAAGCGCCTTCAGATTCAGCAGTATACCATATACTTATATTAGCGGGACGCACAATGATTTTGCATGTTCTAGCATATGCCTCAAACAATGCACCCCACCACGTTGTAGAGAGTTCAGTACACATTACTGCAAAGTAATCATTTTTACAAAAAACCATTGTCATGAAGCTGAAACGCTGACGGATGTGATAAACTTCTATAT
Organism: Baylisascaris schroederi; assembly: GCA_006503575.1. Lineage (NCBI taxonomy): Eukaryota > Metazoa > Nematoda > Chromadorea > Rhabditida > Ascarididae > Baylisascaris > Baylisascaris schroederi. The sequence continues at coordinate 1,355,704 of QEWY01000309.1, read as the reverse complement.
GCAAAGAATGAGAGTTAGCTGCAAACAGAAGCCATGCTGTCGACGAGTGTTTAACGAGCAAAATCTGCTGTTAATATTATCGAAGAAAGAGTGGCATAGTGCAATTGGGAAGTCTCATCACGGCACATCTCTAACCTCGAATAGCGATCGCACTCGACGAATCGTTATGCTGACTCAGCAGCGTGCCCATCTCTTCAAGGAAACAGTAAGAAGCTAAAGTGACAGCAACGTGGACCGCAATTAATGCATAAGGAATATAGATCTCTCATATAAAATGACACATTGCGATATGCGATATATCTAAAGCTCGCCAAGATGTTCAAAAGTTTCTTGTATGCTCGGGTACACCTCATTGGTGGGGAGTACTGAAAGGATTTTTAACCACCAAAGTTCTATTTGAAAGTTTGTGCTAAGATCGAACTCAAAAACTTATTGCAACTTGCGCAAAGATGTTAGCTCTACTTTTCTCATCACCGAATCTCTCAGCCTTTCGCAGGCCTCGCCTGCAGTCTCGTTCGCCTCAAGAAGAGGGATGCTTCGTTATGTTGAAACTTGAGTAGCCGCAAGCCGACCTTGTTTTCGTTGCGGTGCTGCCATCTCGGATGCACCAACAGACAGCTTCCACTCGACACAAATGAAACAAAGTCTTGATGCATCAAGCGAACAAGAAATAGAACAGTCACCTCGCGTTTTATAAATCTATGATAGGGAAGAGAGAAGGAAAGGAACTAAAAACTTATAAAACTAGATTGACTTCGATAAGCATACCAGGACTTTGTGGATTGCGAAAATCTGGAATGTTAAACTAAACGGAGGGCGATATTAAGCAGAAAATGAAATCCACAAACAGCGTGACGCATAAACTAAAATAAAATACAGGAAATCCTCTTTGAAGCAGAAAGCACGCCATTATTTAAACATTCGCAAGAAACGTAATATAAAGTGTGGCTCACCTTTTTCATGTACCGCACAAGTCGAAAATTTTATTCGAATTTTTGACTAGGAAGCATATATTCATTCTGCTGCACAGCACTCCACATTATCGGTACAGCAAGCAAATCCAGTTCGAGCGCTCTATTCATTTAATGAACATGCTAGAGCTAAAAATGATACTTAGCTTATTTACTAGTGCTAAAAATCTGAACTCTTCAGGTCCGAGCCTGAATGGGACACCAAAATTATATCGTTGCTAAAATTTGACAAATTCTCAAGTCGAACCCTAAAATCATTTCATGAAATCTTCACGATCTTCACAACATTTTTTTAAAATCTTTGCCACCTAAAAAAATCTTCTGCAAAGCAAAAATGTGCAGCAATGCGTCTAACTAGCATTCTTCTCCATCGTAAGGAAGGAAATGTATCGTGAGCTGAAATGTGTGCCGTATGGTGGCACGCGATCGTTCGCATATGGGAGTGAACCTCAAGAGTGAAGATAAAAAATGCCGAGACCGCCGATGTAGAAGAATCCAAACAAATGCGGCACGGAAAAATTGAATCGATGAGACTAAGACGAATCCACCGCTCAGATTTGAAAATGAATCTCGATAAACAGCTTATTAACATAGAACTTTGGCTTTTCCTTCACTTTTTCACTGTTCATCTCTCAGAAACTTTATAAGAAGGCACCGATTTATGGCATGTAGTTGTCTCAAGTTGCTCCCATAATAGGAATTCTGCATAAATTGAAGACAGAAGAAGGAATAAATGGGAGTGGTTTTCAGCAAATTTAACAAGAAAGATCGCAAATAGTAAAAACGGTTCATAATAATGCCATATTTCTGGCAATGAAGAAAATCCAGGGGAGCTGTGCACATAGATAAAAAATTTTTTGGTCCCAGCTAGCGGTCACAATAAAGTATGACCGAGATGGGGGTACTGTTGATCGCCATTGCCATACAACTGCAAAAACTATGACAGCAATCGAAGAATATGCTCAAAGCGTTTGAGTTTTTTGTATGTCACCTTTTCAAACCCTAACGAGTAGCAGCTTTCAACGTTGAACGATGAAAGTTGCGCATTCGTTCTCTTTGTAGTTCTCGTATTGCGAGATTTTAGGTATATAACTAACAAGTGGGATTTGAACGGAAGTAGCCGCAAAGCATTTACTCTTGAGAAAATAAGACAACGAATTTGTTGTTCGTTAGTCCATTTTACTTTAATGCGGAAGAATGATGAAAAATTTTGGCTCCTTGAAACATTGTAAATAAGGCATTAGAGTACAAGTTTGTTGTCAATGAATCAGTGAAAGTTTTTAATAGCCACTCGATGAGTTGAATACATCGCAATGCGACGACATGTCCAGAAAAAATGAGCAGTACTGATAGCGGCAATAAAAATGGAATGTTGTTGACGAGAAAATCGCCGTCACATTATGAATGCTCTAGACTCATTAATTTCGCGCATCAATTATGCGTTATATGGATGATAGGCAATGGGCACGCCACTCCATATCGGCAATTGCAGTGCTATCGCGCACTGATAATCACTCATCTTCCGCACAGCACGAATCGAGGCGTAATTTCTATCGATGAGAAAAACGCGCAGACTGGCAACTTTCAAGTTCGATAAATTTTGTGATAAATTTGATTGTAACCTTAACAGTGACACTCAACGCTATGAAGCGATTGACTAAAGTAGGGGGGCACTCAAGTGTGCCAATATTTTGAAGAAAGAACGATAATAGAATGAGCCACGTGAGTTTTGATATAAAGGTCAGTATCCTTTTGCAGAATGCAACACGCAAATGCCAGTTTTAGATTATGCTATGCTGCTGTTCGCTAATTATCAAGCAATAGAGCATAAAAGCAGAGATTTTCTCTGTTTGACTTAGAACCTATTACATTTGCAGAGAAATTATTGTTTTTTTCGGAAAGAAGGCGAAAAGAATTGGAAAAAAGATCTACTGAAATAAGCGGCTAGCATAAAACTGACACTGCATGGAAAACACATGAATGAGTTATTCGCAAGTCTAGATCAAAAGAAAAATTGTGCGGTGTTGTCAAAAGCGGTTTATTTCGAACGAGGCTGATTGAATCCGAAGGAGCACTGCTAGGCAAGATGCAATCTCTAGATAGGAGGTAACGCTGACAGTCAATCTACAAACATATTGTTACCTAATACGAGAGTCCACCGAAAAGGAAGTGCAGTAATCCGAGAGTTGCTAAACGACTGTCGCTAAAGAAAGACGATATACGATCGCATACCGACTGGCCACTAACCTGATAATGGCAGCATGTGAGCAAACGCCAACTATCCATCTAGGAATCTCTTCTGAATCGTTCACCGTCTCGTAGCGTTGTGCTTATCGAAGAAACAAGCGCATAAAGAATTTCGCCAAATGAGCAAATTCACTTCAGAATGAATAGCTGCAAGATGGAAATGTTGCTAGAAGCACTCATTTACAAAAATTTAACTAATTACCTCGCAAACTCAAAAAACGATCTTTATTTTAATGAACAGCAACACAAAAACTTCAATTTTTTTAAAAATTCTTCTCATAGCGTTGAAAATAGGCAGAATTTTTCGGGATCAGAGGGTCATCAGGAACGGCAATTTAGAGAGGTACGTAGTGAAATTGAGGAAGACGAAGAGGGGAGGGGAGAGGTTGGGGTATATTTCGGGAGCGCAAAAGCTTCAATCATTTCGGCATGATTTCTTTGAGCACGAATGGTGAGCGTTTGCTCATTCGTTGGAATCGTTGAGAAATGTCACGCAAACGCGGAATTCGAAATAAAGGAGGCATGTAGCGGTAGTGTTCAACCAATAGCTATCCGAAAGCCATTCTCGCATAACGCCTCCAGCATAGCAGACGGAGGCTGTGCAGCTCAGAGTGTGACAACACGCAATGGCCCTCGTTTCCAACAGATACCCCATCCGATGGGATGGCATATGGTAAATTTCTCCTGGCGCTCACTGCCTCCTCCCAGATTGTTGCTGCAGGTTCTTAATGAATTCGTGTCGGCTGTCAAGTGTACGTTACGCATCCGTGTAAACTCTTCATTGAGCACCAACGGAACCATTCATACCACAGACAAGCTGGAAGAGGCAAACGGCTCGACAGGAACTGATCCAGCAACAGAGACATCAAAAAATACCTGGAGTCCGAAAAATTGCGACCTGCAGTGAGCATTCGAGAAAGAGGAGCGACCTAGTCGGAAACTAGTGAAAACCAGCGATCAGAAAATAGTGCATGAAAAACTCAAAAATCAGAACGTTCCTGTTCGTCCGTAATGCGCACGCTATGCTTTGTTTACGCAGGACATTGGGTTTGAACAAGAACGTATCAGCGATATAAAGATGTTAAAACTATGAGCTAAAACAATTCATCACATTATCTAAGAATCTTTTTCAGTCATAGAGTTTGTATGTTCGATGACCGCTAACGTTTACGTCAATTCCACCCGGTTCAAACTCTCCTATAAAGAATTACTTGCTATACATGGCAGCAAAAAGTTAAGCAGTTAACCTGTTTAGCATCTTGCGTCGAGTCTGAGTAGTAAATTATAAGAACGAAATGTTCTGTTTTGAGTGCAAAAATTCCAGCACTTATGAAAAACAACCAGCAGAAGGTGGCAAGTGTAACAAAAATGCAATTAGGTTGACAGCGAAGGTTACTAAGAAACAATCGTAATGAACAATTACGAAGTGACCATATTATCGTGGTGAAATCGGTGCTTGCTTCAATTAGAAGCAGTGCAGGGAGAATTTCATAATCTTGCGCTCTCAAGCTCGCTCCTATAAGCTCATTAGCTAAAAGACCAATTTTCGGATCAAATTACCAAAGGCATAGTAACTGATAGTCCCTATCGCCGAGCAGAGAAATTGTGCAGATTCGAAAAGTTGGGGTGTGAAAAAAAAGATTTCCAATAAAAGGTTGATGCAACGCGCAATTGCCACATAATGGTCGAAGCACAAAACGAATAGCTGTAATTAGGCCTTTATTCGGAAAAAAAGCAACCTCGAATACAACAATCAAGCAGTTCATCGTGTTAATAAAGCCCACAATACTTGTAGTGTCCATACAGTGGAAGGCATATATATATATATATATATATATATATATATTATATATATATATATATATATATATATAATCAAATAAGTATATAGACATATAATATAAAGCGCGTTTGTTCAATAAATGTAGGTAAGGAATTGTTTGGCTGCTGGCAGAACACTCATATTGTGTACGACGAAGTGAGATCAGTGCCAAGAGGAAGAAGCAGTGTGCTAACCATGCAAACAAGCGAGCACCTCAATGGGCGTCAACGTTGTGACGCACTAATTACTGCATTGAGTGTGCTTTCGAGAGTCACACTTCCCGAAGAGCTTAATCGATGCATGGGTATACCACGTCTTTATAATGCAAGCATTCACGCTTGCAAACAACTCACGCCCATTTATTACAATCACCAAGCATCGTCAATACACTTCAACGAAGAATATGATTCTTTTACAGATGCTGCTGTTAACGGTCAGTACCGGTTACTTAAAAAACAACAGTAATGTATGTATCACCTTCTACAGCTCAATGATATCGTTTTGAAAATTATCCCTTGTGATCAAGTTTCCGAAATGTTTGGCATTTCAAACATCACTTATGCAAATAGTGTTGTAACGAAGCAAAAAAAAAAAGATAAAACACCGATCTATTACAAAACAACCTATTGAGATGCATTAGTGAGCACCTATGAACGCACGTGGCCACACATCTACACAAAGGACGTTATTAACATCAGCTTATCGAACACTATCCTCCAGAAATCCATTGCACCACTATAAGCCGCATCTATGACAAGCGCAAATGTTTTTTGATAGAAATGCCAACGAAGAAGGACATGGAGTTGTCGTCAGATTGAGCGAAGTAAAGAGTACAATGGGAAACGAGCAGTGATTAAGGATGGTTGTCCGAAAAGGCAACGCCATGTCGAAAGAAAGCAACACGTTATGTGTGTGGGTGTCTGTGTTGCGTGCGTGTGTATGTGAACTCGCTAAGGGAGCTTGTCGCTAGCATATAGATCATTCATAGATAATTGATGCGATTTCCAGACGGGTAAATTAGCATTGGGCGGCAAGATGAAAAGCAAGCGTGTGTGCGACATCGAACGAGCGCCTCTTCGCAGCCCACTACATCCCTTTGGCTGAGTTCAAAAGCGCCGAGAACGGTCCGCCTTGATGTTGCCGCACGAACCGACAGCAACCGCACTGTTCCGCTGATGGGCATTCAAATGCCTCAGCGAAGAAGGTGCCGTTGTTTGCATCGTTGAAATAAAGGAGATAGATACTCACTAACGAGGCATTCATATAATTTTTAAAGAACTCGAATGGTCATTCGAATTTAGTGCACCAGTCAAAGAAATTTAAAGGTGCCACATATAGATGATACTCGAATCAAAGCACTGAAAGAACAGGAAGATGGTCAGTGACAAAGTGGAAGTGAATGTTAACAAAGTATCTGCCTCGTCTTTGCAACATTGGTGTTGAAAATATCATAGCTTTGGAATACTAGTGCACTCTTATACTCGCTTGGCTTATATACTTTGATTCCCTGAATTCCTGCAACATTTACAGGGTGCAGCAATAGCAGGTTCTGTTTTTTCTTTTTTCCTAATTCTTTCAAAGTTGACTTTTCAATAATTCTTTTCAATAGGTTTTAGAAAAGAATAGGATGAGCTGTCTAATAGGAGAGCAGCTGTGTGACAAAATCGTTTTCGATGCCGGATATGCGTTCGTTAGGTTTACCGCATTTGTTGCTAAATGAGGCTTATAAAATTTGCAAGCCAGCAACATTTTCACTTCCGAAGTACTCTACCGCACAAATGATTTTCCTACTTGATCGAGGGGTCGATTTCCCCTTATTCTTATGCCCTTGTGAAATGCATATCGCGCATCTGTTGCACAGCGGCAAATATTATGCATCATCCGAAAATATCCACTGAGTGAAACTTTTTGATGCCACTAAGCGGGAGTTTTTGATTCCTCTGGTTTCATTAGATCCTTACCCTCATGCTGATGTGCAAATTCATGCATATGGATGTATATATATCTTTAATCTGCTGCTTTCCGTGTTAATTAGGTTGTTTGAACCCTCCAGTAGAATAAAAGTCGAGTTGAAGTGCGCGAAATGAATGAAGTAAATTGCAAAGTTTCCAGGCACACTGCTTGTAACAGTTGGGAATATAGGTGCAACGCATGTTATAAAAAATACCGGCAGAATAGAAATCAAACGGAACGTAGTGTGTGAATCAAAAAGCTGTCCAACGTTATTCAACATGGCTCAGCTCATTACTCTCTCAACTCTCCATTCAGATCTGCAAGAACACAACAACGCAGCACTACAGAGCACACTGGTTCAATGCACTTTCATAACTTTTTCAAGAGATGAGCATAGTTTCGTTCACAACAGATTCTCCCTTATTATTATCTTAGTAAAGACAATCGCTGAACTCATTGAATAGTTACGGATAGTTGAAATAAGACAAAGAGTGCAAACTTGTTAAGGCGTCGGGGGATAAAGAATTGCAAAAGATGAAGAGAGGATGGTTGACGCAGGAGAGACGAGGTGCCAAGCAATGAGAACACTTATGTACTTATGCATAGTTGCACCTTAACTATGCTCTGTCAAAAACAATCAGTCAAATAAGGCTCAAAAAATTGCAAATTGCAAAAAGGACAATAACTCTCAAATCCAGACTCAAATTATTGTAACTCAAATTATTGTCAAGAAAAAAGAAATTTCTTTCTATACGCTCTCTCGCTTCCCCTCACGATTCATCCGAGTTTCGTAGATGCACTTAGATGCGGAAATGAGTTTTAAATGGCATCGCAGAATAGAAAATAGGGAAAAAATTTGGCGCACTGGCGAAGAATTTTTGCAGAGGTGGAGGCAGAAAAAATTTTCTCAGGTGTCGAGAAAAGGTCGAATTTCTTGTGATTCGTTCGTTTTGACATTCCTAGAAGATAAAGAATTGTTGAAGAAGATCCATTAACCCTCTAATGATTATTGTGGCAGCCTAAACACTTTAACGCATTCACATTGCTCCAGAAGTGGAAACGTTTGTCGAAAACACATTGCATCGATATGTCTCTTCCTTCGCAGCGTCCCTCCCTCCTCCACTTTCCTTCGTTTCCCCTTCCTTTCTTCACCTTACGCACACATGCATCCACTATTAACTTCACACAGAACATTGATTTACAGAAAGGACGAAAGTTTAGATGCATTTCTGCTTAAAAATGACTGCAAGGAGCGGGGAAAGTAAAGATAATGTGGTTCATATTGCAACGAAATAATTAGCTGTGCTAAAAGGAAAGCATAAGAAGGATCCTAGCATTTAACTCCCAAGATCAATTAATTTACGGCTTACTTCGGCGAAATGGATGGAAGCGGAGAAGACCCTGAGACCACCCACGATGAGCTTGACGATTCATGAAGCTGGGAAAATGTTTGTACGTAGTAAGCGAAAATGAGGTTTAAGTTATGAAAGGTTACAGTCAAAATTCGAATTTTTTTCTTGCCGGAATTATGAGTCCACTGTATTTAGAACTACGTCCATTACGTTCAGAAAAAAAAGCCCACTAAATTATAAGTATTTAGTAATTTAGATGGAATTTCGTCATAGGTTTAATACCAAGCTTCATTAGCCATAGTCATTGCTTCTCTCAATAGAAGATGCAAAAAGATTGGCTGATATCCCAAAAACTCCCCATTTTAGTCCCCAAACTCTCCAAACTCTCCACAGTATGCTCTCAGGGAAAAATTCAACTTTCTACAGTTAGAGGCCCCATTTACTGAAATTGGACAACTCAGCGCCTGAAGAAACTTACAAGCTAAGTCACAATTCTGAGCTCCCCATGAAAAATTGAGAAAAAGCAACATTTAAACGAAATAAAAATTTAAACAGCTGTCGCAACGAAATTCACAATGACCAGCAGAGCACCTGGTTCACTAATACATAAATCAGGCAGCTCATGAAACTACAGACGGTAGCGAAGTTTCAAAATTCCGACGGAATCTATTATGACAAGGTAACAAGCCTGTGTATATGGAAGACGAGACTTAAAATGTGAAAATTTCATTTGTGAAAGAGTAATTAAGTGACGAAGCAAATATCGGAAGGACTGAATCAAAAGTCATAGATCAACGAAACTTTTAAAGGAGTGCAAACGGGCGTGGCCAATTTAGCTAAAAGGATCGCACCACAAGGGAATAAAAGTGCTCATAAATAAACCAAACTTAATATTTCTCCATAATAACTGGACTTAATAAACCCGCTGCGACTGAACTTAGCAAATAAGCGAATTGAACATGTTCTTTATGGTCTCCATGAGCAATGAGGCTGGACGGCGCTAAAAGCATTTTAAGTGATTATGCCGTCTGCTTTCAAAAGTACTTCGAAACAGTCAGAAAGCAAAGAAGCAGTTCAACCACTCAATTCATTCTTTCATTCGCCAGCCACCCTAGGAGTCTAATTCCGAACTTTTTAGATGAAAAATATTAAAACAACTCCAATGAAAGTGCTCTCAGCATGACTGATAGCAAAATATTGACATGAATCGCACATAATTATGAAGATAATCTCTTTTCTTACCGCAGTTTTTTGACGCTTTGGTGCAATGCTTGAACGATGAGTTTGACTACCCTGAAAAGAAGAAATATGTAATGAAATTTTTTTGGCATTTGGGAGGGGTGATCAGTAAATTATAGATAGATCCACGGCTTTCATGCAGAGCGCAGAAGTAATAACCATAAGACAGAGCATGCTCTCTACAAATGCCTTAAGGCAAGGGTCAATGCGTATAAAAGGAGAGCGTGTTTGCTTACAGGCAATCAGCATGCTTCCAGTTGTCTACGTATGGTGTCATCTTAGCAAGGGTTGCTTTGGACCATACCAGTTCACAGTCGAACTACAAGGAACGCCCAGTGCAGGCTGGTGCAGAGCTGACAATATTTGTGTCAAGGTGGTGTAGGAGCACAAGCTCCCCTTCTCCCGGCTGTCGTGTTATCCCCTCCACCGTTCCTACTGCTGATTTTTTAAGGCTTAATAAGAAACTTACCTTCCTGTCTTCTTGCCAGATTACACAACATCTGGTCGAGCCTCCCAAGCGAAGGGATTTGCGAATCCTTCAGGGGCAAATTGTGGGCAGTGGGCAAAGGCAACGAGGACCGAACCTCTTATACATTTATATATTAAAATTATTTGGCGCACCATGCGCTTTGAGAGTCTATACGTTTGTAGTCCATATGATTGATGCATTCACACATTCAAAATCCTAGCATCAAACTATTCGACCATTAGTTTTTTAAAGAACAAGTTGAATGACGGAAGTGTACTGAAGATGACGGGAGGGGACATGAGGAAGCGGGATTTGGAGAAGTAACATCAGAACGATAGTCTGTCTGTTATAAATCTAATGACATTATCCGACATGATTTAAAACGACTCCTGGGTCTTATCTTTGCCTAATGAGCAATTTTGCTAGTTTTCCTAGTATTCCTCAGCCTTAAATGGTCAATGGTGTCGCTAGAAAATACCCGATGAACACTCCACTGTTGAATTTTAGAGCAAGTTGCCACCAAAGTTTTAGACCAACGTGTGACCACTAAGTGACCTCTTCGTTTGCATATAACGGAGAAGCGAACCTTTATATCTGGTGAAATATTGCAGGTATATGGCGGCTTACTTAAAGCATCAAGTTCAGAACTTCAAAATTCCTCAAACTCTGTGAATAACAGTGCAACTGGACCCACTGCTTTTGGCTTGCTAAGTGAGATAAAAAGATGTGGCTTGCTAAGTGAGATAAAAGGGTATGGCTTGCTAGCGAAGAATAAAGAATAAACCTTTTCATTTCATGGCCTATAGGATATGGACGGTAGGTTCCTTCGAGCGTCATCTGAAACTCTCCGTGGCTAAAGGTATCGCGTGGATTCGAAAGTCCCAGAAATGCTATGCAATGTTAAGTAAGCTCACTTTCAGTATTCAAAAATGCCCCTAAAGAAGCATTTTTTTGACGAAATCGTTGCTCACCGCATGAACGTAGGAAGAAGAAGAATTCTGCGCGTTAGATATCATCTGTAGCTTCGCTAGCGAGCCTGTAAGTAGCGCACGTTCATTCGACTATATATGTACACATATATTCAACTGTACATATAGTTACGTACATGCTACTTCACATTTTTCCATATATGCGTGTAGATAAGAAGATAAACAAATGCCTTATATGCTTTACATAGTTGCTGCGAACAAAGCAGCTGGCGTTGACTACATAATACACAGTACTGCTACTTCTCACGAGTTCCACTGTAAAAGGAAATCAACAAGAAAGTCATATGCAATATCCGTTTTGAAAACAAAACATGACAATAAACAACGTGTCAATCTTATAGTTGTGTTTTTTGATGAGAATAAAGCAGCAAACTTCTGCACAACAAAATGTTTTCAGAAAAGACGCTCGGCCAACTCGAACTTAGTGAAGATAATAAAAAACAAACAATCGAATAAACAATTAGAGCTTTCACGCATCACAGGAGACCTTAGGAGTGTTTTGGCACAGCAGTCAACAAATTATAGGCGAGTGTTCCCTTTTACCCTGTTCTAGCGCTTAAATCGAAATCCTTACGGTATTGTTGGTGACTAACTTATCATCGTAAACTGCCTATCTCAATTAATCTAATCGATTATCACTCAAGGACCGATTGTCACGAAAAATGCTTTGATTTGGTCCTGAAATTCATTTTTGAAATTTCTGACAGCCTTATTGTCTCCCCATCCAGAACAAAAGAAACTGAAAACAAAGATAGCTCATTTGTATAAATGTCGGTATTTTAGAAGAACCAGTATCTGGAGGACAAGGAAATTGCTAGAGGGGGGAGGGGGGGGATCTCAATTCTTCTGGAGAAATCCAACCACGCAAGCATCTGTCGTCTGAGCTTCTCGTTTTGCTGGATCATTTCTCTGTGAAGTGCTCTCATCCGTCTCAGTGAGAACCATCCTTTTTACGTCATACTAATGATGAGTAGATGAGTAATGAAGTAGCATTAATTAAGCGATAAGACTGCAAGAAATGGATGCATTGTCGTTGCTTTCTTTCAGAAGGAACGATATGCATATATGGCGAGAATATGGTGCGCGGTCAGCGTTAGTCACTTGCAAGTCGAAGTATAAATGATAAGAGAGTGGTGCAACGAAGCGTGAACGAAGAGCTGCTCGAGCGTGCGCGAGATACGGCCGCCATCTGAGGTGGCGTTGTGCGTTTATATTTTCGTTTGCATATCTCCTCCTTTATCGCTCGCTGCTTGCACCCGTTATTAGTAGACACGTTTGTCTCCACCCTTCTCGTTCTAAACGTTATTTCGAACTCTATAGATGCCCTCCTCCCCTTTCCACCTCCCAAACCCCCATCCAACATCCTGAAGGCCTTCCAGAAACTTCATATTCCTTGATCGTTGTATCACACTCATATCTACGTAATTTTCTTCCCTTTATTCAATTCTCATAGAAGCGCTATCAAAGGCTATTGATCTTGCTCATCTTGCAACTGAGTTCAACGGCTTGAAATTTTTTCTTCATATAGCTATGTGCCTTATTTCCACTCAGACTAAATGGATCACTAATGAATGTATTTGAAGCAAAGAAAATCTAGTAGCGAGACCATACATGCTGCACTAAATACTTCCGCCTTTCAACAGTCGTATCCTCATACATCTTCATGCCGTACCCCTCCACCTGCAATTTCAACGAAAAAGAAATTTGTTTCTCCAGATTCCTCTTAGAGATATAAAGAAACCGTTGAATGCACACATCAGCAGACTTTATAGAAAATATTAACAACATGGCTCAGCTCTAGTTCGCAACTGCTCATAGAGCACTGATAGCTAAAAAATTGCAATTATAGTGTCCTCGCTGAAAGTGGGAAGTGACACAATACTTGACTCGAACATCACAGTATCTCTACCATTTCAGTGTAACGCATCACAGTGTAATTACCGCTTGTGGTATCTATCAGAACTCTAACAGACAGCATCTTTTCCTTACAAAAATTAAAAAAAAACTTTTCAAAACTTATGCTGAATGAGTATGCATCTTTTCATTACGCTCCAAGTCCGCTCGACGGCGTTCACAATATTCGTTTAAAAAGTGGCAGTGGTGCCAGTTAGAGCTAAGCAGTAGTGAGTAACTGAGTATTTAATAGGCTTGCTTCGAATCGCATGCTTGGAGTACACGATTTTGATGCCATCATGAATTAGATGATTCCGATCGCACATTCGCATGTGCCTTTATCCACATGCTCGAAGTTCAAAAGCAGCGGTTCAGTTTTTTGTATTTTAAAAATGTAAACAAAAACATTGCAATATTGATAGTGACAGTCATATCAAGCCATGACGCCCGCATTTTAAATTAGATGGCAAAAAACGGCCTGGTATTTTAATGGCAAGTTTCTCAGTGGTAAAAGTGGCAGTTGCCACAAGTCAGATGCCAGAATTTCTTTACGAAAAAAAAATGTCGGAAAAAGATCTGTACAAAAGATTTTTACAAAAATTATGTCTGTGGGAGAGGGCTATTAGCATATCTTGGGTGATCTCCACCCATTGTTTGTCCTTGAAGGACGCTGTCATTCATGCGTTTTGCGGGGATTTTTTCCCAAATTGATGAAGAAAAAACACGTTCATGCACTATTGATCAAAATCAATGCAGCATAGAGACAATGTGTCACCCAATCGGAGGCAATTTTAGCATAGTGGATTAATAAAGGCGACGTTTCCGCTAAACGTACAATTAGTAATCGAGCACATTCGGTGATTATTTATTGTCATCTTGAGCATTCGCTCATAATTTATGACTGCTATGTTTTCCATTCGGAGAATTTGCGCGATTCTTGCCCCGACCTTCTGTGCACATATACGATAAACACATCTGTATTCCGTTTATTTAATACGTCCAATGATTCATGCTACCAGTTGCGTTTAGCCGTAAAACATTTAACAGCTGTCAGCAAAGGAGTTTCCGCCGACTTTTTTAGGTCTATTAAGTTTCACCTTCTGTCAAAAAAATTTCTATGCATAACCATTGCTTTAACTAACATTTTCACCTCTTGATTCTTACCACTTATTTCAAAGGTAGTCGAAGAGGTAGGGATTGCTCGGGGGATCTGTGCAACGTATCAGAACTCCCGTTTGAATAGTGGAGTAATGCTGGAGTTCGAGTTTAGTGCTCGTTATCGCCGTGCTGTTTCGCAAGCCTCAATTTCATCGCCTTCGATTGTTTAAATCGATAAACGTTTACACCTTTCTTCTGTGCCGGTTGATACCAGTTCACGAGACAAGGATTGGGTAGAACCCTAGGAAGGGAAACCTTCATGAGTGTATTGGCTAATAGCGTTGATTGATCAAGTTTACCAACGTTCAATAGTCACACCTTCGGAGAAATGATCTGGCATCACAGAGGACAAATGTATGCACCAGCTGCTGATGATAAAGGCTGAAGTATATTTACTTGTAAGTTAATATAGTCATAGTATCATCGCATACACAGGAACAAATAAAGTACATAAATTAATAGTTCTTGCCGATCAACGAATAATGGCATCCACGCAGCTTATGAAGTGAACTTCCTGCCGAAAAAGTATGCGGCATGGAGCAAACATAATAGCATATGAGATGCAAGTCAGTGCGCAGCATTACACATTTTATGTAAACGAGAGCAAACTGAGAAAGTAACATTTCAGTAGTGTTTGAAATAGTTACTTGTTGTTAACAAAGAAGACAGATATTAAATATGTCTCAATGAGGAAATGAAACGAGAACACAGCAGCATTAGAGTCGCTTATTTAAGAATGAAGCAAGGAGCAGCGAGTAAGGCGTTATTCATCCCTTACGTTCAGCAATATGCCGGCTTTATGAGCGGCTTTCGGGGAAGCAAGATCTCTTAAGCGTCGGCAAAATGAAAGCAGCTAACGTATGCATCCAATGCAGGCAACGAATTTGGGCCAGATGGTGTGAAGCGAGAGGTGATTTGTTGGCACTCGAATTCACTACTAACGAAGTGCTCTACAAGATGCAAACATTGTATTCAAAACTAATGCCACTTACGCAAACATGAAAGTACCAGTCAGCATTCTTTAACTGTGCGAGCATCAACAGGTCAATGGACTAACAAATCCTCACAAGTTATGGAATAATCCTGCATATCGTAGGAATGACACTATTTGCACATGATGCGAGAATAACCGTTAGGATCGACAGCATTGGTAAGATGCAAACAAGAAGCAACCAAGAAGCGCTTTTCAGAAGCGTAACTAACTCCATCCGTTAGAAGAACATTCGTTTTATTCAATTTTTTATCTCTTTTTGAGCAACTCTTCCACTCTTTATGCGTTGAACTATATGATATAAATTTTTTTACGCCTATCCAGCATTTAGGAAATGATAAACGAAGATCGTAACTGAATATAACGCAAGAGAATTCAAAAAATCTAAAACTATGAACATCTTATCGAGGAATGTGACGGTTGGAAAGAATCGAATACGGCTCTTATTCAAATCTTTTCTTAAATAAATTCTGAATGAGAAATGTGCAAAATGGAACGAGCACCATCGTCGAAATGTGCCCATCATTAACGCATATCTCAACAGGAGGTCACTGCAATTCAAAGGATTCGTTTTTTTTGTTGTTGTCTGTTTGTTTGATGTTCAAGCATTGTCACGACTCATTGCGCGAATTTCACATAAACTTTACATTGCGTAAGTATTTGTTGTCGAAGTGGAACGTCGTTTCAGTGGCGATTCTTCATAAACGATGTTTAAACGATACGACAAATGATCATCCACATCCGTCATAACCGCAAAACCAGTCATCTCATTAGTCAGAGTGGTACCATTGATTTTTAAGGTATTCCTATAAAAATTTCACTGGGATGACTCGTCTATAGTCCCCTATGGTACTCGATCAATTAAAGGATAGACTGGGGATTGGACTCATTTATTTCTCGTTCGATTACCTCAGCCCATTCTGAAAGATTTTGCGTATACGCACTTAAAAAGTGCTCTTGGCGATCGATTCTGCATCACCGCCCTGCATTCTGTCAAAAAATAAATGGGACTACACGGCACTACCAATGTACTGCAAATGTAACCCGGATTGCCTTATGTGGAACTAGTTGCGAGAAATAAACTTTTGCTCCAGCCTTTAAGTGTGCAAACGGCAATCAAATAGTTCAAATACTGTGCACTGCTTTCCTTCTGCCATAAGAATGCATACCTGGAGTATTCATAAAGATATGTCCAGTTCCGTCGATTTCGCAACCGCATTTTGCATCTCGCTGTTAATCCATTAGGTGGACGGATGATGCAGGAGACGGTTAAGAATTATTTGCATTATTACCAGAATTATTACCAGAAAAAAAAACTAGGCCCATGCTTAAACGATGGCTGATGACTGAAAGTGGTCGAAACATTCAGAAAAAAGCCTTGATATTGAACTTCAAAACTCTGCAGACGGCCCGATGAGGGCAATCTGCGAAGTTCTGCCGACGTGGCCAATTCCATTTGCCAAACCTTCTGAATTAACTTCCAACTGCAAGTCTTAAGAGTTCTGAGGGGGAGTGCCAATTTGATTTTGAGCTGGAAAAGTTGGTTTTCGAAAGTGAGGCCGAGTGATCTTGGTGGCCAAATTTTTTAGGTGTTTGGAAATTCAGTGATTTCTAATTGTTTGGGAGTGCGCGATGAGTTGAGCTGGGACATGCAGATTGCTGATGATTTGTAATGTTGAGTTTAAGATGGTAGACAATGGCATGTGTTGTGAGCAGAAGGTTAGGTGGTGAGTTGTAGGGATGGTAAATAGTGGGTTGCAAAGAAAGATATAAGGAGGTCACCAGCTGGTTGTGAGGTGAAGTGGGAAGTGGCTAACAGTGGGTTCTTTGGTGAAGTATGAGATGGTAAACAAGTAAGCAGCGTGGTTAAGCGTGAGACGGTAAACAGGGATGACCTACAACAGTTGAATCAACTCGTGGAGGCAATGCCCTATTTTACGAAAGCAGCTCATTTCTATATTATCACCCTTCGCTTTCCAGTCTTACAGCATTCTAGTATCTCTATCTCCTCCCCTTCTTTTCGTATGGTGCCACTTGAAAATTTGTCAGAAGACATCGCGAAGTAAAAGTTTTGGTGTCCATTCACTTTCCGGCGAAAGCTCATACCACAGGTATAAGCAAAATTAAGCAGTTTTGCAGTGCAATACTGAATTGTCGTGCCTAGATATAACAACAACAACCAGTGTTCTTTGACAGTGCTTTTGCACAGAACATTTATGATTTTCCGATATTCCCCAACTCTTTGATTGACTGAAAAATGAACCTAAAGAAAGGGAAGCCCAAACATAAACTGAAAATTACAAGAATGCACACTCCTTGATTCGTTGCTTTTCCTCTCCTTCCTTCTTACCCAATGAAGAACTAGACGGAAGTTTTATATTGTAGCATTCAATACATCACTTGTTTCTTTAAGAACCGATCACTGTCGCTGGCTATGTTCAGCTGACAAGTTGGCTCCTCTATAAGCATCCTCTTCTGCACAACTCCTCCTTACAATTTTGGAAGATATACTCAGGTCCTCAATGCTGGGAACAAAATTCTTGAGGGAAACTATCTTAAAAATAATTTTAGAGTGACTAAAAATCATATTTTGACGTTTTTAAGACATTTGAATAACATTCACCTCATAAATATTTCATATAAAATTTCCCCCATTTGGTGAATTTTCCTCCATTTGGTGCAACTTTTTGTTTAATAACCCTCTACTGGACCAACTATTAAGTCTTCTTAAGTATGGGGTGAGTGGTGAAGTATGGATCACACGTCTGTACTACACTGCCATAATGCATATCTTGAGACATTAAAAAATGTGATGAATTTTCCACAGCAGCTTGCTTTCGATGAGTATTATATCATTTGATTTCTATATATTATTCATATTCTCTTCTAACACTGTAAATATACTGCGCAATCGACTGTACCTGTACATTCACATATATTTGAGTTCTTATGGCTGCGGGTGTCATCAGTGTAATTGCCAGCTCTCTATTATTCAGTTACAAACTTTTGCAGATGTTGCAGATAACACATAAACTATTATATAAATAACGCTAGTTTATACAGTATAAATAACACCGTTTACATTACTATGTATACAAACCATCAACTGCATCAACAGCTGTCATTTCGGACAAAACAAAACGGCAACTCACTCGCGAAGATTTTAATCCATCGCCAGCTGCTGTCAGCATATGTTTCCGAACAAGATCATAGTGGCCGAATGGCGGAAGGTTTATCACTCTTACACTGAAAAATTACCTTCATTAGTGGCCAAGATTTCTGAAATTAGCCACATACTTTAGTGTGAGGTGGAGCAACGCCAACCATTCGGTCGATCATTTGATTTCCACCACTGAATTCGTCGGAAAGAGGAAATGGTTCAGTTCTCTCACCCCAATCTGTGACTCTATTCTAGATTAGCAAACTGCGGCGGAAAAAAAAAGGTTGGAAATCACGGGAAACATCCTGAACTTATAAATTAGAGTGCGAAAAAATGGGAAAGTGAGGAAAATGAGTGCCTCTTTGGCGTCATCGAATTGCGATACTTAGGTCATGCTCGAACAATAGACGTTACTTGTGATACGAACAACCAGTGTCCTTCTAGCTTTATCATGCTGCTAAGGTTGAGGATGAAAACGCACATAACGACACTATCGACGGTGAAATATTTTTTCTTGCTGGTGCAGCAAATACGACACGTTACATCGCGAAATTCTATCACCTAGGAGCTATCCGCTGGAAAGTTTCTTTTGTTCTATGGCAGAACGAGAGGAATCAGCTGATGTTGCTATTGATGGGCACTGGCTATCCACTACACCCATTTCACACCTGAGATGGTGTTCCATCGATGAAAAGATGCCGTTAGACACGTCATGAGAAGTGGTTAGACACCTGGTCCACTACATCTCTATCACCTATTCAAGACTCCATCTCCATAACATACCTCACAAGTATATCACCCACCCTATCGTATATGAGGAACTTGGGAATAACACTTGAAACAACAAACGAACGTTGAAAACTGCACTTCAAACTGGTTAAAATTGCATCAATGACAATTGAGAACTCAATGGCACACGCTTATAGCGAAATCACTGTTACTTAATATTGTATCATTCCCATACCCGGAACCATCGCCTCATTACATCCCCGGTGGTTTTTTACTACTTCATGTCTTCCCATAAAGTCACTGAAAGTAATGCTGAAATTTGAAAACAACGGCCTATCTTACGCTAAGAGGTTTGCTGATAGAAGAATGCAGAAATAGCACGAGCTTTAGAAAGCACAGCTGTATGAGCCAAGCAATTTTCAGAGTTGTTTACCTTCGCTAATTACAGTTTATGATGGTTTTCAGCAAATTAAGAGTCCGCTTCTCGTTGTTGTTCAGCAAAATGCAATCAGCAAAATGCAAGTAAATGCGAATAACTCCTAGACGCATATTTTATTCTAAATAAATTTATAAAACAATAATAATAACTATTCGAAAAGAACGCAAACATCCGAATAGCAGATGTGAGGAACTTCTTCACTTCAAATGCCGATAAAGCAACCTTTCATGCGATCCCGCAATTGAGTGCTACTTCCCGAGTTAACTAACAACAAGAGGCTATCAATTAAAGACTCTTCAACGAATAATATAAACCCCAGCTCAACAATCACATGTTATCTTTGGCTCGTTACCATTAAAGTGTTTTACTGCGATGAAAAAACCGCTTTCATTTTGAGGAATTCATCAAAGCGTCCCTAAAACATGTCATCTAACAGTACATTACAGTCTTCTAGGGCGCTCAAAATGTTCGACGTCGATATTAGTCTGTTATCAGACGATCTTTTCTTTTTTTACATAGAACAAAAGAGGATTGCACTAATTTTACAAATTTCAATAACTCCACCACATTCTCTAATTGCATAAAATTTTACATAGCCACTGCCCATTAAATGCACACTTATCTTTTCCCAGCAAATAATCCTCTCATCAGCACTATGTGTGCGCAAAGTGAATCAACCTTTATCGACGAAGTTAAGCACACAAAGCAGTCGATTCTACTATTTTTACATGTTGCTAAAATGACCAGAATCTTCCGAAATATTAGGTTGATAAAGCAGAAGAGCGCTTCATCGTATACTACAACACTACAATAGACAGTACAGTACCTCACACTTCATATGCCGCAACTGTCAAAAAGTTTAGCACAGCACGTTAGAACGATAGCTTTGGACAACGCCCCTCTTCCCCTCTTTCACAAAAACAAAAACATTCAAAAAAGTTCCTAAAAACAGTCATCCCAACACAAATGTTTCATACGGGTTTTTATAGTTGCTGCTTCCACGCCTTAAATTACAAAACGAACTGCAGAAAAGTCGCACTGCAGGAAAGCAAAATATAAAAGATCACTCGTAGACATCTTCTTTATCGCAAATATACTTGAAGATGTCCCTAGGCGTTTTCATATTATCTGCATCACCATCTGGAATCTCGAAACCGAATTCGTCTTCCATGGCCATTATCACTTCGACGTGGTCCAACGAATCCAAGCCCAAATCCGTCATGAAATTTGAGTCCATTGTCAGCTTCTTGGGATCAATCTGTAAATCCACTCTTATTTAGCCGAAGTTGGCAATGCCTTTACGTCATATAGCTTCCATTCCACTCAATCTACAATACTCCCTCAGAAACTATACACTTCTGACAGACTCAAGCAGGCGCGGTATGCTTTTTCAAAAACAGAAGGTGGGCGACTCAATGAAGCAATCTGTTAGGGAGGAAGGAAGAGGAACATCGATGACACAGTTGGAGAAAGCACACGCTACTTCATACTAGCCACTCTTCCTTCACTTATTACATACAGCCGCGGAAAGTTGCTAACCTAGTCCATATGGTCACTGCAACACTTAATGAAGGAATCCCTCATCGTTTCAATTTAACAGTTACTGCGTCTGTACGAACCACAAATACTCCTCACTCAAACACATTCCGAAATTAGTTGCCGACTTGCTCGCAGCCGATTCAAACGACGGTTTTTTGAGAAACATGAAAGAAAAGTTGGCAACCTTATCGTATAGGCTGAGCACAAGGATGATTCGCTCTTCTAGCGTCTTCAACGTTAGTGGAGCTTTCTCGCTGTAATGTCGCACCTGCAATCCAATGAATTCCACTTGTCAGAAAATATGAGACCATAAAATGAGGAATGAAAAGAACCCCTCGACTCCCAACTGTTTCATAAATTGCAAGACCCCAATTCGAATGAGCAAACTTTTAACACCACGCATGTACACTTCGAGTAGACACCGGGGATATGCCTGGCAGTACGGCTGAACGTTATCGCACTACAGCCGCCACTTATCCGTTCTCTTCCTCGTTCCCCCTCCTCTCCCAGTGAAAAGTTCACTTCGAGAAAATCAAAGAGGATCATAAAAACGACTGAAGAGTAGGACCTTCATCTAAGAAATTACTATTATTATCCAGACACAAGCAAAAGTGTGAACAATATTGTACACATGCACAAAACTAATTCTTAGGCGCAAAACTCCCGACCGGTCTCATCAGCCACTGTTAAATGCAGTGAAATTACCAATCCTTCCCTCTCGTTTCCTCTTCCGAGATATTGCGACTCAAGATCACATCAAGGCATTAAAAATATATTGCTAATAAAGGTCAAAAAGTTCGACCCCGCCTCATATTGGGATACGGTTTAAGACAGCTGGTCCAAAGACAGCCAAGCTCAGGAATAAGACAATCCAGAGGCAATCGAGCATACTAAAGGGCGGCCCTGACTTGAAGCTACAATCACATTTGATTTCTTACATAGGCTTATCTCATATAAGTAATGATATACCTGTATCGCAGAGGGAATAATTGGCATTCGCACACATGATGGGGTTGCGGAAGGCAAAGTATTCGGCAAGGCGCACAACAGGCGCGCGTGCCGAACAATAAACGCCGCAGATGCGTATCTGCAACAACCAGTAACGACCGTCTTCAGCATGTTACTTTCGATCCGAAGCTACTTTCACCCCTCGAGACGCCTCTTCTTCGACCTCTAAAATCATATATATTATTCAATTGCGCAAACACTGTTACAACCTCGTTATTGCGCAATGAACATCGACGCAATGGAGAAATCAGGGAAGAGGGTGGCGCAATGAGAAGCTTTACTGAAGTATCAGCGCACATAGCAAGCAGACAGCGCTGATTTATTTAAAATGGCCGTATGCAAAAACAATAAACGAACAAATACATAAGTGGACATCCAGAAACCGCAGATGACGCAACACCACCCCCGGGAATCGAGGTATTACAGTGATAGCAATATTCACGTCTCCCGAGCGCGTTACTGAAACGTCTTTTGCAGGTCATCAGCGTTTTCACCGATAGGATGTTGCCTTGAACAGGTGTATTCCAGCTGCCGTTCTTCGACAGCTCCAAGCTCATTACGATAGCATGCGCAAAGTTGTGGTATTATCGCCTGATGGTGTTACAAACCAAAGACGCTGAAGTGGGTCGCAGCTTAAATATTCACCTGGATTCACATACCACTACGGCGAACCAGGATGCGTGGTCAAACATAATGGCGTCGAACATGCTGGATCTCTAACGACACTGAATAGCCCGTAGTCAACCCTATCTCGAGCTTTGAACTGCATTCTTCCTCAGTCGATCGTTTGTTTTCTGCTTGCTCTGCTACTTTTCCACGAATCTTGTAACCTGACCGTCACCTAATGCTTACGGACCTCTATCGACCGTCATCGTATAGAAACTGAGAGCAAGGAGAAGAATATCTGCTTTCATATCGGATAATAAATGCAGCAACGGCCACTTCAAATTTAAACACCACATTACGCACCTGACGGGTTTATTTATTTCATCACCTCTTACGACAACATGCAAAAATGACATGCGATCGCCACAATACACAACCTGCCTAAGCAGACAACAGCATCGACAATAATGCCTTATACAGCAGCAGGCTGAAACAGAATCATCGACGCAGCGGAAGGAAAGAAGAGGGGGGAGAGGGGGGGGGGGGCGCAGACGGCATCGTCATCCACAATATTTTTGATAACAACAGTGAGGCCGATGAACACCAAAACTATGTGATCATAAGTGGAGGAACGACAAAAATTTGGTGCACCGCATTACGTGCGCAACTGGTCAGCCCGGTTAATGAACCTTAAAGTCTGTTATTTGAAATCAGTCTAGTCTAAAAGTACTGGGACCGGATATAACTCATAACAATCTGTAGATGGGTTAAGCCGGCACTGGTCGCCATCCGGGTTGGACAAAAAGCGGCCACCTGACCTGGACCACGTTCAATCCAGCTCTACATGACCATGGGTTAAGCACAGTCCATGCTGCGATAGCGACCGAATAAAGCACAGACTTCTCCAAAGCTGCTTTTGCGGCACTCTGTTATCGCATCTGCACATCTCTGCCTAATTCACCAACCTTCTCATCTTCTACAACCCTCCTTCTCCGACGCTAAAATTAAAACCCTTCAAAACTAGCACAGTAGAAGTTAGTATTTTACTGAATGCTACGAATGGGATTTCAAGCGAATGCAAAACAGATGCCTTAGCGCAAACGTTAAAAAAATGCTTCGGGAGGAGTCAACAATCTGTGACGGGAAGAGAACGTTTTAGAAGAAACAGACATCTCCGAATGCTTTAGAAGCAATCGGATGTTCTAGGAAAAAAAAAAAAAAACACCTACGAACATAGCAAACTGTGGCAAAATGAGTGAAAGAAGGGAATAAGTGGAGCAAGGGCAAAATAATGTTAAGGAAGAGAACATGAAACAAGCGAAGAAGCTGTTCTGAAGCATCTGCCGTTTTGAAGCACATCAACATCTCCAAACTTTTATTCGCGCATATGTGAACGCCCTTTATTAACGCAACGTAAACGTGCAAACCAATGCAACGATGGAAACAACAATACTCAGCACCTGAAGTACGAGACTCAATTCGAGCCGGATTCACGACCCGAATCCCCAAACAATACAATTCGTCCTTGTTTGCACGTCGATGGGTAAAAAATGGAACAGCACGACATGAACAAAGCTTCACCTTAGTTGCTTCTAAAACCGCATGGGTAGAGTATTTGGCAAGTACACTATACCTACTTCTTAAGACTACCTCATTAGTCAAAAAATTTTTTCATTCTCATGAAAATTTCGAAGATAAGATTTTAACAGAACCCAGAAATTTTAAAATTAGGCTCCCACAACGAAAATGTTATTATCTTTTTCAAAATATTCTAATAATAATAATCTTTATTCATACAGTAAAGAAAGCATGGAATTATTTACATGTACAGATGTACTGCAATCATGGGCCATAGAGTGTGGGCAAGGACAGAGGATAATCGTTTAATCACAAGTTAAAGTTCTGACATTTGAATCTATAGTTATGTGACCGGAAGTATTATGCAAATGAATGCTCTCTTAATGCGTGTTCATTAATTTGCAGCTCTATCAAAGCCCCCAAAGGATTCATGCGTTATCATAAGTTTAATTGTGGCCATCCTTTTGAACAACAAAAACAACAGTCAAATGCGACTACAATATTTGAATGCATTTATGTTTGTTGCAGGAAGTCGAGAACGTTACTCTACTCGAATTGTTGTTTTGTCGGCCAGGTGTATAACAAAGTCCAAATTGTTGAGGTAAAATATAAGGATGTGTATCAGTGCGAAATGGTAATGCAGTCGACTAAAGTGCGATGTTCACTATCCTGAAGTTTATTACTAATTTCGAATAAGTGAGATTGGATTTAATCCGCTCAAAGATCAAATTTTTCGTTTCATTTGAAGATAAAATAAACCTTGCGCCGTATGTCCACCTTAAACAGGCATGGGCCTCGAGTGCGTTTTCAAGATGCCCTATCGCGATTCATTCAGTCAAGAACGAATTGGGGGTGGGGCAGAACATTTTACACAATAATACATTCTTAACTGTAGAAGCTTGATGTTGCCACAACATAAAGTAAAAAGTTGTGTTTGCCAACGCACTTCGTTGTAGCAGTGCTTAGACTTCCTGAAAATATCCAGCCGCTCCGCCAAAACAGGTAAAAGAGTGGAAAAGAACAGAAACTAAACATAGTGTACCGGAATGACATCAAAAAAAGAGTATTATTTCCTGCACTTTAATCAAGAGGGTAGCGTGGTCTGTTGGAGTATTATACATATAATTAACTCCTTGCTCTATTTTCAAAGCAGACGTCAGTCCTATCCCAGAGGATAGACAGCACGAAAAGGATGTGCAAATACGCAAAGCGGGTGGTCCGTTCCCCAGACACTGACTAAGACTAGTACCAATATTGAGACAAGGCTTTGCCGTTTTCAGTTTTATTCGTCGACTACATGCGAAAGAATGCATCGAAATTCCTTGGCAGAGATGATAATCATTCATTAGACTTAAATTACACGATGTTCGTCGACATTAGCAATATTTGAGAACTAACCGCCACTGACCTAAACTGACATAATTGAATACAGAAATTACTGGATATCTGTATCGGTCTAAGTTCGACTTTATAGACGTGTTACTTTGGAAACCTAAAATATAAGCGGTTGATTTACTTGGTTGTTTAATCGCGAAAACTTGCCGCATGATCACAATATTTAAGCATTCGTTTTATCGCTTAGCTTCAGATATGAGCAGCCGTCTGAGCCGTCTACTGCTTGCCGAATCATTTTTCTCACAGGATATTTATTCGAGTCCCATATTTCGAAGGTATTTTTGGGTTGCAGCAACCATCCCATAAAGGGTTATTGCAGCGTAACGTCGAGCTACATAAAACAAAGAGTGAATCACTTAGATAACAAAGAGCTGTGATTTTGAAAAACGGGAAATTTCGCTATCGCACCGGAAGGAATGTTTACCGTGCAAACCAGCGTCCGGTACGGGGTTGTGCACACAAACGTCGCGATTCGCTTCCAATTGTCGGCTCACAAAAGCAGCCCAGCCTTTGCGCGCAATCTCATCTGCTCAATCGTCCATGATGGCTTACTGTCCACCTTCAGAGTGCCTCCTAAAGCATGCGCTGCTTCTGCTCAATATCCTTCTCTTGGTCAGTAGTTTGCTTACTTCGTTGCATCTGTAGTCGAGAGCGTTTAGTGAAGCAGCAGTAAGTTATGTGGATCTGCCTCAGCCGAACTCTCACTTGGAAGGTCTCGCAATCAGGAAGACTTATACTTCTCAAGCTGTGCGCAAAAATGGCTCTTGAATTGAACTGCAGACTTTACTCTCCAAACTATAGTCATTAAGTGAGAACGTGCAGACAAAATGTCTCCCCTCTTTCGAATGCCATGACGTTACTGCACAAATATACAGCTCATGATGCGTGCAATGAGTAAGTAGATAAAACAGGGAGTTGAGGCTGCGAACTTGCTGTTTTGCTGATAAGTAGGTAAGGTATTTTCGAAGGTTAAATTAAAGTGAAGCTGTGGAGGATGAGATAGGAAACGAGTGAGAAGGAAAGGAAGCAGAGAAGGAATCGTTGAATGTCTTTATTCGTTCGTTATGGCTTCTTCACTAGTCACACCCTCACAAGCACATTAATTTCCATGGGTCATTTCCAGCTCAAATCATTCTTTAGATTGTCTCATTGAGTGTAATTGGCTTATCGTTCTCCAGCTTACAAGACAGTAGCATTATAAGTGCCCTTATTGGATCGAATTCCTTCGCATATGGTAATGGAATTGTATTTATTATTGCGTGCATAAATGTTCCTCATTTTGCACTCGCTATCACATCACTCGCCACCGATAGATTCATTTTTATGCTCGCGGTAAGTATTTCAGCACTTTTTGTTACATTTTTGCATTTATCGATTCCATATTTGGACGGTACAAAAGCACTTTATAGCTGGGCACAACGGTGCCTGTAAATGAGATAAAATATTTCTACGACAAAATTATCTCGAAGATATAATGCGATGGCTTTAATTTCGTTTCATTGAAAGGAACCTCTATATAAGTTGTCACATTTCCATAAAATTCTAGTTAAAGGTTAATTAAACCGTAGAGGCAGGCGTTGCTTCATTGAGCCGATTTGGGGAGCCATATAAAGTTATCGAATCACAACGTCGTCACGATCAGCCGCATATGGAAAGCCTCCGGTGGGGACGTTCTTTTCGCAAAAATTTGCGTTTTTTTTTGCATTTGTACTGCTATAAAAGAAAAAATCTGATAATAGTGACAAACGGAAAGCAGTTTATTTGTCCCCGTTTTCAGTATTTTGCATTCGCTGTAACGACCGGAATTCTGGGTGCGCTTAGTGGTGCAATTGGGCGCTATATGGATCACCAAGTAAGCGATTCTTCCTATATCGAAATAGAGATATAAAACTAGAATAAGCTTGAACGCAGATATTAGCCATTCTAGTGGTTTCATTTTCTTGAAGCAATTATTTTAATTTTCTGATGCATTGTTTGGATAAGAGCACATTCATGTGTATTCCATCACACAAACGACACCCTCACTATAAATCAATTCGTCATATCTGCAGAAATGTCACATGCAATTCCTACAGTGCAAGATCATTTCACTTGTAAACTGTAGTTTTTTCAGTGTTAACACCAGTAAACTTTGCAGGTAAAGAACAGCATCAGGGAATGGATGCAAGAAACCCTCATCGCCGAATATGGACATCCTCATGGCGAAGAAATAACGTTTGCATGGGATCATCTACAGTCAAACGTATGACATTTCATGTGATGTTCGTTTTGTTGCTTAGGTTTGCAATTGAATTTTATTGGCTTAGGGTTTCTTCAGATGATGTTAATGATTAGCTATGCTTTGTGCTTAGGTAACGAAAATATTCTAAATATCATTTTATAGTAGTCGTTTTACATTTCTTTACTTCATAGAAAGATAATTAAATATCTTCATAATATTTTTATAATTCCACAATATGCAATTTGAATAACGCCAAATAAGCATATAGGAAAGCCTTTTAGAGGAACTAAGACGTTATTTGCTTTCTGTATCCTGCTCACCAGATTGGTCGGCATTATAGGTTGACACCAATTAGTAAAATATCTGCGATAACGCATTTATATATAGACCGCATCAACTGCTTTTAGTAATCTTTCATAGAAAAGTTTTTTCCCAATCGACTGATTTTAAAATGGGAACTCTATCGATGTGAATATAACTATACCGATTTTGAATAATTTTAAACTTAGTTGAGCGAGTGATAGTACGGTATATAGGACATGCACACTAAGTTTCATGGTATTACCTTCAACTGTTAGCGGGTTTAAGCTTTAGGAAAAATGCACATGCGCGCATGAATATGATCTCGGTATGCCACACTTTACAAGTGGAAATTTCAAGAGACGCGTAATAGCCATGTGAAAGATTGAGGCAATCTGCTATGTGCATTGCCTATGGCAGAAATTGCTTTCGCATTCAGCACAAGTGTATTTAGCACAGGTGTTGTGGAATGGATGACGACGACGGTGACCACATCTGGGCGCAGAGCACTTGGTTTAGAAAGCAAACGAAATATCCGAAGAAACGCATTCCTCTTAGTTGCTGCACCACTTGTGCAAGTGTTCATGAAAGGTAATAAGACTATCAAGGTTGATCAGCTATTTTCTAAAATTATGATGCGTTTGTGTTTTCTCTTTTATTTATAAAGGTGGATTTAAGTTCATTTCTAGTTTTGCTATAAAGTGGAGACTGCTAATATTACAGTTCTTTTTGGATAGCACCATTTCTCCCCTCCTCCCTTTGTACTTTTATGTGGCATAATGGAATCAATGCTACATTTAGCAGTAAGACATAGAAAAAAGCGTGCAAAGTTTAACAGATGTTGTGACCTAAAAGAGCATAGCATCTGTATATATTACTATATTGGTGAATCCTACGACAAATATCGTGGCCTATATGCTGCCATTGCTTACAGAGGTTTTCACCAAATAAGCACCTGTGCTCGTCTAGTTATAAGATGTCAGTGGCTCAAAAAATCTTTTTTTCTGAAATCCATAAAATTTGAGGGGATCTCCAAGTACTACGGATTCCTTTTGCTTCCGACCGTCAAGCTTTGTAACATTTCCGCTGCAAGAAATTCACCTTGAAATGGCCTTTTTAATTCGGTTTAACACATGTTCGCCATACGTTTTATCATTTGTTGCTACACCACACGTTTATTTGAAAGCACTGAAAACTCAACAGGT
Organism: Baylisascaris schroederi; assembly: GCA_006503575.1. NCBI lineage: Eukaryota > Metazoa > Nematoda > Chromadorea > Rhabditida > Ascarididae > Baylisascaris > Baylisascaris schroederi. The sequence continues at coordinate 1,326,440 of QEWY01000309.1, read as the reverse complement.
AATATCGATGAGATAAAACATAAATAAGTGGATACATCTTCAGTTCTTCAGGTATTGTTCAACGCCACCGTCGTCGCCGTTTGGATCGAGAGAGGAGTTGTATTTATCGCGCGCTATTTGTGCAGAGATCAGAAGAATATGCAGGAGAGAGGAGAATGGTTTAGCGAATATGGATATATGCGTCGGTGGTGCAGCGATGGCAGTGTGGCCTAAACACATTTTTATCAACACGCGAGTACGATTTCTAAACACTTTATTGGGATTAACTTAAGAGTTTTGCACAGTGCTGCTTCTGAGGATGATTGAACGGAAGCATTCAGAATTATATCCTTAGCGGCAGTCTTCTAATTACTCATTCCTATTAATTATGACCAGTTTTCGTTTCACTTTGATGCGACGTTAGATTGGGTTCTTTTGAAGCAGGCTATTTTCTTGTGTGCCAAACTTGGAAATTGTAAAGTGGAGTGATGAATCATCGAAGGATTATTGTTGGTTCATTCTGCAAAGGATTGTTTCCGTTGTGTCGATCAGCTAACAGATGAAGTTTAGGGCTGTTTCGCGCCATTTAAGAAGCAACTCGAAGTGATCGCCGTTCGTGTCTCTTCAATTGGGTGCCTTTTCGCCACTGTCCTCTTTGCATGCTCATTCATTGCCTTCAGACTTTTAAATATTGAAGAAACAAGACGAGAATACTTTCTCACAGCTACCTAATTCTTGTGTTCACAAAGTAGCTAGCCATATTTGGCCGTTTTTCTTTTGAGCAATGAAACCTTTGTTCATTTTCTCGACAACCCCTCTTCCCTGTTCCTCCCTCATTGCTAACCGTGATACTGCAACAAAAATGATTTCTTGGAAGGAGGTTGCCGTAATGTGGAATTATTTGTTCTGCTGTTAGGGAATATATTGTCCTGTTAACTGATGTGAGTATCGTTTGACAAATTTGTCCTTTTTGTCATTCTACTAATCCAGTACAGTGGTAACAAAGTGCTTTTTGCATTTGCGTTGTCCTGATAGGAGTGTGTGGAAATCTAAAACGGCCGTAAACCTAGAAGCGTCCTACAAAAATATTAGCTTCTTTCTTTACGGCTTTTATTTCTTCAGCAGGTCAAATCTCACCTCAACATGTGTTCCCACGTTCAAAGTTTGTTTTGTGGTTATGTTTGCATTTTCTTTCAAGATTTGGGAATGAGAGGGGGGGTGGGGGGGGGGGGGGGGGGGGGGGGGGAGATGAAGAGGTGGAAGGAAGAGGAGGAGAGGAAAAGGAGAGTGGAGAGGGAGCAGAGACATCTATGTTTTCTTTTTGAATGTCACACTGTGATCTTCTGATATACGAGTATGAATATGAGCTCTGTGAATGATGTGATTGTTGTTATAAAGCTTATTGTTCATTCTGCTTTTTTATTTCCACAGATTTGGCACAGTGTAAGCATAAACAAGCATCGTTGCAAAGATTTGAATTTCTAGGCATATCTAATAATTTAGGAGATTGTCATTGCCCGTATTTAAAGAAACAAAGCTTTGATGCGTAGCTGTTATTCTCTACGGTTCAAGAAGTGCGCTGGATAGGCAGCTATTTGAATTTATCACTCAAACACTGCTTATAAAAGTACTTGTAAAAATTTTCCCCCATCACTTTAGAGGGTGCGCTCATTTCTAGCTGAACTGATGGTTTTTGTTTGATATTACATTGCTACACATCCATTCAGTCCTAAAAAGAATGATTGTCAATGTCAGTGGAAATGACACCTCTTCCAAGATGTCAAGACTCGGGATGTAGCAACGTGCTTGATTTCTGTTTCACTTGCTTCGCATCGCAATATGTAACCCTGAATGTCTTCTTACGACTCAGGTAAAACAGGTATGTATGTATTTATTGACAGCTCATTAATATGACTGCAAGTTTCTCCTGTTGAAAAGTGCCAGCAGTAGTTGTCAACTGCGAGAGAAAGAATGTGATCGCTCGTTTTGCTTCGTTTCGAATTGGCAGCCTTTTGATCTGTTATTTTCCTTTGAGTCGTCCATAGGTTTGACGGAATCACAGCTCTTTTGCAGTCCGTTCTAAAAAACTGTTTCAATGATGGGACAAAATGGGTATGGAACTTTGAAAGCCGTACAAGCTTAGCGATATTCCAATTCACCTTGTATCGGTAACTTGCGGTAATCGACGTAGCCACCAGCCTATAAGCGATCACGAGTGGTGCGGTGGCAGCAACGAACAGCACGACAAGCAGATCGATGTTAAACATGCGAGCCCATTGCATTGATCTATGCGTAACACCGATGAAAAGAGCTCGCCGGTGTCGGCCGACGTGCTCTATGTAGTGGAGTGCTGTCTGGAAGGTGCTTTGTGGCCTGTCTTTCCACTCTCTTGCCATATTTTTTGCCGCCGTCTTGTATCTGAGTAAGGAAAAATTCTTGAACTGGCTGTTTTTAGCATGGCATGCAAGTTCATACTACTGGAAGAGGACGATGAGCATAACTGAAGTTTAAAGAGCAGACTGATGAACTATTAAAATTTCACCTCGTTATTCGGTATTGACGTTCGCAAAGATCAACCTCAGTCCTTTCCGGTTCAGACATAAGAGGATCAATGGTTCCAATTCACTTGCAGCTCGTCATTTTTGTGCAAAATTTTCGCCACATCACTATTTTTGAGTTCGTGGCCAAAACCGGCCAAATTTTTGGCTAACTAATGTCACTCATGGCGAAATTAAGTTTGATGATTAGAAGTGATAGAAATGGTCCCATCTGAATGCTTGGATGGGAAGTAATAATATGCTGCGAAAAATGAGCCTCGATTGAATTAGAAGAGCCAGAAAAAGCATTAAAAAATTTTGCATCACCGAATGGTTTCCTCTTGAGTTACAGCAATTTCTAACACTACCTAATGCTTTTCAGCGTTCGATAATGTCTCGCTTCTTCAGTGCCATGCTAATCACAAGAGATGGAAGGTCGGAGGGAGAGAGGAGGGGGGAGGAGGGTGAAGAACGGAGAGAATTGTTCACCTGCGGCCTCAATGCAGCTCCCGGTTTAATTTGAGAGATTGCTAAAAGAACATTATTTACACCTTCCGAGACCGTTAGATGCAGAATGCTTGCTAGGTAGTGCGGAATCAACTTATCACTATATGCAACAGAATTGCGGATAAGGACATGCAACAAAGAAGAAGGGTACATGGCTATAATTGTAACAGCAAAAACGGCTGCAGAAAAAAAGCAAATTCGATATAATTCTTCCACTGAAGCCCTGATCAGTCATATTTAACTTTGCAGTAGGGTTGTCTTGCAAATCCCTAGGGTTTATATTTCGAGAACGCAAAGCCATTAAAAACCTCTGTGATGGCATTATAGAATATGACGAAAGAAAGACAAACTCCTTGAAACTACAAATCCGAATCCTTTCACTACATTCATTCAGACGTTCTTGTAAATAACTTAATAAATACTGAAAATTCATGAGCATGAAGGGCAAACTTGGCGCTTTCGAGAACGTCCGTGATAGCACTATAGAGAGTCGACTCGGAGAGACGGTCCTTTGAAACGATAAGTCCAAGTCCTTTACTGTACACTTTATCGAGATTTTGCCTATTGCTACCATATAGTGGTATACCCACAATTGGTACACCGTGTACGATTGCCTCTATGATGCTCTGCATTCCACCGTTGGTAATGAGCAATCGCGTGCGTCGATCGGCTACAAAACATCCATGATGAAAAAATACTTTGATTACTCCAAACGTCTGTCAGCTCTTCGAACTTTACTAATTGAGCTGTAACGAGTCATAAACGAGTGTCATTCTTTAGAGACTCTGTGCATATAGACCAGGTTCATACTTGACATCCAAAGTTTCATTTTACTCTGTCTCAAATCAACTACAGAAAGTTTGTGGAAAAACTTCGACTTTTGAAGCAGGAAATTTATTGTGCTTGCTGTTGGTTACTAGTTTTGGCGAAGGTTTCACGCAAACAATGAAACAACACATACCGAGTAGGTCGTTCTGCGGTATGAAAGAAGTGACATTAATATGAGAGGGAATGCCGTCAAGATTGACTCCTGGAATGTGTAGACTTGGTCCAATTCTCCAATATATGCGATATGCAGTAAGCCGGTTAAGGGCTCCAAGAATTGAACGCGCTTGGTGAAGCGTCATCGAAGAGGAATTTGCCTGAGTGCCTAATGAAACGACAATGGTCCCTTCTTCAGCGGATGCAATGCTAGTGTTCCACGGCTGAAACATGTAAACCACTCGGAATTAATTATGCTGAAATATAATGGTTCAGGTTGCTTCTTTGAAATCCAAGGATTGAAGATAAAAAACAGAATATCTTTAAAAGTTTTGATACAAAAAGTTAGCAGAAATAATTCCAAGGTCTGCTTTTATGACTATTTCACAGGTAAAAACATCCAATAATAGGAACTGCAGCCAGAACTAATCCAGCAGAATATAGGAAAAGAAGATATTTTGCTCATTTAGGAGTTGTGATATTCAGGAGTTTTAAAGGAGACTGGGTCATCCAGATCAGGTCAAATCCAGACTGTCAATGAGCAGCATTAATCTTCACTTCGTTCGATTTATGTAGCTCGAGTTGTATTTACACAACTCTTTGACATGATCACAACGGAAACAAATGTGAAACGCTATCTGCAGCTTTATAAGTAAACAAGCCTGCATACATGAAAAAGAGGTTTAACTTGATCGATGTGAAGTCCAGCGACGGGGATCACATGCGGTAATAGGGCGTGCTCATACTCGATCAGGCGATCGCTATTGATGAAATAAAGTTCGGCGTTTTGCTTTATCTAAAACATTTTTTCGAGCGCTGACTATCATGCGAAAGATGTATTAGCGCATTCTATAGTTCTGTAATAAAATCATTCCATCATATAATAGGCAAATATTCATATTCCAGTTAACCACTGCTTATAAATTGTCCATAATCTCTAGTGGTCAATAACCAACTTCCAGATAGGGTTCAAAGCGTTTTAGTATAAGCGCGCTTTAGTACTTTTAGGTAAGATTTAGTATTACGCTCACTTATGTTCAGAGCCAGTTCACATACGTAAACAAAGGTTACAAGCGTTATAGATATGGAAATGACAATACAGCTATTCAATGAGCATTTTCTGAGAAGTATTTGGACTTCTGAACAAAGCCGACTTGCAGCCATTTGCAGCGAACTTTGTTAACAAGCTGAGACGTTTCGTTCTGTGAGGGTGCAAACAATTCTGTCCACCTCAAACGCGATCGTTCTTCTCGCTGTTACCCCCTCTTCTATTTGCCAAGAGACCTTATGTCCTATTTTAGCTATTATTTCGTTATTGTCTTCATGAAACCCTCATATGAATAAAGTGTTTCGAAGTGGATCATACTCTGAAAGTTTGACCATTATGCAGCCGGCATGATGTAGTTCTTTGCGCTGCGACTTACTCGAGAGCTGATTCCTACAATTCTTAGATCGGGAAGTTCATACAACAAAAAAGTCACAAGAGCATATGAAGTTTAATGAACTTATGGTGCAGAAAAACAATATTCTTTTTCCCTTGACTCTTAGGTTCCTATTGCAGCCGTCCCCTCTTTCCCCTCGTGCTTCTTCTATCAAAAATGTGCCTAATTTGTACACTTATCCGCTGTGGTAAGTGCAACTTTAGAGATCATTGGAGTTTCACCGCTTCAGAAATAGTTAAATTAAGAACACAAGGCGACTGCTGTTGAATGAACCTCATTGACATCTGGAAAATTGGGAAATTTCTTTTTCAGTTCATAATCCTCTGCGAAAAGTCTGCCGATTGGACCGTCCATTCTTGCATAACGTTTAGAAACCCGAGCCGCCAACCATGAGAAACCGCTTTGAGCAGCGTATTCACGCAGTATGCATAATCCATTTGCAATTCGTTGCATAATCGGCCAAGCAGGTGGGTGGCACTGTGATGGGGGAACATCAGCGTTGAGAGGAGTGCCAGATGCAACTCGAGTTTCATCTGTGAATCCTGAAATCTCACTCTGTATTTACTGATTGATTTATTTTATGAGGACAAAATTTGTAGCACATTCCATGAAATAGTTGCTTAGTGGAATAAAAGATGAAACATACTATGACTCGTGCGCCACCATTTAACTTTCATGAGTCAAGAAGAAAACAATGAAACCTCGAGAACCTTTTTTTTCTACTTTATGTGCTTTATAAGACTTTGCTACTCTCATTATGGTGACATCAAAATGTTCTAATGAGGGTAGTATGTGATATACTTTCAACTGACCAACAATGAGTTTTCTAGAAATTTTCTTGAATATAATTGGGTGTGCAATTTACATTGCAGAATTGCCCACAGTTCCACGGAGGAGACATAGAATTTTGAAACCGTTTTGTTTTGAAACCTGTCGAATGGTTGCAAATATTAGAAGTTCTGCCAATTGTTTTCTTGATATGTTTGCTACCGGATGACATGACGTAGGTGGAAGACACAAGCGCACATCATGCAGCCTTCAACGCACAGTGTTCCACTTACATTTTTCTATAGCATTCATATATTCGCATCCTTCCTTCCGTTACTCTCCCCTCACTCCCCCTACCTCGTCCCCACTCCTATTCCCATAAATGCTCTTTTTTTTTTACAAAGGAATTGTTATAACAACTCAACTATAAATGGAATTTTATGCTTTTGCTTGCGAGTCGTAGTAGTATGTCGCTCATAATTTAGATCGTATGATTACTTTAAAAGATTTCAGACCGCTGCTACGGAAAAAGAGTGATATACCTTCAACATCGAAATAAATGAAGGGTATATGCAATGCGTGAACAATAGCGAGTTGGCACGGATTGCCTGCATAAACGATTGCGACGTCGATTTGATCCTTCTTTAGCGTTTCCATCAAATTGCTGTTCAACATCTGTAGACAGCACTGTCATTTGAGATAATTTAAATGTATAGATCCCACAATTATTTCACATCAAAGCTCTTTAACCCAGCAATATTTCTCGACATTCATAGATAGTAGCATTTGTGGTAAACTGTTAATGTAGTGGATGATAATGAAGAGAAATGCAATAAAATAGAAATCGATGCGGTGCAAATCAATTTGACAAGGATCAAATGAGCACATTGTTAAAGTGGTGTTAAAAATCCAACAGCAATTTCTGATGGGCAAATACACACCATTTTGAAGGATTAAAACATCATAATAAGTTGTTTTGTAGAGCGTTACATTTTTTTCTGCTACGACCAATGTTTAAGAAGCAAAGTATTTTTTCGTTTCATGCGCTCTTGCAAACTGAAGTTGCAGAACTCTTTATGACGAACTGGCATTAGTGTGTTTGGATATGTCTCTCTGTGCCTACCTTAGCATCAGTTTTGAATTGAGAACCAGTATTTGGGGTTAGGGAAAAGGGCAGTGAAGTACATACCATGTAATGATAATGCATACTTTGAGTGTCAAGGTTGATCCATAAAATCGCAGAAGAACTCTAGACATTCAGGCGTCTTAATAACCGCATTTATAAGGGCATTCGAAAGCAGTCACTTTGCAAAACTTGTGAAAAAGCAAATCTTTGTGAAGGGTTTGTACGAAACGATGGATCAGTTAAAATATGGACACAACAATTTCTCATTTTTTTTTGTATTTTTATGAATGGCTAGTTTAGTGAGCAGCATGGCAGACTTTTACGTTGCCACTGCCTCGTTATGATTTCTGATTTGTTGAATTCTTTTTTAAAATCACCGTCGGCTGAAAAATTGAGTACGTCACAATTGATGAAACGTATAATGATAACGCAAAATTTCTTTTGTTGGATGACGAGCAGTTGTCTCTACTCAATGCTTTCCCCTCCATTCCCCTCCTACCTCCCCCTTCTCAGTAAAACCCAGCTTCTTAGAGTTAAATAGCAGTGCTGTTGTAACCACTAACTTTCTTGCAGGCATGAACGTGTGCGGCATAATAAGGGAACAGATGCTCTTCTGTTTCATATCCGTTCCTCCAAGGAATATCGTTGCCGATTGCTTCAAGAGGTTCAAGCAGATGACTGGAAGATATTGTACTAAATAATCAAGAAAGCATATATTGCATCGATAATGGTGGTTTGAATCTAGTTTAACTACATTCTAATAAAATGTGACCTTCTCTCTGCAGGTACAAGAAAAGAAATTAATATCCTTTCAATGTTCAAGTTCTTATAGAAAAAGAATGAAAACTTGATGCGAACATTGCTGAAAATATTCTGGCTAGTAGAATATAGAAGTTGATCGGTACAATAAAAGAAGTTAACAGGAAACATGGACGCAACCAACCTCGGTAGTAGGTTCTTGAGCGTTTTCTCATGAACGAGATGCAATTTTGGCTTCACAAGGCGTGGCTCCTCAGGAATCAGAATTGGCTTCACTGTAACCGTATAATGGTTGCGCAATGCAAGTTGCTGCGCAAGGTATTCGAATATACCCCTTTCGAAGTGAGTTGTTCCTATCAGAAAAAGAAGAATGTTGACTGCGTTCGTTTCGCTGACTAGACACAAGAAGAAAATGACCACTCGCATTATGCACCTGAAAAGAACAAATCCACTTTATGCTTAATCTTTGCTAATGTTTGACCACTTTATCGCACCCAGTGGACATTTTAACAAAACTCTAGAAGCTTCTAGATGGTATAAAAGACAGGAAATATCTACTGTTGTAAATGTGTACTATTACCAATAATTAGGACACGACCTCATATTACACTGTGTCTGTGAATCTCTAGCTCCGACTGTTGATGACAAGAGGGACTGGGGTGGGGGGAAAGGAGATGGGGAGAAGAGGGAAGAAGGGTCTAGTATCAAGGTTGAGCAACCGAATTTCCTCCCTAACTGTTTTCATATGCATCGTTATTGAAGCCTCTTAGTGTCCTCCAAAAAATAGACGGGTTTTTATCGGAGCACAATTTGAACAAACCAAGAAGTATGCTAGAAAGATAACATGATTCAGCGGAAGCCTTGAGCTGAAGCTACCTACTGAAAATATTATTTGAAGCACTATGCTTCAAATGACTCCCACGAGAAATATTCACCCAATCTACATAATAACTGCCAATACTTGCACATTCATCTATGCAATTATTTGCATAGATATATAATGAGCACTCAAACGAATTACTGGCTCCCTTAATTGAAAAGCAACCGAATGGATATAACTTAAGAGCGCTCCAGTATCTTTCCATAAATTCAATTTCTTAGCAAGAAACACATACTTGTTACGATTTAACTTTATTTACTGCTGATCCTATTCAATCCATTCAAATTTTATTTAGTTTCTTATGAGTCACGTACTCGCCTAACACACAAGTCAACATTCTATCAATAAATTTACATTCCTCTCTAAACTTCTAAATTCTGACCGATCCTCATCAGCATGAAATCATTTCATGTGAAAGAAGGATCTTCTCTCAACGGATAAAGCGATCAATGTGAATTTCGCATGTTGGTAGCTAAAGTTTGGTTGATGAGGGAAGCTTACTGAAGTGCATTGGAACCGAATGGCACTAAATGTATTCGTATGCGCACCTTAGTAAACAAACCGAGTTCAATTCACGTTGCATTGTTGACCTTCGCAATTTCTTCCTCGTGAGTTTGAAATGGTCTTATGAAGATATTTGCAATTACGATTCTATTTCCTACACTGTATAAATACTTTCATTGAAGGGAGAGTGACCTGGATGACGAATTGCTGAACTCTCAAATAGAATACCAGCTTGACATTGTCAACGTCCTGAAAGTTCACATCTCTTCATCGATTTTTTCACTTTCAACAGCACATTGGCCGATGAAATAATCAATGCGGGCTTCTACTCAAAGCATCGAGAAAAGCAAAGCTTTTTAAAGAGATGCTATGTTGAGGAACATTTCCGTTGCGAAGACTTTGATGGAAATGATGGGTGTTCTCGGGGTTGTTTAACGAGGGCCATAAATGCATTGTGGCCTGTCTTTGCAATTTCATTCAAAACTTTGGACGATTGATCAGCTGGTTATGAGTTTAAGCAAAAGTGACAGTGTTCTACTTTGTTAGCAAACTTATTACACTCATGAGAATCCACGAGGACTTCTTGCTGAAAGAGTAGCAATTGTAAAGTTAATTCCTCCATTTTCAAATGTCTGAATCAGCAGGAATTTGTTCCCTTTGCATTGAGTGGCCATCTGAAATGTGCATTTTCAGCATCACAGGAATCGATTCATCCGATTTTGCTTGGCCGGCTGCTCACTGCTTCATGCCCTCATGGATCCTTAGACCGAGGGCTGTCCTCGAAACAACTAGGCAGCCATAGTACAATGTCCTCTTTATTTAAAGTGTGCTTCCTTTACTTCTTTACACCATTTGGTTCCAGTAAAGTGATTCAGGCGAGAAGCTGAAGAAGAAAGTCCCGCTAAATTAAAAGTGATGGCTCAAATAAGCTATGCATTCAAATTTAAGGCTCCTCAGTTGTTGATAGAAGATTTGCGATGGTCTGATAGACAAGCCATGCGAACAGCAGGATACCGCGCTTTGAAGAAAGTAGAGCTTTTGTGGGAAAGAACAAACCATGCAACGAATTGGTCTAAGTCAGGTTGGGAAAAGCTTGATTGTCATAGTCCAATACGTGTGAGTAAAAAAATTGCTCTCATAAATGGCCAAACGACACAATTATTGAGCACTGCGGTTTAAGAAAAATTGGGAATTTTCATGTGGCTCGTTGCACGGTTAGAATAGTAATCGAATTTCATTGGTCAGCTTTTCAGTTAAAGTTTGCGTTCTGTGAAAACAGATTAGAGATTGGGAAGAGAAGGAAAGAAACTAATATTATTGACGTCTCGAATCGAATAATCAGAAAATAGCCAAAAGGGAGCTCGCCAGCATTTCAATTCACTTAATTAATAAACCTGCATAATATAGCGTGTAAAGTTGCGTTTCTTGCTGAATATATATAGTTTCGGCTCAGGAAGAGAAACTTATTGCTCTGCCTCGCAGCATTCGAGCAGTAACAGTCACTCCTAGATGACGTATGCAGTACGACATTTGACTTGTCGAGCATGAATACTGCAGTGACTAGACGATGCTTTGGTCTGCTGTTTCCTATCAAAATAGCGATGATTTTTGTTAGAAAAAAAAGATGACGGTGGAGTTGTTATGAATTCAGCATTTCTGCTATAGTTTCTTTGTTACCTCACCCGCCTCAAAGAATGAATGATCGGGGTCGATTTTTTTTTTCGATTTAAAAAAAATGCTAGTTAATGTCGCCCCAGTATTCTTTCATCCTAGCAAGTGATAGTGAAGTTTAAATTTTAGCCATTCACGTTCTCAGACACCATGGTCGTATTGTTGGAAAGTTTTGTTTTTTCTTTGCTTAAAATATTTCTAATTTCAGACTCCGTCATTTGGTTCTTATGAAGAAGAATTGCCTTGCTTTCGTAAATCAGACAAACCTCATTTACAAGAACAAGGTAAAAGTTGAGTGGTACTTTAACAACCTAATAATTCTTAATAGTATGTTTAATATAAGTGCTCTATTTAGTTGGCATCCTCAAGCACTATTCTTTAGATGAGCGAGCGTCTTTTTGACAGTGTGCTTTTGTGGTAGGTTGTGTAACAGACCACATAGACTATACTGGCTCCGTCCTCTTGAAGTCTGTCTCTTCCAAGTTTTCTCAATGTGAAAACAACTCTTTAAGCACCCAAGCTTATCGAATGCCGGCTCGTAATGTGAGAGATGGGAATGTAATGCCCTCGAGGCTAAAGAATAACATGTAGCACTCACTACAAGCGCGAACTGTCTGCTGATATAAGAGATCCTCTTTGGAGGATCGAGAAGCTTTCGAAGGGACCTTTGAGCAACATAGTTATTTTTTATGAGCCGAGTAATTGTACCACTCACTATTGCTTATCCATCGTTTCATAATTGTTGTAATGATTGCAACTTGAAGGGTCTGCTATGAGTAGCTAGCTACTTTGTGTTGAACTGCCACTGTTTCGTAGAAGGAGGTGATATCATAAGCTTGTGCAAGACCATTTACTGTTGAATAATTTTTAGAATTGGTACGCTTAGTGTAAGAATCAATAAGATTCGAATCATTGGAGAATTCTTGCAAATTCTTTGACGCATTCGTCTGCCTGTCTGTCTGGCAGTTTCTGCTCGCGAATCACTGAGGCTGGAGATGCAAAATTCATGCGTAAGCAATGGCTTGGCCTCTCAAATTCCAGCTTTATCCATCATCTCCTGTGCTGGCACAATTTTCCACTCTCTAGCGACTGATTGGACTGCATTTTGCGCCGATTGGTTTGCAAACTTTCAAGCGGCGGGTTTGTAGATGAAACCGCCTTGGTTAGTCATTTGCAGAAGGACAATCGTTGAAACCCACTAGAAAAATGAAATGTTCGATAACTGCGTTGGGGAAAATCTCGTGTGTCATTTCTTTAGAAAATAGGTTTTTATAACTCTGCATATAGCTTAAACTTTCATAACTTCATCAATTAGAATTTTTTATTTGTGTTTAATTTTTAAAGCCGTCTAATTCTTAAACGTCATTATGACTGTGATTTCTACGACCCTAACGTAATATGAGACGAGCGTAGCATCTACTGCGAGATATCATCACCGCTTTCAACACTATCCAGCTCATTTATTCGGCAGCCGATGATGGAATTTTTTTTTTGCGAATGGACTTCGCTAATCTCATGACCTTGTTGTTCATAACAAATGGCGGGTGACCCTGTGGTTAGGCTATCTCAAAAGGTTATTTACATACTTTATAAGAATTGAACGGGTAGTTTGTTTATTATTCACCAAATAACGCAACGAGTTTGATGACCGAATAAATGCTAATTGATCATGCAAGTGAATTTCTGCAAGGGTCTTGCTGTGTTCCCACGATGAGAAACTTTGCCTTTTCCATAAATTTTTAATTTTTAACTCCAACTTCGGAAGCTAAATGTTCTCTCAACTTCGAAATTAACGACGAATTACCGTTTCAAAAGTGATGTAGAGCAGGATATCCGTTTTTACCAGTGCTAATCGCTCCGAACCGACGATCAAATTTCTTTGCGTTGATCGCGTCGACCCCCTTTTTTACTGTTTGAAGTGCCAATCTTTGAAGTCATAACAAATTATTTATTTCGATTACAATTAGTGTCCACAAAGGGAACAAATTTTTGGAATGATAAATTACCGAACAGAGTTTGTTGCAATCCTCACATGCGGTGGTCGCCGTATCGTCACTGGGCATTGAGCACGATCAGCGTTCTGCAAAATGCTATCTTAAGCAACAAGGTCATAAAGCGATAGAAAAGCTAAGATGTGGCAGATGGTCCAAGAAGTAGAACTATAAACGCGAATTTATTTCATAATTCCTGCCGTAGTTATGGGGGGGGGGGGGGGGGGGGGGGGGGGGGGTGGGGGGCAAGCCAACACTAATTTTTATGGTGGAACAGTGCAAGCAAGAATTCAACCATTAGGCGATATTTTCAGCGCATAAAAACTTTTCTAATTCCGCTCTTGTTTAATACGATAGAAAGAACATCACTGACAAGATTCCGGATGACGTTATCAGTTTCAATTGCTTGTCTATGCTTCGCTAGATTCAAGCTCCCCTAAGTGACATTCGCGGGGGTGACGATTCTTGCTGAAAGCGATGATATGTCTTGCCTCAATATTTTCGAAAAGTTCATCACTTCTGGTGTAGCTGTCGTGAAATCGAAAGCCGAACAATACAACCCAAACGACAAGCGAACCAAGAGACCACCACAGAAGCAAATGGTGCCATAGAGACCATTTGCAGTATTTGCCAATAGTCTACAAGAAAACTTCGGTGTGTTATTCTTATTAAATTATTGCTGATGAACGAAGCATTGGATAATGTTTCATAATTTACGGAGTAAAATAAAGTGAATTGAAAAATATCTGCTCGGTAGCATTTGGATAAAGTTGTTGGGGAGCGATTTCATATGTGCAAAAGCTTTTGCAGAAATAAGGTATGAGATCGTTTTGAATATTACTGAGGTATAGCGAGCCAACAGCAGTGAACATGGCAAAAAGTTTGCGCGAAACTTCACAGAAAGCAAACGTCTAGAACTCTGCCTACAACACACTTTCCACTGTGGATGAGTATATATATATATATATATATATATATATATTATATATATATATATATATATATATATACGAATTCAGTTTGCTTATAAAACTGTTTCGTTCGTCAGACTAAAAGAATTGTCCCTCATTTGCTTTACTTATAATCTAATTAGCCGAGGATTCAGAATTTCGAAGGTGTGACGATCCATTTACCTCATCGAAGGCATTTGCGCTATGCTGTGAATCCGAAATGTTGGCATTAGCACGTTTTCTGACTGCCTCACCGAAAAACTCTTTGGTCTGACTAATGTTCGTTTGATCGGATTCCTTTCCTGAAAGAAAGAAAGTTTTTGCAACATCTACAATATGATCTGGATGGGGAATGTTCTAGACGGCTAGGTTCATCCACCATAAATTGAAGGTATGTGAGAGGAGTTTGTTTAAGCTAAGAAGGTAGCGTTCGTTCTATGTAATTTCAACAATAAACATTGATGGAAAACTTCAGAGATGGGAAGAGTTAGCGATCAAGAAACTTGATCGAAACATTCGCTTTGTTTATGAAGAAAGGCGAGGAATTGGGAGGGGGAGGGGAGGGAGGATGTATTTCAACCAGAGCTCAAGATTTGGCACATTTCACGAACTTTGGTCGAAGAGCGGGTCAAGGGCCCAGTCATATGCACTTATTCCTACTCAAATTTAGTACATACAAAATGCTCACTTTGTTAAGATCAGCTAACAGCTGAACAAAACGACTTTCTCATTCAACATTAATGAACTGCTGAATTCGCCTTTTCTAACGCACATATTTGCTAGTTCATTATCGCTAAATTTCAAATAGAAACCTTCACTCAATAAAGCTTTTCAGAGAAATCCCCTTCGAAAATTTCCTCTCCGAAAGAAACGGCCTTAAACATTGGTAACTTGAAATATCTGAATTAATTTTTAAAAGTGGTCTTTGAAAAAGCGGCGCGAACACTGAATTAAAGCCGTTCTAGCACTATGAAAGAAAATGCAACAAGAGTTGCTGTGTCTTTTATAGGCCCACAATGCCCCTGGAATTTAATTGAAGTCCTTATGGGAAGCATACATTAGCCCATGTATTTTACTTTTTATTGAAAAAAAATTTACTTATTAACCTGTGGTGAGTTTTGCTGATGCTGCTGGCTGCGAGGTGTTGAGGACGGGTACCGCGTGAAGCAGAAAAGGTTCAAGCTCGTGTCCAATTTCTTGTAATGGTTCCAGTGGGATGGTTGCCATTGCTTTTGTCGTATGCTGCACGAAATTTGTGACACTGAATAAATCTGGCTGCGAGCGCAAAAACGGCTGCTCATCGTCAAGCTCACCGCTTTCCGTTTCGCCTCTTTTCGGCGTTAGTGATTCAGATGGCGAGAGACGTTCATTGACCGAACCACTGCTAAGCCAGTGATGCTCTATCCCAGAAACTTCCGATGACACTAGTCGCACAACTCCTGTACTCTGCGATGAGTCATGCTCATCTAACGTCAGTTTCGACTGATCATTCGTAACCGATTCAATAGCGACGTCTTTGAAATCGGCGAAAGGTTTTTGTTTATCACTAACAAGAGGTGGTTGAACTAGCCAAGGTGAGGTCATCTGCGTTGTATTATCTGGAATAGTTGCATCGACTCTTGACTGCAGATTATTCATTTCTGCGCCTGGGCTACTAGCATTGGAAAGCGTATAGCCATGTTCAGGTAATGAATTCTGCGTGCTGCTCTTGATCGGGATGACTGTCGAAGCGCGAGGGTGCTGCTTGGTTGTGAAATTATTTGCCGCACTTAACAGCTCAATTTTTCGTTCATCCGCAGTGGTTGTTTCCTTGAGAAAAGTGTTAATTACTGTGAGGTTTTCATAAGATTGTGTCGTGAGTTGTTGTAACGTTAGGTCGAATTGATGTTTTTTCAAATTAGGAAATATTTGGGCAGAAGTTTTGTGCAATAATTTCCGTGTTGTCACATTTGCTACATCAGTGAAAAATAAGCGAGAACTTGATTCCGTTGAGCCATCCTTGTATTTGGTGGTATCGTGTGTGGTCGACGCTAGATTCGATTCCGATTCGTTTTTTGGCTCGTTCATAATTGCAGTACCATCAGGCTGTGCATCATCGCCATCACTTTTATAGGAGATGTTAGACTCTACCCCAAGGGTAGTAACTGTCGTGTTCCCATCTTGCAGCGATATTTTATCAACATGATCCTTCCCTTCTTCATCAGTTGCGTTGTTGCCATTTTCAGGCCGAATTTGTTGTGAGGCGAATTTCGTCAGCGGTACCGTATTCTCGACAGCCGATGTCAATTTACTCTCCTCATCGGTGCTATACGTGGAGTGATTGTTAGAGTTAGGTTCCTCGGTAAGTACGACTTTGTTGAAAAAGAAATCTGCGGGCTTGATAGTTGATAGATCTAAACTTTCAGTTTCCTGAGGATTATTTGTCATTTCACTTAAAATCATGCCGTCATGAGGCACTCTGAGCAACTTCTCGTTCATTGTGCTGTCCATCAGATTCGCGTCATGAAGGTTGATGTCGTCATGGTGATTTTCGTCTCCAACGCCATGTAGGCTAGTCATTGAGCTTTCTTCTAACTTCCTTCTAAAATCTTTCGGCACTCGAGGATCCAGCCTAGAAGTGGAGGCAAAGAAAAGATGCTCATATTGGGATCCAGTTGCTTGCTCGTTCCCACCGTCATCCTTATCAACAGTTGCTCGAAGCATTTTACCTATAATATTTCTCAGTAAGTTCCCTTCATCCTCCATTTTACGTCATCTATCAGTGAAACAAAATGGGGTGAAGAAATGTGAAGGCGTCCTTGACTGAGAATAGCTATTTTCAAATTGTGACAAAGGATTTCAAAAGTTGTGCATTCAGCCTTTGCTGAATACAACGATCCTATGCAATCATTCATAATAACGATCTGGCAATATTTCATCTTGAAACGTTGAAAAATATGCACAATGAAGCTATTATATTTCCCCGTTTATAAATCTCTTCTCTATAAGCCTCTTCCAGAAAATTTTTTTGTTTCCAAAGTTGAGCATGCTGCAGTATAACCTGTCGTTCGAATGTAAGCTCTTCACCCCGAATATAAGTCCCCTAAAGCTAGCACTTGTCTAGTTTGTTATCTAACATATTTGTACAATGAATTCGTAAAATTGCAGGTAAATGTGGATGCAGAATTCATTAAGAGTAGGAAAATGAGGATTCGCCTCCACGAATTTTCATCAGCCTTCTCCTTTTTTTTCAAAATACCACCTTTGCGAGTGTCACTCTCTTCCCTCATTACTAACCGCATAGGCGTTCGTTCTGAAAAGGCTTATAAAACATAAAGTATTGTGCATCACACGTGCTTTTGAGCAGTCATGATTTTACTAAATGAAAGTTATGTGAAGTAGAGGAAGTGCGTCAGGGGTCGCTTACGCAGAAAAATATTCCTTTTTATGGTGTACCTTCCATCGCAGTATTCGAGGACGCTACTAAACCGGTGGGATATGCTCGTTCAGTAGAATGTTCAAGATTATTCAAAAACAATTGTTTTGTCACTTGGTCCACTTAGAGCAACGAAATGCAGACTTGGCAACGGACTTTCATTTAAGAATAAATAAGTTTTGACACTTCAGTACGTTGTGTATGGAAGTTACTTTTAAACCTAAGGCAGCACCACTAATCACTGCTATTAGAGGAGTGCTGCAAACCTTTTTTTTGGCCTAATGAGTCAAGAGACCTTTCAAAAGGAAACTGAGATTGGTGACAAACAAGGAAAAGCTCGATTTTCACAATTCTTTGTTTGCTTACTGCTTCACAAGTTCCTTATTCCATCCATCAAAAGAGGAAAGAAGTGGCAACATAACTATCGCCGAATTCGACATGCTCGACTTGCCTTTGACATGTTGTATTTCCCACTCGAGTCTTTCTGACGAAGCAACAAGCCAGTGACTAATAACTGTAACTTGATTTGGAATCGTTGTCCACTGTACTTCTAAAAGTTTAGTTCTTTAACGTGAATTTTCCGCTTTTATCGACACATTCATTCATAGTAATATCGTCTAAGAGTTACACTTAATTTCAAAATACTATTTCCTAGGATTCTGTTAATCCTATATGTTCTTTATTAGCTGTTTGCATTGATTGTCTTCGAAGTATAATGAGATGTGCGAATTTCATTGGAAGGTGGCGGGAAGGTGTATATATCTGACATGTGCAGGCAGCAATTCAAAATGTTTGCATCGTATCGAACTTCCTGTCCCTTATATCGCTATAGATGATTGACATTTGTTTACTCACCAACTCCCTCTCAGAGTTGTACTTATATTGGCATGAAATTCACACACAGGTGCGTGCCAGTCGGAATATTTTTCCTTGCTGATTATGCGGCAATAACTATGAAAAATTTCCCTGAAATCTCAAATCATAGTAGCTCTCATAAGGAAGGGTTAACTCGGAAATCCTCTAGATTCATGGCTTCCGATCGATGACTTTGTACTGGAGCTCCGAATCTGCCACCCCCATTGCTTATCGACGTACGCCACCGGATCGGAATCCCTGATGCTTTCGATAACCTCAAATCCAAGACTCTCCAGAGAAGTTTCCTTTTGGGCGAAGCCTATCCCAGGGCACCTTTACAGTAGCTGCTATGATAAACAACTCACACAGTATCACTTGCAGTCTACTTTACAACGATTCAAAGCCGTCTTAAAATTTGAAACGATGAGGAGGAACGGTGATTCAATAGAATAAAGATGTAAACTACCTTGTGGATGGTTGTCGAAAGGTAGAGCAGTATTCGAAACACTTCGCGGCGAGTAGTGCTTCGACTGCACTTCCTCTTTAGTGATGGCGCATCTCGGAGGCTACAACAGTGCATTTCAAAGTTGCATTTTCAACTAGAAGCAATAGCTGAAATCCTTCAGCACCCCAACGTCGACGTCGAAGACAGCGTTCTTTCTATGGTACTCTCCCGACCAATCGCAATACAAATCTGAGTTAGTACCTAACAACTGCTTATAAAATGGTCATCTAAAAATTTTCGAAAGCACTGATCTTACACTTGGAAGCTTCAGCACTAGGATTCCAGCGAAAACTTGATCTCATTAAGGATCGAAATTGCCAACATTTTTTCACCCAGTTCTTTTGAAAAAAGGAAATTTAAAAAGAGGGTTTTCTGGAGCGGTAGTATGCGTGAAAGAAGTCATAGAAAGGGCGACCAGTACGTTACATGTAAGTGACTGGTTATTTTCACTTCAACTTCCTCCCTGTTTGTGCGATATTTTCTATGATGTGGGAAATCTTTATTGAACTTTAGGCTCATTTAAGTTGTACTTGAAGCAAATCACGCTAACACTTTCTTAAGCCGCAGTGCAAATCAACGGCGCACTCTTTCGTCGGGAGATGGCAAACGCAATATTGGGCCAAATATAACTGCTATATTTGATTTATATCTTCACAGTAAGAATTGAATACGTAGAAATGAGATACCGTTTTCGCTAAGCAGTAGGGTTGATGTCGTTCGCATGCCTCAATGCGACAAGAGATTCTGAATCGTTTTCTTTCCAAAAATTTGAACATTTGTGATTTCGTTTTTGCCATCAAATCGCCACTATTTGCATAATCGACATTCTCCATAATATCCGAATCAATAATACACCTGTATAATTATTATCGCTTAATAAACGTAACTCTCCGTTTAAAATGCACGGCTATATTTAGAATAGAACAATTGCAACATTCGCACGTCATTTAAATAAAGGTACTCGCTCAAAGTGACTAACGAAATTTAAATTGGAGTTCAAAAACAGCGAGTTAACTTCGTGTGAGGTTCTTTAGAAGTTATTGAAAAAAAATGGAAATGGGCATTTCCGTGTCAATAGCGTTTTCAATTTAACATCGCTTTATTATAGCCGTGGGTGGTTGGCATTGATTTCAAATGGTAGCTTAGTGCTTCTTAGTGTTTTACTATTTGAGCAAGTTTTAAAATTACTAAATTAATAAATTTTTGTATAAAAATTGTTTATATTACTCAGTCTATATGAGTGATAGTTTATTTTTCCTGTGCCATTTCGAAAAAAATTTCTCTTAGCAAATTTTTGAAAGTCAGTAGAAGAAATCTCTCAGATATTACAGTGGAGGGTGGATCTTGAAAAGAATCGAGCAATTTTCTTATTGAACGACTTCTCAGCTGTCGAAGTGCAACATCACAAGAAATATCCCATTTTAAGTCATCTTTCATGCCGTTACAACTAAGTGATTCACTAACCCGCTGTTGTCCATCAAATGAAGAACATTGTCGTCTTCGTTGATCGCATCGCAGGTGCTTACATGAATCGCCACAAAGCTTGTGTCTGAAATTAATATTGCTTTAGCCTATCGAAGATTTCTTGCTGCCTTTACTTCTTGCGGCAAATAGCCACCAATATCGACTTTCACTTAATTTTCTCAAGAATACTCTCAGTTACTTCAAGCCTCAACTGTGATCTTGTTGCAAAATCATCAACATCCAAATCGCACCGCAAGAACAATCATCTAATAAGCTGCATTATTTTGCAATCTACTAATGCTTGCACAAAAGGTGTAATGTTTGCATTTCTGACTCGGATTTTAAGATTTAACCTCTTAGTACTAATACTGCATTAAGCGCTTTAGCATTTGGATGCGTTTTCAGATCTATCGGTCAAACGCAGATACTGCATCGCGATCTTCAACGCTTATTTGACCATACACAAGTGTTATTTCTAGATTTTAAACGATTCTTGATGAGAAGACGGGACGCTGAAACGAAATCCATATAAGAGTACTTTTATTGGTGGGAATGCACTTCCACTCGTGCTCCAATATGTCGCCAATTTCGTAAACGAACGGCTTCTTCGATTTCCCCATAGAACGAATTTCATAGATACATGATAGCAGTGGTTGAACTATTCTGGAAAAAAACTAATTAATCTCCAGCATAAAAATAATGCACCAATTCAAGCCTCATTTAAGCTCATTTCTGAGAAGAAACAATTTCTGACTTTAGATAAACCAAAACATTCGGAGCAATTCACGATTGTAAATAAACCCCACAGAAGTATTTCTCACCTATCTTTCGACTGCCTTTGGTCATTTGGGTCCATAAAAGGCAGAAAAGAGTACGCTCCCGAATATTTTCATTTCGTTTCTGTACAGCAAACAATTATGCTAATGTAGTCTAATCCTAATACAATTCTAATATTCATTAGCATACCATCTATTACGAGGCATGTGTCACTCGACTAACCAATCAGTTTTTCGATTCATTAAGTATTGGAGCCAACGCAAGCGAAGCGGCGACGCTGTTATGAACATGCAAAATTATGGGCCTCAATCATAACTTCACCTTCTATTTGAGCGAGTGAACATTAGTGTACTGGCTAGAGGTTATAGATGATCATAAGATTTAAGGAAGCAGCATTAAAAAATTAGAAAAAATCGAAAAGCTCACTTGGGTGGTGGCAATCGTACATCATGTGAATCCTCACACTCGACGGCAAAAAACCTTGTCGAATTGGTAAGGACAACCTAGAATGGCAGCTCCAATAGGCTAACGTGAAGTGAATCTTTAAATTGCCACAGGTCATAGATTTTGAACTTTTGGTTTTGATGGTAGCTAGCAAGCTATTTGTCGTTTGAGTACAAATTTTAATAACGAGGAAATATGTTTGATTAAACGAAATTTTGCAACGAACAATTTCGATTGCGCAGTTCTCGCTTTCAAAAATTCTGTTTGCTGAGATGATGCAAACTTATATGCTTAAGAGGATATATAAATAAGCATGTGTATCAATCACAGTCTAATAACTTTATGTAATAAAATCCAGGCACTTGTAAATTTTTGTCAAATCTGTTACGAAGCAACATTGATTTGCTAACAACTGCATTCCTCAAGAAAATCGACTTCCCAAATAGCTATTGAATTTAGGAAGCACGGAAATATCGCATGTCAAATAAGAAAGTTAGTGTGCCAATACGCTTCATGCTTATTAAGTTTGAATAGCGAAATGAGCTTGCGTAATAACGTGACAAGATTGCCGACCAATACAACCATAAAGTATAGCATTTTTGGGCTCTATTGAACCACACCTAGTAAAGTGTGATATATGAGAATACGAAGTGGCTAATCCCATAGACTCTGCTAAGCATTCTTAGATAAACGCTAAGTGAGTAGCACTTACCGGATGGAATATAACAATAACGGTTGCAGAAAACACCGTGGTTGCAGCCTATAAAAAGAAACAAGCTAAATTATGAAATCAAACTATGCATGTTCTGTTTGTTATTTAGTGATGAGTTATCAAGCTATGAAATCAATCCTTTAGTGATGAGTTATCCATTCGAAGTAAGTGGTTGTTCACTCATAGTGCAATCCCATTTGTATCGGTGACACTTGTTAAATTGTCAACTATTACGTGCAATAAAATCACTCATAATTAATTCATTTCCTGATTGTTTCTAGTAAATACCATTAGTATTTAAATGAAGAGAGATACCTTAGTTTATTACTGGCTCAAGTGAATTGAATATCCACCGATAAAGCGGATGGTTACGAGTTTGCTTCTACGCGTCGGTAAAACACATTTTATTGTTGTTTTCAGCAATGTTGCTTTCGTGCGTTAAGCTGGACGAACAGTCAAGATTTCTTCTTTTTGATGTCTAAATAGTTTTACGAACGAAACGCAAACTGGATTCTAACTTTTGGTTGCTTGAGTGTGCAACAAGTGTCGAGCGGAAATCGGAAAGCGGCCCTTCTCGCTAGATTGGAAGTATAATCTTTCCGACATCTTGAATCATGCTTCTTGCCAATAACCTCAATGTGTCCTTGGAATGGAAAATTTGACACGAACTGAAGCATCGCATGTGATGAAGAACACGTCAGCTTAGGATCACCTTCAAATCATTGCATATATCTCGCAGAAATTGCTATTCAGCCTGAGTGAGGTTGTAATTTACTGATTTATGTTTAAAAACTCCTATTTTGTGCAACCTTATAAATGTAGCATTTAAAAATGCATTGTGCCAAAGAGCACTATGTATGTGTTTTAGGCTACTCATTAGCTCCCTATGCTACTGTTCACTCTTAAGATCACCCCGATCCTCGAAGATGGCATCCCGTAACGATGGCCATCATCAGCCGTGTCCATTGAGAAATTCGGAGATGCCAAAACTTGGACAGCTTTCGTCAATTACCTTATTTTGACAATTTCTTTCCGAAAAGTTTATGAAAAATAAATGAGATTTGGTTCTTTCAGATTTGAGAAACACGGCCTCCTTTCTATTCAGCATTGAAAATCTTTGCCACCATCTATACCTTAGGTTTTCGCATTTATCAGAAGAAATCGAATGTACATCCAATTTTTAATTGCTGTCAGGGTCAAACATTCGGCCACACAATACCAAATGATTTCATGCGGAGCGAGAAAACTGCAACAGCTGTAGACCTTTGGAGGCTTTTCTTCGAAATTTTTGGACAATTTTTGCATATTCAGTTGAATCAAACCTGCGCAAAAAATAAGATCGATGCTTTTTTATCACTGTGTGTTAATTACATGCATTTGACTCTAAACATTAGCGGCTTCTGATGGGACATGTGAAGTCAGTTCGACGCTCGCCAAACACTGAAGCATTTTAAATACACATCAGCTTAGCGTTGGAAGCATTTTCCAAACTTTATCTAAGGGCTATTATGTGACAACTCTTGAAGAGTGCTTTAATATATCATGAAAATTTCGGAGGAAGGTTTAGATATTTGTCATGTGCGAGTGATATATTGATAAAAGATTCATCTAGATTACTCACCGACTATACGAATCATTTCAAATCCATAAGTGATTAGCAACAACGATGAAAATAATATCGCACGAAACTCGTGTGATGTCACCAACATCTTTTAGTGCCTCGTAAGAACTGCTTTATCCTTTATATATTATTGGTCCGGACAAAGCTTTTAATTCAACAAGATTTCGGCAAGAGCACCCAACTATGAAAAACTCTTTAGAAAGAGTGAGAGTGTGGTTGTTTATTAGCTCTTAGTCTATTCAGGAAAATAGGTGGAAAGGCGTATCAGTAAAGTTACTGGCACTATAAACGATCTGGCTTTTCAAGGCACTAGGTTAACCCATGGTGCAGAATAAATAAACACCACCAATTGCCTAATAATGCAGGAAGCCGCTCAAGGACGATCTGCTTCTCACCTGATTCCCATTCGTATCTACCGGAAAGAAATCCTTTAATTCTTAATTTTTTTCTCACAAAATTCTGTTTTCCGCTCAGAAAATGTGAAGGAAATTCATCTATAATGAACAAAATCTTCTGGTTCCTGCTAAAATTTACTTCCGTCAATAAACTTTTCTTTCCATTGTGTTCATTAATATGCTTCCGTCTGGACCTTTCTTGTCGGGACCTTCCTTCATCAGTTAGCATCAGTATCTGACTTCTTCCGGTTATGAAATCCCCAGCTCGAAGTGAGTGAGAGGACCGGAAGCCAAAACTGAGAAGAATTTCCACGTATTGTAGCTTCGAATTTGCCATTTTGATAAACCAACGATGGGTAGGTAAAATTTCTAACACACAATTTATTCCTATAAATTCAACAAAAGTGCAGATGCATAAATATAGTGGACATAACAGTGTCGCAAAGAGCATCTATGATGCAAGACTAGCAATATCACACACTTGAAAGCATGAAAAACATGAAAAAGTCCGGGCAATGTTAAAAAATACATGAAAGAATCGACAACAAAATAATTCTTTTTCAAAAGAAATTTTACACGTATTAATGTCGTTTAATCAGCATACAGCTGGAAATCTAAATTCAGGCCATCAAAAATCTACGTCCTCGTCACTTTGGCAGAATGCTGGTAAAGTCAAATGTGATATGCGTGGGTTTTTTTCTAAAAGTTTTAATAAAATAGAAGTTCATGAGCAGTGAATGAAAAGACTACTGAGATATGAACTTAATCTGGACTTGGCTTGACCGTCAAAACTCAGTAATTATCATTATTTAAAACTGTTTTTTTAGACGTTCGGACTCTCCTCGATTTCGATGACATGGTGATTAGCAAAAAAAAAGAAGTACTCACGCAACTTGTTGTATTTACGTAATGGATTATCTAATGTTGATGCAAGGTCGTCATCAACAGAAAGTTCGCACCTATGTATTGGTTGCTTACATGAAAAACTTGATCTTTCAGGGCAGTTTCATCAGAAAGGAACGCTTGTCTCAATTATCTCAGAATGCTGCTACATTCCCATCACCCTACAAACAATCAGCCGTTACTGTTTAGGAACGAGCTTCATGCTTTTTACAATATACCGTCACAAGAAATGAAATGAAGTGGTTAACCTCCAACGCCATGTTTAGGCAAGCTAGAACGCATATTTGAAGAACATATGTTTTATTTATATTTTGGTTTACTATAATATTTTCTTTATATTTTGCTTTACTATACTTCGGTCGCTAATTTTCCCTACTGTTTCTGAACTGAATAAAACTTCACTCTCGACCACTTCCGCTAGCTCCAGTACCCTCCTCGAACGGTATATCACATGTAAGAAATATGTAAAATTGTTCGAAAATAACGGCTCTGGAGAGTTTCCAAGGTGATGGCTATCCGGAAATTTAGTAATGGGATCATTAAAACAGAGGTTTTTATTGATGAACGAAATGTGTAATTTTTCAGCGTTTCGGGTGAGTTTAGCAGATTTGTAAGGGGTTTGTAACAAAGAGGCATTCAACTAAATTATTTATGGATGCTCATTCTAGATGTGCAATTCCCAACAAAACTCGACAGCAGATGAAAAGACATGCATTCCCCTTGAAGTAGATTGGTGAAATCAATGAGCATTTCAGAAATTAAGAAAATCTGTTCTTAACAGCAATTTGAACTGTAATTTCCATACTTGACATTTTCAAACTGTACTATATTTTTGGATTCTATCATGAAAAAATTGAAGTTTTATTGACGAGCATTAAATATACTTCAGAACGGTTAAAATTTTGATTCTCCCCTGATGCATTCTACTGAGCAAGTGAGTGCTCGAGATTGAGATTTTGCTGTAATAATCACTTTTTTCTACCCTTTTGTGATGCAAGAATTAGCAACCACATTAGCAGAGCACATTACCGCTATAACTCTTATGAAGTAGGCGATGCTCTCCAGTTGAAATTTATTCAGTTGGGAAGATCCAAGTTCAATTCCTGCATCTCTTAATTTACTCACTTTCAGAATTCAGTTATTGAAGCTGAAATGCGCAATATAACTTACGAGTAAGAAACTGTGGAAAAATTGGACTGAATTATTGGAAAAGGAGCCTTTATCTCGAAACAAATAGATTACCGTTGAAAAGCAACGTTCTTGTGGAAATTTTTCTCTAGTAACACATTCCCAATCCACATTCAGAGAATATTCGAACGAGCAATAGGTAGGCGAACTTGTTGCGCTGGCTCGCCGACTACTTCAAGGACATGAACTTTTGACGAAATAAACACTAAATTATTCCTTGTGCGGCATTTGCTATCACTAACAACATTCTACACGACCAAAAACAAGCGTTGTTATTGCTCAACACACAGATGGCAAAGAAACTTTTTAGGCTACATAACTCTAAGGAAAGGCAAATGAACTGGAGCGCCGTTCGACATACCAATACTGAAATTAACGAACAAAATGGAACATGGTTATTATGGCACGCATCGCTGAATGCACAGCACATAATTGTACGCACTTCCAGAACGGGGCGTTCCATCCGTTCACCGGAACTACGCAATTTTTACATTGACTTCTGTAGGCATAGATCGACAATAGTATCAGCAGATCCATTTCGCGCATAGTGTTCACTTTCTCTGGTTGTTGGTGTCCTCTCTTTCCAATCCCTGATTTCTTACTAATCTTTATTCTGCGAATATCCATCATCACGTCATATAGTGACCTGTCTTAGTCGGAGACTATTCTCTCTCGAAATAAAAACGTCTCTCTCTCACTAATTCTTTCTATCTTCTGTGAGCCAATATTTTCAAATGTTTCTTATCTGTCGAGTTACTTTTTTATTTGTAATTTGCGACTCAGTCCATAATCTTCTTTGTAGTGCACGGACCGAATGGTCAGCGCTGCACTTAACATAAAAATCCTGATATACTCCACAGAGTGCACTTCGAATCCTTCATTCACATATGTACCGCTGCATTCCAAACGAATTACGTAAATCTGAATTCAAAGACCGCTTTGAGCAATTGAAATAGGGAAAAGCTCCTTGTGCAATAAGTAAGGCTATTTGACATGCCTTTCCGCGTCAAACCACATTCAATTTGCGTAGTGCTACAAAAATGAGCACTGAATCAGCGCTATTACTTTTTAAGAGAGATTTTTTATAGATGCATAAAAATGCTTGTAATTCAGTACCAGAATGAGTGAAGAAGCTCAATGACGAGTAAACGAATCTTTGAATCCCGCATCCGCAACGACAGTATCCCCGATCTAAGTATAAACTCCAGCTAAAAACTGTTTATGTAAAGGCATTCTGCCTGAGCAGACATAATGATCTAAAAATTCGCTCAGTTTAGTTGTTCATGACATTCTTTGAAGAAACAAATTTACGTATATTCCATCTATTTGAGGTCTATTGCAACGTGGGATCTGAGATCACTGCACTGCAAACAATATGCGGTGGGTGGTCTAAGTGCACATTTCCGTTATATTTTCGCCGTGGTGCATACCAATATTTCTTTGCTTTTCCTACTTTCCAAATTTGAAAGTTTAAGGAATCGCTTTTTTTTCAATAAGAATACCTGATGACTGGAAGTCAAATAGCAGTTGGGAGCCAAGGCGCTGAGGATAACAACGTTCGTACTCACAATAAGAATGAACGCTAGAGGTAATGGTTGAATTTTTACTACAATTCCTATTTAATGAAATTAAAACAACGCAGTTAATGAGTGTGCCGAGAAGGTCCTGAAATTTGAAGAAAACTACAGCTTCTATATAGCATCATCCGAGGAAACGCGGAGCGAATATTTATCAAGAAAACGAAAGTTCCCTATTAAGTGACGAGTATATGGGACGAGGAGAGGTAAATTATAATTGAAAGGAAAATTTGAACATTGTGAAATAAAGTTGATATGAAGGGGGTTATGCAAAATAAATACGGTTATTTTTAAGCTCAGTGAAACATAGATATTTTTATTAGAGTTATGGCAATACAAAAAACACAAACGATAGTTTTTCTAAAAGTTGTTGACCAGCACGGACTTCATTCAAAGACAACGGCGCGAGTGGGTGACAGCATTGCTGCCAATGCGTCGTCATCGGCTGTCCGTCGATTAACCAACCTATACGCCGAAAGCTACGATGAGTGACTTACACTCCTCAGCGGCAATTACAATCTCTTACCGCGGCGAAAGTGAAAAGCATTAACTGTATGGTGCACCCTCTAAAACGATGATGAAGTTTTGCTTGAGAAGCTTTTAAACGAAACGAGTGATTCTAATTCCACATCAAAATTTTAAGTATAATTAGCTTGGAATCCGAGTCGCTGTTTTACTGCTGAGAGCCTTTTCCTACTGAGCTACCTGCCCATATACGAGGCAATTATTTTATGGTTATCGTTGACACTTATCGGAACCGAGACCAAATTGCTACTGAAATAAGGTTAAGCGTGAAAAGAGCTAAGCTTAAAATAATAAGCACATTTTAAGGAAATAACTTCAAATTGTGTCGCATTTTCAACTATCGATCTCCGAAGCCCCTCTAATGTCTATAAACTGAAAGCAGTAGCTATAAATTCAGCAAAAAATTCGTGTATTTTTTCGTTTCTATGACGATTCACTTCCCCATCTTATACAAACATACTCACTTTTTTAAATTTTCGTTGAATAGTGCTTCTTCTTTCCATTTACACTTGCCCTGATGAACTACTGCGAACTGATAACGCATGAAAATTTCCCATGCAGCTATGACGTAGTTCACCACAGTTGGCAGCTTTGAAATGCTCAATGTTTAATATGTTGAAAGACTAAGCAAACGCATAGCATTTATCATGACAACCGGAACGGTTTGCGTTCAATGGGGTTATTGTTTAGGTGAAAATTCCGAATGCATGGATACACGAACATCATCGAACGCTCTCCAGTCGCATTCAGAAAATGTGTCTGTTTGTTGTTTGTCTATGAATAAAGAGACATGCTAAATTGTGTCACGTAAACTATTTTTGTGCTGCTAAATAACATGTATGAATAGCGGTTCTCGCTAAGTTCTTTGAATAAGTTGTTCCACGTTTAGTATAGCTTCGTATTCTTTACCAGTTTCCTCAATTTGATAAATTAATCCTTATATTATCAAATTCCTCAAACATTGCCTATTTATGAGAAAATATTGAAAAATGCGTTCTTTTGATGAAATGCTCAACTAGGTTTTCAATATTCTTACACTTATTGCTCTCAATATTTTCATCGATTAATTTCCAACGACCTATTAATGCAATAATAAAATGAACTAAGTCCATATATATTACAGATTGCTTTCTTCATCTATAACTTCTAACAATAATTTCATTCCAAAGCTTTTTTTTTCAGCAGTAAAATTTAAGTGCGAATGCTGCGAATGTTGTGTTAAATTGCGAGCAACAATAACCAAATAGAAAAGCGAATCCTGGCAAGAATGTCGCCCATTTCGCACAACCTTCTCGGCTTACTTTCATATTGGAAAGTTTGAGTTCTTTAATTGTGGCAGAAACAAAATGCTTATGTTATTTAGAGATATTTTCAACTCATTTCTCAGACGAATAACGTTTCGAAGTGATGCTCACAGCGCCTATTTTGCTCTGCCTCATCTCTAACGTGTGCATTTCAAATTAAAGGACCACACAAGTTCCGCTCTAAGCTTAAGGGTGGAAAGTTCGATAGGTGAATCACCACCGCGGTGGTAAAATGGGTAACCTTATCCTGCGGAAGAAGTGTTCTTCGTTTCTTAGCAAAAGAAATTACCACATCTATGAAGAGCGGGTTGTGATTGGGGGCAGCGTGTGAGGAGAGGAGCGAGGATGTCATGGAGGGGTGCTGAAACGGATGATTTATTCTCAGGATATATTCTGGTTTAGCAGTACAATGAATATAACATGTAAGTCACTCGTTGAAATCTCGGATTGCTTGTATTACCAGCACACAGAAAGATTGCTTATATCATTCAGGGCATTCTGATTTACTGTGTAATGTTGTTGGACTGTTCAAACCAAAATTTATTGTTCGCTCAGCGATAATTTTTTCGTGCAAAATTTTGCTTTCGCAATAACTTTGTGAATTTCTCACACGCATCGAATCCAGAAATTTGCTTTTTGCCGTTTGTTCAGTGGATTTCTTTTTCGCGGAAAGAATATTTTTTCTACAATTCCCACACGCTTTTTAACAACGAAAAACACATTTCTGCAATGCATTCTGAGAGTAAGCTATCAATGTTTGCATATGTGCGTCCGATTTGTGAAGCATGAAAACTGCAAGAGGAAATTTAACACTGATAATCTATGGTACATGGTCTATAAGATAAATTTTCTCAGCTTCTTATATAAGGCTAACCAGTCATCCCTATAGCATACCATGAGCTGTTATCTATTTTTGCGGTAGCCTTAAGCAAAATTTATGCTGCTAAATTTGAGTGATGTGCAAAATTCGACCGGTTAAATCGCTTCGGTGGCTACATTTTTGGTCATCAACCAGGTTTAAACTTAGGCCCAGAGCGCGAATTTAGGCGATTCACCATTTAGCCCCTACTGTAAGGGTCAGCTCCCCTTGCCTCCTCTAGTTGTCCTGGTCTCCTAGATGATCTGCACTCTTTGTCGAACTGCAGTCGAGTGAACTGCGAGAGGACACAGTTATAAGGGCGAACAGTTTATCACACTTATACGCTAAGGTGACAAACAAGAAGGGACTCGTTGACAAAGACGGCTTCGATCGCCAGCACGATCCCTCAGTGGAAAACCGCGCTGCCGCCGATCACTTCGCGCACTTCAACAGCCACGCGTAGGCCCACTCAGCCTTAAGACCAGTCTAGAAGCCGGAATGAGTACGTGAACACATCAACCCCTTTCATATGTTCCCGATTCTGCCTCAGCCACACGGCATTTAGTGGGTAGTCGCTTGATCTACCTTTAAGCTCTCGGCTTTCTTTGAGTTATCTTGTATGGCACACTATTCCCGCTTGATCTATAGCCAACTGGTCTACCTTACATTACCAGCTGCTCCAACCGACTGATTGATAATAAACCAATCGAGTGCGTTCGATAGAGTGATTTCTGTGAGATCTGTTAGAACCAGGAGTTCTTTTTGACTTCCTTTGCTGTTCCATATGAATGTGACCAATATTCCGCATTTTAGGCACTTGAAGTTCATGGAAATGCGTCAGTAATGAAATTAAAGAGCCCAAGGATATTACTTTATATTACTTTGTAGCGCACGTCTCACTAGTTATTAGATAATGAGAAAAAATTCGGAATTAAGGCTTTTTGCATAAACGTTCCGTCTCCCTTATGCAGTCGCTACATTGCGAGCCACCCATTATCACAATTTCCTGCTTGATGGCTATTGTCTTCATGTTGTACTCAGTGCAGTAAAGGATGCAATGCGCTAGGTGCAATCCTCGTTTTAATGTCATTTTAAAGTGTGAAGAGCAGTGAGGAAAATGGTCCTTTCTACGCTGAGTGATCGTAATTTGTGGGAAAAAAACACAACAACAACAACAACAAATGTAAGCTGTGTAGAAATTTGTTGCACTTTTAGCAATTTCTTCATTTCAGCACATCTTGAAAAAAATATATAGTGTAGCAACCATGCTTCGACTCATGCAGTCAGCGTTTATTGAAATTCTCTGGATACGCTCATTTTTGTGCATTAAACTTTGAGAATCCGATCACATGACACCGATCACAATAAAGTCTCGTTTTTTCCTTTTCTTCTTGCTAAATATTTGAATGAATGCAGGATAATATAACGCTTTGTTCGGAATTTGGCAAAGGCGATACACTGAGTAGAGGCTACAGTTTCTCACCGAGAATTGAAATTTCACAGCCGTTATTTTACATGTGTGAGAAATTGCAATCACTCATAATGAGATGCATTGTGAATGAGTAATTTAAAGGTAAACCGCAATCATAAAATTTGCGTGCGCTCTTTCTTTTTATGCTCACAAAATTTTTCATCGTTTAACATCGGTTGAAAAAAATCTCTCTTATTCTGCTTGCGTCACCTTCTTCAAATGTAGCTTTCTCTTCACTAACTTCACCTTATTGAAGCTTAATTGCTAATTTCATGCATTTGCGTCTTTCTACTCGCTACATTTTGTTTTTGATTGTCAATACAATATTTAATGGATTGTGTAGATGCATTTATCTATAAGTAGAGTTTTCTAGTCATTGTGTCCAATTAATCATGTTCAAAAAGACGCTATCATTTAATGCTTGACTCGAGTGATCGATCATATATAAGAGTGTTATTATAAAACACCTATGTAGCAATAGCTATCGAGAATGCATGAAATTGTTCGCAGTAACTATTATTTACTCGTTACTTACTTCATCTGACTTGAAATTACAATTTCAGAGGTGCTTGATTTTAGAAAAAGGCGGCAATCGTTGAAGCTCGCCTATACGCGTCAAATTTAATGAGTTCTAGAAAATAGTGACTTGCGCTTAATTGCAAAATTCCTCCATTAAATGTTTTTAAAATTTTTTCAACCATAGAAGTAGCCAAAGGGAATGTAACCTATCTAGACATGTTTACCTTTTAATACAAAGTTTTGTTTCTGCAACTGTTCAATGGCTTCATGCGTAAAATATTATACAGCCTTTGAAATTTCGCAAACAAACCCATTTGGGCTTGACTATGCTGTTATTTTCTCTACACAGCTGCGAATATATGAGTACTACATCATAAAATTGGAGTTTATTAGCAGTTTTGCTCAAAAGTTGCATCAGTATTTAAAAGCGAAATCGGCCGAATATGGAATTGCACAATAGAGAGTTGACATTGCTCGTAAAACTTATAATAGCTATGTGGTCGCCTCTTCAAACTTGTTTCCATTATTTATTCATAAAGTGATGCTCGCAGACAGGATGCAAAATATACACATAGAATATGCCATCGATTTATATTTCGAGGCATACCATACAAATTCAATCATTATTTCTGTTCATTCCGTATATAGTCATTATTTTAGTATAGTTCTGATGCAATGCTTTAACAGTAGCCACGATCCGTCATCGATTTATGCGTGTGCTAATACGCAATAACATTATGGGCATTCAGAAATTCGATTCAAACCTCTCAATTGCGCTTGAAGTTGATTCCATTTGAAGCATAAGCATTTCCTACCGCTGTTGGATTTTATTGTATTTATTTAGTTATTACTTTTATCCAAAATAATCAATAACAACTAATTCAACTTGCGAGAGAGAGAAGCGAATAATTGAGATAAATAAGAAAATAATCGAATTACAAGTTGCGGCTACTTGCGAAAAGATTAGAACTGCGGCAGACATTCGAATTAAGTCTCAAAACAAAACCTCTTCGGCTGTCGTTTTTGAGCTCAATAGGGCAGTAGGTATGATAATCGCATATGAAGCTC
The DNA here is from genome assembly GCA_006503575.1 of Baylisascaris schroederi. Taxonomy (NCBI): domain Eukaryota; kingdom Metazoa; phylum Nematoda; class Chromadorea; order Rhabditida; family Ascarididae; genus Baylisascaris; species Baylisascaris schroederi. Next base: position 1,292,743 of record QEWY01000309.1, on the reverse strand, counting down.
TAGTACTTTAGTGAACCTACTTTGGTGTTTAAGTTCTTTTTGAAATATTTCAGAAGTGATGCTTTCAGAATTTATAATTTTTCTATTGCCTCATTGCTCGATTTATGAACATTTTAACAACATATGCAGGCCAATAAGATAACATTTGTCCTTCTTATCATCAAAAACTATTTAAATCAAATCAAATCAAGTGAAATCGAATCAAGTGCACCAACAGCTGCTAGTGAATGGCTAATCAATTTAATCACGAATTCTTATGGGCGAACAATTGCACCTTTTCTCAGGAGTTGATAAAAGGTTTTATACCTCTCCTTGCAAACTCATTGAGGGAGAGGTTTGAAACAATGTGCTGGTTTGAAATGAACGAGCAATTACAGTGGTTTGAAATAATGCAACGCAGTTAGGCGCTTTTAACGTTGCGCAACGAAGTATTGAAATATTCACTTTCCAAGAATAGCGCATATGATATAAATATTTGCATGAATAAAGTTGAGTCCTAGAGTGTTTCATCACTTTGTTTGTTTTAAGAGATATTACTTTATTTTATGGCGTTTTTCATCGCTTCTGAATCGGTCATTACTCTGCTGCAAATTTATTACGTGTGATTTTTTCTTTCGCCAAGTGTTGATCATCACAAAAGCAAATTGATCATAAGACTCCTGGCCATTGTCTTATTGGCTTTTTGTCTTGTTGGCCTTTTAATGGCCATACGGAAGATGTGGATCGAATATTCATTACCATTAACCATTAGAATTTGCCTTTAATTGTTGCGCATAGCAGATTTTTTTTCTTATTTTTTTTGCATGAATAACATAACAATTCGGTATCATCATATCTTTAAACTGAACGGCATATTTCTTCTTCCAATGTTCATTATGTGAAGCTCGAGTAGCATCTTTTACAACTAAAGCTAAATAGCTAAAACACTTCAGCGCTTATGAAAAATGGCTATGTTAGAGCGGGAACAGATATAGAATAGCGGTAATAAATCAATTTATATTAAACAAAACAGTTGTAAACATACTGCAACATTTAAGTAAAATGCACCTATGCCAAAGTTGAATTCACTTTTTCACTCTAATTTCAGCTATGAAACATTTTATGGCAAGGTCACGGTAGGTGTGTGTCTGCGTATGCCTATCTGTCCACTCAGTATTTCCTCGCGAATCAATGAAGCCAAAGTTATTAACTAACCGTTATGACTTACAGCATTTGATAATTTTAAATCAGCTTTCAAATCAGTCTATCGGCCTCTAAAACTTTTGCAGACAATTAAATGAGCTAAGAATGCGCACGCATGTTTCGATTTCTCGAGATTCATTCTACATTAATCATACCAATCCTGAAGCGACCGCGTCGCAAAGTAGAGCCTTTTGTGGAGAATTTCAGCGAGCTCTCGGTTATCTAGGTGATAGCAGAATATTCCGAATACTTTAGTTTGTTGGCGATTTAAGGTCCAGCTGGTCTGTTGGACAGGTTTGCAAAAGTGCATAGCTTATCACCACCTCCTCTGACGTGCTTTCCTATCTTTTGTGCCGCAGTGGCAAGACAGCATTTAAAGCGATATCGTTCTCCGCATATTCATCCATGTTTATTTGTCCACCTTGCAATTTCAGCTCGAGGGTTACCAGTTATAGCGACCAAATCGGCTGAAACACAAATGTGTCATTATTGCTCGTATTTAATTATTTGCTATTTATTCCCGAATAGCTGATCCCGTTGGAGGGGTCACAAAAGCGCATATCGTAGCAGTTTCTCGGATGCACGCTTCTATTTGCTTTATGTATAAATGTTATTGCAGGTGGAATCATAGTAAATTGTCTGTGTAGGATTCCATGTTGCGCATACCACATCCAGGAATGAGTATGCGAAAGTCCAAATCAATGGAGCCGCTTTGCAGTAGACACGATGAGTCCTCACAGCGAGAGAGCAATTGTAGCTCGCCACTGCCCAACAGGTTCTTAATCGCTCTTTGACCAATGGAAAATGACTGCTATGATAATTCGACTAATAAACGGTTATCGAGGAAAAAAGCTATAGAACTTCTTAATAAATATCGGAAAGAATAACTCTGTGTTTACAACGTTTTGGAAAATGACCATTTTGAAATGCAAAACGACGAACACAGAGGAAGACATCTCCGCATTACTGTTCCCCTATGCATAAATACCATTTTCTCGTAATGATGAAAACCAAATCGTGTTTTTAAGTGGACAACGAAATGATAGCACGAATTTACGTTGAAGGTTTATACCAGCTTACAGGTGTAATTTACAAGAAGGGAAGCATGTGTGTGCTACTTTCTGTTGAGCATTCGCTTTGTTTTATTGTGGTTCTCGCCCACCACTTTTGTCATTTTCTTTCTCCTTTTCCAACAGGTGCTCCGATTTATTTGTAATCACAATTATGCTGCACTGCTTCTATTTTCATTTCAGCATGCTGAGCTATGGCCGATGATTTAAGAATCTCTTTGCAATATTTTGGACATCCTTCTTCCCCTCTCAACAAGCCCTGCATATTAAACTGTCCATTACTAGAATCTAGAAGCAGATGGCTCTCTGGTTGTGGCACATCGAAAAGGGTGGTTCATTCAAAAACACAGTGAAGAAATATTGCCTGAGGCGGTTGTCAAATTCTACTTATTTGCACTGGAGAAATCGAAAACTTATGCCGTTTTGTCAAGCGCATCAAGCTCAAGAAGAGCCAAATAGATCGGCAGGTCGAGCAACATAACATCCTTAAATATGCGCCGTTCGAGTAAATTTTTCACTTATTTGCAGGTGGTATGAATTTCAAGAGAACTTCGATAGGCTTATACGTGAGGATGCTGCTAAGTCGTCATTATTACATGTCAACGATCATCCGCTAGAACTCTCGGAGTCGGATCTGTTTCGGTTGTCGTTTGAGAAGCATCTCGCGTCTTGTGGCATTTCTAATAATCCAGAAACTCATTACTATGATTTACGATCGGATGAAGCAGGTCTCAATTTGTTCCTATCCAATATGAAACCTCATTCTATCCTTTATGAAAAAAAAATTTCGTTTAAAAAATTCGCTTTTCTACGGCTGCTTAAAGAAATCGATTTTTCTTTAGCGATTTTGACGAAAAAATCAGATCTCTTAAAATACGTGTGCCCGCTAGGGGCAAAACAAGAGAATCTTTCACAACGAAACAGGGTTCGGCAATAATTCAGACTTTTAAAAGCGTTGAGCATATCTGTTAGTGATTATGCCACGTTTGCAAGGCAAATGAATGCGGCGTGGAATGTGGTGAGCAACAGTTTAGCCTTCTTCTCTTACTTCGAAACTCTTAGGCTCAATGAATTTGCCATTTCCCAAGAAAAGGAATGCCCTAGCCACTGAACAGTCAAACGATGCTTATAAAAATGGCGCTAATTCGGTTGGTTACAGAAGACGGCAAATTTGAGCTGACCGAACATGAGCACGGTATGAATCGTGTGATTTATTGGCTCAGCCATGGGATGTCCAAAACAAGAAACGATGATACAGATTTTGGGAAAGATCGAATAAGCCGATCAAACAGTAAGGGCGAGAACTGCATTATTCGAGAAGAGGCAGGTAAAGTCGAGAAGAAGTTCTGAACTTCCAACTGAGCAGCATAACCGCGATATCACAACGCAAAGCAATCAAGTGCATTAGTAGGTATATGCTGCAAACAATAATTGTTGTTACTCTCCATTTAAGTTTAATATGCCTAAATATATATCTCTGTGTCTTTATAAAAAGCCTCCAGAAATGATCTTGCGAAGACCCACATTTGTATCATCTTTCTAATATTTCGTTCGGTCTTGGATGTATAGATTACTTCTCTTTCAATAACCTCGTTTATAATTCACTCTCGATATATTCTTAGCAGTATCAATGCTTCTTATTGGTACATATTACAGTGTACGTTACAGTTACTGTTATGTATTAGTACTGTGCAGTATATGTTGCAGATATTATCAAAAGGAGTCGATCAACGTCTAGCCATTCAAGAAGGAAATCGGAAAGTAACGGTCTAGGCATCAACTTCCTGGCAAGAGTTAAGACTTCTCTAATTCTTCCCCAATTAATGCTTTTATTAAAGCGGTCTTAATGAAGTCGCTGAACTATGCGATTTTCATTTATTTTCTTGGTCATTTATTTTTTGGTAAGTTAGGAAAGCCAGAAGTCAGACGCATGGAAATATTAGGAAAATTTTGAATTTGGTTTCATGAACATTCATATTGGAAACAAGAACGAAAACATTGAACATGAGAGGTAGAAAAGTTGGAAGAAAAGAAGACATATGAAGAGAGTCGAAAAAAAGAATAGAGGGAGAAGAGTAGTGTCGAAAAAAGCTGGGAAAATTGTGAAAAAAAGCTTCGTGAAAATGTAGCTTGATCGGAGAACGTTGAATAAAAGCAAGGTAAAAGTGACAGAAACTTGAAAAGCTGGGGAATGCGAAGTGTGCGCTACCGAGTGTTTGTGTTCGCGCGTGTTACTTTCAAAGTCCTGCTTGCGCTCGCGGTTGGAGTGGCAGCTTATTGGGCCATTGACTGAACCAACTATGATTGAATATGCAAATAAACGAGCACGAGTACGTAGATTTGCACAACATGCTACCATGTTGTGAATATCGCATTTTGCTGGCCCTTCCAGTCTCCCTCCTCTTTTCTCCATCCATTTCGGTCACTCTTCCAATGTCTTCCGATCGCATTTCCAGTGTGGAAGTTCATGAGTGCAAGTTCAGAATTTATCGAGACTTTTCTAGCTTTATTGCACAATTGTGAGCTCTTTTTCGAAGTTATTGCGAACTATAAAGTTGAACTGTTTGCAGTGGTTTTATCAGGGCAAAAAGTTTTGACCAAAAGCGCTTTAGTCGGGCTAAGCTTCGCCTTTCTCGCGTGCTGGGACATAAAGAATTTCAAAAAATGTCAGCGCTTTCAAATTTCCATCTCAAGTCTGCGCTCGGAAAATACTAGACGGCTTTGAATTTCCGCCGGAAGAAGTTTTTGGTAACCATCGACAGATTTCATTTTAGGAGTGCAGTGCACTGAACGCTCAAAAATGCAATTGTTTTGAAAAGTTCCGTGAACGATTCGACTAGTGAGAGAAAGACATCACATATTCACTTGTTTTGGTATAAATTGTTGTAAGCACTCATTACTTCGACGCCCTCAAGAAGATTAAGATCTGTGATGATAACTGACTAGAAGCACTTTCGGTCAGCAGCTGACCGAATGCTTTTAGGATCATTCGGAAGTCGGTTGAAACCGAATGCACTTCAGGAATGTTCACAAACCGAGGACATCGGTAAAACCAAATTCCAGTTGTAACCGGAGAACGAAAATTGTTACTATCACTCAGTAAACTGTGTATCTCGGCCTTTGGAAGTCTAATTTTTCATTTTCAGCAAAAAAGGTTATATCTTTACTACTATTTTATTGCCAGGAAAAAATTGCGCAATAAGAAATACATTTCGATAAAACATTTGCCTAAGGTGGTGAAAATAGGACTTCGCTAAGGTGCAGTCATTTAGCCGACGACTGCCTGCTTGGTTATAGGTGATAACTTGGTCAAGCAATTAAGCAAGCAAATATTTTCCCATTTCAAGCAGTGCGTAACGCATTAACAAAAGCATCCACTGCCACCGTTCACGAAACTTCTCGAAAACTTAGCATCTTCAGGCGCTCAGCACACTGCAACCTGAAAATTTAACTCTGCCGGTATTTGCTGAAAACTTTTCCGTTGTGTAGTCAAAGCCGCCTGCTATTTTCCGAGCGCAAATTTAAGCACCTTCATGCCCGTCTAACATATTCCGATCCAAATGCCACCCATCCGGAGGATCTAAGTTTGAAAAAATTTGGTCTGATCGATAACTGGATGAATTTAATTAGTGAAGAGAATTGGAGGAAATGGTTTCCTTTTTCCAGAAGAGAGCAATTTCAGAAAGTGTTGGAACAAACGCAAGCAGCGGGAAGGTCACAGTTGGAGGTAATTGGGTAGTCAAAGCTCTCCACTTTTTTCAGTCAACTTAGGCAAATCCGCCACCACTATCAACACCGTATCTTTTACTATTTCTATTAGAGTTTCTGTAGTGTCTGAAATGAAAGAATGATACAGTAAGACTAAGTAATGGATATGATGACCTCCAGTAAGTTGTTTAGTTATACACTTCAAATTCCATAAGTACTGGTTTAGTCGTTACTGAGTTGAGACTCGAGCAGACAGAGGGACAGACCGCGTGTACATATGCACAGACGCAAAGCCGGCATTATTTGTATTGGCAACCCAAATATGCAGCAGCGCATCGAAATGAGTCGTTTTCAAGCGTTTGAAACGTTCCGCAGTGTTATTCTGGCTTAACAAAACTTCTGTAACCAAAAAACATTTTGACTGAAAAAAAGCACTCATTCTCAATAAATCCTTTCTCAAAATATGTCTAGAATAATAGCACAGAGACTCTATTTTAACCATCATGGTAATGATTTAAATGTTTAAGGTGAGAATGGACGCTGTCAAAGATATTCCCATGTTTGGAAGGCTCGACAGAAGACAAGAAAAGTGATCCGTTGAATGGTATAGGAGATGTGCTTTGCAAGTAAATACCGTTCACTATGACGTATCTTACTTTTTCCAAAATTTATTACCGGAAAAGTGCAGAAGTTATCGTATTAGGCAAAGTGAGAGATCCAACTTACTCAAAGATCATTTCATTTTAATTTTAGGAATTTAGATACAGCCACATTCTTGCCATTAATAGTCTCACTCAAAGTTCCTCACAAAAAAGACCGTTTAATTAGAATCCGAATGTGCTAATTAGATGAGAAGCAAAAATTTCCGCTTTTCTCTCATGTGGGCAGTTAAATGCTCACAAAGCGCATATAACCTCTCCAATCATAAAAAATCCGTTAAGGCGTAAAGTTTCTCGACTGCCAACGAACGGCTGGTGCGAAGAACTGGCACGAATAAACGAAAAGAGTGAGAAGCACACTCTCAAGCAACAGTGCGGAATCCGGAAGTTGAGTCAAAGCTATAAAGGCTGACATGGTTCTTACCGAAGAGAAACTCGCTGAGTCAATTCTACGTCACAGAACAGAAACTCGGTGGTTCAGCAGAAAATCGAGCTTCTGCTTTGGAGTAGGAATGCTAGCACTAGCACCATCGGCTCATTCCATAATGCTACATTTTTCGGATGAAGAGTGTGCTGCTTGCTGTTTCTTTGATGATCAATGTATGCCGTCTTTTGAGCTGGTCATAACACTGCCATCTTCGAGATTCTGCATGGCCTGGCAAAAGACGATTACGATGCAGTTTCGTTGCCCCAAGAGATTAGTTGCTCCAGTTGCGCTACAACTGAGCCGCATATTACTCAACGGAATACATTAGTTACTACACACTCGCAACAATCGACGCCATGACGTATCTATGAGGTGTCGTGGTCGTCAGAAGCATGTAGCTGTAGAAGCGCTACGATGTAGAAACGCGCTGTCTGACGTTTACGATGCAGAGCGGTGCTCCAAAGTGCAAGCAATAGCGCAGTTGGGTGTTTCTTCCATGGATACCTGCGCCCTTCGGCATTTACATATTGGAGCAGATGTTGGTCGTGCACGCAAATGTTGCAAGGACCTCTCTAAGCGTCCACAGTTTGACGCAGTTGTTTGTAATCCGACTTCCTCGTGATGTCATTTTCCGCACAGTATTGAGGCGAACGATTTGTGCACTAACTGCTTCGACCAAAACGAAGTGCGTTGTGCGGACTCAAATAACATTAAAGCACCCTCGGCATAACTGCCACCTTGTACCAAAATCGTTCTTATGAGGCAACAAAATATTCATGACGCAACTGTTCGCGCACAAATATGTCACAGCATCGTTCAGTAGACATCAGTCTACGGCGTAACTGCCCACTGGCGGAAAATATAACATAATCACTTGTACGGTATTAAGATGCACATGACCCCACCGCCCGCACACAAGTTTATCATGTAACAACTCATTTGGCACTACGCTATTCATATCGGAGTTGTTTGTTTGCGAAGGTATCGTTCATGTAGCAATGAATTACCGCAACACCACTACCTGCATAAAAACTGCCAATCACATGGATTCCTTCTTTACATAGGTAACATCTAAGGTGGTAAAGAGCCAAGTGGAAAAATGTGTTTTCACAGGACCGACATTTGTGCAACTCGAATATGACTACGTGTGGCTCCATTAATATGCTGCGGTTGGCCCACTTTTTCGGAACTGAGCTCTAATCTAATGGCATATGAAAAAATGCTTCAACGGACACCAAATCAAACCATAAAGCTTGTTGCATAGTATGCGTATTCACTCAAACGCCACTTTCAGTTCCCGGTCGCAGCCGTTTTCGCCCAAGCGTGTGAGGACCACTCCTCTCCCTTTGGTCAGTTATGCATGCCGCCACTTTGTGCGAAGATTGCTCCTATTACCAGTCGGCTGGCAAGATATGCGCATTTTCCAGCCCAGTTTTCTAGAACGATAGAGCATGTTTTTGTCCACGTATGTGCACAAAAAATGTCATCTACGTATTGATGGAAATATGGGCAAAGAACCTTAGGCGTGCGCGCGGACCACTTCACTGTTGGCTGGGTTAACGTAGTACACTGATCTCACGCCAAGGGACTTTTTTTTCTGAATGCTCAGATATGCAAAAGCACGATTTAGGCATGAACTTCGGCGAAAGCAACCTATCAGTTTGCTTATGAAAGTATAAAACTTCCTGAATCATCCGTCATGGGCGAAGTTGCAATGACTGCGTAGGCATTCTATGACGGTGTACCGTACACTGATTCACTTCATTTACTGTCTGTCTGTTACTTCAAACGGTGGATGGTCCAAGATAACATGAGTTAATTAAACAGGCATAGCGCAAGCCTAAACGGAAGTTGATTTTTAAGAATGGAGTGTCTAACCGCTACGATTCGTCTATACGACAGATTTCCTTTTGCACCTACGTCATTAAATCCACATCCTGGATTGGCCTAAATCTTCGCATTAACTGTAAAACAATGGTGGACATGGGGACAGGCCAAAATACCATAAGACAAGATCCGAAGCTGATGGCGAATTCTTTTGAAGAATGCATAAAACTTTTCAGAATACGACCACACCTCCGAGGAGTTAAAAGCATAGAATAATACCTCCTCGTTACTCAGCACTGCGCATGCCGCTACTTTGAATTCAGTTGAACGCTCGTCTTTAATGATTCAACTCGACCTCAATCTGCATTCAGCTGACAACCAACCGCCCACTCCACATTCGAACCAAACAATCCCGGAAATGGGTCAGCATGGTAATGACAACCATTTAAAATCTGCATACTAAGCAATTCCATTAAAGACGTCTATTTCGAAGCGCAGTGGGCGGAGGTGGGTACATAACCAAAAAGGAATCTTTAGCAGTCGCGCAGCTCGAAGTCGATCGACGTGAACGAAACTGTATGGGGAGAAAAACAGAGAAACACATTAACACATACATCACACGCAACTTTATTTAGCAGTCGCCTTGCGTAGAATCTCTGTTGCAGCTTTCACACACCCCTTCCCCACACAAACAGCGAGCGACCTCATAGGCGAAAAGCACTAGTTGAAAGAATGTGAGCTTTACTGAACACGCATCACACCATACAACTTGAAGTGATTTTACAACTTCTACTTTTGTCTTTATTGAGAGATTCCTTCATTTTAACTATTTCCTCAGTTTCATATTGCTGTTTTGTTGGTAAAACTGTATTGATTTTATTTTTAACGTCTATCACACATTCAACTGCTTTCCCAAAAATACCTCACATATCTTAATAACGTCTCTTATCTTCCTCCCATGTTTAATTCTCTATGCAATTTCTACAAATCTGCATTTGCCAATATGAATTTTCAAGCATGAAACAGCGCAGTATACCTTTATGCATGTTTCCACGCGCAATATGAATGTTTCCATGTCTCGAACTGCAAATTTTATAACAATGGATGTACAGAACTTTATATAATTTTCCCCACAGCTAAAACGATTACTGTCGGTTATCTCAAACACTGGCAATATTTCTAAAGATGCCTGTGCATGACGCGATTAAAAAGCCACCCTTTATGTAAAAGCATAACGATAAAGCAAACAAAGAGAATGAGATAAAAACAATTCGTTTAGTGAGTCACTGTATTGCTGAACGGTTCCGGTAAGAATTCGAATCGAATTTCCTGTACAAATGAAAAGAAAAACCGATGAAACCTTGACACTTGGACACATTTGTTCGGCCGTCATTTCCAAAGCGATTGCCTGATTATGACCCGCGGTCCAAAAGCGATCAAATAAAAACCTAACAAACAATATTTGCACCTACCTAAAAATGCTTGCCCGCCTTTGATAAGGAACAATTACGACGAAATAAGAGCTCATCAAAAATGTCAGAGAGATTCAAAACAAACTGTCTGGTAAAGATTGTTTTCTTAAAGGTCAAAATCTCTGGAGCATTATTATTATACCAAGCACTAAAAAAAGGTGAACGAAAGTGGCATATGGATAGTGTCATAACATTATCATAAAATTCAAAACGCATCACATCATGTCTACTGGACAGCTGGACCATTAATTCTACTAGTGCACAGTGGAAAAAATACTAGTACAAGAAGTGAATCAGTAACACGTCAGATAAACGACACATTCATTGCACATCGAAATACTGCTGGTTTTTAGCCGATCTACTGCCTTGCATCACCGCTTCAATATGACAAGCATTGTCAGCAATAGACAAAACTTTCGTTGGCAACCGATCGTCAAGATACGATTCGGTTATCACTGATCAACGTTTTCGGTGTATGCAATCCCCAAAAGCCACTAAGCCACAATCACTCACAACCATCTACCCTCCCTTGGAAGATTGAGCTAAATTACGAAGAACGAAGAACCCGTCAAAAAGTTTTCATGGCGGAAATAGAGCTAACTTCGATCATTTCCTATACAAACCGGAAAATTATAACAGCAGACAACTATGACCGCAGTTCATTAGGGAACAGTTTTAGCAGACAAATTTCGACTGTCTACTTCATACGCAAACATGATTTCTTAGCCTCATCAGCGAGTGTCACTCGGACAGCATCCGACCAGAAAACGTGCTGACGAGAAGCCGGACAAAGCAGCATCACTGTCAGCATGCTTGGAACTACAGCAAGAGACTGTTCAGCAAGAAACTCTTGCAACTTCGACGTTTCATAGCATCAACCGAGAACAGAAAGACAATTTACGAGACGTGCAAAAGCAATAAATACGTGCAAAAAAAGCCGTGCTAAGCAATTCACTGAACAACGCTTTTTTATGCTCTTTCGTTTCACAATATTCATCCCGTCCCAACAAACGTTTGCTCTCTACGCAGGAAGCTCGAGGTTCCGTCGTTGTCGAATCACTGAAATTCAACTCACACAATCTCCCTTCCACATTGAATTGGTTTACAGTCCATAATTTGAATGCCATTGTTTTGAACCTCTTCACGAACAAATGTTTAACTTATTAACTCGATGCCCCAACCGAACCTATTGTTCCCATCAACCCATCTTCACTAAACAATAGGTAAAGCCACTAGCAAACACATCGTTCTTTAATTCACTGATCCGTAGAGTGAACGGTGCGATCGATGGATAAGCTTTTTCAACAGGACACGTCCACTAAAGGATAACTTTTTAAAAATACCTATACCTCCACTAAGAGGTTCACGACCATCGTTAGAGGCACGCCCATGTGGAATACTTGCTGAAGGCAATAAGGGATCGCTAAATATTATAATTGTGCTCACTGACTAATAAAAGGCATGCCGGCCACTCCTGACGGACACCGCACTACATCGCCTTTCGCTTTTTTGGTGGAAGAAAAGGCGAGGCGCGGAAAAAAATTAATGAAAACTTCCGTAACGGCAATTAAACTTCGAAAGAGAGAGCGAAAAGAAAGAGAATGACATTCCCTGTATTGTATTTTTTTCCGGAAACTCGTCCACCTCACTACCACTTCACCTTCCTTAAATTAAGCCATCAGAGTACATCAAACGAATTGTGCCAGCCCTACCTCGAATTCACATTTTAGTTCGCAAAACGGATGATCAAGTTTTCAAGAATTATTTAAAGAATAAACAAGAACATCCGCAGGTTTGACGGAAAGAAAGCGTACCACACTGATTCAAGAGGAATCCAAATGGAAGAAACAAGAATATTTCAGCGCATATCTTTTCACTGTGTTAACAAATTCTATCGAGACTTAAAATGAAAAAAGAACAGTGCCTAAACAATTCGTTACTTAGTCGATGCGAACACAGTTCGGCAGTTGCCGCCCAAGACACGTATCTCACTCAGCCATGATCATTTCGTTTGAGGAATCATTCAAAAAAGCGTACCTCTCGTGACGTACAGGTAGAAGAAGTCGGCATAGAGGACGGTTTGCAGTATACCCGCTACAACGGCAATCGGATCGAAGAAGGTTTCCGTGTAGTAACGGTAAATCCAGTTAAGGATATAGAGCGCGCGATAAAGACCCAATGCAAACAGATAATGTGCGGTTATTGTTTCCGCACTACCCGTACGTGACAGCATGAACAACTGAGGCATAATCGCCACCGACTCAAGATAGATCGAAAACGTCCAACAGATCTGTACGAATACTATACGTTTACAGATGATGGAGGCAAACGATACGGAAGAATAGCCAGAATTGAAATGGAAATGAAAATCGAAAACAGATTTGAAAATTTGAAAATTGAAATAGCCCCTAAAAGATCGAACAAATCTAAAAGCAAAAATAATAAACCTGTCAACTTTTGAATAATACTGGCTTTGTTCGATGTAGCTTACTTCTAGACCCAAAAGGGTGTGTTTTCTAAATTCGCATACAATCTGCATGCGACTTATAAAAACCTCAGCTCATCTGCAAATAATGAAATGGCGACTAATTTCTTGAATATATAAACAATTACTGATCATCCTAAAGAACTGACATGAGCAACATTAAACGTCACTAATGCATGAATCTTACGTAATTATGTAGGAGGAGAAACATTTAACACCTGAGAAAATTTTCTAAAACTTGATATATCGCCGTGCTGGTAAGGAGTGAAGCTCGTCACTTAACGCTAGAATATAATTTAAAAGTTTAAACAAAGCGCATTAGCTTTAAAAAAAAGAAAGAAAAGTCACGAATAAACTCAAAATAACAAACTAAAATCAAATTTACAAACAGACTAGAAATGCACAAACCTCCATAACCGTAAATTCATGATTGATGAGAAGGGCAATCACCACAGCCGGAATCAGTAACAGTTCCACGCGGAACGTATCGTGGTTCCTGAAATCATCAACTAATCTAAGAGATGATTTCGATTAAAGCATCCCGCATTGCCCTCAAAATATTACAAATAAATATGTAACTGAGGTATTTTAAGGATGATTCTGTAAAGGAATAAAGCCCAAACTCACACTGAGAAAAAATCTCTAATATTGAACTTTATCTGGAACAATAAAGGTGGAATCGATCAACATGACAAATGAAGAGCTGTCTACGCAACTGCAGAAAAAAAAAATTCATTCATTGTACGAAGGAACTAGTTCAGCCAGAAATGAAGGCTGGCACAAGAAATGTGAAAAAATTTAAGGGATAAATTAGGAATTTGAAATAATACTGCACAAGTTGTCGATCTTCGAGTCATTAATATACCAATCGATATTTAATGCTTGAAGCTTATCGAATTGTTAAAGAAAATTTAAGCCAAATGTTCACCGATCGTAAGTAGCTCTGAACTTCCACCACATGAGGTATACTGTTCCATAGGATGAGACCAAGAAGAAAACCTTAAAATTTTTCAGTTCATCATACTTTTAAGTTTTATTTCAAAACAGATTCCCTTATGATCTCAATATGTAACCAGCGTATTTTTTAAACCGTTATTATTTCAATTTGTAGAATAAAGAAAAGTTTCGAGTTATATAAGTTGTGAAGTTATTTATGATAACAAAGTTATTTCACCTTTTAGTTCTAAACTTCAATTTTATTGAAATACACAAGGCGTTTCTTTTACTGTATCACATAAACAGATAAATAATTTTAAAAAATCTTTTGCTTTACCTCGTACGCTTTCAATAAATCAGAACAATTTAAACTCATAGAGTCTATAACATGTTCGTTGATGGACCAGCAGCAAAGCAATTGTATCGAAAATCATCGCACAATGCTTGAACACTTTATTATTAAGATGCCGACCTTTCCCGAAACGAAATCTGGCTTGATATACTTCAGATAAGTTATTTTGGAAAACACATATGAAGTGTTCTTCAAAAAAAGCCAAGTTCTTGCTCACCAATTCGGAATTTTCTCGTGAATTCAAATGCAAGGCTGTAAAAAAGCAACTAGTAATATAGCTTCAAGACGAAGTCCTGTTAAGCATGTGATCGCTCAATCCTCCTAAGAAGGTTGATAGTGAAGAAAGTAAGAGACCCTTCTAAGCGATTTTGCTAATTCGCTTTGCACAGGTCACCATCTGTCTGCATGTCTGGTAGCAACAACTTGAAGACCGCTGCAGCTACAGCTACGAGATTAATGGGTTCGATGATTCCTAAATTATTATTCATATCCATCCATCAAGTGTGTAGAAAATTGCAGACGCTTACGACAAAAGAAAATTAGCATGCACCCCACACGGATTGAGTTACAAAAAAGAACTTTGCAGAAAACCTCTACGAACGGTTGGGCTAATTAAAATATGAAAAGATTACTTGCTACATTAATTATTTACTGGTTACCTTTGAAACAGTTGGTAAAGTGATGCAAATGCAGAAGCGCATACTGCACCAAATCCTCAGGTAGACTCATTCACTCTTTATAAACATCAAATTGCTTCTACAGCGTTATAACGTATCATTCAGCTAAACTTGATGACTTTAGAAAAAAAAAAGTTCTTGGACCTTCATCACCGAGTTGTAAAGTGAGACATAATTCGTCAGCAAATCCAAGTATCGAGCAGTGAACACGATCGCAAATAGTATTTGAGAGCGCCCTGATATACCTGCAAGCGGAAAAATTGAAGGCCTTTTGATGACGACGTTCGAAATATTAGGAGCACAAAGAGAAAATATGCTGGTAGCAAATTTCTGTGCTGGTTGCAAATTATCGATTAGGGTGAATCCGATCGTACCTGCCATCCCTTTACAGCCGGCTGCATGATCGCAGTCACGACTTCGGATCGAAGTAATACGGGAAGGAGATGGAAGAATATGAGGGGCCAGACAGCGAAGAGTTGGAGGCAGAAGGCCCTCTTTTTATTCTCCTTTCCCATCATTGCAAAGAGAAAGGCTTTGAACCACAGTGCCTCCCCCTTTGAAGTAAGAGGTGAAATTTGGAAATGGCTACTGGCGGCGCCAGAAAAGAAAGTCTCGCCTCGTCAAAATACTACCTGCCTCTGCAGTAATGTACATTTCATGAAGCATTAAATGTTATAAAGTGTTGCTTCATCATCAAAGTGAGCGAGAGTGAGAATAGCATACCCAATGCTTTCGATTCGCTTAGGAACGCAGAAACTTGCATACGATCATGAAGAAAGTGGCATTCATCTCGTCAGAGGATTGTTGATGGGGGGAATGACAGGGTATATGAAAGATAAAACCTTCACCTCAAGTCTGAAGCATGAAATGGTTGGTCGCCAAGAGCTTTTCACCTTTAAGCAAAGATTGAAAAGTCATGACGCAATCTCAACAAATATTACAACTTTTAAGCCCGAAAAGTGAAAGAAATAGGAAAGGAGATGCAAAACGTTATGACATTTTCGACCCTCAATTTATTTCTCTCAACTCCCGTGTCCAAGAGGATATTTAAGTAAACCTGCTCAAAAATATAACGCAAACTGAGACAATTGCAAACGCAATACTGCTTAAGAATACGGCCAACAAACATCAACTTTAGAATGTCGGATGAGAAAGATCAACCCAACAATATGACCGATTCTTGCCAGCTTTCATTTGCTCCCAAAATACTCCGTGGATTTCTTCAATGAAGCCCTTCAGGCATACACATTTTGTGCGTTTGCACTTATCGGTTATCTGCATGTAATTATTGCTGAAGGCGCCACATGTCTGTTTGGTTAGCTTAGCTAGATATCAAGTCAGAGTTCGCACGGCCGATCGCTCAGGCAGTTGTCAGTCACCCAAATTTGCATATCTGTTTAACATTAGCAAGCTCATTTCTGATAGGTTTCCAACAACAATTTCACAATCGTTATGATGTTATATTATCGTATCATTCATCAAAATGAATCTAAATGTTGGATGAAGAACGAACCAGCGCATGATCGTGTTTTCCACATCTTAGCCAGCAGAATGAGAATTGCTATCAGATGTGACGAATCGGCGGCCAAACGAAATATATTCATAGCGTCTGGATCGTCAAGGTTACCCAAATCACTTCACTAAAAAGTTAACAAAATTTAATTACTTGTAAGCTAGAATAAACGCGACGCAAACATTCACAAAGAAAACGAATAAATAAATTTGCAGTAAATAAAGGCGAATTTTAGGAGAATGAAAACGATTACAAATATGGTTTTCACTCAACAACAAGTGAACAGCAAACCTCTGCTGAAAAGAACAACAAAGATTTTTGTTGTAAACGATCATCATAAACGCTTTTCGACCCGTATGATCTGAGATGCTCTTTTCGAAAAAAACGATCACAGTGACCTATAATACATTTTAGCTGCGCAGTGAACTGTTACGCAAAAAGGGATGCAATATATGCATTTTAAAATGGGAAAAATTCGCAAACATTTGGAGGAATACGAGAAGAAGGACTACTGATTTGCAGCAATATGGTACCATCAGGTAGTCTAACGCTACGGTTAATTTTTTTTAACCCAAGTTTTCACTTCTAGAAGAATAAACAGGCAGCATCCTAAGTACGGAGATGTCAACAATATTGACATCCATTAACTTGGCGAGCAAACCCAGTGATTTAAACTGAATGAATATTATTCAAATTTGCGGTCGGTTATCTTCTGTGCTGCAACATCCGCATTCTTTAAGAGGTAGAAAAATATTGTTAGTAGTGAAACTGACGACATCACCACCTCAATCGCCTATACATGCAGTATGACAATCTCTATATGTAATCCGAGTAAAGGGACAGTCATTCTCTCCGCCCCATCCCTCAAGCATAGGTCTAAACTTCTCATAAATGAAGAAAAGTGCAGAAAGCCGCGAATATTAAAAACTACAACAAATACTTCCAAAAGCGAACCTCCCCGTTCAGCATGAAAAGTGCTCATCCACGTCATTAAAGAGCAACGAAATTGGAATGGTCTACGCAATTCGCGTGCATACACCAAAGGTGTGCACCGATGACCCGGTTAGGTGCTGCGCTTAATCGCAAAGGAATTGCACTCGTAAAAAGTGTTGCCAACCTCTCTACTTCCGCAATTCTAGGTGGTCATCACGTAAACTTTAGGTAGTAGAACAATTACATGATGGTGATGAAGGGAGCTTACTCGCTACGAAAAGCTTGTAAACTGACGTTTGAAAATCAATTCAGTCGAAGTGGTATTTTATGGATGTTTCTGCAGGACAAAGGGGTGAAGAAAAGCAATTTCAAGGCAGTAAAATGAAGACATTCGAGCACTAGCTTTCCCTCTTTCCCCTATTCCCTCTCCGTTTCCAGGCATCTTTAAAAAATTCAAACTGTACTCGTTCTATGAGATAAATGTCGTTGCACGACACACCCCCGCAACAGATTGAGAAAGGACGCAGCTTTAATGCGGTTAATTTTGCTGATGCGATGAACATCAAATAAATCAAAATGCCTATTCCAGTAAATGATAGTGCAACAAGGAAAGTATACCGGAGAGTGAATGAGTTGACGAGTGCACATATTTATGCGATGGAAAGTGTTGACTATTAGATGAAGTCAGTATCTTAGATGACACCGTGACGCTGACACTATTGAATAGTATCGATTGCTCAGAACAATTACTTCGTCGGGAATTTTTATGCATAATTGGTTCTTTAACAGTTTTATGGTAGATTAGATCACGCCAGAGGGATTCTTCATTTACGATATCGGAACGGAGAGAATCGAAAAGATGAAAAGTAGGGAATTTGTAACTGATAATCAAACCATTGTCATCTATCAACGATGATGGCAGCTAATATCAATTTAGGCTGAATGCTCACAAAATTTTGCTATATCTTTTCATATTTGCATCTCACGCTGATCGACGCTTACGGAATATTCCACTCGAACCCGTGAACCTCGATTCGAATGAACGTATAGACATTTAAAATGAGCAAAAAATTGCATGCATTCCACAGCAGTTGCATTTTCATTTTACACCAGTCTGGTTGCGAAAAACGATTTTTTTTTCGCTGATTTGTCCGGAAACGCGAGTAGCTCAGAATATGTCGGCATTGTTCAGCGTATCTTGTTATCTGCTGGTAATTCACGAAACTGGTTGGTTATGTGAGCGCATTGCAAAAAGCGCATGTTGTGCCAGGTTCTATTCGCACGCTGCCGCACTTGTAATGCATGATGGAAGTTTTGATTGGCAAGGGCCCTGATAGCGTTACCTAAATATCAAACTTCATTCTACTCATAGAAACCATATTCGACAGCATCTGAAGATGAATCCGCTTGGGCTTTTACAAATTACGATAGTGGAATAGCTGGTCGTACGTGCTTGTCTGTCTCCCTCCTCTTGGGGACGGCTGGAACCAGTGCTAAAGGACGTGATCTAGCATCAACCATATACCCGCCTCCTATATCGTCTTTCACGTTGATCTATCAACGTAGGAAGAATTTATATTTACGATAGTGGAATACCTGGTCGTACGTGCTTCCTATCTACGTAGGAAGAATTTATAGATGTTTGCATTTTGCACCAATCGTATGTCTTGCTCACAATGGAGGGCACAAAAAATGCTATCTTTATTTTACTTTTCTAAGGAAGATTTGATCAGTTAAAATATGATGGCACTAATGTGCATATTTTATTATTCGTTTGCAATATTTATAACCGATTGGCCAGCTGAGTGAAATGCGAAAACAAGCATCATGCCAGCTGGTTTGTCACGATTGACCACTTGCCTAAATTTACCTGATGTAAAGCTGCCAATCAACAGGATGTATACCAGTGATGTACGCGAATGAATTTGTGCTAAACCTGCGTTTAATGCAAGTTCAGTTGATGTTGCAATGCAGTGATCGGTCGGCTGGATGCCAGTTGAGTGTGTAAATATTTTGCCCAAACTGGCGCAGTGCAATTATTATTTAGTAGATTGATAGGAAGCAAACAGACGCCCTCCTTTACACCATCCTCCCCCACATCTTTAACTCATCCCTTCCTCCATATACACTCACAAACATAGTAACCAATAATGAGCGTTCATAAACTGCTTCGAACAAAAGAATTTAGGTTGTTGCTCGAACGACGCTGCAAGAAATAGGTGCCTACAAGTGGCGCCTACCGTGACGATAGATGCTCAAGATTTACTTCCAGATTTTTGAATGTGCATATTGCCACTTATTTTCAGACTTCTGCAATTTTCAGATGGAACGACGATCGTCCGTTGCGATGCCTCAGCCGAAATCCACTAGACAACACTTCATTGGTTTTCGCATCCATTTTGGTAATCCTTTGAATTATCATGTGTTGCATTTGCATGTTTCTAGTTACTTTCATTTCGTATCACATGCGATTGATCCTTTTCTGCTTTTGTTTCTGACAGCCAGCTTGGCTTCTGCATCACCATAGTTGCGATATTTGACGGTAGTACGCTAGTGTTTGCTCAAAAGCTCCCGAGCGTCTGACGACCTTAAGAATAGGGTCGGAAACCTATGCCTCAACTTCAATATTCGACCGCACGGACGCCTCGGAAGATTCCTTCGCTTTGTTGGCTTCAAGCTTATAGGCTTCCATCTCCCTTCCTATTCTTGGATGTCTTTCTCTCTGATTTCCTCCTCCAAGCAGCTCCATCAGGAACAATTTCTTTGTGTGAATTCGTAAGCGAAAAGTGGTCGGTCGTTTTTGGCGATGTCGTTAAAGTGTCGGTATCTGCTGCATCGTGATGGCACCTATTAACGCTGACAGCCTCCGAGGTTTAGGACTATTCTAACCACCAGAGCTTCGATCTGAAAGTCCAGAGTTCATGTTTTGAGGCACCTCAAGACGAAATTCTGAGCCCGTCGACCCCGAGCTCACATGATCATCGGTTGTACGCAGTCCCCTCTCATAGGTTCTGCTGGGTACGTTGCAAGACACCCCTAGCGTTATTTTATATAGTTCATTCCTACTTCTCTATTCTTTACAACATCTTCTGAATGCTCGCTATCTGTTACTAACATATGAACGGAACAATGAGCAATGAATTCGTCACTTTCCTGTAATCTTTATTCAAAAATGAAAAAAGACCGGCACACCGTCACATTTTATCATGCTATGCGTCCATTAAGCATTCTAGTCCCTTATACGATTTCACTTGTATTATTACTCTGCGACCAATTGCTATCCCTCGTAGTTGCCTCTGAACATCTCCTCGATTTCAAGATGTAACTTTCGTTGTAATCCCTCGTTGGGAGACGCAACTGAAGATTCAGAATTTGTAAACTAATTTAGTCTTGGTATAACAGCTCTGAAAAACGAAATGTTATCGCCCCATTTGGTGGAAATCTTCCTCTTATCTTATTTTCCTTTCATCTATATGATTTTTATCTCATTTATTTAAATCTGTCCAAAGGTGTATTTAAATCTGAGATAACTACTTTCCTGATTGCTTGTGATTGATATTCATTTCCGTGTTAAAATTTCTCTTCGTCCACTCTATTAGAACATTCCTCCTCATCTTCACGTATATGATGCTCATAATGACAATTCCTTTGGCTTTGCGGTATAAAAACAATCAGAACTCGGATTCATTTGTTGTGTATGCATGCCTATTTCCTTGTTTAGATTTTCACAAAGTTTGCAGAAAAGTTGGGACCGAGGCATTTGTTTGACACAATCCTTGATGGGAACGATTCAAGCACTTGAGCCACTAATTACTTTTTAAACGATTCGAGTCTTAGTGTTGAAATCGGAAATTAAGAATTTCCCGAGGTTTTCACCTTACCAAGTCCCATTTCAAGAGCCGGTTGCGTTCACTGACTGATTACGATAGTACCTCAAATTCCCCAACATTGAGGTGAACGAGGGAGACCGAAAAAAGGTAAGTAAATGGATTGTTTTTGTTACCAATGCGTGGGATCACATATGTCAATGATTGGAACACTTTGCTGCCATACAATCGCAAAAAAAAAACATAAATTAAAAATCAGCAGGGCACACATTGCTGCTCTTCTTGGACTTTCACTAATTGCTGGTGGATATAAGGTTTTAAAACTCTTTCCACACATTGACCATATTCTTCTGAAATGTAGTGGAGCAATGTGAGTTCAAGAGACTGCTATGAGCATCGATGGATAGAAAACGATTGAATAGCGACAACCAAGTCGAAAACAAATGTCGTATACATGTTGCAGCTATAAACTGCTTGCTTTGAAGTTCACGTGGATATTGTCCAATATCCATAAATTTTAGCTCTGCAAAGCGCTTTTGAAGAATCCGCTGAGTGGGCAGTAGCGCTCATTACGCGGACTTTTGGTGTGGTAGAAGTATGTGAACAGCACCTACCCTCGCCCCCTTCCTTTCAGCCTTCTCTCTCCTCCTTATTTGCTTGTCTCCCCTCCCCCTTCCCCCACCAACCTCACCTTTCTCGCATGATGTATTTTTCGCGCCAGTTTTTAAACTTATCCATCACTGCATATGCGCCACTCATAGATCCGATTGTTCAATGCTTTCAGTATTTATGAACTGTGTTTTGAACAGTAAAGAAAGGCCTACTGTGAATATTTCTGCTAATATATAGAGAACGGAATTTGAGCGCACCCAAGCGAAAACAATCTAGGGTAAGCGGAGGAAGTTTGAAGTTCTTAGAGATGCGCACATCTTCATCTTTGGTTAATGATGCAAACATATCGACTAAGCTTAGACCATTTACGCGATTCAGCCCAATGAATTAACCGAAGCACAAAGTTTATTCACTCATTCATTTTCAAGAATTATAACGTTCATTGCAGCAGCACACAAATACACTTTATTTCAACGATTACGGTAATTTATTGAAAAGCATTCGTATGTTAGTCTGCATTCGTTACTCATTTGCTAGCTGCAATCTCTGCAACGTGGACAGAATGTCGTGAATGTGATCAACACGTCCTGACCGTCCGAAGCGAACTGAAAGGATTTTGTTCAATCGACTTGAATTCATCATTCTCTAAATTTTGTATTTTTATATCTCACTAGTGGTCACACATTAGATGGTCAGTTTCCGTTGCCCAATAATGCATTGAATAACTCAGTCAACGCTGCGACTTTTTTGTTTTAGTGGAGTGCTGGAATGCTGAAATTTTGGCATTTGTTTAATTTTTAAGTTCAGTGTTCGAGGAGTCATAACAACACCAGTAGAATAAACTGTTCTGTTTGTTGTTAAAATCACTAGGCAAGGTTCAGAATAGCTGATTAAGACTCTTAGAAAACAAGAGTTGCTTGTTGCGAATAATGCTTTCTTTTTCAACCATCTTGGATTTAATCACATTTGAGGGGTTTATACAGTGAAAAATACGGTAAAGGATGTACTTACCGAATGGTTGCGGTGCTCCATTGCGCTTCTCATCCCACGTAGAATATTCGTTATCGTCCGCTCTCTTACCGAACCTTTCAATGCGAATATTTTTATTTTTAGCATACTTTTCAATACACGAAAGTAACGTTTTCATAAGTTCTTGAAGTTTAATTGAAAAGAGTTGAATTCATAATTTGTAAATAACGCTACAGTATTTCCTGGAGTATCAGAGATAGAAGAAGGGCACATTTTTTTCGATATTTATTGAGTCCTCTCATTGCAATTGGAGATTGCATTACGAACGATCATAAGAATGCACGTATAGGAGTGCATTTATGCTGTGAACTCACTCGGGATGCGACCGAAACCACTGAACTTATGGAACGACGTCGAGTACCCAGCTGTTGGATTTCGAAGAAAATTTCACGAAAGCACTAGTAATGGCTATGTTGGATTGCACTAGCGCCCAACATGTAATTGATCGGCAAGTGTGCAGTGATGCTGGTTTGCTTCGAATAAACTGGCTACTACTTTACTGACTAATTATGAATACTCATCGATAAAATCACATCAATTCTTTTAATTTATTTTGCCCCTTTTCGGGAAGATTTTTCTGCAATGTTTACTTTCTATCTCATAGACTATCATGCAATAATATTGTTAATGAAAGATGGGAAGAAAGGTCAGAAAAGTAAGATATTGAAGTACAATAAAGGCAGCATGTCCAGCGGGTTACACCTCAACTTATTCAAATTCTGTCAAGAATCTCGAGCAATTTTCGGTGCCAAATTTTCTTTATTCGATTTGTTTAACGCCAAAAAATTTGGTCTATTTTTCGCAGTCGCAACATTAAAAGCATTAGCAGATTTTCGCTCAATATAGAGCAGTGCTGGCGACATTTCGGAAGGATTTGAACTTTTCTCACCATCGATTCCTATCGTGTTCTAAAATGAATGCTGCTGTCATTGAGCATTTGGGAATGTCATATTTGATACGCAATTAGAGCGAAAGTCGATCGGTTCAATTCGCAAGCAAAATTAAGAAAAGAAATGATCTGATTCATCCAAATGCTCGCAAATTTTTTTCACTGTTGCATATCGTTTTCGAACTCAGCGACGAATCAGTGTTTGTGGGAAAAAGCAATGGAGAGGGGGAAAGGGGGAAGAGGGGGGGGCAAGCTGAAAATCACAGCGCTGTTTCGTTTTACAGCACTACAGGACACAAAATTACTGCACTCTTTCATCTCACTGCAATGATATTCGTTTTTCAGATTTTCAAATTGTTACCCCATTCCACTTTGCATCCTCTTTATAAAGGTAGGCGAATATTTATGAATGAGAAGTTACTTACCTTACGAGTGCGTTCCGCATTCCAGATCTGCCGAATCGTACCAGTGCGTTGCGCATTGCCCGCTTTTCTGCCCTGCATTAACAATGATAAAATGACAGCAATTTGCAACGAAGTACCCTCCTAAAAGCTCTCTCTTCATTTAATGCTTTGACCTTGACGACGTTGAGGCCCTATTGTCATCGCAGGATATTTGGCGACGAATGTCGATTTTTTCCACTTTGTTATGAAATTTTTTGAAACTCAAAGAACCGGAGCCCTTCTTTAATCAATTGTGGATTCTCTATCGTTTTTCGTTGAATGGAAGATGATTTACTCACACTTGTTCGTCGTCCTCAGCGCTCGCGATAACTGCGACGGCGATACATGCGAAGAGGCCAACGATTGTGGTGCGCAGCATTTCTGCGAACGAAAACGACCTGCTGTAAAGCGATGTGGGTGAGGAAACCATTTTCGAGGCTGCACACTAGCGCAGTACCATCCAAAGGGGCGGGATAGACAAAGTGGTCATTGCGACTCGACGCATCGGTAAATGATTGCGGTGAAAAGTGGGCTCATCATTACTGCACAATTCTTTTCAATGAAAAGATTGTCTAATAATTATCTTATTAAAACGAAACGAAGCGATGAGGAATGTTACTATTTACCTTGGTGTTCCTTGATTCCTTCAAAGTGAAAAATTCAAAAAAATTTTTGCTTCCGCATCCACTTTCTTAGCATATCAGGAATGAACTTTCCATAATTGAACTGCTGAACTGGTTTTCAAAAAAGTCTGATTTGCTTCGCATGCAACTAGTCGTTGAACTATATTAGCCGTTTCCGATGAGCTATATAGGTGATGCTGTGATGATGTGCTTCTCGTTCATTGGAAAAAAGCTTCAATTCTAAGAAACAAAATGAAGTAAAGGTGACTGATTTAAAGTTTAATAGCGTTAAGAAAACAAGTGAAGTCGCAACACTTGTGAACGACTAGATCGTTTTAAAAAAATTGCATAATTTGCAGCGATGAAACTGCCCTTAAATATCGAATTTCGATTAAATTTCATAAATTCATGGCTATGCTATCAAGAGGCAGAATTCTTTACCATCAACGTTTACCATCTATGAATGAAGCGAAATACAGGAAAGAAAAGAGCTAGTGATTTCTAAAAGATTCTATTTTTAAACACTGCATTATTAATACGATTACAAAATTGCATTTCTCCTCACTATGATTTAGCAATGCGAAAAGAAAGTGTAAAAGCGCTCAATTACTTTGCTGAGATAAATATGTCATGAAATAGTGTGAAATGAGCTTTTAAGCAGCGCTATGAAATAGATTAGCTGAGCATCTTGACAAAGATATCAAAACAATATAGGGAAGTTATGAGTGCATTTATCTGTAGCAAAATTGCGATATTCAAAATATTCCAATGTGATTTTTATTTGTTAGGCTTTGTTGAGTGCTAATTGATAGGATCTTCGTTGGTGCAACCAAATTTGACGATCAATTTCCTCATCGATGAGCACTTACTTGTTACCACAATTACAAATACTCAATATTTATGATTATTAAGTGGAGCAACGAGTTAGCACAGTATGTATTCTATCAGCCAACTACATAAATTACCAACAAATAACAAGATATGCTGAAAAATATTACTTCATTTTAACTGATTCTGCCTCCAGAATAAATCTTCATATGGAAAACCATTTTATGTGCAATTGGACCGGTGAAAAATAAAAAATAAATAAAGGCGACTGCTATGAAATGCGTGGAAACTTTCTTCGCATTTTAACTGTTTGTACTCACTTTACGGGTTCGCGAAGCAAGGCAAAAGATTGCACAGAAGGTCACATAGGTACAGTATGCTTATTAAACCTAGTAACTCTAGTTTGATTCTCGAGTGGAAATTGCAGTACAGACAAAAAAGCAGACTTATGCACACAGACAGACACGGCATTACGTCAATTTATTTTACAAATGCAAATTTGCGCAGATACATAAAATAGGAATATTTTATGTGCAACAAATTGCATAGCAAAAAAATTCAAGAAAAGAAGCTCAGAATTATCTGCAATGTTTAGCGATTGATGCTTTAAAGAAAATTCATTTCATAGAAGAATATTAAGTGCAAGAATTTTCAAGAGTAGATCTCCCATGTTATCGCCATATCACCGTAGAAAATTTACTTTCAAAACTGTAGAATAATGGGGATTATATTTTCGAAAAGACTAATAAATAATTTTCCACTATTTAAAAGCGAACAACGACATTATGACGCTTCGTAGCATTAGTGAAGCGATGCTCACCACATGCGACGATATACGATGTAACGTGTGAGGATGGATGAAACTTCACCCCGCTTTTATAGTTGTTCGAAATGATATCATTGCTGAATAAACATAATTAAGACGGCTGTTTTTCTCGTATGCGAATATTGAAATTTATTCGTTATGGAGTTTAGCCTCAGGCGAATTTGCTTC
The DNA here is from genome assembly GCA_006503575.1 of Baylisascaris schroederi. Classification (NCBI taxonomy): domain Eukaryota; kingdom Metazoa; phylum Nematoda; class Chromadorea; order Rhabditida; family Ascarididae; genus Baylisascaris; species Baylisascaris schroederi. Next base: position 1,266,257 of record QEWY01000309.1, on the reverse strand, counting down.
GTTTGTGCAGCGATTATTACTCTTACCATTTCATTAGTTGATCAAAGTGAACCTCATAGGCGTTTATTGTAAACACAGCACATTGGTTATCCTCATTTTCCGAGGCATTTTGCAGCATTATAACAAATCTTTATTCACATTCAACTGCAGCCTTTTTTTTTTTGTTAGAAAGAGAGAGAAAGAGGAAAGACAATCATGCAAAATTCAATGAAGATTTTTCTGTACCTCATACTACTTTCAAAAGCATATTACTTCAAATACGAGCTATATCGACAGACGTTCTGCTCGAAGTGCCTTTTCGCATAAATATTGCTGCTTCCTCTTCGAAATCCTTTTCATCGCTTAGGAAACCTCCTTAAAATTAGCATATGAAATACAAAAATTATTATTGTACAAATTGTTAAAAATTTCTGTAATTGAAAACGTTTTAAAGATCGAAGTATTTAGCACTATTAAACGTATATTTCCACCACGAATAAAATTCTCACTGACACAGCACATTGCGATGACCATCATTAGAATCGCTTTTTAGTGATTCATTTAGACTTTTTAAAACGAAATATCGATGATGCATCACTTCATCAATACGAATATGCTAATTGTTATGAATGAAGCCAAGGATGATGTTATGTGCTCGAAACTCTGTGAGCGCTTTTACTGAGGTTATTGGAGTTTCAAATTTACGATGTTCACAGCTCAGTGCCACCAGATTTTTTAAAACTTCATCCATTCTGACTCGCAGGTTTTTCATTTGAAACGATGTGAGAAAGCAACGAGAATGGTTAAGCTGCATAAAATATTTCGATCTCTCAATGGAAATAATGCAGCCCTGGTGGTAGACGTTCCTATCACGGTCGTTCTTGAAGAAAGCGACTTCCTGAATTTATCATCTGTATATGAAGGATAAGAAAGGTCTATATGAGTATCGAAAATCAATGAATATATCTCTCTGGTGATGCGATTTGGTGCAATCATCGAAGGCCTTGTTATAAAATGATTCAAAATTACAACTCTTGCAATTATTCACGATTACGAAGCTATTCTTAGGCTTGCATGAGGAATAAGCGATCCAGTTTTTTCGCGAGCGCCTATTGGAGTGCCAAAACAACTAGTTAAGCATAACTCGATACTAGGAGTATTTCATTCATCGCCATAGAAGTTGAGAAACAAAGGGAGAAGGAAGGAGAGGGGGAAAGAAGGGATAAGCAAGTGCTGCAACTCTCTTTATTTGGAAATGAAGAAAGGGAATAAATGGAACACCCGAAGAATGCATTTTTATAAACGAATGCACAAAAAACTTTGAGGTTGCTGCTCTTTTTGATACAGAGGTCAGAATGTTTCATGCTGAACACTTTATAAAGTTGAAAATTTTTTGTAAGATTCCTGATGAGAGCACATGAATCTAATCAAATAAAATTCTTCGGTTCATATTTTCAAGTAAACAGTTACATTCTGTGCAAGAAGCGCTTTTAGAAAAAGGGAAATTGCACTGTCTTCAAATAAGCGCAGTTTGAAACTCGTGAACTATACGGCGTTGGCAACCGTTATGACATACTTCCACAGATTTATTAAGCGCTTTCACCAATTTGCATTCACATTATATAGCAACACCGCGCTTCTGCTTACTTTTATGCATATGCATGTGTGTCTGTTTGTGTATCCGGTACCTTCATCGAATTTCATAGACATAATATAGATACTAGAATGACGCTTCATAATTTACGCTGATACACCAGCTTTAAAAGAAATAAGTAATTAAAATCTTAAAAAATTGCTTGCATTCTCTCCAGTTGGTCTTTCCATCAACGCCGACAGGGATACAAAAAAAAGTATATTTTTTTAGAAGAATGAATTTTTTTCTCGGAAGATCTGCTTAGACATTCGAAGTGGTTGAAATGTATTGAAATTTGCAGAATCCACTGTTCGTCCTTAATTTATGAATTCGGCTGATCAGATGAGCACCAAGCAAGCGTGCACATTCGTACGAGCTTCATTGGCTTTCCGCTTCCTTTATGAGCAGCCGCCGTCTGCTATTTAAGTTGCTCAACTTATCATTTATATGTGATTTCTTAGAAACAATTTATAATGCCCATATTATATGTTTTCCTCAACTGATTCAGATAACGTATGGCACAATAAGATGGCCCATATAAATGTGTTGGCACGATAGATCGATGAAGAAAAAAAGCTCTGATTTTAAAGACTAGTCATTTTGTAATATTTCAATTTGTTTTCTAGAAAATACAATTAGTAAAGTCAGTGGGAATTCGCTTAGTTTAGCGCCCATTCAGTATGCATATTTCTTTGAAGTATCCCCTAAAAACGATTATTTGGATGTACACTTAATTTACTTTTTGTACGATCTGTGATGCTGCAGGCAAACCTGTAATCTGAGGATGCGTCCTATGAGCGCGATTTTATGGATTCTATTTAATATTTTCCACTCTATTACTCTAATAACTAACCGCCTTCCTAAGGCAAATTCTAGATGCGCACCTGAATGCTGAATCGTTGCCGAAACAAATTCGATTCTCAAGAAATACATCCAAATTGAGCTTCATTAGCACATGCTTTTTGCATTTCAATAAGCAGTTTGCTTTGCACATTCAGTTGTTGAGTAAGCATCTTGTTCCATTCCGCGAAAAGAGATTGCACCATGCTAAAGAAGGTTCAATGAATGCTTACCAGAAATCCCTATAGCAAATGCAAGCTGTTTGAGTCCCTCTATGTTAAATGCCTTTTAAAAGTTGAAGGTCGCATAACTAAAGCCGACTTTCACGGCTTATTTAGAGTTTTATGACTTTTTATGCAACGTGATAGCTGCAAAATTTTCTCCTCCTTAACAATTGCAGCCTTACCTATGAATTATACAAAATATGATTATGGCACACCTACATAAATTCACTCACAGACGCAGTTATCAACCACTAAATATTTTATTTTGCCGTTCAAAGTTAGCGAGTGCAAACTGCAGTGCCGTGTTCAAATGACGGACAAACAAATCGTTTTACTGACATTTTAAACTTACATGCTTTCAGGTTATACAAACCTCGTTCATGCTATGATTCATTATCTATCGCATTTTTTATTTCAATATTCTATTCAATTTGCATATTTTTCAATCAGTTTTTATTCATATTTCAGTGTTTTTGTGCAAATCAGCGTAGGTATTATTCACGCACTCTAGTAAACGCATCATTCACTCAATTAGTTCGTTAATTGTTCATTCATTCATTTTTTCATTTATTCAGTATTTCTTTTTCGTTTCACTGAAATCGTCTCTAACTGAGTGTACAGAGTTCATTTTGAAATACTTCGCTTCGTATGTGTAGTGCGTTCAAATATGGTAAATGCAAGCAGTTTTGGCTGTTTGAAAAGCTACCTTTGATTAGAGATGATCCTCATTTGAAGCACCGGTCTCTTATTAACGTTTTGACCAGAGAATCTTTATTCACTGCGTTCCCACCACCCCAGAACGATTCGTTTCCTTAGCAGTTTACTTGCGGAAGTGTTCGCGCGACAAAAAAAGAGAACTAGAAAGAAGGATGCAGAATGTGAGCAGATAAAAGAAAAGTGGGGAGATTTTACTTGCAACGTTTCAGCTTTTGAGAATTTCATGAAAGCATTGTTTCGAAGTTGGGTGTTGTTCTTGTGATTGATCTGAAACACTTGTTTAATTAATTGCTATGCACTTCAAGATTGCATATGAAGACATCCCATCTCGCTCTCCATTTTTCCCACTGTGTTTATCTCTCCCACACTCTTTTTCTATCTTTCTCTCTTCTCTTTTAACGCATGAAGTCCCATCCGAGTACAGAACTGGTCCTAACACCACCAATGTGAGTGCAAAGCGCTATTAGCAGCTATTAAACTCGTTTCTTCAGAGGGTTTTTAGCTGCCATTCAGATGGATGAATGCCCGTAGAATTGCGGTTAGCAACGTTTAAACCTATCATGATTGTGTGTGGAAAATTTCCGCGGAAATGGGGAAGAGAGGACGGGGTCTGAAAGGATTACCGCGTTAAAGTTTATTAAAACATCACATTAGAACAATAACGAACTCCCTTTCCATCCAGCGTCCCTACCTCCCTTCCTCATTCGTGAAAATGCTCACGGAGCACTTACGTCATTACAGCATCAGATCGGATCGAACAATCTACATATCACTACCTTGTCTTTGCAGTGCTCACGATTGCAGCTGTGGATAAATCCTCATCGATTCAACAACGAACATATTTATCCCATCCAGCAAGTAATGGAATATATTAGCAAACAAAGGCGGGTGTGAATGAAGAAATGCTTAAAGCACAGTGATGCGACGTCGCCAAAAAAGCGCAACAAGAAATGAGCGACATCGAGAATAGAGAGATAACGCTTTTTGAGATTCACGGACAACAACAATAATCGTCGCCAACGACTCGTCAACATTAATGAGTTAAAGCAGCTCGGCGGCTTTCAACATTTGGAAAGCTAAATACATAACGCTGCTCGAATAGCGATCAAAAAAATACAAAAAAACCTACTAGGGTCAACTAAAACAATATGGTCAATATCGAACAGTTTACATCAGAAACTGGCATAATATTTTTGAAGAGAAAACACAATATTTAGGTGATCGACTGTCAGCGATTTGTTTCGCGAATTGTCCAAATAGTTTTCTTGAAAAGTTCAATACACAGAAATGCAATAGATTAATCGATTGGAACGATTAAAATAACGAAAAATTGCCGGTATTGCATGATTCCGAGTCTAGAAAATATGCAGCAATCACAACTATACGTAAGAAAAATTACACAAAATTATCAATATTCTTAAAGACTTCGGGCATAGGTCCCAATCGAAAAACAAATCAAAACTGCTTGTGGATAAATAAGATGTAAAAACACGTGAGGAACATTTTAATGTGCCAATTTTGTCTCACTAGAGATGCAAAAAAGGGAAGAATTGAAACGCTACTACAAAATGGTTCATAGATTGCTGAATTACTCACTGCATCTCACGTTTCTCAGTATTCATATGAACCTAATTTAATTGCGCTCAAATTATGATCAGTGTTCCGATGTCATAAATTTGCATATAAAGCTGAAGCACATACAGAAGGAGTATATCGTCGCAATGTGACTAAGTGATTTTTGATAAGTAAACAATGAAAGCACTGTTTAGCGAAGAGAAGAACCACTTATAAATCTTACTTCGATTTTCCCTCAACGACAAGAAACGCTTTAAGCGTAGCCGTTGCAAGTTTTGCCGATTAATTTCAACAAAACTTTAAGCCACAAATGTTTCCATACGAATATTAAACTGTTAGACCTATTAGAAAATCAAAAGCAAAAGCTAAAATCAGTGATTATTGTCATAATGGATTTCAGCTGATTGCGATAGGGACGAAGATAGGCTTTTTTGAATATGTAAATTGTGTATCAGCTCTTGCAACGGAAATGATGAATAAAACTGTAAGAGAAGGGAAACAAAAACACTTGACAGCACAGATGAAAGCACAAATGCAGCACCACGTAACAGATCAACCGCTCCGAAATACCCGTGCAAAAATACCGCATTTCAGCCAACTATCGCATTTCGTTCTGATCGGTAATAAGTTATACAAGATTTAAATATGCCAAATATGTTTTTTTCATATGCAAATAACTCTTTCATGAAAGCTATTTTTTTCTAGCTCGTAGAGAATTATTCGATACGTGTGAAGTTAATACGTCCACCGTAAGTTAAAGATTTCGCAAACAAGAGATGTTTTAGTTAGTTTGTTTTTTTTCAAGAACGGGCTCTGTCCGGAGAAATACGATATTTTTTAATGAAAAATTTCCCTTCGCATGCAGCTATCCAAATCGTGGTCGTATAAAAGAGTCCATTTTGTCGAGAACGTGATCCAACGGAAAAATGCCATCGGAATCATCACTCGACGTTCTAAAAAGACTCATTAAATCACAATTTCCGCCTTTTCCGTTCCACCTCGCTTATTCATCCAACAAAGAAGAGTAGCTCAGTTTTGTGATCTTTTGGCTCAGATCCCACTCTTTTAAAAATCTACCTTGAGGACTCGAGTATAGTAAGAAGATCAAATGCGTTTACACAATTGACACACTCCGAATCTCTCAGATGGGTCACCGAATTAAAAAGGGTGCGCCGCCATATGCGACTTGTATGGCCAGGGTCTTTCAATGTCTTAAAATCTCGAGGGAAAAGTTTTATGTTCATTAGGGGCTTCCATTCGAGACCTTTTTGCCTGGCATCTTCTATTCGAGGAAATTCGGCGTATAGATATTTTTGCCTGCCACCTATGGTTTTGAGATCATACTTCGCCCATACTGTATTATGCAAGCCTAAAGTACCTGCCTAGGCATCGTCCAAAAACGAAACTTCCCTCACTATCATGGCGTTGTGTTCTTCGGTTGCAAGAAAACTGCTAGAAAAATGCAGTATCACCACTAATGAACATTCACATCCCCGACTCTGACCCCGAATAAATGCAGCTGCCTAATCTTTGGAAGGGAATAATAAACCTTCTTAAGGAACATCCTCTTGAGCAAATCTGTCCTTCAAATCCAAGAGGTTATAACTCCGGGATTACGGCGCGTAAGAAGGCGTTCGATGGATTTGAAATGTGATGGAATCTGAAGCACATATACCTGTTATGATCTCTCTTCATATATGCCTTTCGCCATTTATGTAACATTCTTCTGTGCATACGGTCGATGCGTCCTCCTTTTCGAATCTTGTACCTGCAAGTATCTTGTATTTGTTGAACATTTCGACTCTTTTACCCCATAAACCTGTGCCTTAAGCAGTTTTTTTCGATGCACGCCGACTGCAATTCTCGATTCCCACCAAAAACGCCGGAACACTGCCTCATTAGGCGGTTTTTTTGGGCCTTCCCATTGATTTAAATTTGTAGTCAGCGCCATCTGCCTCCCTAAATGCATCATTGCCCGCAGCATTGACGAGTTCTCAACAAAGAATGCTGTCTGATGCCTTATGTAGTCAGGTGATTCTACGCATTAAATATTTCCATTATTTTTTCTTTATCTGTTTGGTCTCTCTTCACTCTTCTCTTAACTATGTGAACGTATTTGCATCGAATCTATATACAGTTGACTGAAATTGTTTCTTTGCAGTATAATCCTTATAACATCAATAAATGGTTGTTGCTGTATCACATTTTTTCATCACAGATGAGCTAAACGAAGGTAACAACATTTTATATGATTCAATTTTTTTGACAGCAGAAAAAAAAGAACTAAACACAGCAATAAGATGAAATCAGGTTCACGTTTACAAACTCAAAATTACTTCCAATTTCTTAGTCGTCAAAGATTGAATTGAATTATATGATATTATTTTTTGTCTTCACGGTTAAAACAATTCTCTATTAGACTTCATCAACTTGTGCAACTTATGCGTGAAGCTCGTTGAATTACTTAATTATTCAAAAAAGTGATATACAAATTCAAAGGATGAATAAAATTTTATCGACTGCAGATAATAGCGCTCAAGTGCTCAAAGTAATCGTTTCTCATCGGGTTTACACTATGAATTTCTCTCTCTTCTCATCGAAAGGTGATGATTTGTGTGAAAAATGACACAAAAATTTACGAGCACAAATTGATACTTGCAGTAATCACACTTCCGGTTTCTAATTCACTCCTCAGTGATAGCAGCAACTCTTTCAGTTTTAATGCTCGCAATCTTCACAACGTGTTCGATAAAACACATTTTCACATTCAACCGCGAATTAAATCCTTCCGATTCCATTTTGCTGCACTATGGACTCGAGCCATTTGGCATCTATGAATGAAGGTATTGTACATCCGCTGCTTTAGGCTCCCCTAAGATTTAAGATTCATAATTCAATTTGGTTAGACTTTTGCGCAATCCTCTTTCAAGAACAGTGGTGCAAAACTAGACCAATGAGGAAAACAGAGACAGTTTAATAGACTTCTAGCTGTGGACAATTAGAGCGACAAAAAACAACATTGGAAGTAACAGTAGACGTCAACAACGTGAACCATTTCGCAACCGATTTGAACCTTTCATGTACTGGAAGCTTCAGGATTTGTATTATTAATGTAAAGCTCAAAAACGGAAGATACAGTGGCTAGCACGAACGGCACTGTGAGCGACGTATTTGCTTCAAAATGACCGTCCATGTGATTCGGTTACGGTGGGGCAGTAACAGTTCCAGCGTCGGGGTTTTTGGATCTTCAAAAAGTGTCTTTCTCGGGGGTTTGTTGAATCGAAAATACATCCAGATGTCTCTAAGTGTGGTTTTATTCTCAGGTGAACTATCAACCAGAGCACAGTTGTTCTTTGAAGGTGAAAAGTTGATGGGAACAATGAAATAGAGATTTACATCTGACCATTTCTTTTTAAGCTAGCCATGTTCCTCATGTATTTGTTGCCTGTGATATCTGAGATGTTTTTTTTTTTGTCAAAACGAGAATTGAAGAAAGAATTCGACAGATAAAAAATAAATGAGAACAAACAAAATAAAACAAAAATTGAAGAAAATAAAATGAAGCAGAATGAAATCAAGTGAAATATAATGTGATATGATATTATAAAACAAAACAAAGCAATACTAAACTGAACAAAATACAGGAAAGCGAAATAAAACGAAAAGAAAACTCACTTTTCTACTGGTAACGATCCACAACTTGGCATTAACAATAAAATAATGAATAGAAGAGAAATAATTTGTTGCCACATTACGATCGTTGTACTTCTCAAGTACAACTTGCTCACTGCTTTCTGCTAATAGAGGATTTACAACGCTCTCCGAAGGCTAACGTTAATAGCGAACGTATCTGAAAAGTCAACTTTCCTCAGTTGCAAAATTCAAATTAATACCTTTAATTTACGCAACCATAAATATCATATTTTGTTTAAATTATGCATATATCACGGTAATGAACATTGATGCGACCAGGCTGACTATAGCCAAGATGAAAACACTTCATATTTTCATTATGCGTATCCCACTTTACCTCACTAATACCAGCTATGAAATGAAACTTCATTCTTTAAACATAGACCAATCGCTTAGAAGTCGACCAATACTCATTATCGTGGTATTATGTCAATGGCAACACATTAAAAATTCTCCTGGCAGAAAGTCATAGAGCGGCCACAAGCAGGAAAAACGAGAAAATACTTCAACTGAAGAAAGAGACAAATTTTTGAAAAAATCGACATCATTTAACAAACGTCAAAAAAGAATTCATGTAATAAATAATACCAATGCTAGAAAGACGAATAATGCTAGTGAATAATGAGCCTTCATGCGAAATTAATGGAAACATGGGGGAAGATACGACAAACTGCATAAAATAATAACGCATAATTAAAAGCATTACGGATCTCGAAATCTCCGCACATCAGAAATTCCGGTGATTTCCATTCAGCTCATATCGATACTTTTTCTAATTCAATTTTTTCGAATACTACAGTATATAACATCAAAGTTCCTTTTATACTACATAGAGATTGGGTGATTTCATCCAGTACTGAAGAATGTGTTGCGTCAGTGAACTGCGGCCAATAATGGCTGGTAAAGAAAATCAGCAACGTTCGCAAAAACAATTGAGTGCAAATTGTACACTTAACAAATCCTTAAGTAAATCAAGAATGCTATTTAATTTCCCGGATGCAAAGAATAATCACAGAACAAGGAATGAAACATGCGTGCGGCATTGTGACAATATGCAAATTAGCAGTGGAAACGCTATATGAAAGATGGACTACGATGACAGTCTCATCAAATTATGCGATGTGTACATTCGCAAATTCTCGTTAAAATCCATGCAATGATTTCCAAGGGTTGAATTATTCTAAGTGACCGAATTATCTGTCAAGTTCCCTCATTTTAAGCAGCAACCTACGCACATTCGGTAATTTACGAAAAAACGTAAGCGGAAGTTTCTCGCATAGTGATTTCATGCTCACGAACCCTCGTCAAACAGGAACAACGCTGTTCTAAATATGCCCTTCGTCTAGTCAGTTTCTCAAAACAGCATCTTCGCAAGTCTGCAACCTTTGCATACTGTTTGAGCAATCGACTGCACTTTACCATTACATTTGAATAGGACATATTCGAGAATGCAGCTTCAATATTTCTTTTTTCCTGTCGGAATTTGTAAGCTCAAGATATCGCCATCGAGCATTTTAGGCTAGAAAAAAGTTTTATGGCCGATTGAACAATAAAGGTGGCAGTACTCACATCACTTACAGAGTTATAACACTTAGAATACTCTGCAGTACCGATGAAGTGTCTTTAGCGTTGATCAGTTGTCGTAATCGCATTTTAAACCTTTTCATCTGAATGGTACTTCGGTGAAAAAAGTGAGAAAAATTTGTCTAGACAGATTGCAGTGGGAAAGCATTTGTTGAGGAAAAATTTTTATGAGTGAAAACGTTGGGGAAATCAATCAAAATAGTTGAAAAGTCATATAACTAGTCAGTGGTGATTGAATTTGATAAATTCACAAGATAGAACTGTGTGAGAAAAAAATGATACACTTTAAAAAGCTTTTTGCTTTATCTTGACGACAAATGAATATAAAATAGCTGACAGATTCACTGACATCAAACGAATAGAATTAAGTAGAATCGTTTTTGTTGCCCTTTGGCAGTTGCAATGGTACGGTAATGTGTACCTTTGAGTGCTGTGGAGTTTCAATCAACCGAATAGATTTACCACTGTGGAACGATTGCGTTGTTTTTTGGTTTCACTTTAAAAACAATGGGGCGGGAAAACGATAGAGATGAATGCATTTATAAAGCGGCCGTATTATTGCTGGATGGTTGAATATAAAAGAGTGTGTAAAGAATACCTAAAGGCAGATGTGGCTACCAGCAGTGACTGGCATGAATATATCGCTGCAGGGAACTAAGGAGTCCCACCTTGCAAACTAATGTCAACACGAAACGACTTAGGTCAAGTTGCCGTATGCAGACGTTTCTGAGAAAAGACGCGCGCAAAATTTGTTTCTTTTGTGTCGTTAACGTCTTACTAATAAGGACTACTCAAAATTATCGGCGAACAAATCTGGAAAATAGTTCTGTTGCTTGCAGCCACATATTGCAAGCCCTAGGCTTATAGCCTTTGCGGCGTTTCAAAGTCGACCGATATCCAAGGAAAAGAGGCTTATGTCGTTTGTAGCTTCTGAAAATAGATGTAGATGTGTTTGAGATAGGCTTATAAATGAGGAACTTAGGTAATTGAAAAATCAAGCCTGCTCAATGATTTAACTTCAGAATCAGTGATGTACAGATTCCTGAAATTTTAGTGGCACACTCTATAATTTTTCATGTAAATAAATTTTTTATGAGGGAAAGCGAGCGTCGTCAGCATAAAAAAACTTAGAGACGCATCTTCTTCATCTCACTGCTAATTTAGAAATGAAAAGCTCGCAGTTTGCAACATAGTTTTGACAGTTGGATTAATGTGATCCACGTGTCCAGCCAGTTTCAAACGTAGATCTGCAAAACAATGCTTTCAAATGTTAATTAACTCGACCATTCGCACAAACCTTTTATAAAAATTCGTTTTTCTATAATTTGACCATTGAAGAATAAAAAGCCAACCGATGAGAAAAACGCTTGCAAGTATTTTCCCATGTTTAAACGCCTGTAGATCGTAACGAGAACTTTAGCAGTTGTCTACGTTGTTCTGCTTTTTTTGCAAACATAGTGTCTTATACTCGCCAAATTTAGTAATTTCAGCTTTTAGGGTTGCGAGGTTGAAAGTAACTGACATACAGATAGTTGTGCTGAGATGTGAGATAGGCACAGGCATGACTTTGCGATAACATGCTTTTGAACGCCAATTTCTAAAAGCACATCATTAAGGTTCAGTTGCCATTAATCCGTTTTGATGTAGAAAAACTGTGCCCCATGGTTTGAAATACCGGTATTCCAACCGTGCGGGTTTAAAAGCAACCCTTTGGTGACATATTGTTAGGTTCGAATTGTTCTCCATGAGCAGAATTTTCTTAAATTGGAAATACTGAAAGAAGTAAGTACTGAACTTCAACTGAGCTGTTTTCCATGTTATTCAGACCGGTGTGATTTACTCTCAGAATCACGCAGAATGCAGCCCTTTATTATTTTGAAAGGTGATATCAGCAAAGAATGGATGAAATCAACGCCTTAAAAACATTTCTGAGAATCCTGCCCTAATCTCTTGGTGGGACTGGAAAGAACTGAGACTGGACTATGATGTCACAGCATCCACTTGGATGCTTACTGGGTTTAGGCTTTTAGTGATATGACTTTTAGTGAACTTTTTTTAAAGTTAAATGGAAGTTGCTGAGTACAAGCCCTTCTTCCATTGGTCAAACTGCTGCTTTATGGACAGATATGAATGAGTCAATTACAAGATCTTCACCAGTATACGTTCATTCGCTTAACGACGCTAGTCTTGGGCGAATTCAGTTTTGTTGGAAGTTGGCATAACACTATTAGAGGCCGACCGATAGGGCTAGGACAGACGATAATTCTCACAGAGAAAAATTTTGCAATTTTGTGAGAGTTCAAGTTTGCAAAATTTACTTACCTTTTGCTGACCATTATTGTCCATCTGCTTTTACATAAAAAACCGTCGACTTCTTTTCATTTTGCTGAGAAAAGTTTTTGTTCAATACTTATATGCAAGTGTTCATAACTTTATTGTATATATTTCCATTCTGTATATTTGTTTGTTAAAGCACATATTTTCTCAGCATAGCCATTGATTGCTTTTATTGTTGACTGCATATATTCGTTAACCACATAAGCACAAGCAAAATGTGCATGAAATAAACTCTGAGATATATAAAAGAGAAAATACGTTGGCCAAATATTGCTTTCCGAAAGAATAGCTGTTTTCGCACATAAACTAAAGAGAGGAATTTTAGATCCCTTTTCCCCTTCTCTTGCCACCACCCGGACTTGCACTTTTGTTGAAGCTTTCATAGCCAACTTCGTAGCCATCAAAAAAAAAAAAACAAAAAACAAAAAAACAATGTTTTGATGGGGATGAAACCAGTGTGAACATCCAAAAATCTGTTAAATAACTCATTGCTACCTGATTTCCTCTTGTACAGTCTTCCCATATTTTAAAATACCTAAGTTCAATTGCTTTCACTCATAGTTAACACTATATTCAGCTATAATTATTGGCAGAAAAATGAAATCAAAAAAGTATCCGTAGATCTATGCTTACAGCGCAATACTTGCCAACTAGGATGAAAGAGTCACATAGGTGACCACTCCTTCGATCACTATAGTACAAACAACTGAGGATAAACTACATAGCCTATTGCAGTGTTCTTATGGGGTTCATACTGTTTATTTCCAATTCAAAAAGTTTCATCCACTCATAACGTAATTCAGGCAGAATAACACAATGACGATGAGCTATTCGCAATATATTCACTACTAAGAAACGAGCATAATAAAAGTTGGGACCGAGACCAGTTAGTTATAAACGAGCAGATCGCGGAAACACGACGTTGCTGATGCATCGTCAAAGCAACACCCACTGAAGTGGACAGTGCAATGGTTAACGGATGACCACAAATTAAGAATATACTCCACCTAGTGAAGGCGGGCATTCGACACCAGCACAAAGAACTGCGCCGATTCTCACTTCCGTCGCCAACGCTTCATTTCATGAACGAGCGTACCCATGAGTCACACGAGGTAAGAAAAAACCAGATCCCACCCAGCCCGCAAATTAATGCACTGAAGGTCGGAATTGTGATTCGACACTATGAATAAAATGGTTATTTTTTGTTCTTCATTTCCCGGAATTACAAAAATAAATGGATTAGTAGATAGCTTTGAACGCTACAGAAATGTGGAGCTTGACAAATTTTGAACACCAAATTATTATAGAAAGCAATCAAAAAAGCAAAAAACGAACTAAATTCGCCATTGGAAACCCCTTCGGATGGAGAAGTGATTTTTCTGTTGGTTATTAGAGATTTATTGCAATTCGACAGTATTTATTTCATTCGAATCAAAGAGCAGTTAGTATTTGTACTCTTTACATACTCTGTCCCATACTCTAATAACAGTGTGTTATTACTGCTGTAAACATAAAAAGGTTATGCCAAAAATTTGACAGTTCCATGAGACCCAAGAATAGATGACTCCATTTTTGCAATCCACCATCAATGGATCATTAATAAGACCTCGGCGTAAGTTTGCAAAACAGTCGTTTGATGCTGCTTTGCTTCTTGTGACAACGTTTTTACTTAGGGAAAATCCTGGCATTTGGCTTTCCTAATTTCTAACACTAAGCAATAAACGAACTTTTCGGTATATAAATGGTTTTTAAGCAGCTCAAAGTTAAAACAGTCCAAAATTTGCAAAAAAGTTTTAGAAAGTTCTTTCATCAATAGGCGAAAGCCGCTTCATGTGAGCAAAGAACTGTTTGAAAGCATAGAAAAGGGAAATTTTTTCTGCAACACCGCTATGACATCTGAGATAGCATACACAACATTCATATATCTCGGATATCGACGAAAGCGGCAAGAGAGCCAAGTACGATAAAGTGTTCCTTTGTTTATGCATTCCTTTGTTACAATAGTTTTTTAATTAATAATTGCCGTTTTCCTACTGGAAAAAAGGGTTGGTTCTTAATTGAAAAACACTCTTCATCTCGCATTAAAATTCAAAGCAAACTATTGGGTTTAAGTGAACAATTAAGCTCGTTTAGCAGGCTTTTTTGTTTCAAGTTGAAGAAGAGCAACGAAGGATGGATCCAACCGGAAACAGTCAAAGGTGTTCATTGAAATTTTACAGCGGGAACGTTTAGAACACACGAACGGAAAACAAAGCAAAAAAATATTGAAATGACGCTCTCTTTGTTGAAAGAATTACGTGAAAGACGGGTTTCCCAAAAACGAGAGCGACTGCGCATGTGAAAACGTTTTTCGCGTAAAGCTTGGTGTCTTTATTTTTAACGAACAAACAACTTCTATTTTTATGCGCTCCTATAAATTTCCTACGCCAACGCGCATTATGGTGGTGTCGCTTTTTACATGTAAATATGAGCGTCTGCACACCTCTCAGGTTATTTTAAATCGGGAAGCACTGAAGCTGAAGTTATGAAATTTGGTGACCATAGTGTACAGCGTAGATGACTATTATTTCGCACTGATTTCGAAACAACTTGTAGATATTTTAAAATGAAAAACTTGTAGACATTTCAGATCGGTCGGGTTTCCACTTCTACTAAGTTGTCTCACAAGAAAAAAAGCAATCTTTCGTACAGCCATGGCAGCGGTCAGGTTAGTCAGAACAAGAAAGCATTATTTAGCACAATAATTATTCATTGGTGAGCTATGAAATTGACTGATAAGGTAAGTGAAAGCAAAAGCGCATATCGTGCTTCGCCACTTGCTTTATCGGAAGTAATGCCTCCACAAGATTTTTACGTCATTATGGCGGAGAACTAATCATAAGAGACCAGATTTATAACGGAACAAATCCGCGTTGATCCTTCAATTAGTATTTGTGTGGTGTGCATGCCAATATGAACAATGAAAACGTTCATTGAAAACACGCATTCTGAAATTCGTTTGCCAACGACGGAAGGAAGTCGAATTAAAAAGTTTAACATCAACATGCAGATCACATATTATATTAGAATTTTTTCTGTACTAACAAAAAAACGGAACATAAGGAGGACAAAGTTGTGATCCTGCAACTGTTCTACAAACCTGCAACAATGAAGCAAACGGACCGCTATCATCCTGTGCTGGTAATGTACTTGCCTTACCACAATCTTACTAAAAGTTATATTTCTATAATAAAAGTACTCGGAGTGTAACAATCAAGTAAGTTGTCTCAGCAGAGGTTATAAAGCTAGATGACAAATGGAACGGCCTCTTTCAAAAAATCGCTTTCAAACATTCGCATCTGTCAATCTTGTTGAAGTTCTCGAACTTCAGTGTGCATCAAAACAACATAAAATCAGGCGCTACTGAAAGAATTCATCAACAACTTTAGTTTCTCGTTGAATTCCGTTTCAAAATAGAGGTTAACGAACAGTGCAGTTTAAAAAAAATGATCGATTACGAAAATGACCTGTAAAGTTCAACCGAAGGAACTGTTCGACTGGCTCATTTCTGATCGCAAACTCTGAGGTTGGGTTGATAGATGCTTAGATCACCAATCGCCAGGATTTATCATCACCGACGCTCAGTGGGTCGTGGTATGATCGTTCGAGTTTTACATGGGATTTTACTGTAGCGCTGCACTAATTTCACACCAAATCCGAAGCTCTGCTGGCAAGCCTCTGCAATTGTCGCAAGGCCTCCGATGCACGAAGCTCGATTGTTGCCAAAGAAGTGCGTTGGAAAAATTAACGCGAAAGCAGTCTTTTCACGCATTCACAGTGCAATGTGTTGAACAATTCATTGAAATCAAACCATCAGCATGCCATACGTTCGTGATTAGCTTTGCCATATATGGATCGTGTGCTCATATATGGGAATTACGCATTCAATGGTTTTGGTCGTCGAATATTCAACATACAGTGGGCATAGCGGTTGTGAAATCAGCAATTTCAGTAGGTCAGCAATAAAACGCGCACAACATATGCCTCTGCAGTATAACTTGCTCGCGAAATCAGACGTCTCATGCAAATAAAAGAACAAAATACAACGTAATATGCTCACAATACATTGTTTTTGATATTACACAAGAAAGAACTAACATCTCGAGCTTCAAATTTCGGCGTAGTCTACTCTATCTTTGCGAATGCTACCGGTTATCGGTGAGCTCGTACGATACCAACCACACACTCCACCGATGGGCTTAGCCTCAAAGCTTTCAAATATGCCATGAACCTGTGCAGTTTAAGGCTCTTTGCAGAGATCTATGTAAATGCTTGCAATAACTGACTCCAACGGCAATTATACAGCAGAATATTTGTGCTGACGCGTAGACGTAATGAAAGATAAGAATTATAGTTATTCTTTTGCATCCGGAGTAAAAGGTTAGAGTGACGAATACCGAAGATGTTTTCTTTCCGGTAAACGCAGGTTATCCGGAACCAAAAATATCAGTATAACACTGTTTCAAAAGCGTGTTATCATTGATCTTCAGCGCTTTATTTCATTTCCTCACACCACCATTTGCTGTGAGCGCAATTTCCATCAAACGATAGTTGTTACAGTAACTGATCACTGAAGCTGCACAAGCGACCCGCGTTTCTGCACCCAGCTGTTGAGGATGAACATCGGACGTTTCAGCACCTCATAAAAAGCAGCTTGCCGCAATGCGTTGTTTTAAAATTTGACCGTACGCTGAAGACTACCTCGCAGCATGGTATTCGATCGCATAATTTGCGCATAATTTGAGCGTTGCTGGTTTGTTGTTTGCGGTCTAATTGACAACGGAAATTAGTGTCCCAGCGACTAGCTTGCATATGCAATATGTCCATAATCCATGGAATTAGAGTCACCCGTCCAGCAAATGCAGCTGCAGCCACAGAGCAAAAGTTGCTCCAGTTGCTGCATGGCAGTGCATCGGAGTTTTACAAATGTTTATATCCCTCCTTTCATTCATGCGAGACGCACCAGTAAAAGTGGCGCTTCACAGTAAGGTTTAGAAGTGCCACTAAAGGAGCAGTAAGGTCATTTAAAACAGCTTTACTTGTTGTCCTGCTTTTGATATTGAAATAGGCAGGAAGCTTGTTTCGGTATTAACTGTGCTATCCCTTGACGTTACTCAAAAGAGCAAAGCAGTCATTAGGATAGTAGCTACGCTATGAGAAATAGGATTCCATTCACCCTTACACAAATCACTCTTAAATGAATGAATCCTCTCGTGCAAAAGAAGCCCAAAAGGTTGAGAGCAATGCACATCTTTATTGACTGTGCTGTGGAATAGTTCAAAAACGTGAACTCGTGAAAATTTTTGGAAATCACTCATTTGGGAAGCAAACTTTTTGGCGCTCCTCAAACTTGCAAATCTGTTTAGCAACTAACGGTGATGGTGACCAGAAGAGCTCCAAGTGTCCAGATCACTGCAAATTTTTTCCTAAGGGGGTCTCTGAACCTGGAAGTGACGAAAGCAGTATCTCGAGAAAAAACAAAATTTTGATCTAGTTCAATAGATTCAATGTATTTGTCTCCTTAGAAATGCTGTAATCACTGTAAGATCATATAGGTTCTACTGAAAGCGATTTCTACCAAAAGCTTGAAAAGTGGCTTCAAGCCATCCAGCCTACTTCAAAATTTTCACAGATCTTTCGCTTCACGCTGCTCAAGGCTCCTAAATTGAAGAAGTTTGGCGGCCACGTGACCATTTTTGGATTCATTTCACAAAAGAATTTTTGAAGCCTGGCGGCTTTCCGAATCATCCGATTCTTCGAAAATTATGCGACATTTGGCTGCGGTTATGAAGGATGAAACATTAGAGGTCATAAAAATGGGAAAAATTGTGTTTTGGGGTCAATAAAACAAACCGATGATGAAACTGTGCTTCACTCTGCTAAAAGAAGCAGTCTAGGGCCGCCAAAGGAGTTTTACTTTTGCAGAGGTAAAATAGATTTTGATGTTTCTGTAACTAAGATAAGTGTCTAAAAATTAAAAAGGAACAATTACATAAACAACTAAAGACGCCGAGTTATCAAGCTTCAAGCCTTTGAAGGCTTAGCGCCTTCGAAATCTGGACTTACCAAATTTTTAAGAAAAAACGCGGAAAGTGTGAAAGAAAAAAGCTAGTCATCTTAAAATTGATAATTCATCACCAGAAATGATAAATCCTGATAATGGTCCTCAGCGCTACTTCGGAGTATTGTTGGAGACATATCATTTGTTCTCATCTGAGGATTCAACTTTCTGCTGCATTGCGCTGTTAAAAATTGGCATGCGAGCAGGAAGAACACCAATTTGCGAGTTGAGTGATTTTGAAAGGCAATGTTCGAGAGGTATGGAAAATGACTGCGCGAAAACTTCAGCTCGACGAGCAATCAACGGATGACCGCTCCACGGAAACAGCAAAGCAGTTCCTAAATTGGTACATATAATGTAAGTAGCATAACCTCGACTCGACTACTTACCCTTGATGCTGTCTGAACTCGAAATCAACTTAATTGCATCTTTACGAAACAATAATAAATAAACTCAGAATGAAGATCCTATTAAATGATATAACAGATGGTAGCACTCCTTATCAAGCTTTCTTAAGAGGTGGTTGAACCAAAGAGCTAAAAACGGGCAATATAAACAGCTATAGAATTGCTACTGAAATGTGCCATACGAAGGAGCACGAAAGAGTTTCTTAAAGTGCCTCAATAAGGATGAAAACATTTGGAATTCCTCAAAAGACGAGTTGCTGATTCATTATATCAGCAAAACAAGTTCGTGTCTCTTTATAATGTTAAGTTTCACGACCACAAAGTAAGATCATGTGTGGCTACTTCATGAAAAGTATTTCCTAACTTACATTCTACGACTCAACTTCAAGACTACTGCTCCATCATAATAAAAGTTGTGCACTTTTGAAATTTCTGGCAGGACAAGAAATGCAGCTCCTGAAAAGCATGTTCATCTACTGGAATAAATATACTTTGCAAAAGAAAATTCGTCTTTAGCGCGGTTCGAAAAGCGGATACTTCAGTAAAAGCTGAACGTTGAGAGGTAATAAAATGACTATTACAAGCGCTGTTTTTGAAACGTGCACTCCAGATTGATCCAGTAAATTTTGTACAGCATATTCAAGCATTGAAATATCCGGTATGTCAAATCAAAAAAAAGGTGATAATAAGGGTCTTACGATAGAAATATTGCAGTGAGTTTTTCCGTGTGTTTCGCAATAATTTTCCTCTGCTTTAATACTTTCTCGCGACGGCATCGCACATAAGAGCGATTGTTCCCTAAGGGGGACACGTTTGACCAGTTAGAGAGAGCGTTTGCATCAATTAGATATTTCTTTGCTCCATTTCCACAGTCCGATTTGACAGTGACGAAGTGCGTTTCGTGTCAAATTTGATTGCGTATTAGTGAATGTATGACTCAACAGTTTCAACAACTCTGTGACGTTTTGCACTCGAGGCATTTTAAAGAACACATACACACACACACACACTTTCAATAAGAGTTTTTTCGTTGATTTCTTTGCAGCTGCAAAATAGTTTCACTTTGCAAAACGTGCAAAATTATCAAATTCGAGGAGAAAAATAATTCCACTCTTACATACAACAATGAATCACTTTTAATGAGAGTCGTCAATGTGCTAAAGCAAGAATCCTCTCAGCAGCAGTCCTTCTGTCGTCAAAGATATCATCAGACTTAAGAATACCTCGGGTTTAACTGAGTCGTCATGAAGGAACAAACATTAGCTGGCTGAGAATTTCCGCCCATACTGAATCCAGAAGTTGCATAGCTTAAAATTGTTGGTTGCAAAAACATTCCTTGAGAAATAAAAACCTGACGAGACGCCTTATTGAGGGGACATTTTTATCCTATGTTGGGTAATCTCAGAGAATAACCCACGCACAGCATATCAACGACGAACTGGCAAAGAATTGGATTCATAAGGAAATAAACTATGGAAATGAAGCAAGTGAGAAAACGTGCCAATACAGCTAACACAATGTAAGTTCTTGTAGGTTGCTCAATAGTCATCCCCCCCCCTCCCCCCAACTCAACAAGCAATGAACCCACCCCTCCAAAGTCTTGCATGCAAAATTTTTGCATGAAAGAGCAAGTTTAGAGGTACCAGAAGCAGCCTGTCATCAGCCTCTGATTCTCTTGTCTTGCCATACTATCCGATCACGCCAATTAGAATTAAAAAATCTTCATTCGGAGCAAAAACCTCTATGCATCGTTTAGGATAGAAAATTCGATGAAAGCAGTCAAACTTCGCTATCGAATGTTGCATAATGCACTTCGGTTGATTTTTTCACCTTTGCTAAAGGTGCAGAGAAACACGGGAAAACCCTAACTGTGGGAGACGATATCTTCATGCTGGCCCATCCAACATTCGACGAGGAATTCAAAGCGCTTTTTTGCATCATATCGAAATTCCAATTACTGAGATCAAAATTTTCCTTGCGAGGTTTGAAATCGTAGTTCATTTTATAGGTGTTGAGGAGGAGCGGAAACTTTTGAAAATCTTACCAAAACTTCTGCCCACTCCATCGGGCAGACATGCATTCAGTGTTCATCTTTCCTTTCAGTCTAATTGGTGTAAAATAAAAGTGATGTTTTAAGCGCATTTAAGAGTTTATTACTCATTTCGAGGTTACTGCAGAAAATAATTAGTAAATTTTTCAGCCGACCTTGGTTGACTACAGGTCAAGACTATCACACAGACAAGCAGACTCAGACAACACACAAGCGTGCAAATACGCCCACACATACGTGCAGCGTTCATATGATGTAGTTGCGAGAACAAACTTGCCAGCAAGCATTTCAGAAAAACGATCACAGTGAGTAATTACATTTCGCATAATTTTTAGCAGTAGCTGTAATTGTCGGAAAAAAAATCTTTTTTTTAGTTTTTCTTCAGTTGATTCATCAAAACTTATTTGGATCAAAAGTGTAGCTGAAATATATGAAAACAAGCAAAGGTGGATGATGCGCTTATGATGGTCAACTGAAAATTTTCATAAATAAGGAAAACAACAGAATAAACAAAAAAGAATCAGTAAATAGAGAAAAATAATTGCTATTCAGATACAGATAAACATAAATAATTGATAATACGAAGTGATGCACTTTCCGAATGGCACAGTCAATTTTGTCATCACAAAATACGTATATTTCGTCAAACGGTTCATAACTTCTAAAATATTTTTTCGCCTTAACCAATTCATCTCATCGTTCGTTTAAATTAAAAAAAATTACATGCACTCCAAACGCAAAGAGGATTAAGGTTTGAATAAAAAAGTGTGGGATCGACAACATATAGGATGAATGCTTCAAAATGAGGGTTTATGTTCAACTACGTACTAATTCCATAAAGAACTGCCTAATTCTATGCAGGACTAGCCTCCTGTTTACCTTAGAAGGATTTGGGAGAAAAAATTGAATGCTCATTTCCTTTCCACAAAAAGGATCGGAAATTATATAACCGACTAAAATTTATCACCGAGTGAAATTTCGTCAATTACAATGCACTTCAAGTGACTAGCATTCAGCATGCATCAACAGATGAATGGACGTATAGTGACAGATTACGCGCCTGAAAAGGAAATATTTTTTCTTAGGAATTGATTCCATCGCTAGGATGCTTTTGTAAAATGCTTCTGTTTGGATAATGCAATCCCCAACTCCCGCAACATCACCAAAGTTAAAAGATTCCTGCGTCCATTCCCACCAAGAAACAGAAGATCCATTTTGTTCTCCCATAACATTTTGCCTTCGAATTTGAATTGCATAGAATTTCTGAATGCTTAAAATACTGTGCACGTCTAAGATCGCCAGCATAAAGTGTGCTTGCATCAGTGGATGCTCCAATGATTATGTTTTTGCAATCCCTGAACAGATGGCCACCTCGAAGGAGACCCACATTAAGGAGAAGGAAGAACTATTCCAATATTATGCACATACATACGGTATTAAAAAAACAGTAACTGATGTCTCATACTACTGTGCAAGATTTCGACCCTTCTTAAGGGAATCACCAAGGAGGGCTCTTGATGACAGGGTTAGTCAAAGATCGCGTATATTCTAGAATTTTCCCGTTTGGGAAGCTCGATTTTTTTGATTCCCCAAGAAAGCGCTGTTGGAGAGCCTAGTTTCCAAATTCAGCATACACATTTGAATTTTAGTTCATTTGGAAGAGATAGCGGAGGAAGATATCTCTATTCAAAATGACAGCCTTTATTCAAGCAGACTTGATGTTCTTCTTCTTCCACCTTGTTCACCTCTCCTTACGACCACAGACAACTTACTTCATTCATTACCGGGTAGAACATAAAACAAGGAACTCTAAAGATTGGGCAGCTGCCCCTTTCTTCCAAAAACTCTCCCCATTAAGTTGTTTCTTCAGCAAAAAGAACTTGTTTATTTGTGAAAAGGCAGTTTCCACCTGCCCCCCTCCCCCTCCCCCCCCGTCAAAAAAGCTGTATTCACGCAAACGACCTGTCTACAAGCAGCCCCCTCCGCCAACCTGTCCTAGCAATTTTCCTGGTTGATGCCGTCACCCGATTTGATAACAACGATTTGGAATGATAAATGATACCGGCCAATGACAGCTGCTCTTGGTTGTGGTATAATCAACGACAGGATACTTTCATGCCTCTCCCCATGAAATTGTTGGTTTATCTGCATTACAACTGATGGCATAGTAGCCCAAAATGGCACAGCAGGTTTTACAAATTCTAATCTGAAAAGATTGCACTCTTGAGATTCACATAGTACTTTTAAAAATTGATATCCTACCATATATGTAAGTTAAGCGAATCGATTCAAAGAAGCCATAGGTTGATGATGAAGAAAAGCAGAATTCAATTGCAAGCTTGCGTTGCAACAGCGTTGATAAGCACAAACGGTGATGCAGTATCCGCGCTAAGTTGCTTACTCTGTCTGCTGTGCAGAGGGAGAACATAAACATTGCGAACAACATGCAACAAAACGCGGGTCATCGATGTCAACAAACGCACATATCGCCATCGACTTTGTGTTGTTTTTGCACTTCTTAAATGTTGTTTGATAGATTATGGCGACACTATGGCGGCGACGTTTCGTCTCTTTTCCGGAAATAACAAATTTAGGCGCTTCACTCGTCAAATGTGATTTTATGAACGCTGAGAAAAAATGTTGTCTTCTTGAAATTCAAAAATACAAACGATTTGTGCTTCTTTTGTCGTTGAAAGGGTTGTCACAAAATGGCTACGCTAATCGCAAAAGAGATGCGCACGTATTGACGCATTGATGCAAACGAAAACGATTCAACCAAATTAATGAGTGCACTTTTAGTAATCTGCTATATCAATGAAAAAAATTCGCTTTTTGGCATACTTAATATCGAGAAAGCGTAGTTTTGCGTTTTCCTATCAACGAGTACAATAAAACAGATCTCCGCACACTTAGCATTTTGTGCTCTGGTTTTTTTTTCTTTTTTTTTCAGTTGCTCCGTTTCATCGAACAGACGACCCCTCTCTAGTAGATTATCTTTCTCCCCTTCCACTTCCTCCTTCCACCTCTTCTGCTCTTCTTCTTTTAACTTGGGAAAAACAGGTTTTCTATTTGAAGAACTAATGTGCACATTTTTACATCTTACTAGGAAATGTTACACTTTTTTTAGAACAGTACAAAATTTTTTTTCAAAACCGACAAGAAAACAAATTTTATTATAGTTGCACTTAGAACAGATCATGTGCATATGTCAACAACATGATGAGAGATTAACAAGGAACAGATAAAAAATTGACATTCAGTTGTTGGTGACCGAAAGTGTCACATGCAATCACCAGTCATTGAGTCCCACAAGTTGAGATGGTGCGGAAGTGCAATGCACAAACCTTTTGCATTGACAACGTTAAAGTGCGATCTTAGATCGTCGAATAATGTGTTTAATATTGCAGCGCAAACACAGAGACATTTCCCGTTCCCATAAAGCGTAAAACAGGATTGATTTATTTTCAGCGACGAATATCATCGTTGTGTTCGATCTTGTTGTTTAGATATACAAGCTGCTTGACCTGTGCAGACACATTTCCATGCAATTGGAAGCGTGCAGTTGAAGATGAAACGATAAAAATGTTCAACATATCTCCTTTGTAAAAAACTTTTGTAAAAGTAATTAAGCGATACGCATCTTCGCACTTCATTTTCACCATCAACCAATTAAGGGTTTGAAAAACGAAAAGGTAATAGAATAGGTGCAAAAACTTGACCTACCCTGCCGAATCGGCCCATCATTTCTGATCATTCAGCTCGACTGTAAAGTCATCGGTCAACATAAAAATTGGCCGTCCACGATCACTATTAACTCGTGAGCAGGGAACAACTGGTGGGACCCGTTCAGTCTGCTGAACTTTATCTTATCTCAGAAGTGATTTGTCGAAAGGTCTTATACAAATGCGACCTCCTTTTTCCACCTTATTTAATCATGATGTCTGACTTACTTAAGAGGTCCTGAAAAATGTTTGTTATATCGGTGATATGCAAAATAAACTCGCAAAAATGCGCCATTGGCTCGGTATTGAAATGTAGTGGAAGCACATGAAAGAACCCACCTATTCAGGCAACATCTCTTTCAACAGCACTTGAACGTCATGTTTACATCAAATGAAGCCAACTTTGAATCAATCAAGAGGCTAACCAAATTTCATAGCGTTCTTGAAGCAAACGTACATGAATTAAATACCTATTACGAATACGCACAGCCATGATTTTGATAGGAATGCTACTTCAGCGAAAAGAAAGCTTCAAACGTTTCACCTGACCACAGTGGAATGGAGTTTTGATATCTATTAAATCTAAACCCCTGACATCTTAGAGGTTTGTTTATTATGTATGAAGATCGAAAACCTCTAAACGGCTTGAATGAAACTTTGGTTGCTGTGAGAATTGTGAGATGGAAACGATGGATACGCTTTCAGAAAGCTAGACTTACAGAGTTTCGAGTTATATGGCAGGTACATGAGTCGTATAGGAACGCTTCTACGACAAAATTCAGCATATAGTCGATTTATGCACGTTATTCTAAGAACCGCATTTCAACCATCAACAGATGACGCTTCTTTTGCATACGCAAATTTCTTTCCTGACTGTTGAGTAGGAAGTAATTTACAGCCATGTACACATTCCACCTTCTGCAGACAGCCTGCACTGATCGTTAAGTGGGAATGAAACCACAGAATTTAGTGTTGACCAAAGTGATCGCAAACAGAGATCGCTAGAACACAAATCTCTAAGCCGAATAGAAAATATGAGCGCAACAATCGCACAACCACGCATGACCGGAAATTGTTCGATGATCTCCGAAACCGTTATGCATCACTGCAGTTTGTTCGTAGTTAGAAGTGGGCTTTCTTCTTCGTTGTGCATCATCATCGAGTGATCACATCTAATAGTCGTGACGAAAATTTCCTTAAACTCCACCTAAAAGAATTCATCTTTTCACGACAATATGCAAATTGTCACGCCAGATGATATTGAAGCCGCTTCCCACTGTTTCTTATCAAGGAATGAGAAAAATGTTTGCTGAAATGGCGACCCTAGTGCACTGCATAGCATATGAATGAAGTTCGAGTCTTCTATTTGAACAAAGTAACCTTAAATGAGATCACGTAATGTCCTAACAGCATTCTAATATAGCACTCCAGCATATTGCAAACATTTTTTTAGTGTTGGAAATTCAGTAGTCAACAGCACTGCATTGAAAGCATGGAGCAGGCAGGAATTTAGTAGCCACGTTGGATAACAAATAAAGCGAAGTAAAATATAACCGCAATACCACTTGGGTCGATCCGAATTGAGCTTATCACTCAAGAGGTCGCAAGGCACTCGCACAGCTAAACAACTTATGAAGCTAATGTGCTTAGATTAGCAAACCAAACGATCTCAAACAAAATCCCGAGGCTGTAGGACCCTAAGCCTTTGAAGATCGACGAGAGTTATTCACTGAGGAAACAGAAGGGACATTCAAGAAATGAAGCGATCTTTATTTCAGAAATTTTGATGAAAGGTACAAACACCATAGAATAGTAGTTATTTCGAATTTCGTGATGGAAGACGTGAAAGATTATTTAGCAGATAGACTTACTGGGGGCAATATTTCGTTGCCTTAAACGTGGCAGTAGATCATTTGAGGAGTTTTACTGAAGGTTTTATGCTATCATCAAAATAAACATAGCGAGGCAAAACTGAATTTTACCTCGAAAACCCATCATACCATCTATCCTCGATGCTTTTAGTGAGTTTTTGGTTCATTTTTGATAACCGTCGTATTTAGCTTACATCTGCAATAAACTCTGAGATGATTGATGTATTTTTCCGATAAAATATCGCGAGAATTTTCGGGATAAATCATATGAAAAACAATTAAATGCGGCGAGCCTATAATCGTGTTCATATTGCAGATAGCAAGGATAAAATACGCAATTTTTACATTTTATTCGTTTGCAGTGGTTGCCTGGTATTACGCGTTGCAAAATTATTGTTGAAATTGCGATGATCTGTGCTAATCATTCACTATTGCTCAGTGTGTTGCAAGCATGATTAGAAACATGATTCGCGAACGCATCTGGCTGTGGAGAACAGCTGAGTGAAGTTCTCTATGCACTCGATTAAGCAATCACCAACATCCACATAGGAAACGATCATAGATCACTCAAATGGGACTCCAAAACATTTAAAATTATACAAATATTCGGAAATAAATCAGGAATTTCGAGCTATTCATGGAATAATACCCCCATTTATTCACAACTTAAGATGTGAAACAAGTATCGACGACGTTGGACAGGACGCAAAACATACTGATTTCTGAGTTAGCAGATTTGTTCTTAGCAACTGTTTAGATATGATCTGCAAGTTGGCTTCGTTCCGACTTCCGGCTACCGTCCAAAACGACCAAAAAAGACTTTCAGTTCGACGTGTTCCTATAAATGCCTTGAGAGAAAGATTGGTGCGTATAAAAGGAGAGCATATTTGCTTACAGGATTAGCATGCTTCTGGCTTTCCATGTGAGGTGTCGTCGTTACGAAGATCGGTTTGGACCACAACAGTGCGCAGTTGGACCACAACGTATTTCGGGCGTGACAAGTTCCTGGTCCTCGTTGGCGAGGAGTGGCATCATTCGTGCCAAGGTGCTGTTGAAGTAACGTCCACCACTACCGTCGTGTTATCCCCTCCGCTTTACTGTCGTTAATTTTATTGAGGCTTAATAAAAACCTTGACCTCTCGTATTTTTGCCAGAGTAGAGGGATAAAAAAGGGGCCCACACCCTTATATCAACGCCATAGCGCAACGCGCATATGAATTCGGGTAATATAAACGCTATAACCTTTTTCGGACCTGAAATACACATTGAACATTAGTAATGATAAAAGTATCACTTTACGATAAACCAGAATTTCATAAACCATTCAAATCGAAGATGACGTTTCTGAAGTCCAGTAACTCTACATTTTGAGATATTCAAATTTCCCGATTGTTTAGCGGGCTGGTCGGCTGAGAAGTGGGATGATGCAAATCGCTCTACAAACGATTCGCAAATGAATACGTTTGGAATAATTTCGCAAATTTTGTTTTTCTTCGACGTCATAGTGCCGCACATAAGAATCCGTTTTGAAATTACATTGACGTGTTTGAAATGACGCGAACGATGACGTGATTCAACATATGAAAGCATTCAATCAGAAGTGATGACATTTCGTCAAGAGTGCGATCCGAGTGCATATTCTACGTGTAACAACGCAGGGTGAAACTGAAGTCTTCAAGGAAAAGATGGGCAGAAATGCCTCATTGAATAATATATAAAACTCTATAATATATATAATATAAACTCTATAATATATATATATATATATATATATATATATATTTATATATATATATACCAGAGAAAGAGAAAATGAGTAGAAGAGAAAAATGGATATCATGGCAGGGAATGATCAGTATGTAAATCAAAGAACTCTCTCACTGATGCTTAAAATGTTGCATCAAAGAAAACATTTAAAATCCGCAAAAAAAAAAGAAAAAAAGAAACTAAGTGAGCACTTGATAGCATGTAATGAGTAGGAAACAACTTCCTTTCATTTCGGTCATTGCATCACTGATAACAATTGTGATAATTTGAGAAATTATATTGTACTGTGATTCGCCGCTTCGGAAGTTCTCCAGTTGGTGCTATATTACATTGAAACAATAGTAGCGCAAAATAGACTAAATGAATCAAAAATCGCCGCTTTATATCATCAACTACATTTAGAATCTCTGTCGTAGATGATTCGATCGTTTCATTTGGATTCATACTGCAGCGGATGTAAATGAACCTATTCAAAAATTGGGACCATCATACCGAAATATTTAGGTAAAAATGGTCCTCACCTTTTCTTTCAGGTGCACCATAGGCTATTTCCTGTGCTACATGATGCTTCAATGCACTTCTGTCATAATATATAATGGGAATCAATTGAACTTTACAACTTCTGCTTCTGCAAACGTGTGTTAAACGCATAGCAAGCAGAATCCGAATCGGTTATCAAATGCCACATATCTGTTGCTTTGTCTACAGTTCTCTAACGCTACGCCGATCATCCCATCAGGATGTGGCTTTGAAAGAACTGTTG
This sequence comes from Baylisascaris schroederi, assembly GCA_006503575.1. Lineage (NCBI taxonomy): Eukaryota > Metazoa > Nematoda > Chromadorea > Rhabditida > Ascarididae > Baylisascaris > Baylisascaris schroederi. The sequence goes on along the minus strand of QEWY01000309.1, from coordinate 1,236,995 downwards.
TAAGAATATGATAAAGGAAAACCTGCTATTTTATCAGGCCCACAGCTGAATCCATCTTCCGCGTCACGTATGTCCCGAACCAAACCAGTATTTTGGGACAACTTCTAAATAACATCGCGGAATCGCGGAATCGGCACGTCTACATAGGTCGAAATGCAACATCACTTGCCCACTCTTCGCTTGATAGCCACTTTAAGACACCACCGAATTCCCTTTCTGCAACCTCCCCAACCTTTCCTCACTTATTTCATCCGAAAACCATCGGCCATTTATGCAGTAGCATTGCCGTAAATTTAGCTTTTTGAATCAGCTTCTCTTCTTAGCTACTGTTTTTCTCAATCTTTCTTTATGAAAATCTCTGCCCGAAATTCCCCAAACTACATCAATTTCTACGCACCTACTTCTTCATCCTCGCTTTTTTTTCCAAGCACGATGAATGGTATGCTTCTTCGCCTCTCCTTCCCACCCCCAAAATTGCTTCATAGATGTTATATGCCATCAGCTTTAAGTCCTCCCTAAAACGTCTGCTATGAATAAAACAATAATATAATAAAGAATACACCCCTTTCAAGGAAAAAATCAAGAAACACTTTGGAAATCACATACGTTAGACAAGCGAAGGCTTCTTGACGAAATAAGCCGCCCACTGATCCTATCAATCAGTGTGAAATCCAATTAGGCAAAAATTCCTCGGCGAAATTTTGGAATCGAATAACGGCAATACATATGTCGAACATCCCGATTCCGTTAGATAAAGATAACGATCAACCAATATTAAAGACTCTAATGGCATTTGCATCAACGCCTGCAGCATCTAAAAATTTTGAGAACTTCGAAGACGATAAAGGACTCGTTGGATAGGGAGATTCGCAACAACGGTTTGCCTTCGTAATCTCATTTCTTCAAAGAGCCTCAAAGTTTGGGAGGAAATTCGAAATACTTAAGGTTCCTACATGGAGCTTCAAACTTTACTTTTGAAGGAATTGTTTGCGTACAACTTCATGCAGAAAGAGGCGTTGCTTCGTTGCCACTATGAAAACAGCGAAGTTTACTCAATGCCTTCTTTTCCTCCTTCTCTGAGAAAAAAAAACTTCGAGAATCTGTGTCACTATTGAATGACGTACCGTAAACGGCTCAACTATATCGAATAAACATTGATGAGCCGAATAAGCGCTTTCATATTCACGGATCATTTTAGCGCGCTCTTCGCCATCAAGTTTCAGGCGCTCTGCAATTTCGGTGCCAACACTTTGCAATTCCCGAAACGAGCGATTCACGTGACGTGGATAACGCCTGCTTGTATCAATCCCTAAAAATTCTCCCTACTTACAAATCGAAAAGTTTCCTCACCAATTTTGACCACATATAAAACTGTGAACTTGAAGTCATTAGCCTGAAGAAGCATCAAATAACCAGCGCAAAGGAAATAAGTGATTCTGTCAAAACGATAATTATAAATACTATGAACAAGAAGAGAAATATATGTTTAGCGGTCCCTAATGCGTATCCTTTCGCTGCAAAATTATATTAACGCGTTGTATCCGTAATGCATCGTTTTATAACTGCGAATTTTTCATATCCACTGTCACGATGTGCAGCAAAAGAAAAAAATTGCGACCATTATTCTCGATGAAATCGACAAATTCCTTCTCCTACGATATGAAGAGGTGTTCCAATCGTTGAATCAAATTAAAAAGACAAAGAAGAGATAATATTATACGAACCGCCCTTCTCGTAGACGCATTCTAATAGCGCTCTTTGCAGAAAACACGTACAGTGTGCATCACGTTTCTCTTTACTCGATGGCCATCTTAAAAATTTAATATCATTCAACATGAATCACTGTCATTTGATTGTGATCCTATGAAATGCGTGAAAATTTGGTGGCGTCTTGCCTGTTTGGTTGCGAAGTCGCTGCTATATCGCGTATAGCAGCAAAATCGAACATTCATTTTATTTGCACTCTTCAATAGCCAAAAGCAGTGATTGCCTTTGTAGTGGATATGTGCTGTTGATGACGTAGACCACAGAGCTGCTAGAAGATTTTTTAGACGGGAACATTCGACAGCAGACTGTCATCAAGACAAAGATCTATGGCTTGCTTATAAAAGTAACGTTCGATTTGCAGAAGGCATTCTTTGTTAACGACGTGGCTCTGCCGTTGCCGAAATTCCTTCTAATTTCGTTAGCTAATACCATCGAGAATCGTATCCATGCCACATACCAACCGCACTAAACGACAATTTCTTTCAACGACTGCTTTTTCATTCCCTGTCATATATTCGCTTCTTCTTCAATACTCCAGAAAACTCGATTACAATTGACGCATCGGCCAGGAAACGAACCTGTGCATACAGCAACAACACGTCAAAATAAATGCTCCTCAGTAGAACTAACAGATGAACATATTTAGTAAGGTCAAAGGGAAACACTCTCTCCTCGTGAATTTAGTAAAAGGAAACAAGAAAAATGGAATAATAAGCACTATGCTCCCTAAGATACTTAGTGCAAAAGTGAAATAGCTAATCGACAAATTATCTATCGATAAAACGGGAAGTGAAAGTGCTCGTTTCGAGTTTAACAACAACCCAAAGCGTGTACTAAATATTGCACCATAACTTCATTTGAATACAGTTAAAAAAGAACACCGTTTCTAAAAACGTTATTCAGTTGCATACGGTAAAAGTGAGAAACAGAGAACGAAGATAACGTACTGATTTGCCGACAACGTTTTGTAAAAAATGCTCTCAGCCATTTGGCTCTCAAGGAAACCACAAACATCGATGCAAATAAAGCAGAGAATTTCAATAAAAACGAAACGAAAACCAACCGAGAGAGCTGTCCTTGACAAGCAAGTCTTAGGGCACTCTTATGAAGCACCCAATCATTACGACATACGGATCGCAATGAATTACTCAACGCCCATTCCACCACTGGTTTCCCTCAAACGCATCGATTCAAAAATCACGACTAAATTCCTCGAGAGGGCGTATAAAACACTGCCAAATTTTTCGAACGAAGATCTGATGCGGTAATGAAATTACGTAGTGAATTAAACAGCGTAATGTTGCTAATACTGTACTTGATTGTCGCAAAAATGCACTAGAGATGGGCCTACCTGACAAGGAAGATGTATGAACAGATGAAGGAAGATTTCAAAATTATAAGACAGGATCTGCCAGTTATCAATTTGCAACTGAAAATATCATCAAACAGTGTGAAGTTTATTCCCTTGAAAACTTGGTGTCTAGGGAATGCTTTCAAACAGAATGTGATAAAATGATTATTCGCTTGAAGCAACTTTTCCGGATCTCGAAACTTTTCCTCGAATCGTAAAAATATGCTTCTTCCTTTAAATAGGTGGAAGATATGATATGGAAGTTTAAGCACAACTATTCTTGATGAGCTTTCCATAAGCATTTTGAATTTGGTTTTTTGGCTACAGTACATCAGATTTCCTTTGCACTACCATTGAAGCACAGGAAAATCCACTTTTTAAATGAACTGATATTTGAATGTCGCAGTTTTATACTGTGTCAATGTCCCTATAGACATGAAATACAATTAATTATTGCACTGTTATTAAAGGCTCAAAAAAAAGAAATTGTGAAATATCATACACAAATTTTGAATAACTCATAATAATACAGACTACTTGGTTTTGCTAGAATTAAGTGCCTAGAAAGGCGTCTCACGAATGATTCTGCAAAACCGCTAGATGGACAGAAACGTTCTTCATGACCAATAAATTTACACAAGGTGCTGAAAGTCACACATTAATACGAAGCAGTAAATTTTGGAAATAAATTTGTTACTTACGAAAGCTTTTTCGGACAGATGGTCTTTATATTTTTAGTTCGCACCGAGAAAATATCTAAGCACTAAGTAACAGCAAAATTGAGCTAAACACAAAAAGTTATGATTTTTTATAATATGGAGACCTGAAAAGCTTCTGGAATTTTTTCGTAGAGGTTTGGAAAAAGGAGGGGAGACAACACAGTGCACACTGCAACTTGCCTTTGATGAAAGTGTTTTTAGTGAGTGTTACGCCACTTTTATTTAAACATGCTTAATTCTCTTATGAAAAAAGTAAAAGGACTCTCAAAAACGAAGTTTGGTTCCGGCTACAATTGCTCAGTGGAACATCGAATAAGAATGACAATCTCTAAAAGTATTAACAAATAAACAGATTCAGCAAGAAGCTTAGAATTTCATTTCGTATTTTAAAGCAATTTGCAAAAAAAAAGAAAAAAAAACGATGGATAAGAGGTGCCATCCTTTGCAAAGACCATGGAGTTGCTATAACATTACAGCACACCACGAAACACACTGGGATCAAAAAGTCTCAGACGAGTTTCTCCCTCTTAATGGAAACGTTGTCAGTTGTTATGTTTAAGGGGAACATTCGTAAAGCTACATTTCTTGAGCGGGAAACCAACTAACCAGCAGAACTCATTTTATGGTAGCAGCACGCAACGGTGAACAACAGTGGAACACGATGCTTTGGTAGTTGTGTGAACCATCGCAGAAGGTCGGGCTGAAGGTCACCGCATCCATGCAATGAAACGATAGCACTTCTCTCACCCTTGAAAGAGGAACTTCTTACTGCATTGTACTTGTGATCTAATTACAGGTATGACATTCGATTCGTTGAAACTACCCCCAACGAACCGTTCAGCAGCTCCCGTTAAATATGGCACACCGCCGCATTGAAATACCGTCGCAACGGTATGCCGTGTGCTGTTTCCACCAACGTCTTCGTCGCAGCCACATTCGACACAAAGAAAACAACCAAAATAATGGATGTAATGAAAAATCAACCATACCTCCGATAAACAACACTTTATATTCGAACCTCATTCTTTCATTAAAATTCCCGAAAAATTTCAGTTATTCATAAATTTTTGTCTTTTGTGGATGGGCATACGTTTTCTTATGAAAGAAATCAACGATCATCGAGAGAAAAATTAACCTTTTGGCCGCAAAAAATATTCAACACTCGCTCTTCGTCCACATCTTAAAATAAAATTAAATGGGCAATATTTTTAAGGGAAATTAAGTCTCATTACTTAAATGAAAATAGGGAGAAATTTTTTGCACGGAATTCCGTGTAGCTCCATCATAAGATAAAAGGCTTAAACGCAAGGCTCATAAGATTTCATACAACATTTAGGGTGTAACGATAATTAGAACTTAAGTCAGCACCAAATAACGAAAAAACGACTCTTTCGAGATGGAGCTGAAATCATTCTAGGCGACTCATAACTTATTCAGAAAGAGAATAAAAATATACAGAAAATGAAAAAAAACCGTTGCAAAAGTTGATGCTTCGATTTATCGCAGTATTTCTCCTATTTCTCGACAGCACTATTATGCGGAAAGCCGAAAGAACACTCAACGAAACCCTCGGAAGGCTCAGTATAAAGACTCACGATGCAATAACAGTTGCAAATTCGGTGGGCTATTCCAATATCCCAATCTTACGTTCGAAAATCTAACATATCAAACAAAACGTCAATGCATCCACACCCTCAGGCCCATCTGATGTAAGATGATTTTAGGGCTTCAACGAAGATTCTAAACGACTGAACTGACACCATAAGCACTCTCTTTAGTAATGAGCAGAGGAAAGAGGTGCTGAGAGTGGGAAGTATAAAACAATTTCACTTTCGCAGCGCCACAACTAGGCAATTCATAGTAGCACAGCTGAAACAGTAGATTCGAACAAACTTTTGACTAGAAAAGGAAAAAATGATATAAAATCATTCCACTCTCAAAGAAATTTATTTTGGAAACACTACGGGAAGGCAACTTATCATGAACACATTAGCTACTGATCCCCACCCTTACTTTCCCACTTCAAATGAAGCCTCACCGACTTTGCTTCATCCGTAGAACAAATACAATCAGGTAATAAGAACTCATAAACATACGATATCGTTTCTTGCCGGCACTGCAAAGTACTTGATCGCATTCAATGCCAACCACATCGAACATCGATGAGAGCAGATTTAGGAGGTGACCCTGACGAAGGTTTTTAAACAATATAAATGTGTTCATTTCAGATGTTTATCGAAAAAAATCAGTGCAACAATACTGAAAAAAAAAAAAAAACTGATCATCCTATAGATATTTCCGCAACGAAAGTTATATTTCAACAAGGCTTTTCACGCACAGTTCCATCCCACAGTCCAGTCAAAGTTTGGAGCAGAAATACATCAGCTACGTTGCAATGTCGACATTCTATTGCAATAATGCTTGCATTCACAGCAATTTAAAAAGCGATTTAAATATAAATAAGCAACCGAAACATACTGAAAGAGCAGAAAGATGCCCTTTGCACCAAAAGACAAGTGCCCTGGCAAAAATAGCTACACATCACGAACATTCGCATCACATATTTTCCAAGACTACGTGACGTTCAGCAAGAAATACGAGAGCCAATGATATTTCAGGAGGAAATACTCACTATTCCACAGCCAACATCGACAATCCTCCTCACTCGATAAAGACGGCAATAACGAGTAATAAGCCGCGCAAGCCGATCAAGTTCGTGTTGCTTTTTAGCTCCGATCCGAATATTGATTTTCGTTTCCCCTTCTTCCATTAGTGAATTCCATAAACCATCAGAGCCACATCGCTCTACATAGTTTGACAATAGATTGCAACGATGACTATCGATAAGGAAACGACGCAAGCTTTTCGGACATTCCTATAAATTGTTTCACATCCTCAAACTAAAAACATCAACTCGAACCGAAATATAGTTGAAAAGGACGCATTCGTTATGATATGAATAACTTTTGCAACACTTTAGCCATGATCTTACGAGTATGCATATAACTTTCTACACAATGAAAATGACAGTAAAATTGTGGGAAAAAAGCCAACTGAAATGTTTCGATGAATATTTTTCTGCTTAGAATTCACTCGAAGCTCGAGAGAAAATTTTTCATGCGTCTATGTGATAGGCAATCTGAAGTCCGCAAATCCGTATTCGTGAAGACGCGTCATATATCAGATATTTTACAGCACTGATAATAACTTAAACATGTTAATTCAAACTGTTAACAAATATCAACTATAACGCTCTCTTTATCGAAAACTCGGGTCGTACTCCACTGCACAATGCAATGATTCGCTCCCGTCTCTTCTTCCTTAATCCCCCTCATCCCTCCCCCACCCCCTCACGACACACCTTACTCTTTCAGAACGGCAACGGAGATTTAAACTAAATCGACTTTAAAGATTGCAGCGGATCCTTTCAACCACAGCAATATGTGATTATTGCTCGCATACTACTTACTCTATTAGATGTTCTCTTGTGCTCATTTGAATTTAGTATTTATCCTGAGGATTGGCGTCCACAACTGCTTTTGGATGATCATAACTACAGCACAGGGTTTCAAATCAACGAATGCGGATTCTGGATGCGCTCGAGGGGACACCCAAATGTTGTTTGAGGAAACGATCGAACCCTAACTGTAGATAGGACCGCTTAACGTTTTCATCAGATAGCGATGAATCAATAAATTTACAATATAACTTGATTGCTGCTTTCGTTGTTCTATGAAGAGGACCACTGAGTAGTCAAGGGTGAATTCAATGCAAGAGATCGATGTAGTAAAAACAATCTCTTTCTACAATTACAGTGTGTTTATCATTATCAATTCCTATACTTTCTAGTAACATCGATTTATGTTCATACCGATGATGGTTCCTCAAAAGGAAACACATTGAGTTCCGCGTTATTGAGAGTGCTGAGATATCGAAGCCACTGAAATATAAGACATTTTGCGCTGAAAACATCAAAACCTCCAATGATTTAACAAAAGTGGACAAAGTTGGTACTTCATAAAAGAATTGGCGGAAGTTACTCGTGACTTCTAGCTACACACGTGTGTGGATATATCTTTCGCTCCTCCCTCGGCCCTTCCCCATCAGTCCTTGGTGAAGATTCCGTTTCTTTGTTGAGCAGGAATGCTACGCACATCTGATTGGGGCGTCGACCATTGGATTCGTATATACGCTTTTTAATTCTGCGGTGTAATCACGATTCTCTTCTGACTACTTTCATATTCTTCTATTCCTTTTTATGCTCGTTGGAAATTTTGATCCCATTGATGATTAGCCCGAACTTAAATTGCTTGCCGCAAAAAAAACAGCAATAAATCGGCTAACATCAGTCGTTCGTTTTTTATTATTACATCAAGAAAACGAAATTTTGTTTAATAATTTGAACACGTACTGAACAGTGAGTGCTGCATTGCGAAATGATTTAGTAGTTTTCAACAATTTCCTGAAAAACCATACGACTAGAAGTATGGCAGGAAATTATTGGAAAGCAGTCTAGATCCACAATCGACTACTGAACCATAGACCTGCGTGATATGCTGTCTACGCAGGAAAACTCTGTGAAGAATGGGCAAATGTCTCAGAAAGTATTACATCACCTAAATAGCTGTTAATATACTTTTGCGATGAAATGGATCAGCATCGCACTTACTCAAATATATGAATGCCTTATTGCAACTTTTGTTCTGTTTGAAAAAATCCTCGAAATTTGGTAACAAATTTTTAACAGTATCGGTACTCCGGGTTTTTAGAACCGGAATTCAAGAGCAGGACTAGCGTAAATGCTTTTAATGAAACTTACATCCGAAGGGATTTTTTTCCATATCTGGTCAGCAAAAAACCGTACGTTAGGGTGCTCATGCAGATAGTTATACGATTGTATGAAGCGCACTAAATCGGCTAATTCCTCGACAGAGAAGCCGCAATTGATCCTTGCGCATTGCATTTCCACTTTTTTGTTCGTTACTGAAAATTTTTGCTTATAGAATAGTGTTCCCTCTTGTATTACCCATAACGGCATAGCATAAGATCGTCACTCTACATTATACTTTAATGACATAACGAATAGAGACGAAATGGGAGAAAGCGACAGGATTTAAACCACATTGGTTCCTTTAGTTTTAGTTAAAAGAAACTCTCACAAGATTTGCAGAATACCTCTAGAAGTTTATTTTCTTTTCCACGAGAAGATGCCCGCACAAAACTTCCTGACGAGCATTTTATCATCGTCACGGTTTCTCGCTAAACACTACAATCCACGCTAACGCGGCTGCTATAGAGCAATAAACAAAGATAATATGCTTCAACTTAGTGACATAATTATCCGATTGCGTGAGCGTCGAGTATCTATACCATATTTTCTAAATCACATAAATTTTGTCATCAGTGTTTGCTTTTAGTTGTGAAAACGACACAACACACATATAATGTATCAAAATTAGATGCAGTGTATTGCAATGAAGAAATATTTCCTCTTGCTTGAGATAAATTAAAGAAGAGTTGACAGAGCGTTTAGAAAATGCATTAAGGAGTTGCACGTAGAGTGTGAAGGATTTCCGAGGAATCAAGAAATGCGCTTCATTTATTTGAGTGATTAAAAGACGTTCCACATGTATATTGACAGTAAATTTGGCTTTCTTCAAGAGGTCGGTGTACTTAAGATCGTTGACTCTAGCAAATTCAATCAAAAGCGGTCCGTTAGCGAAACATTTCTCTGAGGTCTCCAAAAGCTAAAATGATTTATTGTCTGATTTCCTCGTAATGAGCAATAAAGCACCTTCAAAGCATGAAAGTTAACTTCAGTGCGAATCACCTTTCGTAAGATTACTTTGCAAATTAAGAATCCACATTTTAAGACTCGTCTTAAGATCTATGATGTGCAGTCGCTGCAATATCGTCGTTTTTAATTCAGTCTTCATCTGTGTCCTATACGGTTTCAAGGCTTCTTTGGCAGTCGCATGAAAAAACGTTCACAGTTACTGAGCAACAAAAGCGTTGTGTAGGTAGGTGGTTTGCAGTCGCAGCACAAAACTTGCACATTAAACACTCTATTCAACAGCTTTCAATTTGGAATCCGCTGTTGAAATGAGTTAGATTTGAAATCGGCGGTGGAGCATAGTTGAATTTGTAGACGGCGGTCTCGAAGAGTGGAATTTGAAATCGGCTATTGGAAAAAGTGGAATCTGGAGTCGATGGTCGGCATTAATCGTCACGCCGAGGCTTATCACTTACTTTACTGAACATTGCACACCTGAAATCTCAAATAATGATTAACTTCTAGAAATGTGTTTTGACAACACCTCTTTTTTCAATATTGCGATAAGCTATAAACACACTCCTTTCGCTATTCTCACTGCAGTATTGCACTTCTCGTTATTCCTCGTAAGCAATAACGTTACAACAACAAAGTCTATCACGATACCCCGTATTGAATCAATTCCCCTTAATAAATCAAAGTGTTGGGCAATTCACTTCAGCCGGTTACCCCATTTAGAGCGATTAATAATGAAGTTATTGTCTTCAGCATTTCGCTTACATGTGAAAACAGAACAAAGTCACCAACCATTATCACTAAATGACGTTCAACGCATATAAAGCGATCCATAAGAATAGAATTACTCAATTCTATCACTGTCTCAGTTTCAAAATTGAACACCTCAAAGCACAATATTGAAAAATAGAAGTTAAGATTAACAAAACTGCATTTTCGTCAGCGATAAATCATTTAAAAAATTGAAATAAAGCATACGATCCCAAAACCACACATCCCAAAAAAGCATCACTCACTTCAGTCATGTCAGGAATTTTATGAACACAATCTTTTTCACAGCGAAAAATTTCACCCGGCAGCACATGAATGAGACCAGCCAAGGTTTCTTTCTATATGCACATCATTAAAATTCCTTTTGAAAATTCTTAGAGACGGTCGGTGAACGAATGAATCAAACGCTTGACTCATCAATGTGACCATTTCAACAAAGGATGGGTTTTTTTGCAACATATAAAAGTATCAACGAAGAGGCCTCTATATGTCTCATCATGTCATAATTTCTTCAGCAGAACAATCACTACCTATTGACGGCATTCGTTCACAATGGATCAAAGCGATTGCATTATCTAAAGTAATTAAAAAACTTTGTGTAAATTATACACCAATAATGTAAACATATTTCAACTCACCGATTTAAAAGATATATTTTATTCACACATAATTAAAGTGTGCAACTCAATGCGAAAATACTGCGAAAAAAAAAATAGTGAAAACGGAAGTGCGAATGAAACGCGGAAAAGCTATCACATACATGAAGTGACCCATGAATATAATCAACGCACTGATTGGAACTCGATTATAAGGAGCTCCCCAGCAACAATCCACTAATGATTCTTTGTCTGCGAATTATAGGACCAATGAAGCAATGAATTCTTTCCTCCCTTCGGAATCTTGCTGCTCACATTTGCCATTCCCAATTACGAATCGCCCTCCTCTTTCACAATCCTACTCTATATAAGACAGCAATAAGAGTAGCGAGCACATGAAAAAATTAATGATGATGTACAAAGTTTCAAACTGGCGAAAAACTACCTCACATTATCAACTCTAAATGGCGTATAGACATGCGAAAAAATTGAGCTTTCTTCTCGAATAACGATATAATACATCAAAAAAGGTCTTCATAAATGCGCGAATTTCGAAGAGTGAAAGAATGGTAGACATATATTGATTCGCATATGACACGTTTGCAAGAATGAGGCTTTGAAGAGTGCACCATCGATTAATAACTAAATACTCCACTGCAATCTTGCTCAAAAGTGAGCATGAAACAAGCTAAAAAAGTTCGAGTTCTCTTTCCTTCTTCTTCAGTCTCGTATAAAACTTAGATAATCTGTTGCACTAAACCCTCTATCCCGTTCCCTCCACCCGCCGTCTCCTATCTTAGTTCAGTGCAACCCAACAAAACATGACGTCGTCAAAACGACTAACATTAACCGAAATGAAGTGAACTACTTCTTTCGAAGTGAACGTTTAAATTTATCAATTAAAAAGAAATAAAGCCGTATAACTGGGAAATTATTTTTCTTCCACTAAACTTTACGCTGTAAGCACATAAAGAAGTGCTACTCCTCACTTGCATTACGTTCATCAATTCTAGAAACACCTCAACAAGCCTTGTAAATTAACGAAACCAAAATATATCCAAAGTATCTCTGTCGTCATCTCATCTCATACTGGTCAACACAATGCAGCCATCTATTTCGTCCTCCATTTGAATAGAGGTTACAAGAAATTGGTCACGCAACAATTCCGCATCAGTCATCACATTCTTTGCTTTCAAAACGAATCTGATCGATATATGTTGGAGGGATAAGCAGATTCAAGAACAACAACAATAACGGATCTAATATGCGGCAAGGCATAAACATATCTCAGTGCCAGCATTAACTAGCGTCGTAGGAAGTCTAAGATTTTTGAAGTAGTTTGCGTTGACGCAATAATTAACGAACGATTCGTTCTGTCGGCTATATTTAAAGTAGTCATGCTCTTCGTATACATCAAATGCAACTTCAACATCTTCGGCTTATTCCCTCCAATTAAATTTGAAGTCTTCTTAAAGAGACGTATCACAGTGAGCATAAACAACGAATGGCGATGACGGCCAAAAACGACGTTTAGGACAGCATGAAACACATAAAGTACATAACTGCCTTTTCAGCTATGAATTTCATAGACCCTTTTGTTGCAACGAATTTGAGACGAACAACTTTTATAGTTAGGAAAAAAATACTCGCACCGATCACCATCCCCGTGCTCATCTTTCCCTTCTCCTCATCTGCCTGAGCGAATCGACAAATCTGTGAACAGAAATAAACACAATGTATTGAAAGAGACATATTCAACAATGCTAGCTGGGTGGAGCAACACGCTGCAAATATGTGGCCGGGTTAATTGTGGTGAACTTTGGATTTAGTTGCGGCACAAAGTCTGAGAAAAGAAGTGACGATCGAAAGCCGTATATGTCATAAAGTCGTCGATTCAGCTGCTCGACCCTGAAGTACACTTCGAAATGCAAACCACAGTCAAAGAGTGGGTTGCATCACCACATAATAAAACAAAAGCAGTGCAGTAGCCGTACTCTCTGCTGCGAAGACAAAAAAGTGTTGGCGCCGATGTCACCGATTAAATTCAGCATATATGAAACATTTATATGGCCGAACGCCACAAAAGTTGCTTTAACACAAGGACTTCTATTCGCTTCTCAATCACTCTCTTATTCCACTCCTCCAGTTTGCACATAACTATCCTATAGCCACAAAGATAATGAAAGGCGTTAGGGTGAGCAATTCTACAAGTACGCCAACAAAATCTATCTTCCATCATCTTCCCTGATCACCGCCACTGTGCCCAAGAAACTCCCAAACAGTGCAGTAGCAAAGTAGAGAGAATCTGCTATAAAAAATACCATTCGAATTTCGATTATACGTGTTGTAATACGTAAAAATGCAAAACCTCTTACGCTAGCGATGTCGATATTTTCTTTTATTTTCTTCTCAATTCAAACCACAAAGGTCCGAAGATGGATGAATGCCCACATCAATATAATTACATCCCAATAACTTCTTTATATTTACAGTCCTATTATAACTCAATCAGCTCTATGCAATTAAAACTACTATGGGATGCCTCATGGACATCATCGAGTGGCTAATGGTGCAGCAATAATAGTTGCCGAAATTCATTCCTTTCTAAGTGTCAAATGAACGGAATTTTGCATTGAGATAGCCTCGAAACGATTGCTTATTGAAGCAGCAGAGTTACACTGCTCTCTCCACCGAGTTTTCACATTAGTCTTGAGAGTTCTTTGCACTGCAATCAATTCCTGTTCAAAAGGTGCCTGTTGCAATGCATCACTAATAACTACATAAAGTAATTCGTAGAGTCAATATTAATTATAAATAAAAACTCACTTTCCTCCGGTAAGCTTATTCAAGAAGTTCCAGTAACCCTTCCGGATTGCATGTGGTTCGATTGTTACACACCATAACACATATCCAGTTGACAGTGTATACAGAAGTATGTCACCGTATGGTATCGCCGGTAAGTAACCTTCAGTAACTAGAAGACGATAGCAAGCCTGTAAGGAAATACATCCTTACATTGCTATTCACGAGATGATCTATAACAAAACTGAAACCATCTCAGCAGGAAATAGAAGACAGACGATCCAGTTTTAAACGAGGAAAGTCTAACAAGAGACTTAAATACGAATCTTCCCAGAGAGGAAAACTGATCTTCACTCTTCTTGATTATTAGGGATTTTGACCATTACACATCAACAAATGCTTCCTAACTTCACATACCACACGCAGAACAATTACTAAGCGTTGAAAAAAAACAGGCAATTAAGAAAGAATCTGTGTTATTGGGTGCAAAACTTTATTAGCGCATGCCAGCAAACTGCTCATATTTCCTCAAGTGTTGCAATCAACTATTACACTTGCATATTTCTAACCACGGGGGTCACATATAAAAGGACCAGCAAACTTAAGACCAACTGCTTTCATGCACAGCGGAGTGATGGAAATCTCATGGCAGAGCACATCTTCTATAAATGCCTCGAGGCAAAACTGGGGGAAGAGGGATGACAGAAGACGAATAGTAATGCCGCAAGCTCACAACTTTCAACGAGTTTTCTGCGAAAGGAACGGCATGACCAATGAAGAAGAATACTACAAAATAGGGCAATAAATAATGTAAATAAGCAAACCTCAATAAACTTCCATAGAATGTACATAGCGATTGAGACGTTCGGATAGAACAACATTGCTGAGCTGCTGAATAAAACACAAAACACATGTGTTGCGGTCGTGTCCACATCCAGCAGCCGATTCATTATGCAGTGAGATCCCTGCAACAAAACTTCATCTTAGCATCGTATCTTAAAGGCTCTTATGTGTGTGGAGCTAGAATTGACGTATCTGACAAGTGATGATGACTCCGGCTATTCACCCTTCTACTCTATCAGATCTTCGACGAGCGTACAGTATAATTTGGCATCCTGAAGAAATTCGGGAAATTACTTCACCAAACAATGCATGAATAAACGATCAGAAAGCAACTGAAATTTCAAAAGGACGTGCCGCGGCTCAAACCATCCAACTGTTATTCTTAAATATTAAAGTGTCGACGCACCTCGCAGTCTCGAACGGCGCTTAGTGAAGCACACCGTAAGCACCTCGTGTGCACACGCTTAACTACACCCCCTAATTCCCATGCCAATGAGGATCTAAGCGAGGCATCGAAAGCCGAAAGTAGTAACACCCATAGAATAGTTGGTAGAATAGGCATGAAAATAAATTAACAAGACCTTTTAAGAGTAATTACGAATTTGTGGTCAGGACATGGTACAGTTCCATATTGCCTTCGACGTCCTCTAAGTAAGACGGCGATGTTCTAACGTTTGAATTCCTTCAGGATAGACGCCGAACTCTATCACCCAGCGAAGGCAAGCTTAAATTTGCCTTTGAAAGGTCACTGCAGGCAAATTTATGTATTCCCTCGCTCCGCTCATAGCATATTTGCGAGCAAACAAGTAGGCGATTTCAATGACAAAAAATGTTACGTGATAGAAAAGTGGAAGACAGCCAAGGAACATCGCCAGTCGAAGATTGCGACAGGAAAGGATTTGGCGAAAAATGCGTGCCGGTCGTCGAAAAATAAAATCGAAATTTTGTAGCACGATAGCAATCGAACTCAGACCGAATCCAAACGTGAAGTTCTTCGTGAAACCCTGAAGCAAAACAACATCCAACTCACTTAGCCAGGTGACGTTTGTTGTCACCCACCGCTCCACATGCAAAATAGTGAATAAGTCATTCAGAAATTACAATCCGTCAAAACTCAAAGCGTCCATCTCCAGTATGAAAATTATTGCCTTAGTAAGGACTCGAGATACGTATGACATTCAGAATGGCAGTTCCTTTTGAATTCTCACTTCATTCTTATATCCGACCTTAGACTCGTTCACAGCATTCAGACAAAATAATATAGAAAAAAAACTGCTCGTAAACGTTACAAATGCTCAATCTTTTCAAGACACGATTAGAAATTCAAAAGCTCCCGAAGTTGGAAAAATTTTCTTCTTTGCATCACAAACACAAGAAAAAGGCTTACCTCGACACTTCTGCCAACACACGAATGCGTATGCGTACACAGTCGATGTTTACCTGCCACGCTGCGTAAAAAAATCAAGAGACCCCTCATTCGTGAAGCTCGACCACTGAGCACGTTCTCATTTATAAATTCTTCGTCTCTGTCGTTTAAGCAAATCGCGAAACTGAAATATCGACGCTCGCAAACACGACAACTTTCCTTCAAACAAACAACAGACGATAGATAGATTTATATCACGGCAAAAAAAAAAAAAAACCTACGGGGCAATGATACAAACGTTAAAGAGGTGCCGCAGTCTCTGTGCAGTCGAAAGGCACCAGAAGTAACCTAGCTGAAGATATCCTCAAGAACCATCAGCTAATACTGTCTCCGACATACTTCACATCCGCTCACCATAGGCCACATACTCTCTATTGCTGTGCTTCTTTCAGAGACAGGCAACGTGGTTTTCAATGAGATAAGAAAACAAACTTGCAGAGCGCCATTCCCAGGTAAGAGCTGATATGAATAACCTCGCTAAAGACGGGTGCCGTTTTTGTCTGAATTGAGGCCCAATGACCACATTCGCCGCAATCCTGCTGCATGGGCCGCCGTACTCCGGGAAGGGGCTTGCGCAATTCACATCTTTCTTTTTCTAATCCTACTTCTTAGAGAAATGAATATTCAAGCAAACTTATACGAGCTGCAGAAATGCTGCACGTTGTTGAGCTAAATTTTGACACATTTAAAGTTGGAATATGGGAAGGTTATTAATCGATACCACCTTCAAGAAGCGATTATATTCAACGGATTTCAGATTTCTACACTCTGCAATTGATCGCTTTCATTTGACACAAAGGTTTTTACTCAATGATAGGCCTATACTCATCAAACGCAACATATTTTCATGTAAATTTTATGTGCCAACTGAGAACAGATTAGTAGTTTCTTCAGAGCCTTGATACAACTATTCAGAAGTGTTGGCAACTCGAATCAATTAAAATCGCATTTATAAAAAGCAAACTGATAAAGCATTCCAAATATAAGTCGAGTTTGCCTAAAGAAATAAACTTTAGTGGGAAAAATGAGGACGCGAAAGAATTTCAAGAAATTCAGAAATAATACAGAAGAAGACGAAAAAGAAACTCAGACTTCAAAAGATTGCAGAGATTTTGGGAGAGCAGTCGGCGTCTGAAGAGATACATAAAGCCAGCCAAACCTACTGCAAATACGACAATCTGACCATTGGGCAACAAACGCACATATCCATGATTTGCCAGCTGACGATAGGCCGTTTCTGAAGCCTGTAATGGATCATTTGCAGACATTCGAGATCTCTAATGGACACAGCAGTGAGGGGCTCAAAACGAATTCCCATTGGCACAAAAATCAAAAATTTTTCATGTTCGTGAATCCGCTCTCTCTCCATTCTGTGATCTCTCTCTCGGCGTATAGTGCGCACACTCATTCTGCCTCCCGGATATGATTGATTATAAAAACAACTATGGAAGAAAATTTGAAAAACTTGCCAAATTAGTCAGATATAATGAAAGCAATGGGCGTCGCTTAGGAGATTCCACCAATATCGCCAGCCATGAAGCCAGGAAACCATTAATGAGGCCCATAGTTGGCAGAATGGAAAAGCCCAAGAGCTGTCTGAAAGAAGAAGAACACAAAGCCGAACGAATCTTCTCAGCCTAACAAAGTACCACTGTATACCTCAACCGATAGGAGACGTCATAAAGTTCGTAATTCCTAAGGCTGGTATAACACGATAGTTAATGAACATGCTTTCGTGGCCTCGGCTTGAGCTCTTCACTTCCATCCCCTCACCCCACCTCTTCCCGGAAAGCCAAAAAGTTACCTGATACGACACATAAACCATAAATAGCCAGCAAGATTGATGGTAAGAAACGCGGTGGATCGACAGGTATCTCTCATCGTATGCAACCAGTTTATTTTGCGGAGGTCGCGCTTCGATAAAATTGCTGCCAGCTAAAATCAAGGTGCACCTCATATATATATATATATATATATATATATATTTATATATATATATATATATATATATATATGCAGATATTAGATAAGCGCATGCGCAAGTATACATACATACACATATGCGCTTTGGTATGAACAAAATGAAAGACCCGACGGTAGAATGAAAATAGCGATTCCAATGAGCAAAACTTGCAAAACCGTATGAAAAGAGCCAGAAATATCTCAAATAAGAAGGATTAAATTGGTCTTAGTGTTGATTGCAACTGCGATTGGGTTCAGGTCGGACCCCTAGAAATAGATAAATATCGTAGAATTAAGGCAAGAGTACTCACAATATACAATGTGGCATATGTCTGAAACGAAAACGAGCAGCCATCCCACATCGCATCCCGAATAGCACCATAACAATTCGGATTCCATGTATGATGCAATTCATAGCAATTGGCAGTCTGGATCTTGAATCCGAGCACATCCCCAAAAAATTTGCTCAACACACTCATAATTAGGCTTGTACCCTGAAATTGGTGCATATAACCGAATGAAAATTATATCGTCGTATGAGCTGTCCTAAACAATGCTGTAGGCGTTATCGACGGGTTTTTGTAACGTATCGCCAACCGATTCTACAGTGCTATGCTCTCATGTGGTCTCCATCTGGTGTTGGCTTGTCGAAAAGCTACAGCTGCCCTCCACGAACACAGCATTTCACAAGCAACTTCCAGGTCCTTTTAGGCTGTCTTATGAGGAAGGTCAACGATATTCGGTTCTGAATCTTTTCGGAATAATATTACATCCGACAAATATCGTCGCAAGCCCTTAAAGGGCTATTTTCCTGGTGTTCCATTCGATGGTATTTTTCATACATTCCGTTCACATCTCGTTCTACGTTATATCTCTTACAACTGGAGATGCAATTGCGTGTACGGATGTTCTATGTTCATACTATATTTATATACATATATATATTTAATATACACATTTTATGAATTTTCTGAGATCACCGTTTTATTGTTGCATCGTTTTTCGAATATAATTTCTATTCATTCATTCATTCGTTCGAAAATGCAACATGTGAAACAATGATTGCACATTTTAGCTGACCCCACTGCCCTTAAAGTCTATAAAAGCCAACTTTTCTATGGCCTGGTCGGGGCAAAATGCATGTTTTTTTAAAGCTTTAAATGTTCGTAATCATCTTACGCTGCCAACGGATATCCATGGAATCTAGCTCGAGCGATGCCTACACTGAAACTACCTGGCAGACAGACAAACAAGCACGGACATGAGGCCGTTACATTTCACTTTTGAGAAGCAAATTTGAAACAGTGCAAACAATAGAGTTTCAAACGACTCGTGCAACATCTGTACCGATGCACCAAACGAGCGTTGAAATCGTGGCCATCGATTGAGGATACTGTGCACCTGTCCTGGATGCAATCTCGGTGCTTCTGTGATTAATCCCCATTACGAAAATTGCGGCATGACACTGATTAAGAGATGGTATCACTTCAATGAGATTTCAGAGCACGCAAATAGTTTTCAATGAGCTCAATCCTCCTCCGTGTAAAACTTCAACGGTTCCTTAAAACATGGCAAAAAAAAGGAAATAAGTAGGGGCAGAAAGAAAATCGAAAGGAAGAGAGCCACCGCCATAAAACTGGTTCAACCAGTTTTTCTCAACTCGATATTTCACTTGACCAATTTTCAAAATACGAAGAATTTAGCAGCCTGATTTTTGATGAGATCAGAGACAAATCCTGTCCTCGTCGTTATGAACGATGCGGTGTAATTTAACTAATGAAAGTATGTAATTAGAGCAGTTTTATAAAGTTGCTTCAAATAAAGTTCTAACCCAAAAAGTCCAAAAAAGTTGAATTGAGGAACACGCAATCTCTCGGGACGAGGATCAATTCTACCGGATCGTAGTCTCTTTATGAAATTCTCGTCCATTCTTAGTCCGTATTTCTTCAGCATGAGGTGCTTTCCATAAAGTGATTTCATAATGCGTTATACGATGATCGACCTCATTCTGAAGGATATCTGATACGGTTAAAACAAACATTCACTACTCGGACGTGCTTTCGAGTGATTCACATTCGACAGTGTTTAGCAAGTGTGGAGGTGGAATCCTTGACAGTCACTTCCGTTACCTTACAAACAAATGGCTTGACCGAAACGTTTATAAATCTCTTACACAATGCAATGGAGACTTTTTCAAATTATGATTTTCTGCAGCACTTTTCAAGGCACCTAAGAAAGCTTTTCCGTTCACTTTTTACCGACCCATTTAATTCTTTGTATGCCCACTTCTACCTCTCTTCGTTTTAAATTTCTTGTTTGTCATGCTTCTTGTACCTGGCTGCATTCTCCTTTTCGTCTAACTTCTCGTCGTTTCCGGTAATAGATCGCCGTCAGAGCGAAAAATATCTTCTCATTTGGGAGCCCGCTTCTAAGAAGACATTTTTTTGCAATGCTTATATAATCGTTGCCTCCTCGTTTAGCATCCATAAGGTTCTAACCCTAAAAGTTAATGTATGCACCTCGGCAACTTGTGCAGAAATCTCATGTGCCACCATATTGATATTTCGCTCTTGAATCAGATTGGCTAATCGCGGCCACCCATTCCGTTACATCCACTGCTCCACCCTTATTTGATGCAACCACCATTTACCCGAAAACATTTGCGGCGTCCCCTTTTACATCGAATCTTTTCGAATCACAATTCGAAATTTCGCGGCAACAAAAGTGTCAATGGCAGTGTCTTTATGCAACAGTGTGTTAAATGCGGGTTAATCTATTACATGTCTGTCGATCGGTATTCATTGAGATGAGTGAAGAGAATTTATAGTTAAGTGATTCAAATAACATCAAGTCGCATAAAGAGATTTCGTGATATTCACTCTTGACGCTGTAATGATTTCTTCGTGTTGTGTGCGGGTTTCGTATTTGAGCCACTACTGAATCATAGGAGGATGTGTTATCCGCATTAAGTGACCCATACATTTTGATGTTCTATTTGATTGAGGCTAATTTGAGATATGTTCATGTGCTATGCCTGTTTCATGTTGTGAAATCGTTTTTATTGCTTTGCAAATGTGTTTCGAAGTTAGCGTGGAGCCACTATGTAAAAGAAAGAGCAAGAATTAAGTGAGATTAAAATCAGAGCTATGGCTTCTTGTGCATAGTTATTATTGTTTCTAAGATGGGGATGGTGTATGGAGTATTTGAAAGCAGTCATATTTTTTAACTTACGATAAATATGGCCAATGAATTATGTGTACGATGAAGTACGATATGAACGATGTTTGCTATTTGCGTGAATTTTATGTAAAAGTTAAGAAATAAAATGTCGAACATGTCAGTATTCGCAACTTTTATCGCCTTTTTTTTCACATTCTTTTTTTTTATATGTGTCCAGTCATTTATGACCTAGCCACTTCCGCCGCTTATTTTGCAGCAGCTTCACTGAATATTCCCAAATGGAGAATGCAATGTTCACGAGAATGTATGTATGTAACGAAATGCATAAAGCTGGAAATGTACTGCAATTTTTGTGGAATTCAAAATAATCTCTCTCACGTGATGCAAAAAAAAAAAGTTCAAAGTCTAAAGCATTCGAAGTAGAAAGATGAAGTTCTGAATGGTTCGCATTTATCACTTTGTTTCCTATTTTCGTCATTGTCGGCGTATAAATCTAATCGACTCAATGTTTTCTAGATTATTTTCTTCTAACGAAATTAGTTGCATGTCGATTAAAAAATTGCCTTCCCCTTCCCTTCCAAGCCTTTTTCTCCTTTCTAAACGATTGCTTTCTTATTTACGTTTGTGTATTCTGCTGAAGTTTACTTGTTTGTTTGTTTCTTTGTTTGTCTGCTTGTTTGCTACGTTTTGTGCTCAGATTTGTTGGCCGCTATTTGGCATTTTGATGAATGGAAAGGAAGCTGAGTTGTGTTTTAAATATTTTAAAGGTGACTGCAATTATCACTGCTTCATTTATCGAACTTTCCATCTCACAAGCCAAGAAAACGAGGTCTGTCATCTTGACCCGTTCCATGTTAAGTAAGGACAACGATGAAGGAAGCTATCACCCGTTTCATTACTTTTGAGATGCAGGAAGCACCCTGTCTTAATTGTTTCTATGTACGCAAACGCAATTCAACGCATAAAAAGTTTGAGTGGAATTGGCCAGAGCACAATTGACCGACACATCAATAAAAGTATCAGGCACCGAGAAATGCTATAGGTATCTTCCTTTTGCTTGGGAGTAACATAAGTCCCTCCTTTTCTTGTGAGGTTTCCCACCGCTTTTCGAATGAATCATCAACCCGGCTATGCAAGCGAGTTCTCCCTCCCTAACCCTTTGCCTCTAAAGGGGTGTAAAATTTGATTTTCGTACGCCTGTCAATACTATGTTGTTTGAAAGTTTAATTTGCAGTGAATCCTGAGGTAAAGTTCATCGGGGAGTAAAAGCGCTAACGAACGGGTCCGTAGAATATCAAATCTCAAAAGAACGAGAAAAAGCCCCCTTTTCGAGTATCTGCTTCTGCCATTTCTTAAAATGACTATGTGTGGATGAGGGAACTACTGACTCCTCGTTCATCAAGCAAATTGCTATAGAAGGTGTCATATCTGATTTCCCTATCCCTCCATGAAACATTTGCTGCCCCCTTAGCACCGAAACTGAAGAGAGCGCTTGATTTTTATGGGCTAATTGCGTAGTTTGCTGCCTCGTGCAAACAATTTTTATTCACAAATGTTATTCCCTTAGCGGTTGAAGCGTTCGTTTTGTTTGCTAAGCAGGCATTGATGGAGTGGAATCTGATTTAGATTCTCGTTAACTCTTGCAAGAGTTTAACACCTTGGTTAAATCTGGTCATGGTCGTGATAGGGATCAAAACCCGGCCCGGGTTCAACCTAAGACCATGTAGCGATGAATCGAATTGCGTCCCATTATGGCGGCCGGTCTCACTGATTCAGGACTGGAAGTTTGCTTAACCTTATAGTTATTTGGTTAGATTAAATTTGGCGCCGTATTTAATCCACAACCAAATAGTGACAGCTGCGATGATGCTTTCTTTACTTTGATAATTCCTCGGGTCTTGCAACGGACTTCAGACCACAATGATCAATCGCTTCTTAACCCCGTATACAGCACCATTATTTCAAAGATGTTTATTAGGCACGGATGGCCTCGAGCTGATCGAAATGATATAAATAATTCGGTTCGCTTTGTAGGCTGACAAAGCAGTAAACAGATTATTAAGTACCATCAACGTTTAGGACCTCAGCGCAATGCCGAACCCCGATTATTAGAAAACGAGCACAAACACCAGCCATGGCAGACATCAAGAAGATACCCTGTTGAGGAGGAGTGGGAGGGATTACAGCCTATCTATGTTTATTTCTACGGCCCTGAAGGCAGATGGTAATCATCATGAGAGAGTGAGATCGAAATCAGCTGAGCGAACACAAATAGAG
Organism: Baylisascaris schroederi; assembly: GCA_006503575.1. Classification (NCBI taxonomy): domain Eukaryota; kingdom Metazoa; phylum Nematoda; class Chromadorea; order Rhabditida; family Ascarididae; genus Baylisascaris; species Baylisascaris schroederi. The sequence goes on along the minus strand of QEWY01000309.1, from coordinate 1,213,513 downwards.
GCAGAACGACACGTCACACTAAACGAGGTTGAAAGAGGTCACCAATTGGTTGTAGTGACCATCGTTGGCCAACAGTGGTCACTTTATGCCATTTATTTGGGAAAATGGTGATCTTCTAGGAGTACGCGAGTTGCAACTGAAGTTGCCTTTAGTGGACAGCCACCAACCGATTTGTTTTTTGTTTTTTTCGAAGGGGGGGGGGCATAGTTGTCGTCATGCAAAAAGTTATTTAGTCGTCACACCGATGTTATTTTATTTCAGGTTGGATGGCGAATAGTGGTGAGATGGATGTGTGCGGTGGAGGTGGTGGTTCGTTTACGCTGAGTTGCGTCATTCCTGCTCATGGCGGAGACGTCAAGAGTCTGGCTGGGGCGAGTCCTGAATTCATTGTTTCCGGGAGTCGCGATGGCAGCGCAAAGGTTTTTTCGCAGAGGTTAGCTGTCTTTCTGTGTCAGTTGGAAGCATCGCTTCATTATTCCTTCTTTGTTTTGTCTTGATTCTGTTCGATATGTTGTATTGTTCTCTCAGGAGGATTCTAAAACCACATGTCATTTTTGGGACGCATTCTGTTTCTTTGGTGATGATGTGTCCGTTCATTCATAGATTAGCGACTTCCAATCCGAGAAGTCCTACTTCGATCGGAAGGGAGTGGTATCGGCTACGTTCCACCTAATAAATTCGACATCGACGAAGCTCTTTGAGTGTTACTGAGACGATTACTAAATTGTTTTATGCGCTACCAAGGTAGAATGAGTTGGGTATTGCCGCTTAAAACGGCCTCAAGCTCACTGAATTAGGGTGGTGATGAGTGAGAAGCCCACCTCAGTCCTGCAGCTGGGCGGGTAAAATTACCTTTTGATTGATGGAGTTAGGGTTATGCTTGCCTCAAAGCAGGTGTATTTGCCTCTTTGTCCAGCAGTTCAACTTGTTGAAGCAGTAAAATAATTGCAGATGATACGTAATATGATGAGTGTCATCTATTTCACTGGTTCACTTGCAAAGTCCACTGCAGTTCTCGTTGTTGATCTCGTTTATGAGTAACTACCAAATAAATGTTCTAAGAAATATGAGAGAAGTATGCAGCGAACCGATTTATAGGTGTTATTCTTATTAACTTCCCCATGTTTTTGCTTTCCCAGGACATACCAACTTTCCCAAGAAGTTTATGATCGCAACTCCATATCTGCATGTGCGTTTGTGTTTGTTTGTTTGATAGTTTCAGTTGCCAAGTTGCAAGGCATTGCATTGGAATTTGATGGGTATAAATTGCACCACAAGATGTCAGCGCGTTGGCAACTTTTTGGTTTAAGAAAAAAGGTGCGTAGTCGACCGAGCGCTAAGAGCAAGCATAATAGACATAATTTCATAGTTGTGTTGGATATCGGTATGGTGTGACACGTAGATGCCATTCTGTCTTACATTGGTCCCCACTTGCTTTTTTGGGAACTGTTGAGTAGCTTCATCTGGCGCGATGCACCGCAGTAGGGCGTGTATACTTCAGCATCTGTGATGTGCTTTTTTAATTCCCTTTTTTTTTTTTTGTTGAAAGCATGAAAATTCTATTTTACTCATCAAGGCAAACGGAAATTTCATTTTCAAATAAAAGGAAATTTATTTTTATGTTGTTTTTATGGGCTGAGTCACGGAATTACTGAACATACTAAATGCGCTTAATTCAAGGCTTGGTAGCTACTCGGAAATCCTCTCGGTAATGAAACCTTCAAAGATGGCAGTGAACGCAGTGGCCATGCATCAATCGCCAGAGGGTTGGTTGATATTCGTGGGCAGAAAGGACGGAGCGATAGCAGTTTTCACGGCAGGCCACTCCGACCCGATTAGATTGCTTCACCAACATGACAGCAATGGTGAGCACGTTGTTCGTGAAAATTAAAATTTGGACCCTAATGTTCATTGCAGGAGCCATACATTGAAGCTTGATCTCCACCAACTTTGCTTAAAATTCTTAATCGTCTGTGCCTTGGACTTTTGGAAAAAAAAATGCATAGTAGCGTCTTTTGAATTCATAGAATTTAATCGATGTCGCTTTTTCTGTACGTGAGGAAAGGTTTTTGCTCAAAATTTTCTCGGTATTCTTTGTGCGATATGAGCATTGGTTGTCCTAACGTGGCAAAAAAAGTTTAGAGTGCTAAACAAAAGTCATTGCACACAAGCAGGGGTACGCAGTAAACGAAATTTGCTTTTTGGCGGTTGACTGTTTTGCCCAGCGAGTTAACATTCCTTATAAAGGTACTGGACAGTGCTAATTGTGAAATACCGGGCGTCACCGCTGAGATATTGAAGTTCCTGGGTGAGCAGCTGATGATGTTAGCAAAAGGCGGCCTAAATTTTTAGGATATCCACTCTGTATTGCAAACTGGGTACCCTCAGATGATTCGTATGCAAGATATCAATATTCTGAGATGCGTCAGCACTGATAATATTTTCCCGCAAGAACAGGAACGTTTCTAGAATTGTTGCTGTCTTTTCAGTTTCCGCACTTCACGTGGATTCAGTTAACAAGGTCATCATAAGTGGCTCATGGGACTGCAAGGCGATAGTGTGGCCTATCAGTGGCCTCGCTACGAACGAAGGCTTTAATGTATGGTCGTTTTTTAATGCATCGTTTGTGTTTTGGCCCTGTTGTAATACGTACATGAGCTTCGTCGTCGTTCTTTTTGTCGTTTCGACGTACCGATTCCGAAGAACACGGTAATGATAGCAATGAACTAACGAGGCCGCATTATTTGCAAACATATATTGTAGTTGTGTGCATGTGTTAGCGTTGTCTGCTTTCAGACGGTGTTCAAACTTGTCTTTATTTCAGTCTCAATCTGAGATGCTTCGTTATAGAGACACAGATTGAATGCATTCGGAATTCTCATATTTTTAAAGCTGCCAACATATTAGCCGTTAATACGCATATGCATAAGTGAATTGTTTTTATTTCCATGAGTAGTGTTGTTGTAAACGGAATATAAATAAGGTGCACTATGTGATTTGTTAGGTGCTCTCATATTACAACGTAATTTCCGATCGGCTGTCTTGCAGGCCTTGGGATTGGTGGGCCACACCATGTCCGTATGGGCAGTGTCGTCGATTGTAGACATGCCCGACTATTATCTCACTGGGTCTGCTGATTTGACGATCAAGTTTTGGAAGGATGACATAGAAATACACTCGTTCACAGGTAATCTACCGGTCAGCGACATTTTGGATTCACATGAAGTTACTGTTTTGATTATGCATTAGAGAGGTAAAAAAAAACTGGAATTTCATTAAGGTAGTGGCCTGCAATTCGGGCAGTTCAAATTCCGAAGTTTCTGGGGTTGAGCGATAGAAGTCATTAACCAATATGTGCACTTGCGCCTCATTACTTCGTATCTACTAGCTTCCCTAACGAATAGTTCGCTTGCATATTTTTTAGCACAGTTTCCCTCTTTATGTCGTTTGTTTTTGCATTTTTCGCGGCGCTGTCTTAACGTATCCTTCCACATATTTTTTCCGTTTTTCTATCTCTTTTTCTGTCAGAATGCGTCATAGCAATATCGTGTCGTGCGTATGGCCTACAAGCTTGTCAGGTTATTTCAGTTTGCAGGCGAGCATAGATGTGAAAATGAAATTTCGTTGTAGCCTGCTTGATCCTGTAAACCAGATTTCCTTGCAATTCATCTGCATCTGAATGAGATACGCTCGTTGAAGGTGACGCGGTCATGCTTCAAATTCTGAGGTTCGTATAATCGTTTAGATAAGCGCTTTCATCGTTATGACTTTTTTTAAAAATTTTTGTACAGTAACGTCAGAAGTTTAATCTCAGTCGTTAGAAGTTTTCAGTGATTAATTTACACTCATTTTTCGCTTGTTATAACGACAATTTTGTTTCTGGGAATGTAACTCATTTTACAATCACGAGGATGTTGAAAATGCGTATTCTTGTTTACAGGTCATAAAGATGTGGTCAGGAGCATCATTTCGGTTTCCGTGCGAAGATTCCTATCAGCTGCCAATGATTCGACAATTCGACTGTGGGATTTGAACGATAAAACTTGCTTAGAAGTATTTTCTTCGGCTTCCGGAGAATATATCTACAGGTTTGGCTACTTTTCATATTGTTGCAATACTCTATTAAGCAATGTCATCGAGTTGTCGACGTTTAATCTTCTCTGTTATACTTTTTTATCCACTGAACTTTTTCATTTGATGAAGAGATGAGGGGGTAACGCGGTTCGTGAGCTTTAGAACATGTCACTTTTTTCCACAAATTATAGTTCCTGCAGAAATGGATCTTCTTTTGGCCACACGTCCGAGGCGTAACTGCCCTGTTGCCCAATTGTAAGTGGCTTTGACACCCTAAACACCTACTGTTATGCCGAATGAAAACAACAACGATCTAAGAAGAGACAGCACATAGTTGCTATTGATAGATAGAACGCGATTGATCCGCCGAAGACTGGATGAGAAAAGGCGGTAAGAGCGAAAATAATTCGTAATAACCGATTGAGAAAATTGTTCCCAAGTTGTGGTGAGCAGTTCAAGAAGCTTCCTTTGTTATTGGGGTAAGTAAAGGCCCGTCCTATTTTATCCGTAACAAGGAAACGTTAATGGGGTGTTCTTTCAAGATCTGAAAGTTTTGCCTTCACCTCATTGCGTCATGATGGGCCCTCAGGGTCAGCATGTGGCGACTTCAACCACCTCCTTTCTCCGCCCCACTCGCTGACACAAAGCACTTAGGTAAGTCGGAGGACACGGCAAATCGGTGGGAGATCCACAGCAAGAAAACTGTTAAGGGCACATTCTTTGTCCGACATATACAGTATTCTCTTAAGAAGCTGTAATAAACCCTCAAACAGTTTGCATCTAACCTCTTGCTTAACCAGTTGTGTTCCGCCTTTATTGGTGGAACGGTAAACGTTAAAGTGAAGTTATTGCAAGAAAATTGCATTTTATGTATGTTATTTCCAGTATGACGCTTCTTCCAAGTGAAGACGGAGGTATGCTGGCGAGTTGTGGGGAGAGTGGTTTCCTCGAATTATGGAATATGAAAGAAGGAGGCCATCTCCAGCATGAGCAAATCCTCATCACACCAGCACAGAGCACTTGGTGTGTGCTCGCGTTGACAAATGGAGACATCGCTACTGGTGCAGAGTACGTACCTGTTTTTGATCTGTTTTTTCATGTCGCTGCCGTGTGGACGGGGCGAGGCGAGTTGACGAATAGGAGTTCACTGAACTGCTTAACTAAATCGGAACCGAGCAATTGCGGAACCATCAAAATATACCAGTCAACGCATATAACAGCAAACGGGTTTGAAACACGCAACCAGACAACCTCGGAAAAAACGCAGTATAATACAATAGAGAAGAACAAATATCACTGAGTTCGATGTATGCAAAGTGCAGTCGCAGTGCGATTGTTCCTTAGAGTTTTGCTGCTTTTTTCCGAAGGGAATGCGTCAAGAAGCTTTGACATATAAAATACTGGGCGCGTCTTCTTTATTTGCGATTTTATCGTCGTATTTTGAGCGTTTGGGAAGTGGTGCTATCTGAAAAAGTTGCACCGAATTTACCTCAAACGCAGCCTAATCCGGTTGGGGCCTTGAATCTTTAGCACTCGAGTGAACGGTTTTTGGTTTGTCGCGCTGTGATAGTTGCAGCCAAGTACTGAATCTTCGTAGATTATGCTTGTCATATAAGTAGTAGCGGACGATGTTGCAAGCAGTCCACTAGCAATACCATAGCTCAAAGTCGTCGAGCGAACGATCAGCGCGGGAATGGACCAAAAATCTATCGTTAATTCGTTACGTTGTGGTTCGATAGTAACGGGTAGTCGGATTGCGGGGTTTCACTCTTCAGCAGACGTTCATATTTGTACCACAAAGCCCTATATACATGGCATGGTTCTCTTAGCGGTTTTTTAATGGCATTCTTTGGGTGGTTTGGGGTCGATGCGTAATTCTGGTTTCGCACATCTTTGCGAAAAGGCTATTCCACTCCCAAGTAAACATTTCATTGATTGATTGGCGATTGTTGTGAATTGTGTTGTCGTTTTGGCATTTCTCGATTTGATATAGAAAGCATTTATCTCGTTCAGCGCGGGAATGGACCAAAAATCTATCGTTAATTCGTTACGTTGTGGTTCGATAGTAACGGGTAGTCGGATTGCGGGGTTTCACTCTTCAGCAGACGTTCATATTTGTACCACAAAGCCCTATATACATGGCATGGTTCTCTTAGCGGTTTTTTAATGGCATTCTATGGGTGGTTTGGGGTCGATGCGTAATTTTGGTTTCGCACATCTTTGCGAAAAGGCTATTCTTCTCCCAGGTAAACATTTCATTGATTGATTGGCGATTGTTGTGAATTGTGTTGTCGTTTTGGCATTTCTCGATTTGATATAGAAAGCATTTATCTCGATTTCACCACTCAGTTGTGTACCGTTGAAGTTGTTTCCAAAGGTGCATTGTGACAACATCAGCTCTATGCATAGGTTTTGTTCTGTATTCGCATGTCACAGAATAGCGATGATATGGTGCCTATATCTATATTCAATGCATTTGCTCATACCTTATTAAGTTACCGACATCTAAACGTAATGTACACTTTTCGGATGAATTCTTCGACAAAACTTTTTTCTTTGCATCAAAAACGAAACTTTTTCGATTCGGGTTTTTGCAGCCGACCTGTCCCATAGGAAATCGCATTGTCAGGCACATTGCCATTGTTTTTGAATAATTGGACAGCCGATTGGTCCAACGGATTGAAATGCAGAGACGCATTTCTCGCCACCCCACCTAGCACATTCTCCGTTTAGCAGAAACGTTTCGAAGCCCGTCATTAGTAATGGCCTTCTAGAAAAAATTGTAAAATCTACTGGCACCCGTAGATTAGAGCTTAATTTTATGGAGATCTCATTTCGTAGAAAAGTCGATGTATTTCTTCGCATTTCCCAAGAGGTCGTTATTGGAATCGAATTTCACTTCCGTTAGCTTTCACTGTCCCCTCCTCCCTCTTACCCTCATTTCTGTTGAATCTCGGTTCTTCTTTATGGGGGATTTGTCTGAAGAATTCGATCGATACTGTGAAATGAGATTTGTTCGCATGCAAGACTCTTCCGTTGAAATTTGTTGTTACTTAGGATAGTAAGTAACATAACACAGCTTTACCTTGCAAGCTGACTCTTGTGAAAGGTGCATAATTTGTTCTCATAACTTCCTATCTGTTTATTTAGTAATGGAAATGTGTACGTATTCACGAGAAGCGAGGAGAGAAAGGCTGATCGCGCACAACTCGAAGCGTTCGATGAGGGCGTTGCCCAAAAGTTGTGCCAGGATGTGGTGAAAGTCAGCGACAATCAGGTTTGTGTACAAAACACTCCAGTTTCTCCGTAACTGTCCTCTACGCTTGAATTGGTCGCCTCATTTTTCTTCCAATCAGCTGCTGACATGTGAGCGTTGGGCGATGTTTGCATGCGTTAAAAATTTTCTGTCTGTCCGCATCCCGTAGGCCGTATTCTTTTGAAATTGCAACGTGGTGGCAGGATTTTTCAGAATTCATTGTAGTTGTTAGGAATCTCAACTCATCCTTCCTGCTGGGAATGTGGAGCTTCGTTGTTGGCTGATCGGATAGCGCAGGTTGCCTTTAAATAGACTGAATAAGATGCAGCAACTTTTCATTTTAGATTTCTTAGAATTTCGTTGTTTTTTTCTTTTGCATTTACAGTATGCTTGGGAGAAACACATCTTTAGCAATACTTTGTGACGAGTTAAAAGACATGCAAGTTTCAGTCTGAAACTGTCCCCTCGCCCTCACACTATGCCAAATTGTGACGGGAAGTTGACTGCAGTGATATTTGAGGAGGCAAAAACTGGTGAGTTGTTTCACGGTGAGGATGCTATCAGGAACCGGCACTAGAACGCGCACAAAGGAACTGCAGCTTTCGGTTAATTGCTCAGTGTTTTTAATGGCACAATGTCGAATTTTATTTGAAACAAGAGTGGTGTTTCATGTCCACACATCTATGTGACTGTCGTTTCTCTGGGGCCTTCTTTTAAAGCATATCTGTTTATTTTGAGGGTCATCTATTCCTGAAAAAATGAAACGACCATAAGATACTGGTCTAAGATGCACAATAATAGCCCTTCATATCTCATATTTAACGAATATATAGCTTTCATTTCGCTTCTATTTTCCTGTCGCGTATGAATCACGTTTGCAATCTGTGGCCATCCACCTGTGTAATGTTCATGAAAGCGTTTGATCGGTAGAGGAGAATACGTCTACAATAGTTTAGAGGAAACCGTTTATGGGAGAAAATGAGAGGAATGGCGTGCGGGTAAAGTAAGCGGGCAATGCAGTGGGCACACTTCTACTCTTAGGATGCCGACAAGTCGATTCACAGACGCTCCATGGGAGGGAGTGGCTTGGTGGGATAGTGCTAAGAAATCTGATCAGGGCCTACTTAGATCAACCACGCAACAGCCAATACGAAACAATGAATCGTTCCGTATTGTTGAAATTCTCTAGGGTAACGTGTGTTATCTTGGAAAGTTACTACTTAACAGGCTTTTTGTGACTTTTTTGGGTAGTTATAGGGCCAAACGGAGATAAGAGCTGGTTGTTTTCTTGAAAATAGATTAATTCAATGCAAAATGTACGGAAATCCTTGGTCGTTCATCAGCATCTGTCAAGCCTTTTGATAACGTAGTGAAAACGCTCTCATGCAGAAAAAGCGAAGCGGCATGGAAACTTTGGAAAATATGAGCATTTATGTGTGAAGCCGATGTCATGTCAATACATTTTCGGCTTAGCAAACACATTAGCATGTACACCTACACCCATGTACATGCTGAGGAGAGAATGGATCACTTCTTCTGGGAGCAATTTTTTTGGGTCGGAAACCTTGACAAAAAACGCAGAGAGCAAAAGATCTAGAGTTTTACCGACGACGACTACTTCGGGGAACCGTAAGCTTTAGGCAGTACCTGAATATCAGCTCCTGATACTGATATTAGCAGAGCAATGGAGTAATGCCATCGGTAATGGTTTCGCCAACAGCAGTTTTGGTTATTTTCATTACCACAGGTTGGCTGGTGTTCAAACTTAGCAGATGCTGTTGAATGATGAAAATGTTTCAGTTTGCGATATTTTCAATACCACCTCCCCCTCCTATCTCGAAGGCCAATCAGCAGAGTTTTCAAAATTCTATTGGCTGAATCGTAAAAGTGTCTGTCGATTAGACTTTAAGAAAAAATGATTTCAACAATTTGTGCAAA